>CM066614.1:12533364-13780046 GCA_033884665.1 Argynnis bischoffii washingtonia
AAAAATGTCGACCCAACAACTATAAGATGGGTAAAATCTATGCTCACTAGCAGAAGAGCCAAACTAGCCCTTCACGACACAACCATATACATATCCACAGCAAGAGGATGTCCGCAAGGGGGTGTCTTATCCCCATTACTGTGGACCCTTGCCGTGGATGAACTGCTTTACAAACTGGCAGAACTCCACATTGATGCGCAAGGCTATGCAGATGACTTGGTAATCATAGTGAGGGGTTTTTGCCAATCTTCACTCTCTAGTATACTACAAAAGGGACTAAATACTGTCAGCGACTGGTGCGTTAGAAGTGACCTATCAGTAAACGCAGACAAAACGGTTATTGTGCCCTTTACAAATAAGCGACGGCTAGACAAACTAGTCATGCCAAAGCTTAATGGCAAACAGATCACATTTTCCACACAAGTCAAATATTTGGGACTAACACTAGACCAAAAACTGACGTGGAACCCTCACCTAGCTACAGTTGTAAGTAAGGCTAAGATGGCATTAGGAGCGAGTGGCCGCATGCTGGGCAGTAACTGGGGTTTAAGCCCCAAAACCACCCTTTGGACATATACTGCCATTGTGAGGCCAATTATCACCTACGCATCGGTAGCCTGGTCTAATAAGACTAAACAGACAACAGTAATCAAAAAATTAGACAGCCTACAAAGAATAGCCTGTCTAATGACAACAGGAGCCATGTCTACGTGCCCTGGTCAAGCACTAAATGCACTACTCGGGTTGCCACCTCTACACCTATTTATACAGAAGGAGGCACAAGCCAGTATGTACAGAGCTAAAATCCAAGGCAGAACTCAATGGCTCTCACGGAAAATGAGGACATTACAGGACTCTCTGCAAGAGATGCCGCTACTTGGTATGACATCTGATGCCATGCAAACGCGGCACTTATTTGATAAATATTATAAAATTGAATTTCCGTCAAGGGAGGACTGGACCAATAGCCAGTTATCCTATAAAAACGGATCTTTAGTCTGGTACACAGACGGTTCCAAAATAGGAGCAAAGACTGGCTGCGGGATACATGGAGAGCGACCGAGGTTCAGCAAAAGCGTACATCTCGGACAATTCGCCTCCATCTTCCAAGCAGAAGTCTATGCCATCCTAGAATGTGTAGAAGCCAATCTATGTAAGCACTACACAAATCAAACTATTTATATAAATTCGGACAGCCAAGCCGCACTACTAGCACTAGACTCAAACATAGTCTCATCGAAGCTAGTAGAACAGTGCATGGACCGATTAAACTTCTTAGCAAAAAGAAATAAAGTAGTTCTAAGATGGGTACCGGGTCATGCAGGGATAGTTGGCAACGAATGTGCCGATAAGCTTGCTAGAGAGGGAGCTCTTGGCTCGCAGCAGGGACCTGAGCCTTTCTGCGGTATACCCAAGAGCTTAGCTCAAAGAACCCTAATGTCAGCATGTCTCAAGACTGCAAAAAAGGACTGGAATGAGTCAATTGGAATGATTCACTCCAAGACACTGATTAAAGCCTATGACAAAAGGTTTAACAACCTTATGATAGCGCTAAACAGAAAAACCTTACGATTACTGGTAAGGACTTTGACTGGACACTGCTGCTTAAACAAGCACATGTTCAATATGGGACTGAGCGAAACGCGAACCTGTAGAATATGCATGGAGGCAGATGAAACGCCACTTCATCTTCTATGGGAATGCGGACCGCTCATGTACAAGCGTAGCATTCATCTAGGAAAACAGTATATAGGCCTAGATGAAATAAAAGAGTGCAAACCAAAGAAAATCATGCAGTTTTTAAATTCTGCAGGGTTCAATGGTTCACTCTAATAAGAATGTGGCGATCACAATAGACCAGAAATGGTCGCAGTGACACCATAGCCGCAAACAAGAAATAAAAAAAAAAAAAAAAAAAATAGTATGTTATCCTTAAGAGATAGACATACGCCATTGCGGACTTTTTGGAGATCTTTTCAAGGTGTATAATACTGTAGTACAATATTTTGATCTATCTCGTAGGGTTCAGCCAGCGTTTGCAATGTAAGCGCAAAAAATGTGTTTATTTACGACATCACATTAGAAACCTCTAAAATTATCAGTGTTTCTTTACTGTATTATGCATGTATTATATATATAAAAATTCCTCTTGAATCATTCTATCTATTAAAAAACCACATCAAAATCCATTCCGTAGTTTTAAAGATTTAAGCATATATAGGGACAAACAGCGGGAAACGACTTTGTTTTATGCTATGTAGTGATTAAGTGCTAATCTAAATTTATTCTTTCAACATGTTTAACGACATCCTTGATAACTTGTTAGCAGATATATAATTAATAACAGTAACCTGTTCATCTTATATCCTAATGTCATATAAATGTAAATCTATATATAATAAACTAGCGACTCACCATCGCTCCACTAGGTTCGTCCCTACTTACGTTTTAACATTTACTATAGATTTCTCAGAGATGAGATATTTTCTCGCATTAAAAAGTATTCTATGGGTAATATGTTGACCTGGATAACCAACTATCATCATACCAAATTTCATCAAAATTACTCTAGTGGTTTTTGCGTAATGCGGTAACAGACAGGCAGACAGACAGGCAGACAGACAGACAAAAATTCTAAAACCTACAAATTCAGCCTCTGCATCAATAATGTTTTTTTTTATTTTATGGGATTCAGTGGCAAACGAGTAGACAGACCACCTGATGGAAAGCAGTACCTGTCGCCCATAACACCTACAGTTCATGCACTTAGGTTTTAAGTAACAAAAATGCAGAACCACAGGTGGGTTGTCACTGTGAGGACTAAGATGATATGCCTCTTGCCTGTAATTGCGCTGGCTACCTTATCCTTCATACCGGAATACAACAATGCAATCATTGTTGCTTGGCGGCAAAAATAGATAATGGGGTGGTATCCATCCAGTCAGACTCCTCATAAGATTTTCCAAAAAATATTTAATGTACAGATTTGACTCAGTTACAATTTTATTATATGTATAATAAAACAGTTCAGTACCTTTTTTTTCTTTGTTTGTTAAGCGCTTTTCTTTTTTTTTCGTACCATTTGATAGGCTTTAGTGTTATCAATAAAACAATTTGGAAACAGTTTTTTATATGTTGTTTTCATCAAGTTTTCAATAATGATTTGAGTCGAATTTCGAATTCGATTCTACAATTTTTTTATAGTAAAATAAATAAATAGGCTGAAATAAAAATTAATTTATGACACTAAAAACTGTGTGAACATGAAAAAAGTGAACTATAAATTAGGGAACAAGTTGACGAAGGAACTTAGTATTGTGCAGTCGGTATGTAGGTAAACATGCTCACGCAGTCGGGGTTGCTATTTTTATAAATATACCCTACGACATTCAAGTTATCAATCATGATATGAGCCATGAAAGTCGATTAAGCTGTTTAATAATTACGAGGGAACATAGGATCACTTACATACATACTTACAAACATACCTACATGATAAACACATAACTCTGCTTTGGGCTTCGCCGCGTCGCAAAAAAATTCAAAGCTAGTTAAAGTAGCCTATTAATCAACATTTTTTATGTTTTTACTCCTAGTATAGTATTATGTCATCTGTACTACTTAATAAATTTTAACCAAAATTGCGATTATTGCTTAATAGCCAATAAATAAATATATATCATTTGATATTCAACATTTTCTATTCAAAATATAAATAAAGTGATATAAATCTATATCAATACGCACTAATCTCAGGAACTACTGATCCAATTTGAAAACGTCTTTTTGCATTAGATAGCCCGTTTATTGCGGAAGGGTATGGGCTATAGATCATCATGCTACTACCCAAGGGAGCGAAGCTGTAATCATAAATGTCAACAAATCGGGCAGACTTCCATACATTATTGTAAAACTATATATTTTAACTATAAATATTATATTAATGAACAATACAAATGTATTCTACGTGTGAACTGTGAAGTATTTTATTTTACAATACATGAGTTAATTATTAACAGCTGCATTACTTAAACTGACTTCTATAAATTAATTTAGTAATTAACGTTGAATAGTGATTCTAACTTATTATTCAATTGAAGACGACAAAATCAAATTTAACTTATCATTTTGACGGCTTTTATTGCTAACAATGTAAATCCTGTATATAATAAGAGCAAAATATATGTATATATGCACAATATTGTAGATCCAAGCTTTTTAAGCACAGTAAGTTATGATTTACTAAACTAATTTTGATGCAATCTCGTAATATTATATATTTTTATAAGTAATAAACTATGAATATGTGATTATTATTTTTTGCACTATATTGCCCGCTGACATCTTCCACATTCAAGAGTTGACTGTAAGAGCTCACTTTAAGAGATAATTCCACCATTGTGAACTATGTTTAAAGTGCAATAAAGAATATATATATATATATATATATATATATATATATATATATATATATATATATATATATATATATATATTTCTAGATTTTTAATATTGACATATGAAACAAAAGGGATTTATATTTTTTTGAGTTTTAAATCCGCCATTTTAATATTGCTATAGATTTAGAGATTATGTCTTACGACCATGAACTGTAGCCATGTGTTTAAAGTGATGAGTTCAACAACCAAAATTAAGTGTAAATTTTTTGTTATCTATAATTAAGATAGATTATTATAGTTTCTTTTTTCTTGTAAGCTGTCGTAGTAGGATTGTTAAATTTGCTGTTTTACAAAACGGCTGTGTTATGTAAAACATCTCAGCAATTTTACATGTTCTATGAACTTTTACACGCGGGATTGTAGAAATGTTTTGTGTTCTTATTGTTCTTGTTAGTAAAACAGCGTGGAATGAAACGTTGGGATGTAAGTTTTAATTTCTTTGTGACTATGTAATATAAGGTGTGATAGAGATAATGTTTTGTAAAGTTCGACCATTTCATGAAAATTTAAGATACACTTTTTGATCTTTGGCATCAAAAAAATCTAGGAGTGAAGTAAAAAAGGCATCAGTAAAGTAAAGCAAAGAAGGCAGCAATGCTTCGCTTACGTCGTAAAAAAACCTCATAAACGTCGTTAAGGTGTTTTACATAACAAAGTTGTTTTCTAAAACAGCTAATTCTGCAATCTCACTACGACACATATAAATGCCTATACATATTATGTATTTAAAAAAGAAGACAAATTCGTTAAAAATATTTAGATTACATAAGAAATAACTAATATATAGTAAAATTGGACTATGGTTTGATCCCTCTCGTATTGAAGGGACGCCCGTGCTCAGAAGTAGGACGTTAATAAGGGCAAAATACAATACAATACAAAAGTTTGTCTGTTTGTTAGACTAAATTAGGTGTAGAATTCAAATAATGTTGCGAACGAAAACTAGTATTTTTAATACTTTATTACTAAATTATGTAAAATATAGAGAATCTTTTTGATATAACAGAATGACGCAAAATGAAAAGGGCAAAAATTTAATAACTGTTTAGTATTTTAGCCATTTAACAAGAGTGATGACGGCACAGCCCTGTGGAATCCAAAATTTTTCATAAATATTCAATGTGCATCCTCGCCAACAAAAGCTTTATGATTATACAGTTATATATATTTTACCATTAGTTTAACTTTGTGAATTTAAAATAGGATGAATTTAATTATTTTTGTGTATTATATTGACATTTAGTCACAGGTTTGATTCTCGCAAAGACCAAAATCGTTTGTTTGTACGAAATTGCCAAAAAATCAGTCTTTCAATTTAAAAAACAAAAAAATTTAAATAATAAACATAGTTTCTGAAATTGTTACAGTAATATGTCGAGCAGTTTGGAAAAAGTCTCCATTTCCCACTAAAATAATTAATGAACTTTTCACTAAAAACTCATATAATATGATAAATTATAACTAAATTGTAAAATTAGTCCGTTAAGATTAACTTTCTTAAGAATTTTAAGGGAAAATTGCAACTTGTCCTTGCGAGAACAATACAATATCGTAATATACAGTAAAATTGTAATATACTCGTACTCGTATGCCTACTGACCCACTTGGTAAATGAATCATACCAAAATTAGAAGCTATATTTGTTAATTAGAGTGTAAGGTCATAGGTATAGGTTTTATCCATGTAAAACGTAAGAATTTTGTAATTGCTAGAAGTTGGTCTATTAGTTCCCCATATTGAAGGATATGCTGTTAGCATACACGCCTCTGTTCATTAGAATATTAAACAATGCTTTTGAGAAATATTTATTTTAATCAACACGCCTTTTGTATTACTTTGACTTATTTGGTGGTGAGAAGGCCAATTTTATATATGAAAGTAACGTTAAATAAAGCTTGACGACACGTTTGGCTTAGTTTGTAGTGACCCTACTTGCGATGCCAGCGGTCGCGGGTGCGAGTCCCGCTGGGGGCGTTCATTAGTGTGATGACCATGAATGTTTGTATTCCAGTCATGAGTGCTTATATTTATAATATATATGTATTTAAAATTATATATGTGTAGTGTATCAACTATTTGATATCCATAACACAAACCTCGTAGCTTACCATGGAACTAGATGATGCTATGTGTTAATGTCCCAAGATATTTAATTATTTATTTATGAGACAATGAAAATATACTTAACTAGCGACTCACCTTCGCTCGGGTTCGTCCCTAGGTACATTTAACAGTTAGTATGGAATAGATAGACTATATAGTAGTATATATATTATGCATATACATAGGTATGATGAGTTTTATATCACTTACTAGAGACATGATTGATTTAACATACAAACTTTCATCCCCCTTATCACTCCTTTAAGAGATGATTCCGGGATAAAAACTATCCTACTTCCTTCCCAGGGTCTCAAACTATCTTTATACTAAATTTAATTTAAATCGGTTTAGCACATTATTAGTTTATCCATTACAAACAAACTTAGAAACTTTTCCTCTTTAGAATATTAGTGTAGAAAGATAATCGAAATACGACTAATGTAAGGAAAGTATTATATGCAACTCAATAATAGAAATATTATACTTGCATATTTATATGAATATAACAAAAAGGCAGAATAATAACTACTTTGCTAAGCGAAATATATCCATTCCTGTAACTTAAGGAAAACGATGCGAAGCTTAGCCAATAATACATGGAAATAGTTACTAAAGCCACTTTTTGACCGATTTCAAAATCGAGGTATTCAATTAAGATGTATTTTATATAATATTTTCGCTAATTTTAGTGAATAGGATTGAAGTCGGTATACCTTTTTAGTAAACAATCATTTTTTATCATATTATTTATATTAAAATGCGCGCTAGATTGCTCTGGTGAGCTTAAAAGCTCTTTTTAGTTTTTTTATTTAAGCGACAAATATATTTTTTAAGCTTAACACAGAAAACTTGAAACCTGAACAGAAGAAAATAAGCATGCCGCTCAATATTTAGTTATCCAAGCAATCAGTAGTCCTAAGCAAAAGGAGTAATCTAATAATTTATTGTAAAAAATATATACGGTCGAATTGAGAACCTCCTCCTTTTTTTGGAAGTCGGTTAAAAAGAGCTCGAAACTTTTCATATTTTTTATTTGCCCTACGGAATAGCTGTAACTAAGAAACTGTTTTATATCATAAACACACACAAGACTTGTATATTGGAAGTATTTTAAATAAAACTATATTTTTTGGATTTTTTCGCGGATATATTTTGATTTGTGGTTCCTGACGTTTCGAATGCTTCACAGCAATTAGTGTCAGGGGAGTCTCTGCCGTTTAATTAAAATGACAAATATTCGCGTAAATCTAAGAAAGTATTATTGGAAGTCTTGTTCCTATAAAATAATGACAAAAATTTCATGAAAATGTGTAATTATTGATGAAAATACATATGTAATTACATGAAAATACATCAATTATTTATTATTAATTTATTTAATCTTTTATTACATAAAAAAATACAGTTTAAAAAAATACCTTAAATATAATACTTATAAAAAATATTGTAAAACTTAATTAATAATAGGTGGTTTTGCTATAGATTGTATGTATATTGCTACTTTTAATTGCATAAGTTTATAATGTCGTACCATTCAGTGATTTTTATATTCCAATTTTTTTTATCTTATCATATCGTGGTGGTAAGCTTTTATTATATACTGGATATCTGTGGAAACTTGGTTGGTTTTAGAATTACTTTTATATATTTTATTATGTAATTACTTATTGTACTGTGTGTTTCCCTTAAAAAGCTAGTAAATAAATAAATAAATACAAAAATTACAAATACGTATTTCAGTGTAAAGGGGGCCTTATCATTTAAGTGATCTCTTCCAAGCAATCTATGTATATCAGAAAGAAACTCGTAAGGTTGTATGGATATTGGTTGGCGCAACAAATAAGTCAAATTAAATACAAGGTCTATAAAATGTAAATTAATTACAATCTATACATATAATAAAATTGTAACTAAGCCGAATCTGTACATTAAATATTTTTTGGAAAATCTTATTGAAATAGACATTATTATCGATATAGATTCGGCATCTATAGTTTTAAGAATTTTCATCTATCTGTATGTCTGTCTGTTACCGCATCACAGGAAAACCACTAGATAGACTTTGATGAATTTTAGTATGATGAGAGCTGGTAATCTCAGTCAACATATAGCATACTTTTTACTGCGGTAAAATATTTCATCTCTGAGAAATTTATACTAAACGGTAAAACGTACCTACGGGACGAACCCGAGCGGTGCGAGGGTGAGTCGTTAGTAAATAATAATAACAAAAGTACAATTATTTAATCGTTTTTAATATTTTTTTAATTATATCCCTTTTTCTGTGAACTCAGTACTTAACTTAAATATTAAATATAATTTTGGCAGCATCCATATCAGTTCTAATATTGAGCATTTCAATTCATTCATCTTAAAAGTTCTTTGTGTTTGCTCGTCATATCGACAATTTTCACGCCTATTGCGATTTCATACGTTTTATAATGACTACTTAAACTAACGACGCGAGACAACTATATATTTTAACACCAAACATATAGTATTTAGTTAATTTTAATTTTTAATACAGCATGCAATAGTTTTTTTATGCTTGCCAGCTACTCGTTGAAACCCTTTTCAAAAGACATGTCAGTCTTTTGAAAACTGTTTAAGTTTTCTCAGACATGTAGGTTTCCTCGCCATGTTTTCTTTTGCCGTAGTAGCAAGTGTTAATAATGTTGAAAATGATTCGCACACGACAATATCAGATGTGCAATTTGGTCGCTTCGGGAAAACAGTGAATTTCGAAAATTCTGAAAGCCTTCTTTGCGAACTGCAAAATAAAAAAAAATTGAATATTTTCTAACATATTAAGTATGTAATTAGTAAAAAACTTTTTTAAGTCAGAATTGTTTGGTGGCTGCAACTTCCACAATTCAAAATAATTATTAAATAAAAAAAAATGTTTAATAAAAACATTATAGGAACTTCTAGTGGTCAAAAGGTTAGTTTAGTTTTTTTCCCAAATCAATAGTTACTGTGGTCTCAGCATAATTCTCACAGCATTGTCCGTATTTCATACACGCAACGCTTGCGCAAGTAGCATTGAGATGTGTCATTATACTGTAAACATGTTAGTAGTTTGTAAACAAGCGTTGTTACATATTACTAAGATGGATGGAATATAAAGAGGTCAATGCCGGGCATGAGAACCAGGAAATGACCTCATAAAGAGCTAAATAGCTAACTAAATTAGTATATTATACTGTTAATTATCCACTAACCCGCACTTCGCCAGCGTGATAGACTCTGTCCTAAACCCCCTCGCATTAAGGGTAGCCCATGCCCGGGGTAAGGACGTTTAAAAGGGCTGGATTATCGATTAGTATACTGTTAATAACATAATACAACCTGTGACCCTAATTATATAATTGATTAATTGTTATATAAAATCTAACCCTCAACATGTCACATGGGTCAGACACGCCGCTTAATAATTTTTTGAATTGTTTTATAACCTACGAAAATAACAACGTATAGGTTAAAAGTAACCTAAAAGTTCTCCAATCGGTTCAGAGTTAACTATAATAGCAATATATATACTTATAGTATTATTTGGAAAACAACCTTATTCTGATTTAATGTTAGGTTTCAAGGAAATTATTTATTATAGTGGCAAACGTAGAAATCTGCACGTCACTGCTCCACACAGCTACAATTCTAAGACATAAAAAAATTTAGCACTTATGTATATATTAAAATTATATAATATTAAATAAAATATATATTAAAAAAAAAATACTTAAATCAGCAAATCTGATAATGCGTTCTAGGTACTTTTTGTCATTGTAACCCTAGAATCACTTTTTGATTAGCCTAAGTCTAGATGCTGGATTTAGTATCCGCTATGTAATTAAGATTTAACATCATATATGACGTGATGCAAATTTTAAATCTCGTGTCAAGACATAGTTCTCTAAATTAAAGTTTGTTATATGTTAAGCTCCGCAAAATAAATAAAAGTAGATGCGCAATACGACATTTGCTGTGATGTGTGCAATGCAGGTCACACGTACAGTTTGCAGATACATTTAAAAATTTTAACCAAATAAATACTGTTATCTATTTTAAATTGAGCTAGGTCATTTTTATTTTATTATAATTACGTTGCTGATCGTATCGCGCCTTAATCCTTCATTCATTAGAATAAATTGTATATAATTTGATATATAATTCAAATCCTAGTACTTTTACAAGTAATTATCACTATATAGTATAAAACAAAGTCGCTTCCCGCTGTCTGTCCCTATATATGCTTAGATGTTTAAACTACGCAACGGATTTTGATGCGGTTTTTTAATAGATAACGGTGTTCGTGGTTGCACTCATTTAAAACGGCTGGACCAAGTTTAATGATTTTTGTATATTTGGTAGGTATGAGAATAGATCGTAAAGTATTTTTCACCCTCCTACCCTCATCTCCCATTTCTTAACGTAAAGCCAAAGAGATTTTTTTGTAGATTAAATGCGGGATCAGCCGCGGGTTCTGCTAGTTATTTTATAAAATTCTCTGGAAACCCTTAATGGTTACTTGAAAATAAAGAGTTAATTCAAGTTAAAATAAAGCAAAGTTATCGCACAGTAACTGACGCTTACAGATAAGTACCTGATGTAAAGTTCTCTATCCACTTTTGAAAGCCCAATCCTAAAGATAAGACGAGCAAACATGACAAACGTTTTTAAAAAAAGATTAATGGCATTACAGATAGATATTTTAATTTTTCTTACTTATATAAGTTTTATTGTAATTAACTTATAAATGAAATAATTACTTTAAACAAACATACATTGATTTAATTTAAAAAAAATTAAATTTTTCTGTTGTTAGAGTTCATTTTAAAGTGAAACTTCCTTAGAATCGCTGTGACTTGAAACTCGATGAAACGAATATGAATAAAAAGAGACAAACACAAATATATAGAATTAAGCTGGTGAGGGAATGAGATACATAGAATACAATGCCATGTTGCCATGGTAACCGTTGTTATTTGAGATAGAATACTTTACACAGGAAGTGAAAAATAATATAATTAATTACTGAACACTATGTAATATATATTTATGTCAAATAAATTGTAAAATAACTTTCAAACTTGGTAAAAGTATTATAAATAATATAAACCTTATAATTATCCTACTCCTGATACTCATTCTCTGGTAGGTTCTCTCCCCTGATATTCATCTCATTCTCTCGTAGGTTACTTTTCTGAAGTTTTACTTCTACCGTTTGTGAATTGCACATACACGCACTTTTTTTAATTTGTATGAAGTTACCCTTGACGTTTAAATTTGGCGTACAATTGGCAAAGATATTGCGTAATATTCATACATGCATCTGAATTTGATACCTCTTTTTGCTATTGATTAACAAAACGAAAAAAATTGGGGGTTGAAAAAAACATTTTTAATAATATCACAATATTTGAGAAAGAACGTATTGACTCTATGATATAATATACTAAATATAAACCTTAAAATTAACAAATATCTCGGAAAATAACGAAAATACTAAAGTTCATTTATTGTGTTTGCAGTAATATTTTTTTGGATAAAGTGAAGCTTGTGACTTCTTTGTAATAATTAGCTATTATATAATAAAGATAACTAAAAATATACACGTATTTGGCATATATTATACCATATACAATAATCTTAACGAGTTAAGATGAATAATTAAAAAAAAATTTAATGAATCATTGTTGAATAATTTACTCATTTTATTTTTCCTGGTTCCCAGACCACAAACTTGTACTTCCAAGTTAATTAATTATCAACCATGTTTTCTTTAAATATTCATTACTATTTTTATACATGGATATCTTATTGAATGTAACATCTCATACTTAAATACCTATACTTAAATACCTATATGTTTTTTGTTTGACCAAGAAACAACATAAAGTGGATATATTACATAGATATAGTGATGGTATTTTATAAAAACTTTCCCTAGGGCCAAAAATTAAAATATACGATTTTCAGAGTTAATTACATCAGTCATCGTTTCGCCAAATTCATATTAATATTATATTATATGCTAAAGTAAGGTATGTGTGTCTGTTACCTTTTCACGCTTAATCTGCTGAACTGATTTAGATAAAATTTGGTATGAAGATAGTTTGAGACCCTGGGAAGTAAATAGGATAGTGTTTATCTCGAAAATCCTCCCTTAAGGGGGTGAAAAGGGAGTAGAAGTTTTCCATACTAACCGTTAAAAGGAACCTAGGGACGAACCCGAACGAAGTAACGGTGAGCAGCTAGTTTTAAATAACTCACAGTAATCATATTTTATTTATCAAATAAATCTATAGCTAGTAAATACTCCATATTTATCCCGACGAAACCCACCATTGCATAACAGTTGTGTTGAACTTGACTCACATCGCTTCGGCGCACGCGACGCTCTAATTCATTTAATAAAATCTGTTCACTGATTTATAGTGTTTCTATTTAGTTTACAGATTCTGAGAGCTTGTTTTGTAAAGCAATTTAATTATTAAAATATACTGACATATTTTTAATTTTATTCAAATATAGTTTTAATTATAAATAAATGATAGTTTGGATTTTATTTGTCAGTTTGGGTAATGTTGCTATTATGTTAGCTAAGGCGCTATATCATCAGTACCTAGGTAGCGTCTGCTAGGTTCGTCAAAAGTGATTTAGGTCAATGTGTGGACAGATTCCCAGTGGTATTACTTGTCTTTCTCAAACCAAAACATGTTAGTACTTAGTTATCATCCAGTGTTACATTAGCTACTCTAATATATTAACAAATTGTGTTGTTTTAGTAAATATAAATAAGATATACACAAAAGGAGTTTAAGAAATATTATTATTTTATTATAAAATTATACTAAAAACGTATTCTAATTAATTAAAAATAAAAAAATTATGTTACGATCAACTAAAGACTTATACAAAGTTTTTAAGTATGTGCCATCGATATAAATAAATTAGAAATAGATTAAAGAAAGTTTTCATAACATTAAAAATTTAAAAACATATTCGAGCTGTCTTGTCTTCATCAGCCATATAATTGTGATAAATTTTAAAATAATACTATAAAAGTTAGAATAAACTAGTGAGTGCAGAACACACCAGCTTATAGCGAACAGATCATACCAAGTATGTTTTTGTCACATGGCCGCAATCGCACCTCATTACACGACTAATTTAATGTTGCTATTATAACTAGCAAGAAGCAGCTACCTGCGCTTTCGTCTAAAATTAGGACCATAAATAGGCTTGACTGGCTAGGCTTTATAATTTTCGTATGGTACACACGTGTTTATAATAGAATTTAGGTTACTTTTTAACCGATTTTCAAAAAAAGGAGGAGGTTCTCAATTCGACCGTATATATATAATGTTTGTTTAATAAATGTAACACACATTTTAGTATATTAGTGAGTGTCAATTTAAAAAAAAAAGAGTTAAAAAGTTGTTACAATATTTTTTTTATATTCGTACAAAAATATTTTATTTGTTATATATAATAACAAGCAACTCATCCTCGCTTCGCTCGGGTTTTAACGGTTAGTGTAAATTTCTCAGAGATGAGATATTTTCCAAATCATCAATCATCATACCAAATTGCATCAAAATATGTCTAGTTTTCTCGTGATGCGTTCCCGTATTTAAAGTTATATATATATCAACTATCTGGTATCCCTAAAACAAGCTTCGTAGCTTACCATGGAACTAGATGCTGTGTTTTAATATTCCAACATATTTATTACTAGCAACTCAACCTCACTCCGCTCGGGTTCGTCCCTAATTACGTTTTAACGTTTAGCTCAGAGATGAAATATTTTCCCGCAGTATAAAGTATCCTATATAATACTTTCTTAAATTTACGCGAACATTTAACATTTTAAATAAAACTATCTTTTCGGATTATTTCGCGGATTTATTTTGATTTTGGTTCCCGACGTTTCGAATGCTTTACAGCAATCATGGTCACGAGAGAGACTAAGATTTTAGACGTATCAAAGGCGTTATATAATTGTTGTAGACAGTGCCTACCCACTATTTTACAAAAATGATTTCAAAATTAAAAAAAATAAATATATATAATATATAATAATCCAAAAACATAGTTTTATTTAAAGTATCCTATATGTTGACCCGGATAACCAATCATCATACCAAATTTCATCAAAATCTATCCAATGGTGTTCCCGTGATGCGGTAACAGACAGACAGACAGACAAAAATTCTAAAAACTATAGAATATAGATTCGGTCTCTATATCTATAATAAAGTCTATTTCAATAAGATTTTACAAATAAGATTTAATGCACAGATTCAACTCAGAATTTTATTTTATGTATATATATAATTATTATTTAAAATATGGCCAAAAACAGCGTCAGATATTCGACTCGCGCCTCTGCGATAGTTGAGACACGAGCGAGCGGAATTTAATCACTGGGATCATATCCAACTTCATCACTCGCTGTTCAGTCGAGTCAGTTAAGACCCTTCTGATGGCAACGACTCTCTATTTCTGTAGAGCTCTTATACATTGCCCGTGAACCAAACGATAGCGCGTTCTAAAGTACTAGTAGCGCCATCTAGTTTGTAAATTAGAGCGCGTTCTATATTACTAGTAGCGCCATCTAGTTTGTAAATTGGAACTAATCGTTTTGTGACTAATGTATGAGTAATGTTTTTATCTGTGTAATATTTGTTTTTTTTAATGTTTAGTATTATGTATGATATGAAAATATAGTAAGAGATATTTCCGCTGGCTTTGATCCGATTTTGATGATGTTTTTTATTATTAAATCGTTTTCATTTAAATTACTTTTAGATTTAACTGTAATATATATGTATATTATTTTAACCCACTACATAAAAGTTACACTTTAATATGAAGTGCAATCGAAATGAATTACTTAAGTGTGCATATTAAATAATTTAAATTTCAACTCGTACGCTTCATTTTGAATATAAGTTTCATTACTTTTGATTATCTCGAGTGTTTGATGTTCATCATAGTCTATTTAAAAAAAACCTATCTATTGTTATTTATTACATGATCGATTATTTTAAAACTTATATACATTTAAAATTATATAAAAAAATATATTATCCTACGAAAGAAATAAATAAGTGCACTGGTATACTTACAATTAAACAAAATAAAAAAATAAATAAAATTAATCTGTACCTGTACTAATACACCTAAAGAAATAACTGAGCCCTAAAATCATCCTATATAGTAAATAAAAAAATACGTTTCAATTTATATATTAATAATAAATATAAATAAAAAGAAAGCTAGAAACAATAACGAAGTCTTTGACCGGATATATATTTGATTGAATCTCGTTACAGAAGTCTTTCTGATGTTGGTCCACGTTCAAAACGAAACTCTATTTATTATAAGGCAACTCGTCGACTGGAATAATAGCCCTGGATAGTAAATCAGAACATTGAAATAACTAAGAATAGCGGATAAAATGACGAAAATTGTCGTTTTAAGTTCATATCTAATATATTTTCGAGCTCTGTCTGTTTTTTGATCTTCTCAAAGGAAATTAAATTTATCTTTGCTTGTAATCTAAATAATTAACTGTACATAATATTTTTAAAAGGTATAGGTGACTTCAAAATTGACTTAAGCACGTATAATATATTCTCTAAATTTGAATGGGTTATGTAATATATGGTTAGTTATGTTGTATTCAATAAAAAACACACGAAGGCCATAGGATGTACAGAAATAAAAATACATAAGTAAAATTTTGATTAATATGAATATAACTATGGAGTTTCTTTTTTTATTTGCTGGAACGCGCAAATCTCTTGATTATAAGTTCAATTACAAAAAAAAATTGCATAGGTATTAACACAACAATCTTTTGTAGTGAATACACGTAAAAGATGGGCGAGCTGTGGGTACACATAAGTGTATAAAAAAACATCATTGAAGTGTGTTTGCATATTCAAGCGTGGTTGCGACGTCGACAACTGTTTATACAGATAACAATTACTGTTTCAATAATTTTGTAAAAGGGCTGGTTTCAATTTAGTTTTTAAATCAACTCTTCAAGTAAAAACCATACCCAATAAAATATAGCTATATAATATGTAAGGAATTATAATAATGATTTTATTCTAAGGAAAAAAATCACTCAATTTCCAATAATAATAATAAAAACTGATTAAGTCTGTAGTAAGCTTAACTTCAAAATGATGTTATTGAGAAAGATCTATACAAGATTGCTAAACCAAACGAATTTATTTAATGTAATATTTTTATCATTACTACATAGATATTATTAAAAACCTTTTTGAACATTATCATCTAAGGGTACCTTTTATAGTTTATTAAAGTACAAGTACTTGTCCGTGACTTTACTTGCATAGTAAGAGTGATAGAAGTGAAAGGTAAAAAGGAAAGCCGTAGGCCCTATTAATACGTCCGTCTCCGAAATACAAACATATGTTTAGTTTAAAATACAACTTTGATAGTGTATCAAAATTATTTGTTATCACATTGTTTTATATTGTATGCTAAAAATATATTTAATGCAGGCAAAAGCAATTTTAAGTAAATGTTGCTATCATATATCATAAGGCGTATTAGCATGTCTAAAAAATTAAAAATACAATAAAAATTTATTATTAGTTCAAATATGGTACAGATTATGTCAAGATTTCATTCATGTAGCAAGCTCAACTGATAATAAATGTTAATAAACATGCAGAAAAAGATAATCTTAATTTTGAAGAAGAAAACTTTTCTTTGAATCAGACACTAAAAACAAAGTGGATTATTGCTATTACTTAGGGAAGCTATTTTTAAAACAGACTTTAATTTTATTCATAAAAGAGGTCTGTGTTCAAATAACATTTCTAAGAAGACTGTAATATAAATTTTTAATATATATTATATTGTAATATATATTAAAAATTTATATTACAGTTATTGTGTATAGTGAATAATAAAAGAAAATTATATTACACTGGAATGTATTTATCCTTACTGAAATTAAACAGACTTTATAAACGTCTCCTTGTACTAAATTATAATATGTATGACTATGTAAATTATATTGTTATAATAATATTTAGTTATTCTAATACGTTTTAGCTAGGATAAACCAAAGTATATGAAAAATACGAGTTATTAAAATTACCTGCCTAAGAGAAACTATTGCGAAGAAGATATTATATTAATATCTTCAAAAAAAAAAACATATTCTGGAAAATAAACTCTGTTTATTAAAACTTACATTGAAACATAATAACTTTTTTTTCAGGTCATCACCGCCCACTATTGGACGAGTCTCCCTAAAGAACGCCAACCATCCCGATTATAATAACTTTATTATATAACAAATGTTATTATTGATTTAAAACTTCTTTACGCACACTTGACTTGGGGGATAAGGTGAATGCGTTACGAAAAAATATACGTACGTTTGTTGCCATGGTAACCGTTGTAATTGTACGACAAATAATATATGTATATTATTATATTCTTTCCTTAAATAATATTCTATAAATATATGATTGTAATATACATAATATGCGTTATTTTTAGCATCTCGTCTATCCTAATTATTTAAGACATAAATTGAATTTCATAAAGACTACCGATAACCTACAGAAGTTTTACTTCGTGCGCATGTACACATTCATACACGCAGTCTGTAATATTTTTATATTAAAATTTAACTATTTAATTTTAATGGTGTTTAAATTTCCGCCAAAATATTAGTATTTAATTTTTAGGAACTTTTTCATATTACTATTTAACACGTTCACTGCGTTACGAGATCTAATAGTTCTCGTACGAGTTTTTGGTTCAGTGCGGAAGTGAAATTGTATGTATATCCCGTTCGGGCGCATTGAATTTCCTTAGGTTCTTTTTGAGTTAGAGTGAGATGCCTTAGCCCATCATTAATAAATACCATAAATGTCGTATTTTTATCAATAAAAACGTACGAGATCTTATAGGTCTCGTAGCGACCAGATAGTAAAAATTTGTATTTAGTGCGACCCGAGACTCATTAGGTCTCGTAAAAATTTCGTACGAAGCCAGTTCATAAATCAGTTAGTGTTGTGCCACCTTTTGAAGATTGCTTTGACTTGCTATTATGGATAAAAATAATTTACATAAATTTTATATAAATTTATTATATAAATTTTATAATTTATATAAATTTTAGAATTATATTAAAATTTATATAAATTTTAGAATTATTAATAAAAAAAGAATTCATTCAAGCTATAATTGAGAAATTTACCGAAGTTCCTTTTGAAAACAAAAATAATATTGCTGAGGACATATCTGAACATAAATATATAATAAATGATAAGAAAAGACGCTGTACTGGATGCTATGAAAAAGCAAGACGAACTATGACAAGTAGAGAGGCGGATAAAAAAGTAAAACAAATCAAAGGATTTTGTATTGGTTGCAAAAAAAACTTTGTGTTTAACGTGTTTTAACGAAAAACATTGATTTGATTAACATTTTGTATGCGTATCAGTAATAAATGATCAATTTATTCATTCTCGATAATCTATTTTTGGTCCAATCCCATCACTATTGTTTTATCGATATTTAGACAGAAATATGCGTTAAGCGATCTAAAACGTCTCGTAATGTTCTAACTTTTAGTGCCTTACAAGATCCTTAAGGTCTCGTGATTTTGTTTTTGTAATTTTGTTTGATTTTTTTCTTTGATCTTCGGGCGAGCACACATACATAAGAACATATGTATCACCTACCGATACATACAAAAAAAAACTAATTTTGAGCTATTTTCATAAAAATTTTAAGATTTTAAGATAACAGTCCGTACGACATCTAAAGAATCTCGTCCTGTCATTCGGAGAAGACAATAACGAGGTCTTTTAGACCTCGTAGCGCAGCAGTAGCAGGTAGCATAATTCTGGATACGCAGTGAACGTGTTAAATGTGTTAAACACATAGTAGGTTCACTAATATTTCATTTCTGAACTACACTAGATCGACTATTTGCTTTCGACATCCATTGCTATACTTGACTTTACAATAAATACTTAACGTTACCAAACACAGCAATGTATAAATGAAAAAAAAAAACACTTGAAAATCTTATGAAACGATCATAGTGCAAGTAGAACAGGATGCAAACGTAAATTGGTATTGAAAACCGGAAATGGTATAACACATGCCTTGTTCTGCTGAGGCTTGCTCGCTTTTAATTATTTTCTAGGGTCTACCATGTGAAGATTTTTATTACATAACTAGCAGAATTCGCGGATTCGCCCGTGTTTAATGTACAAAAAAAAGCTCTTTGGCTTTATGCTATATAGCAATATATGTATTTATATATATATAATAATATTGCTGATACAAAAATACTACAATCGGAAACATGTGAGACAGTAATGAATTCCATTTCCCATACTACGGCACAGGTAGGAGCTGCCAAACCTCTTGGTACAATATTTGAATGGACTTTCATGATAATTAATCTATACTAATATTATAAAGAGGTAAAGTTTGCGAGTTTGTGAGGGTGTAGGGGGTATTCTCTGGATCTACTAAATCGATTTAGATGAAATTTGATAAAAAGACAGTTTGAGACCCTGGGAAGGACATAGATTAGTTTTTATTCCAGAAATAATCGTTTAAGGTGGTGAAAATGGGGATGCAAGTTTGTATGGGTAATTAACAATATTCATATAATCAATATAATTCATAATAATTTGGAATAACTATGCTTAAACATATACTGTACTGGAAATAAAACAGAGAAATGAAAATTTTTTGTCATAATATATTTTAAATCAGGCATACAATTACTGAATATGCATTGAATTAAAAGTAATCACCCAATTGTCACTCGGCGGTTCGTCCAATTTGCTGATTTCTCCCATAATGAAGTGTGAATTTTATACTATTTTAAAAAAGAATTCACACGATATGTTGGGTTGAAATATACGTATATCTATATATGTTTATTTATTATATGTTTTATATATTTGTTATTTATTATAATAATTTTTAAAGTAACATGTGAAGTTATAAATATTTTCGTGAAAATCCTTTAAAATTAGTCATTTTCACTAAAAAAAACCTGTAGATACATATACAGATGTTGATTTTTATTTTAAAATATTATTATGTCTTCCTTAACATACAAAACTGTCAAAAGAATTTATGAAACAAATTTTGTATGATTACGATTAAAAATGAGACAGCAAGCAAATAAAGAAAATTAATCTATATCAATAAAAATGAATGTTCGTATGTTTGTCCTTTATGCGTTCTATGCTATTGCTTCGATTATGATTAAACCCTAGTGGATTATTCTGGTTCCTATTCCTGGCCAAAGAAAAGAATTTTTATTCCTCAGTCTCAAGCTTAGTGGCGCATCCTAGTAAAGCAAGGGCAAGTCGCTTGTATTTTATATAGAAATGTTAAATGTACCGTACTAAATATATAAAGTACTTAAAACATTTACCCTTCGCAATAGAACCCTTGACCAAATGAGGCAAAGTGCTCATAATTTTTTACTACAAAAGTTATATAGACTTCAAAATTAGTTTCAAGCTATTTTCTTATTTCTATTCAATAAAAAAACAGAATATTGATTCACAATTTGCGAAGATATTTCATAATATAAAACTACACTATACAAAAATATTGATGACGCCGAACCCATTGACGATGATGTCCTAGTGACAGATTCCGGCAACGGCGGCCAATCTCACTGGGACTAGCCAACTGTGCTGTAAATATTATAGTGCACAAGTGTACGCGCAGACACAAGTGCACTCTTTATTCTGATGGGATAATAGTTAGATACTTCCGGTGAGAGTTAAGGAGCGGAACTGACAGCTTTCCGTGCTCTACGAGGCATAGGGGTGAAACACCACCAGCTTCCTAACTCCGGGTAACATACTTGGACTTTCTCAACAGAAAGACTCAATAAATAAACTTGGCCTGATTCCATTGTAATGATTGAATCCAGGACCTACGGATGTGCAGCCTAGCCACTACACTACCGAGGCAGTCGTACCCATTAATACAAGTACCACACAGTAAAATCATAATGATTCGTGGACATGTCCTATATATTTTGTAATAATGTTTATTTATTATATGTAATTAAGTAAAGATTTAGTTACAAATTTGTTTCTTTTGTACAGATAATAAAAATATTTCCTTTAACTTGTCTAAACAAGATCTATTAAAAGCTTAAGAGCTTTTACAAAAGAACGATAGTAAATCACATGTTCTCCGAAGCGAGAGCTCCTACAGAATTTTTACGGCAATAGCCTTACAATCAATAAATAAAGACAAATGGTTTTACTATGATTTCCAATTTCTGATTTCTGATATTTAATTTTAGAATACATTATATTATATGCTTAGACAGAGAATAAGATATACAAAGTGTCACTTACACTTTAGTTAAATGGAACTGTTAATCTCAATCTAACGTTAATCTAAAGTTTATGGATGTTTAGTACTAAAATAGACTATGACCTGAATATTATATAGGCTACTCTCGCTAGTAAAATTTGCCAAAAATTGGTGCTACTTGCGTAAAATATCTATAAAAATAAATAAAATTGAAGTGTCTGTTTATAATGTCAAAATAACAGCTTTTTACTAAATACATATTATGAACGTATACAGGGTCATTTTTAAATTACTGAAGACCTTTTGGGAATATACTATTTAGATCATAACAACAATATCTGTAACAAAAAAAAAACGATATTTCATAAATTTTTATTTTCATACAAAAATAAAAATATTTTTTTTGCATCTTCTAAACGGCAATAGTCCTAGCATCTGGTGAAGTTTAAATGAGTAAGCGCCGCCTCCTGCACCCCTCCAACCTTCCTACTCCACCGGCCACGAGCTTTCTTTTGCTAATGCTGGACTATTACCGTTTAGAAAGTGCATTTTTTTTTGTAAAATTTAATACATATTTTTTTTCTAACAGATATTGTTGTTATGATCTAAATAGTAGGTATATTCCCAAAAAGTCTTCAGTAAATTAAAAATGATCCTGTATACGGTACTTACCTATAAGAAAAAAAATATTCTATTTGTTCCGGCTAATCTTCGAAACCACTGGACCGATTTTGACGTGCCTTTCACTGGCAGGAGTAACTTAGGCTACTTTTATTGTAGAAAAAGAATTAGGGTTCCACGCAAAAAAATTAAAACCCACGAAATTGTGAACAAAATAGCTAGATATAAATACATATTATGGCAGCCGAAGAACGCACCAAATAGAAGCTAGGGTAAGTTACAAGATAAATACTTGTAATTACTATTTCAGAGTGTGATCACCTTTTGCACGCTCCGTCTGACTTATTCTTTAATTATTTGTATAACGGTATTGCATTTGTATTGCTGCCGGTGACGGCCGACCTATGGGCGAAGCCAAGAAACACACTCGGAGGCGGTCCATCTTGGTGGCCGGTGTACCATGCGGGTTACTCTTGGTACTCCTGTGATAGCTGAGTGGACTGTGGAGCAACCCCATGATTGTTGTGGTCTGCTTTGGCAGGCCTGCCGTCGGGGCGTCGTGGTTGAGTTTGTAAGCGATCCTGCGACGCCCCATTAAGACGGGGGAGTTCCGTTAGGTTTTAGTGAGTAGTACTGGTTTTGCCAGTGAGCCACATCTCGTGTCTAAATGCATTTCACAACGTTAAAAAAAACGAGGTCACTAAAAATTTGCTCCAGGCTATTTTTAATTATATTGGGTTTAAAACAAATATATTCTATATTTACATAAACGTTTATTATTAATGAAGTAAAAAGGTCAAATGGTTAAGTGCGAGTTAAATTCACACACGAAGGGTTCCGAACCATCGTACATGTACTGTTAATTATTAATATGACTTTAATTCTAGATGTATGTAGTATATTAACTTCGATGATTGATTACGAACGTTAAAAATATGTTTCTTGTATTTTTATTTTTTTATTTTTATTTATTATTTGTTGTTATAACGTTAATAAAATACATATTTGAAAATTTCAACCCTCTATTTATTACGGTTGATGAGATTCACGCCTCTAACAGATGGGCGAACGAACGGACAGTAGAGATTTATTAATAGAGTTTTGAGTTCCATTGGTACCATTCGGATATTGAACCCCAAAAATGATTTAAAAATAAACATATGATGTTTTACACATATTATCTGAATATTTTCTAACTAAATAGTATATTTTAATAACCCTAATTTATATATTAACCCAATAATTCAGTGGTTTAAAACATTTCGATCAAATTAATTTCGTTAATCATTCCACGTGTAAACTTATGTATGCATTGATTTTATAAACTGAAAATGAACTCGTCTATTACACGTTTCAACGTGCAAGGAACAACATTGTAATAGTACAACAGAAATAGTAATTAATTTACCTTATAATAAACAAAGTCCACATTCAAAATTGTTACAATAGTGACTACTTAGTGAGTTACAATGCTGCTCCTTGCTGGTGTTGATGTAACAATTGTAAACTTCTAACATGATTACTATGATAATTACTAGCGATTTACCCTTGCTCCGCTCGGGTTCGTCCCTTGGTACGTTTAACGGTTAGCATAGATTTCTCAGAGATGAGATGTTTTCTCACAGTAAAAAGTATCTATATTTTTTCACCTATAAATATAAACAGCTATAATCATACCAAATTTCATCAAAATCTGTCCAGTGGTTTTCTCGTGATGCGTTTCCAGACAGACAGACAGTTAAGAATTCTAAAAACTATAGATTCGGCATCTATATCGATAATAATGACTATTTCAATAAGGTTTTTCCCAAAAAATATTTAATGTACGGATTCGACTCAGAATTTTATTAAATGTGTAGATAAGGCTACATAGTTCATGGCTCGTAAATATTTACTGATACTTTCACGGCAACATCATTATATTTTATTTAAAAATGCTTTACTTAAAAAAAATGTCATCGTTACCCATAGAATATATGTAAATAGGCACATACAAAACAGTTTAGTACTTTTACTTCTGTGTTTGTCAATCGACTTTCTTTTTTTTTTGTTGTGTAGCTTTATTCACGTTTTTTGACAAGAAAATTTGGAACCAGATAGTTTTTTTTTTATATAGATAGGTAAATTCTATTCGTATTATAAATAGGATTTCCTCATATTTTCAATAATATTTATAATATGTATGTATTTAAAGTTATTAAATATGTGTAATGTATCATCTACCTGGTATCCATAACACAAGCCTCGTAGCTTACCATGGAACTAGATGGTGTTGTGTGTTAATGTCTAATTTTTTTTATTACGATTGTATTTCGACCACTATGGAACAAGTCAATTAAAACCCTTCAAAGTCTTAATACTAGTGTTCCTTAACGTTACATAAAATAGTATGGACGACACATTCTTTGATAAAATGAGTACTTTACATATTTATTAACTAGTAATAATTTTTACTAAATTAGGTAATATATGTAATAGCTTTGCTAATTTTTGGATATTATTATATGGCATGTATCCAAGAAGAGAGGTAAGGGAAGACAAGTCAAAGGGTGCGAGGGCTAAATTCAAATTGCAGCATTATGGGTGGCAAAGCTTTGCTAAGGTAGACTAAGGTATTCTGATATTAGAGATTTACCTAGTTATAGTTAGAATTAGGTTATTTTTTTGTTGAATTTCATATTTTTTTTGATTTTACTAACTTTTGACAGCCTTTAGATAATATTTTACTTCGATAAAAAATCAAATATAAAATTCAAATGGCATCAATATTTTTCACTCCACCGATCTTCTTTTTCTACTCAATACAATTCGGAATATTTTCAATTTTCCACTACGTGCCCTTCTATCTGCGTCTATTGAGACGGCATACAGATTTAAATAAGACCAGCCCTATAAAATACGGTCTTTATCAACTCCGATCCTTTTATCAACATCTCATTGAAAATTCAATATTTTACACGACAGGTTAAAAGCCTAGCTTAACTAGGGACAATAGGCATTCTTTGAAATACAATAGTTTAAGTGATTTATGTGACAAAATTGTCGTTTTCTTTAGAAAACTTGCGTACCTATTTATCACATAATTCGTTTTATATCAATCAGATGAAGCAACTTGTTTAATAATATCTGACATTATTAATTTTAAAGATGGCTCTTATTGAGCCATCTGGAATAAGTCGAGATGATGGCTCTGACTTCTTAAAAGATATAACGCCTCGTCTTAACGCCTCTACACATGACAGAAGAGTTGGCTCATTTGTCACCCAAAGAATCGGCATTGCCATACAATGGGGGAATACGGCTAGCATCCTTGCCACTATTCCACGCGGACATGACTTGTACAGTAATAATTAGGTGTACTTACATTTGTTTTATATATATATATTTAAGTATTTGTATTTTTTTTATTGTAAATAAAATTAATTATGTATTTTTAATATAAATTAATATAATACATAGAGGAAATATGTAGAGCGAGAATAGATGTTTATGTAAAAATTTAGGCATAATAAAGACAAAAATTCTTAGCTTAAAATTAATTTCAAAACGATCAGAACTAATATCGTGTAGAAGATCGTTTATTTGAAAATTCTGTTATTAAGTGAATATATAAAATTCCTCTATACATATAATAATATTGTTACTAAGCCCAATCTGTACAAACAAATATTTTTTGAAAAATCTTATTGAAATAAACATTATTATCGATATAGAGGCCGAATCTATAGTTTTTAGAATTTTTGTCTGTCTGGCTGTCTGTGACCACATCACGGAAAAACCACTAGCTGGATTTTAATGTTTGATATGATCATAGCTGGTTATCTCGTCAACATATACTATATGTCATATAAGATACTTTTTATTGCGGGAAAATATCTCATCTTTGAGAAATCGATACTAAATGTTAAAACGTAAGCAGGGACGAACCCGAGTGAAGCGAAGGTGAGTTGCTAGTGTATCACTAAAATGTGAAGTGATATAATTTCTATATGACTAATACCTTAATCGATTTTATTGTAAATTGGTAAGTACATGATATTTTCACTAATTCTAGATCGATTATCAAAATTCTTTTTGTAATGAATCGGCTATACCCTCTATAAGAATTTAAAGACTAAACAGTTCAGTATCTTTTTCTCCTCTGTTTGTTAGCCGATTTTGTTTTTTTTTGTTCAGTAATTTTTTACGTTTTTTTACGTTTTTACGTACAAATATTTTTTTTATATAGATAGGTAAATTATATTCATATATTTTCTCCAATTTCTAATAAATATTATAGTCAAATTTCGACTACTTGTATCAATGAACTATATGATACAAACAAGATAAAAATTCCACTTCTTAACATGCTACCTACTTATCATAATTATATTTGAAGTCTTTGTATCTTTTTTAGTAAAAAAATATTTTTTTAATTGTATAGTACATCAAATTCATAACTGAAGCTGTTTTATTTTAGTTTACATAGTCAAACAATCAAAGATTGATAAGCGAATGCTACGCACAGTTAGGTGTATAGCTTCATCTCCATCTAATTACCGCGAGCTTTGATCATACAATAGAGCTTATCTATGAAAATAAACCTTTTTGACAAACGGAAGCTTTTCTTTATGTAATGCTATAGAATTATATACTATAAACAAATACCACTTATAGCCTATCAAAAACAATAATAGTAAGTACATTAAAAACGTTTTACGTTAACGTTTTTCGTTACGTTTCGTTTTTATCCACGTTAGTATATACATTAAAAATCCCTTTTTCTTGTGTATTTATAAGTTTACGTCATCACACAAGAAAAATAAAAATGAACAATCTATTTACATAATCTAGTAAGTACTAGACACTCTTATTTTTAAGTCGGTTAAAAAATAAAAAAAACTGTCTTTGTAATTAATGTCATAATATTGATAATAGTATATGATATTTTTTGCCGTAATTACGTTAAATTTTCCAAAATATATTATTATTTAAAAAAATATTATTATTTATATATTTTCTAAAATAATATGTTATTATTTATTTTTTTGAGATCTAGGCCAAACTATATTATAAATTGTCCCACTGTGCAATTAGACTTTCAACAATCGATGTCGTTAAAAAACTATAGAAGTACGTGGTTTACCTCATTTGGAAGGAAGACCTCTGTCTATATTCCGTTATCTCTATCACTAACCTTTCTAGGACATTCTGCCTTTTAAAGTCTTAGTCATTTCAGTTATTTGAATATAATTAAGAAGATATTTGAATATAATAAAATTAAATTTTGGTTAAAGTTAGTACAAAAAATATTATTCTTATTTTTTACTAGATGATTTTGTATATTATACTAGCTCGCGTTCACTTCTAGAAAAACGAAAACTAATCTATCCCACGGGAACCGTATATTTTTTCGAGATAAAAAGTAGCCTGTGTGTTATTCCAGAGTATAATACCGGTGGTAGGACTCTGTCAAGCCTGAGGAGTCCGACTGGATGGGTACCACCCCCTTATCTATTTCTGTCGCCAAGCAACAATGATTGCATTGTTGTTTTCCTCACAGTGACAATGCACCTGTGGTTCTGCATTTTTGTTACTTAAAACCTAAGTGCATGAACGGTAGGTGTTATGGGCGACAGGTGCTGCTTTCCATCAGGTGGTCTGTCTGCTCGTTTGTCACTGAATGTCATAAAAAAATAATAATCTATCTCTGTGTCAAATTTCATCCAGATCTGTTTAGGCATTCTGGCATGATTGAGTAACAAATATCAAGACATCCATCTAAACTTTCACATTTATAATATTAGTAAGATTGTGTTGTCTGCTTTTACAACGGATTATTCGTTTTCTAGATGCAATCAAATCTTGTGTTTTTTCTCTTCTTTCCTTGTCGTACTTTTTATATATTATAACGTGGTTTCTTCGTTCTATGGCTTAAGGGAAATCTTATGTGCCTTAAGTCCTAGGAGCCGCAGATAAAACAATTAAATTGTTATGTCTTTTTCTTATCTTTTGATCGAATAATCCTTGCTAAATTCCATCAAAATCTGTTTAGACATGCAAGACATCAAACAGTATTAATTATTTATGAATGAAATAACATAAGTTGTAGTTATAATGTTGTAAATACAAAAGTATGTTGATATGTCGTTTGTGAAATGTAGTTTAACTTTGACTTTTTCACGTCTAAGTTTAATCATTAAACTTAGACGTGGCTAACTTAAAACTTAGTTATTAAAGTGCGTAAGTGAAAATTGTAGTTAAGTAACCAAACTACTTGTTAATTAAAGTTTACGAAACTATTCACAGTACTCAGTTGTAATGATTAATGTTACAAGAATCGCCTTCTCCGTTACAGGATTGATTTTGATCATGTAATGTATTTTTATTTAGTACCGTTACTTGATATTTTATTCATAGATTATTAACAATATTATGTAGTTAATTAAAACTAAAATACTCACTTTTATCACGTCTAAAAAATATAAAAATTGTACCTCTAACGTATTGGCAGGACAGGTCAACCAAACTAAACGAGTCCTAACGCGAGCAGTTTACTTAGTAACCATTATTCCACCAGCTAAATGGAATCAATCTATTTACTTACTAATTTATAACTTACCAATATATTATAAACAATAATTATACTTATTACTTATAATGTAGTAGCGACTCACCCTCGTTTCGCTTGGGTTCATCCCTAAGTTGATTTTTAATTAAAAGTTCATGCACACCTCTTTAGAGATGATTTTTGGGATAGAAACTATCCTATGTCCTTCCCAGGGTCTTAAACTATCTTCTTATCACATCTAAATCGGTCCAGTAGTTTCGGAGCCTATTTAGTATAAATAAACAAACAAACAAAAAATCAAATCTTTCCTCTGTATAATATTAGTATATATTGGTAAGTTACAGTTAGTAAAACTAAGGTAAATCGAAGATTTTTTTGTATTTTAGCTAAGTGTTTTACAACCAAATGGAAAAAACTAGTACAATATGTAATTGCTATTTACGTCTACCAAAGTCCGAGACTATTGTAAGCTTATTCAAGCTTTATTATGTTTTATATAATAAAGCTTGAAAAAGCTTACAATAGTCATAGATATAGTTGGTTTAACTCTCGGTATTTAAGGCGGTTACATCTTGCTCTCATGCAAACCTTATCTTGGTTTACTACTTGTATATTTAAAAGCAATCTTATTTATTTTATTAACACGTTTCTAACGGCTTCCTTTAGTTTATTGGCTAGTTTGAACTCATTTAATTTTGTTTTTCCGAATCTCTTATATTATAATTAGATAAAGAAGTCTTTTTTTAATTTGTCCCTACGTACCTACATTCTAACGGTTAGTATAGATTTTCAGAGGTAAGATATTTTCTCGTAGTAAAAAGTATCCTATATATTGATCTGGATAACCAGCTATCATCATACCAAATTTCATCAAAATCTGTCCTGTGGTTTTCTCGTGATGCGTTCTCAGACAGACGGACAAAAAATTCTAAAAACTATAGATTCGGCCTCTTGATCGATAATATTGACTATTTCAATAAGATTTTAAGAAAAAACGTACATATTCGACTCACTTAGAACTTCATCAAAAGTATAGACATATCTTTGGAGTTATGTATCCTAAGTGATTTCTAGTATTATTAATATGATTAAAGTATTTGTGACTAATTCTTGTGTTAACCTTTAACGGATTTGAATAGCTCAGCACATACATAGACTAAATAAACATTTAGTCTATGTATGTGCTGAACATTTCATAAAAAAGTAGATTTTTTGTGTTATAATACTTTCTTAGATTTACGCGAATATTTGACATTTAAATAAAACTATCTTTTCGGATTTTTTCGCGGATTTATTTTGATTTTTGTTTCCCGACGTTTCGATTGCTTTACAGCAATCATGGTCACGGGAGAGACTAAGGTGTTAGACGTCTCAATGGCATTATACAGTTGTTACAGACAGCCTACCTACTATTTTACAAAAATGATTTTAAAAAATTCAAAAATGGCATCAAAGTACCTTACAATATTGGTTGATTTTAATTCTAAACATTTTAAAGTTTAAGTTTTTAATAAGTATTATAATTAAATATAGCAATATTATTTACTTAATTTTTGCTAGTATAATAAATATTACAATTTTCTTTATTAATTACTAATCTTATTTAGTGTTGCTATTATTATATTATCTGTAACCATAAAGATTATTAAACATTTTTTAAAATATCAATTATTTATTTAAGCAATATAATTGTTTTATAAGTAGTTTAAAAAAGTTTAGTATTAATTTAGATTGTTATTATTTAAAGTTAAAATATTAAGCAACACTATTGTTAACTTTATAGATAAAAAATGTTAATTAGAATTACTACTATTATTGAGATCCACACAGTATGAACTAACTACATCTACTGGTCTGTTATATTTGTTTTTGTTGTTTGTTTTTATTATGTTTATTACAGGATCCCATGATGATGGTAGTACCCAGCCATCTTCCCTATTGAAGTTTGGATATTTTTTAATTTCAATAGCTTCGCGAATCATCCTGGGGCGATAACGGTTTTCTTTCGCTAGTATTTGTGGATTATCAAAGCGAATGTAGTGGCTTGGGCGATCCTGGCTATGTTTACAGACTGCAGATGTTGTATTGCGACGGTGCTTCACATCAGCTATGTGTTCTTTGACCCGAGTTCTAATGGATCTCTTTGTTTGTCCAATGTAAGAGAGCCCACAATCACAATCAAGTTTGTATACCCCTGCATCTTGGAGAGGGATGTTGCACTTGACTGGTGGTAAAAACTGACTAATTTTCTTTGGCGGCTTGAAGTAAGTTTTGATTGAAGCACGCTTTAAGATGTAGCCAATCTTGTCAGTGACTCCTCTCATGTATGGCAGGACAGCAGGGACTCGCTCAACTGTGGCTGGTTTCACTCGATCACTGTGACGCAGGCGCGGCACTTGCAGCTTGTTGTCTCGCAGGACTTGCTTAACATGCTGCAGTTCTCCGGCCAGATGTTGCTCGTCACAGATCCCTTGTGCTCTCTGAAACAAAGATTTTCCTACGGTAGCTAACTGTGAAGGATGGTGGTGAGATTCACCGTTCAGGTACCTATCAGTATGGGTCTTCTTTCTATACACAGTATGACTCAAGGTGTTATCTGGGTTGCGTTTTACTAAGACATCTAAGAAAGCTAAGGCATTGTCAGATTCTAATTCCATAGTAAATTGTATTTTAGGATTTATAGAATTAAGATGTTCTAAGAATACATTTATTTTATCAGATGGTAATATTGTCAAAGTGTCATCTACGTACCGCTTGTAGAAACGAGGGGTCACAGGTGATGTGTTCAGAGCAGTCTCCTCGAAGTCCTCCATGAAGATGTCGGCCACAACGGGAGAGACTGGCGAACCCATGGCCACTCCATCCACTTGCTTATAGAATTCATCATTCCACAATAGATAGCCGGATGTTAGGCAGTGTTTTAAAAGTTCAATGTATTCTATTGACATGTTGTGATCCAGTAGCTTCCTAGATATTACTTTAATACAGTCTTCCACTGGTAGGTTGGTAAATAAGGACTGTACATCAATGTATGTTAGAATCTGACAATGCCTTAGCTTTCTTAGATGTCTTAGTAAAACGCAACCCAGATAACACCTTGAGTCATACTGTGTATAGAAAGAAGACCCATACTGATAGGTACCTGAACGGTGAATCTCACCACCATCCTTCACAGTTAGCTACCGTAGGAAAATCTTTGTTTCAGAGAGCACAAGGGATCTGTGACGAGCAACATCTGGCCGGAGAACTGCAGCATGTTAAGCAAGTCCTGCGAGACAACAAGCTGCAAGTGCCGCGCCTGCGTCACAGTGATCGAGTGAAACCAGCCACAGTTGAGCGAGTCCCTGCTGTCCTGCCATACATGAGAGGAGTCACTGACAAGATTGGCTACATCTTAAAGCGTGCTTCAATCAAAACTTACTTCAAGCCGCCAAAGAAAATTAGTCAGTTTTTACCACCAGTCAAGTGCAACATCCCTCTCCAAGATGCAGGGGTATACAAACTTGATTGTGATTGTGGGCTCTCTTACATTGGACAAACAAAGAGATCCATTAGAACTCGGGTCAAAGAACACATAGCTGATGTGAAGCACCGTCGCAATACAACATCTGCAGTCTGTAAACATAGCCAGGATCGCCCAAGCCACTACATTCGCTTTGATAATCCACAAATACTAGCGAAAGAAAACCGTTATCGCCCCAGGATGATTCGCGAAGCTATTGAAATTAAAAAATATCCAAACTTCAATAGGGAAGATGGCTGGGTACTACCATCATCATGGGATCCTGTAATAAACATAATAAAAACAAACAACAAAAACAAATATAACAGACCAGTAGATGTAGTTAGTTCATACTGTGTGGATCTCAATAATAGTAGTAATTCTAATTAACATTTTTTATCTATAAAGTTAACAATAGTGTTGCTTAATATTTTAACTTTAAATAATAACAATCTAAATTAATACTAAACTTTTTAAACTACATATAAAACAATTATATTGCTTAAATAAATAATTGATATTTTAAAAAATGTTTAATAATCTTTATGGTTACAGATAATATAATAATAGCAACACTAAATAAGATTAGTAATTAATAAAGAAAATTGTAATATTTATTATACTAGCAAAAATTAAGTAAATAATATTGCTATATTTAATTATAATACTTATTAAAAACTTAAACTTTAAAATGTTTAGAATTAAAATCAACCAATATTGTAAGGTACTTTGATGCCATTTTTGAATTTTTTAAAATCATTTTTGTAAAATAGTAGGTAGGCTGTCTGTAACAACTGTATAATGCCATTGAGACGTCTAACACCTTAGTCTCTCCCGTGACCATGATTGCTGTAAAGCAATCGAAACGTCGGGAAACAAAAATCAAAATAAATCCGCGAAAAAATCCGAAAAGATAGTTTTATTTAAATTTTTTGTGTTCTTTTATTGAATTTTAACTTATATTCTCAACTTATTAATAGATGTATTGAAAGATAAGAAAGAAAAAAATTCAAGTAAGCGAATATGTGGCTTGAAAAACGTACCTTATATATTTATCAATAAAAATCCTCTATTAAGTTAGTTCAATATAGAAATTAAATACCTTGATTGAATAGAAAAAATATGCTACCATTGCGTTTTGTGTCACATATCAGTTCTCAATCCACCCGCATGCAGAACACCTTACAGTACATGGTGTTTTAGTTTGTTCTAAACTTGTTCTCGCATTCAATTTGCGCTTAGAATATTTGAAATTAGGTTCTTATTTCATTGACTATTTATATAGTTTCTTTAGTATTTGATTCTGTGTAATAATTTTCATATAAATTTTAAGTATTGAAAAGTACCGACTTACCCTTGATGCGCCGTTTCGTCGAAAACATCGACTTTTCCTGTTTAATTTATGTAGTGTGAATCTTTTGGCAATTGATTAGCATTTACGATCAATTGAAGTTTAGCTTCCGATTGAAGAAACCGAGTGAAGCCGGTTCAAATCCCGGATCTCGCACTTCTGATATTTTCATGTGCGAATCATTTCTAACATGATTACTACTTATCTTACGGTAAAGGAAAACATCGTGAGGAAACCTGCATCTCTGTAAAAACCTAGCAAGTTTTCGAAAGACATGTGAAGTCCGCTAATCCGCACTTGGCCAGCGTGGTGGTTAGTCCATCACGCTGGCCAAGTGCGGCCTAATTCCCCTCGTATAAAAGGAGGCCCGTGCCCAGCAGTGGGACGTTAAAAAGGCCTGAATACAATACAAATACAAGTGTAGCTATGTGCTTATAATTAAAGCTACATTACTCTAGTTCATAGTCCATATGTGTTTTGCTTATAAAATAAATGGTTATGGAAAGATGTGGTTATGTTATTAATGTTAGGAATTTTCGTCATTTATTGGTAGGTATTGCATCTGTTTTTGTTTATTTGGTTTAGTGTAAAATATAACATATTTCATTACTTTGCTTCGGTCTCCCGCTCATTACAACGTATTAGGAAACGAAGTTGTGGTAATCATATTCAAGCTTTGATTACTTAATCTTTAGTACTACTGAAAAAACGAACGAAACGCAAAACGAATAGGAATGGATTTTAGGTAGGTAATCTACGAAACTATAGTATTTTTTGAAATTATACTCGTCCGGTCCTTCCTTAACGACGAGCATAATAGGAACCCTAAGGACACCCAAGTAACAGAACAACACTTATTTATTTTATTCATAAGCATGTATTTTATAACTAGCGTTTTCTCGCGGCTCCACCCGCTTTCTTCAATTATGTATTACTATATCTTTAAAAAGTATTACCTATATGTTACTTTTGTATAAGCTGTATTATTGTATCCATATATCATCACAAACTTGTACGTTTATAGTATTAGTAAGACTAGCTACTTGGCCTTGCTTCATTCGTCTCAAGGAGCCTTACCTTGCGACAATTTTTAATACCAACAGTACAAACAAGCAAACAGTACTAACAGTAGCCTTTGTGAATCTCCATCACATCTATCTATACAAATAAACAAAATTGTAGTGTCTGTTTGTAATGTCAAAATAATCCGGTGGTAGGACTCTGTCAAGCCTGAGGAGTCCGACTGGATGGGTACCACCCCCTTATCTATTTCTGCCGCCAAGCAACAATGATTGCATTGTTGTGTTCCGGTTTGAAGGATAAGGTAGCCAGTGCAATTACAGGCGAGAGGCATATCATCTTAGTCCTCACAGTGACAACGCACCTATGGTTCTGCATTTTTGTTACTTAAAACCTAAGTGCATGAACCGTAGGTGTTATGGGCGACAGGTACTACTTTCCATCAGGTGGTCTGTCTGCTCGTTTGTCACTGAATCTCATAAAAAAAAAAAAAAAAAAAAAAACAGCTTTTTACTAAATGCATAGAATGTATGTACGGTACCTACTTAATAAAAAAAAATCATTTTTTTCATTTTAGTCTGTCTGTTTGTTCTTTCTTAACTCCGAAACGGCTAGACCGATTCTAACGGTACTTTCATTGTTATAGCTGATATTATAGGATGTAACTTAGGCTACTTTGATTTTAGAAAAACCATTAGATTTCTAAATTAAATCTATGAAATAGTAAACAAATCGTACCTAGGGACGCACCCGAGCGAAGCGGGGGTAAGTCGCTAGTAGTCTAATAAATATAAAATATAATAAAATTCCATCCCTAAAGTTTGAATAATAAATTTTTTTAAGTGATTTTGAAGTTTCTGAACATTTTCCAAATAATATGTATAAGTGTAAGTGATGAGAATTCAATTGCACGATTGCTGTTTGAGTTGTGCCTGATGTAAATAATCTCGGAGTTACACGCAAAACCTTTTCACTTCTTCAAGGTAGCGGTTTCAAAACCTTTTTGAAGGATTTTTTCTAACTTTAAACTTGTAACTAGTTCGGGCTGTGTTCTCAAGTACAATCCCTGGAGTTTGTGTTGGAAAAAATATTTGAGCGTTAAGAATTTTTTATTTTCTCACGTTTTAACAAAGGCGAGGTATTTTCTTCAAAAAGATGTATTAACTTTGCTTTGACAAAGAATAATTTAACTTGGTGAACTTTTTAGTGTTTTTTACGTTGCTTTACCTACTGTGAATACTAAAAAATGTTACGACTTAAACTATTTTCATTTTAAAACAAATATATATTATACATAACTTTACACAATATAATATGTAAAGGCAGCTTTATCACTAACGGTGATTTCTCATAGGCAACCAAGAATACAGGACTCCACTATGTTTTGAACTGTTTAAAGGACAAAATTTAGTGTGATTTTTTTGCGTATATTACCCGGAATTCTTCCCTAATTACAAATCAATTTTAATACTATATATATATACGATATTTTTTCTTTAGATTTCAGTATAGAGACATTTCATTTTTAAACATAAAGAATCATTACAGATTCAACGTAAATCTTTAATTGTCGGTTGATTTTCTATAATCAATAATAAAAAAATTATTTATTGCATCATATCCATATATTTTTAATGTTTTATAAGATAGCGATTGTAGACATCTTGTCTTGTCTATACCTCCAGAGAAACTGCTAAGATCACCCTAATTTAATTAAAGGGAACATATTCCATTAAAATTAAGAGGCCTGCTGTTAAGTTAACGACGTAAGTAGTAAATTAAAATGTTACATGTAGCTCTCAGACAAATGAAACAAGTAATGTAAATTTAAATCTATATAAATAAAAATGCAGTGGTAGCCCAGTAGTAACGCTTGGGAAACCGAGTGAAGCGGGTTCAAATCCCGGTTATCGCACCTCTGATATTTTCATGTGCGAATCATTTCTAACATGATTACCATTTGTCTTACGGTGAAAGAAAATATCGTGAGGACACCTGAATGACTGAGAAAACCTAGCAAGTTTTCGAAAGATATGTGAAGTCCGCCAACCCGCAAATTGCCAGCGTGGTGGATGGCGTGATCCTCCTCGTATTGAAGGGAAGCCCGTGCCCAGCAGTGGGACGTTAACAAGGGCTGAATAGCTTCATTTTTGGCAATTCTTTTTTTGTTTTTGTAATTGTCAGGACAAGTTTTATAAGAAATTTCTTTTGGAAAATTCACTGCAATTGTCAGAGTGTAGTATTTATATACGAAAATCTCGTTGCTATAAAATGTGACATTCAGTTTGACAGTTCTGCTGTATGTTTTTGTAACCTCAAAAACATCTATAGCCTAGTCGAGAAGTTCAATACCTGTGAAAAATGGTTAGAAAAGTAAGAAAATTATGGGCGATTGCTCATTAGATGCGGAATAAAATTTTGAGAAAGATGTTTTTTTTTTATTTTCTGCAAATAAAAATTATTTGTAACTGTTATAAACAAAAAACTGAAACAAAAAAAGGCCTCAGATTTTTGCTTATAACTTGAAAATGCTAAATGATAGTAGAAAAGAGCAATAAGATTTTTAAAGAGGAGAAAATTTCGTAAAAAGTCTTGACTACCGAACTCAAGCCCTATAATTTATAATTTTAATCTGCCGTTGAAAATAGGGTTCTGCGCGATCGTGCAGTCGATAAAAAAAATGTTTTCCAGACACTTGACTCATTATAGCGTCCAGATTACACCAAAAAATTTTTAAACTTTTAAATTAATATTTTAAGCTCAAAAAATTATTTTACTTCGTTTATTATTTACTCTCTATAGCGGCGACGCGCTCGAGCCTTAACGGCCTTGCGAGCTTTAACTAAACAATATATATATATATATATATATATATATATATATATATATATATATATATATATATATATATATATATATATATAAAACGTAATCTGCATATGAAACATTTTATATAAGGTCTTAAAAAAGTCAGTCAAGTACAGAAAATTCTCCGATAGAAAGTGTGTATCTCCTAAGGGGCCGTACTTAAATTACGTAACGAACGCAAGGGGGGAGGGGGGTAAGGCTCGATTGTTACCATTCGTTATGGTTCGGGGGAGGGGGTTTTTTAATGCTTGTACGTAATTTTTCCAATTGAATCTATAATTTTTAAGTCATTAATGGAAAAATACTAATGATATTTTTCGCACCAAATTCTACTATAGCCAACCTTCATACATCTTGAAACTAGCGCTATACTAGATCGTCTGTGACAGCCATCTAATATATTCCTTTTAAGATATTGAAAAAATACATTGCTAAGTGATAATGTAATTAAATAAGTAATAAATAAAAAATATATGTTTGATTTTAATTAAATACTATGCAATGACGATATTCCATAACAAAAAATTACGTACATTTGGCTAGGGGGGGAGGGGAGGTTGACATTTTGTTACGATCTGTTACATCGGGGGGGGGGGGGGGAGGGATTAAAAAGCTCTTTAAATTGCGTTACGTAATTTAAGTACGGCCCCTAAGGTACACTCAGAATAACTTTTTTATCCACATATTTAAATCGTCTACTTAGAGACGCGCCCGAGCGATGCAAGGGTAAATCGTTAGTATAGTAATAAAAAAAATATGCTAACAAAATATTTACTAAATGTAAATTTTTGCATTTAATAATTATTCCAATATTTTTTAATGTAAATCCATTTTTGGCTTGATATTTCCTTGAAGTAGGTATACTTTTTATTTCACAGGGTATTTCATGTTATTCTAATCTAAATATTACATTATTCAACAAAATATATTACACCTTATTTTAATGTAAGTGAAAGTACTGAAATAGAACATCATATATCCCCAAGATTTTCTTATTTAGAAATGTTATTATTAAAAACAAGTAAGATAATCTGTTATTTCAGCAATTACTAAAAGAAGCTAAATGTTGTGTCAATAGGGTGGTAGTAAGCATATGAGGCCGAAGCTTAATAAGATTTAGGTATATTTAGCATGTACGACACGATCACGATATGGTAACTTTTATGTAAAAAAATATGTATCGAAATCCACTGTCGTAGTCATCTTACTTAAGTTTTATTTCGAGTCTCTCCCGTGACAATAATTACTGAAAATCATTCGAAACGTCGGGAACCAAAACTCAAAATAAATCTACGATAAAATCCGAAAAGATGATTTTATTTAAAACGCGGCGAAACCTCGCTTCGCTCGGGTTCGCCTCTAAACAAACAAAAACAAATCTATCCCACGGAAACCGTACATTTTTCCGGGATAAAAAGTATTATTATTGCAAAGTTTTAATAGAATCCAATCAATAGTTTTTGTGTACTAAACTGTATAAGTTACTATAGATTTTTAACTATCCCGCGGGAACTCTTTAATTTTCTGGGACGAAAGTATCTAAAATGTACGTCCTCTATCATGTATGTATGTATGTATGAATGTATGTATGTATGTATATATGTATTTATGTATGTGTGTATGTATTTATGTATGTACCTATATATGAATTTATTTATGTATCTATTTATCTATAAGTATTTATATATACAAACGTGTAAAAGCAAGTACACCACCTACCGTTTTTATGAAAACTTACTCCTCCACCTGAAGGTTGCCTGGAAGAGATCGCTTCCAGCGATAAGGCCGCCTGCTGTGCATCTTTTCTTTTTTATGTATATATTTTTTTTGTTTCTTGTTGGTGTACAATAAAGGATATTAATAATAATAATAATACCTAATAATACACTTTTATGCACCATTTCCGTTTTTTTTCTTTTATTTTCTGTATTCTTCTCTATAGGTTGCCTGTAAGTGATTGCTTCAGTGATAAGGCAGCCTTTACACATTTCTTTAACTGTATTTCTTTTTTTGTGTATGTTCCATTTTACTGTGCAATAAAGTGTTTAAATAAAATAAACAAAATGTTGACAGTCCAGACAGGTCAGACAGTTTTGGAGATTAGCCCGTACAAACAGACAGGGAAACAAAAAATTAGATTACACCCCCTGACTTGGTTTTTAGGGGTTTTTTTTCTATGTACAGACATTCGACCTCTACAGTTTTATTATATATATAGATGTCAAATTTTCGCATAAGTCTAAAAAATTAAGTTTAAGTTTCTGAAATTGGTAAGATATATTTTTTTATTAAAAAGGAATTACGTAAAAACTCCCAAATACCTTAAAGTGTAAAGGAATTTTCATAAGTAAGACACCAATTGCAGATAAACACGGCGTAAACGAGCTTTCACTAGAATATTAGAGCGAAATCCTATTTTCTTACTTAACTATTTATTAAATAAGGGTTGCGGAATAACATCATGATTTTATAGCTTTAATAAGGTAAATTATATGGAAAACGACTGTTGTGGTTATGTGTGGTGTCTAGGTTTTGTGAGCTTTTTTTAAGAATAGAAAGTCTTAGATACTTTATCCGTCTATCACAAAGTGATTTGTAACTTATTTCTCCTCTGTCTGTCATCTGTTTTTTTTTGTTTAGTAGTTACTAGAGATTCACCCTCGCTCCGCTTGGGTTCGTCCCTAGTTACGTTTTAACGTTTAATATAGATATAGTATGTTATCCTTAAGAGATAGACATTTGCCATCGCGGACTTTCCTGTAGACCTATATAAGTTATTTATTATTTTGTTATATCTTAAAGGGTTTTGGCAGTGTTTTCGCTGAATGCTACCAGATGGCTTGTTTTTTTCCGACAACTCCAACAAATATCTTTATAATTTTATCCAATGTATACAAAAACTTAAGAAATTATATGCTAAAACCTTTCTCGAGAACCATTCTATCTATTGGTGAAAACAGCATGAAAATCGGTGCAGTAGATTTTGAGTTTATCGCGAACAGACAGGCAGACAGACAGACGCGGCGGATGACTTCCGGCAAGAGGCATATCATCTTAGTCCTCATAGTGACAACGCACCTGCGGCTCTGTATTTTTGTTACCTAAAACCTAAGTGCATGAACTGTAGGTGTTATGGGCGACAGGTACTGCTTTCCATCAGGTCTGTCTGCTCGTTTGTCACTGAATCTTATAAAAAAAAAGACTTTGTTTTATAATATGTAGTGATTAAGAAGATTTAGTTCAATGAAAAAAAAAAGATTGGATATAATTAGTTCTTTTCGTAGGTAAATTTTATTCATATTATATGTTTTACTCAATTTTTCATTAATAATTATAGTCGAATTCTCTCTACTCTCTCTACTCTCCACTCTCTCTCTACTCTCTACTTTCTCTCTACTCTCTAGAAACCTCTAGCGGTAATCAAAATATACCTAGGGCCAGTTAGAAGCGCCTGATGTATAATAATAGCAAATGTACGTGATAAACGTTGTTTATTTGTTATAAGAAGTACTAAAATACTTATTAAATATATAATTATAGTATAATAATACTATAATAAATATTAACTAATAATATATTTATTTATTGAATGAGTTTTATTACAGACTAGCGACTCATTCTCGCTCCGCTCGGGTTCGTCCCTACTTAAGTTTTAACTTTTAGTATAGATTTCTCAGAGATGAGATATTTTCCCGTAGTAAAAAGTATCCTATATGATGACCCGGATAACCAACTATCATTACATCAAATTTCATCAAAATCCCTCCAGTGGATTTTCCGTAATACGGTAACAGACAGACAGACAAAAATTCTAAAAAACTATAGATTCAATAAGATTTTCCAAAAAAATATTTATTGCACAGATTCGTCTTAATTTCAATTTTAATATATGTAATATGTATAGATTTATTGACTTTTAAATATCAATTCTATTGATATAAAATGCACATTTTACTTTTAAAAAGCCAAAAAATGCCTTAAAAATAGAGCTTTGTTTTTAAAATAGAAGTAGAAAACTCGTTACTGTAAAATACAACAAGTATTATTAGTTTGAACAAATAAGCACTAAGTCGACGAAATGTAGAGTTAACAAAATGAATATATAATTTTAGGAAAGTAATCTGGTTATTTATTTTATTCACGATACGTTTGGCTCAGTTTGTAGTGGCCCTACTTGTTGTGTCAGCTGTCGCGGGTTCAAATCCCGCTGGGGGCATTCATTTGTGTGATAAGCACGATTACTTATACTCTAGTCATGGGTGTTTATATTTATAATATATATGTGTTTAAAATCATATATATGTAGCATCAACTATCTAGAATCCATAACAAAAGCCTCGTAGCTTACCATAAAACAAGATGGTGCTGTCTGTTAATGTCCCTAGATATTTATTATATTTTTTTATAAAAATCTATTTCGGTGGAGTGGAGTGGTAAAATGAAGTGGTATATATATGAAATATTATATACGATAGTATATGAAAGTGATTTTCCAATTATTTAATAAAATACTTATGTTCACCCAGTAGTCCAAAATTCAATCATAATTATTAATGAAAATTTGAAATATATATATATATATATATATATATATATATATAGAATTCAATTATCTATATAAAAAAGCTATTTTCAAAAAGTTGAAATGAAAAGAAGAAATGAAATGAAATGAAATAAACTTTATTCAATTAGACTTATTACAAGTGCTTTTGAATCGTCAATTTAATGTAAGTGTCAGTGAAGTCTGTCCGTGAGGAAGCTACCACCGGCTCGTTTAGTGATAACATTAAAGCTCATAAATAGCTCCTCAATTGATAAACATAGGAGAAGAAGGTACTAACCTGTTATGTCTTTGTCTATTTATATGTAGATATTATAACCTCCACGGTCCTTATCCTTAAATTCCCTATAATGAAGGGAGTTGTTAACAAACGAAAACAAGAGATGCATACATCTTTATAGCAAACTGGCGACTCACCATCGTTTCGTTCGGGTTCGTCCCTTGGCACGTTTTAACGGTTTGTATGAAATAGCTATTATATGATGTATAGTCTATACATATAGCGTTCCTCAATAAACGGGCTATCTAATGTAAAAATATTTTTTTTGAATCGGATTAGTAGTTCCTGAGATTAGTACGTTCAAATAAACAAACAAGCGAACGAGCGAGCGAGCTAACAAAAAAGCAAGCAAGCGAGCAAGCAAACAGGCAAATATGCAAACAAACAAACTGCCTCTTAACATTGTGTAGTGTACGACTACCTTTCTGCTGTGCTTACCTTAAAAATGGTGAACTAAATTAATAGGACTTTCTCTAAAAACCGTTCACTGAATTTACATAGATTTACATAGATGTAATTTTTATTTTGAATGTATTATCTTTCTACAGCATGATATTAATTAATATACATATTCTCTTTTTCTTACAATTTATTTTATAAATACATTTTAATAATGTAAGACTTAAAAAGATTTATTTGTTTTACTTTTTGCAGGCTTTCTCTTCTTTTCACCGAAGAAACCTATCATGAGGTTGTCTGTCTCTGAGGACTTATCAACTAAAGGTCCTAATAGTTGAACGGTGTAACAACACTTGCGCATACACTTCATCGTCCCCGCTACAATAGCAACACCTTTTTTTTTTTGTTTACGCTGGGGAAACCCATCATGGGGACCCTACCGGCCGTCAATGGGTAGGGTACTGTGAGACAATAGCAACACCTGGCACATCGAATCGTAATGTGAAACCTTTCTGAAATGACATAACATCTCGTTTTATCGCCTTTAGTCATAATAAGAGAGCCGGTTTGTATTTTTCCTAAGAAATCGGCATTGTCATTGAATACAACCAGCGTTTTTGCAATAATTGAACGCGGATCTATTTTTGTATATATAAATTAGTAGGTATATTGATTCACTTTTAATTGCCTCGATGGTGTACTGTGGAGGTTTGGGTTCGTATCCAGGGTTGGGCCAAGTTTAGTTATTAAGTCTTTCTGTTTAAGTTTTAATAATAGCCCGGAGTTGGGAAGTTGGCGGTGTCTAACTTCCGTGAATATGGAGTGCACTTTTTTGTTGTTTTTAAATATTTCATGCTACGGAACCCTCGGTATGCGAGTTAGACTTGCACTTGTCCGATTTTACAAGATACAGGACAAAGGTATTTTTATCACAGGTAGTAGATAAATTTAAAAATATTATTAAATTAAATGCGTGAATATTATAGCGTGGACGTACGATTGAGAAGCGAGTGAGTCTAAAATAGAATCACTAAAACAATAAGCTAATAATAAGCATTAAGTTAATATTTATTATTCTACTTTTCATGCGTAGAAAAGAGAAAGTACGTACACATACATACTGTTATAAAAAGTAGTTTGACAAGTTTAAATTCTTGTGGCTTTACTCTTGGTTGCCTTGAATTCCAAGTAATTTGACCTTACTTAAAAAAAGAGGTCATTAATTCGACGTGTATATATTAATAGCAATTGAATATAAATCGAAATACTTCGAAAATATCTGATTAAGCATCTATAGTAAATGAAAACTTCCGTTCAGTTATTTTTTACTGTTCAGTGCCTTTTTTTGAAGTCGGTTTATTTTTTTAAACTAAAAGTGCACGTCGGTTATTTTTAATGAGGGAACTTATGTTAAATTAATTTTTTGGTACCAAAGCAAAAATACCGTTTTTTTTCTTTGTTTATTTTCGTTATACTTGGTTTTGTAAAGAGTGTGACTTGTTAAATTAAAGTTGCTACTTACTAAAGTATCTTTAATGATCACATATATATTTTATTCTAAAGACGGAATAATAGCGGGGATTACACTATTATGGGCAAAACCACATACAAAAATAATTAGATATATAAGTGTTGTTGATTACAAACACGTTAATCCTGATTTTTTTGGTAAATAATCAATTAACTTTAACAAAAGAGAGCAGTAGCCCAATAGTAACGGGCTAGCTTGGGAAACCACATAAACTGGATTCAAATCGCGAGTTGTTCAATTCAATTTTCTTGTTAATGGGTTCAAAGTGTGCCAGTTGAGCAGAGATTACTCGCCATGCCACGTAGAATGGAGAAGACGCGAAGGAGATTGGTCTGTGTAATAAGATCATTTAAACTAAACTAAATTATAATGTGTAAAAAGGGAGCAAATTCTTAATAAACTTAGACCTACAATAAAAGATAGCTAAATTAATCTATACATATAATTAAAATCTAACTAAGTCGAATCTGTACATTATGTAAATATTTTTTGGAAAATCTTTTTTAAATAATCATTATTATTGATACAGAGGCCGAATCTATAATTTTTTGAATTTTTGTTGTCTGACTGTTCGTCTGGGAACACATCACTAGAATTGAAATGAAATGAAATTTGGTACGATGATAGCTGGTTATCCGTGTCAACTTATAGGATACTTTGTATTGCGAGATAATACCTCATCTCTGATAAATCTATACTCAACGTCAAAACGTTAGGGACAAACCCGAGAGGAGGATGAAAAAAAATATTTATTTTTTATATTTGTCGTCATGGATGGCCAGCACTAATTGAACACTAAATTAATGTGATATTGATTTGATATTGTGTTATGCGGTTAGTGTATTAGGTAGCAACACTGTTATCTTCATTAAAAGCGAGCAGTTTTAAAATTTTCTGCCAATCTATAAGAGCATCAAATTTTAGCCCCCAAAATAGCACTAATTCATGCACTTAATTTTAAATGATTCTGCTCATTTTGCCATGCTACCGGTGGTAGGACTCTGTCAAGCCTGAGGAGTCCGAATGGATGGGTACCACCCCCTTATCTATTTAATGATTGCATTGTTGTGTTCCGGTTTGAAGGATAAGGTAGCGCAATTACAGGCGAGAGGCATATCATCTTAGTCCTCACAGTGACAACGCACCTGTGGTTCTGCATTTTTGTTACTTAAAACCTAAGTGAATGAAACGTAGGTGTTATGGGCGACAGGTACTGCTTTCCATCAGGTGGTCTGGCTGCTCGTTTGTCACTGAATCGCATAAAAAAAAATGCTAGCCTTACATACGCATATAAAAGATTGGCAGTACATACACAAGAAGTTTACATACAATAACTAACGAAAACGATTAAGTTCAGTTCATATTTAACGGCTTTAACGCGTGCCGGTTGAGCACAAATTATTTCGCCAATGTCACGTTGAATGGAGGAGTCACGTTCGAGATTGGCCGGTGATATTTTGAATTATTCTTCGTTATATAAAACAAGTAATTAGAATCAGGTGACAAAGCATCGACTGACTATTTTTATAAAAAAAACCGGCCAAGTGCGAGTCGGACTCGCGCACGAAGGGTTCCGTACCATTATCTATAAAAACGTCAAAAAATCATGTCTATTGTATGTGAGCTCGCCTTAAATATTTGTTTTATTTTAATTTAATTATTTTTTTAAAGTAAATATATAACTAAATATTCTGTGAATATTTCAAGCGTCTACCTGTTGCCGTTATCAATATCGAGCAAAAACGAGCAAAACAATTGTGTTTGTTGTATGGGAGCCCCCTTAAATATTTATTTTATTCTATTTTTTAGTATTTGTTGCTATAGCAGCAACAAAAATACATCATCTGTGAAAATTTCAACTGTCTAACTATCACGGTTCATGAGATACAGCCTGGTGACAGACGGATAGACAGGCAGACGGACGAACAGCGGTGTCTTAAGGGCAATCCCCTACCAAAACGCGTTTTACGACGATATTTAGAAGCAAATGTGCCAGTATTTTATAAATGTAAAATAATAAAAAAAAAATATTATATCTATCTTCAACATTTTGAGGTCATATTACACGAATAATATAGTTTTTTAGGTCATCACTACTAAAGAAATAAAATTTTAAAGTATTGTAATCATGATTTTTTTTCTTATTCTTTGCATCAACACATACATTTATAACTCATATAAAAGTATGGTTAACACCATTTGATAGATCATTTCAAAATAGATATTTTACACGTAATTTTTTTTTTAAAGATCAATTTCAACTCTGTTTTGGACCAATATTCAGAAATTATAAGAAAATTTTCGAGTGAGATACTGCACGGGGGCCGGGCGGCAGTCGGCAGCCGCCTTTCGTACAGGGTACCCGCGTCGTCCGTGTTCGCCTCCAGCTGTATGACATTTCGCTTACGAAAAAAGAATGCTTATAAACTTTAGTACATGTAAATATTTACAAACATACATAATAAATAATATTGAATATTATACATATACAATAAATAATGTTATAAAATAAAAAATAATATTATATAATAGGTAAAAGCAGCCACTTTCAATAACTTGTGACTCAGTTATTCATTAGCATTAAATAACAGTAATTTTCGAAGAACGCCTGATCAGTACCGGCATTACTGTAATTTGGGTATTTTTCGTTGCATAAAAATATAATGAATATTTATAGTTTTATTTAATTTTTCCATCTTAAAATTCTATAATAAAGTGCATTCTCTAATGAAAAATATTGTTAGAATATAAATATTATGTCATTTGGTGTGTGATTGACATGATCTAGCCGAGATACTATATAAATTAATAAAATAATAATAATATATTTCTGTTTCGGTTCAACGGTGAATATTACACTACCGCCTCTATAAATTCTGTGGTCTGTATTTTATGACATGTTCAATATTGTTTAAACTATTATTCCGTAGATGTCGCTAGTATTTATTACAATTTTTTCTAGAGGTGATGTGGGGAAGGAAAGAGCCGAATGTTTCAACATTCGGTGGATTTGCTCGGGGGATAGCCTTAATAATAAGGTCCCGTTTTACCCTTTGGGTACGGAACCCTAATAACAAACATTAACAGCTTAAGAAGAAAAAACATTCAAAAACTTAATCTCACAGATCAGTTTGACACACAGACTGGCAATTATTAGTACTTCGATAAAAAAAATTTACACTATAGTACTCCCTTTTCAACAATACAGGACGAAGCAGGATATAGAAACAGAAACATGTATACAATTTGTCATTTATACTGTTGAATTAATTATTACTTACATTTGTTCATTACAAAATTAAGTTGCAAGTTCTTTTTAGGTTTAATTGTAAATATCATGTAAGTGTTTGTTAATATTTTGAATTGTGACATAAGATATTTACGAATTAATTTTCAAACTATCATATTAAATTTATCTACAGCGAAAATAGGTAGGTTCTAGGTAGGAGGATATTTTCTAATATATATGTCTGTACCATTGTTTTTATCATAAACTAGCGACTTACCCTCGCTTCGTTCGGATGCGTCCCTAGGTATTTTTTTTAAGCAAAACCCTAATTCTTTTTCTAAAATAAAAGTAGCAGAAGTTACTCCTTATAATATTAGCTATCTGCCAGTGAAAGTCCGGTTAAAATTGGTCCAGCCGTTTCGGAATAAACAGACAGACAGACAAAAATTTAAAAAATTGTGTTTTTCTTATAAGTACCGTATATAATTCCATATGCATTTAGTATAAAGCTGTTATTTTGACATTACAAACATACACTTCATTTTTGTTTATCTGTATAGATAAATATAAGATAAAAAAGTATTTTTTTTGTCGATCTAAATAAATAAAACTTCATATTCTCTTACTTTTATCTTCATGACATTGAGGTCAACAGCTAAAATAGACATCAACACGATTTTTATCTATATTGCATAATATTTAGTAAATATTTCATTATATAAACTAACAAATATAAGATAAATCTTGATATTTACTGAGTATAAATAGGCAGTGGTAGCTCAGTGGTCACCCACTTGGGATGTGGGTTCAAATCTTGGGTCTCGCACCTCTACGATTTTCATGTAGGAATCAATTCGAACATGATTACCACTTGTTTTGCGGTGAAGGAAAATCCTGAATTTGTGAAAAAACCTTAAGTAAGTTTTCGAAAGCCGTGTGAAGTGGACCAAGCCGTACTTGGCTAGCGTGCTAGACTCATGGCCTGATCCTCCTCGTATTGAAAGGAGACCTGTGTCCAGCAGTGGGAAGTTAAAAAGGACTGAATATATATAGGTTTGAATGTCATAGTACTCTTGAAATATTATAAACATATTATTACTGAAACAGACAAAGATTATGACGTGTGGGAGGAAATTGAACTGCTCATTAAAAAACAAACACGTTTAATTTATTTCATTGATTTAATTATATACTCGTGGTTGAGTAAATAACCGACACGCTATTTCATCGTTTTTACTTACAGACTCCAGGGCTTTATATTCGAAGAAACATAATAAAACTATTGTAATTATTATAATTCGTATTACATACTAGCAGAACCCTCGGCTTCGCTCGTGCTAAAACTATAAATAATAACTGTTTCACTATAAGTAATAATTTTGTAATGATTTTCAAATGAGTATGATTTTGACTCGCGCATCGATGGTTCCGTACAGCCGAATATTGTGTTGGTTTTACAAATGAAATTTTTACTTTTTCGCAATACATACTTTATTATTTGCAAATATAAGTTCGCGTTTCATAATTTTTCTTAGTAATATTATGAAAAAAAAGTGAACGTAACTCAAAATATCCAAGAATTTGAAAAGATATTTTACGTATAATCTGTAAATTAATTTTTATTTAAAGTATTTAAGCAAGATCCACTACCCATATTTTTGTACATTTTCTGCTTCATCTTTTCAAAATTAGGAGAAGAGAGTTCAATAATACAACTCGCATTTAATGTTTACAACTTAAGAATCATGTAATTCGATTAATATGGGCTTTTAATTAACTACAGTACCTGGGCGACCGAGCTTCTCTCGGAGTTCTTGAAAGATTGTATATTTTACATTAAGTGACTAAGTGTTACTGAGAAAGTTGTATAGATGTCGCGATAAGAACAATTTTCTTTTTAATTTGGCTTAAAAATAATTTTACATTAAGTGACTTAGTGTTACTGAGAGAGTTGTATAGATGTCGCGATAAGAATAATTTTCTTTTTAATTTGGCTTAAAAATAATTTTACATTAAGTGACTAAGTGTTACTGAGAGAGTTGTATAGATGTCGCGATTGAATTTTGCGTAGAATAATGCATAAGAAAAACGCATGAAAACTCGAAAACACGCGTTTTCCCAGACATGTGACTAATCTAGATCAATTTTTCGCCCCCGAACGCCCCCATATACCAAATTTCAACAAAATCGTTAGAGCCGTTTCCGAGATCGCCGGTATAAATAAATAAATAATTAAAGATATAAATATACAAGAATTGCTCGTTTAAATATATAAGATACTAACATATACATACATACGTTATTTTTAAATTATCTGTCTTTTCAAGTTATACTATCTTTACAAGTAATTCTGATCATAAGTTCATTTTTTACCCTCATTACCCTTTAAAGCGATGAATTTCAGATAAATCTGATATATGTATTGCTTTTGTTATAAATAGGTAGGTTTCATACAATCTTTCGTCTTCTATTTTACCCCCTTATAGGATATATAATGCTAAAATATGTATTTATTTAATTGTGTTGAAGAGCATTAACAGTAAGTTTTAAGTATTTCTGATCATAAATATTGTTTTGGGTTGTATAGTAACGTGTTACACAATAAAAAGTATGTAGTTTGTCACTCTCCAGCCCTCCAACTATCTACACACAATCTCTACAGATCTCGCCAATCCGCCACTCTGTTTCGACGTGAAGGAAGAAAAAACAAACAAACAAACACACTTTCACAGTTATAATATTAAAAAATAGTATGGATTATATCTATTATAATTATTACTATTATTTATTATATTATGTACGACAATTTATTTATTTTTTACTTATAAACAATTTACAAAGTGTAGATCTTACGGCTGAAGATCCATAGGTCTTGGATTCGACTCTCGAGTCAGGCCAGATATGGTATATAGAACTTTTTATGAACAAATGTTCAATAGCAATCCGGAGATGAGAATTTGACTCAGTTACCCCCTGTGCTTCGCAATGCAAGTTAAGCTTGGTCCAGCTCACATCTCACAGTGTGTCAAATTGTCGTCCCACTTTCCGGATCCGGATCTTAAGAAGGACGGAATAGAGAATACACTTGTGAAATATAATATCTCCTACGCAGATTGAACATAGGCTCAGTGAGATTGGCCTTCATAATTAGTCAGTCATACTTAGTCTAAATATATTAACCCCAATTAACTAATATATCATTTACACGATTAAACTGTATTGAAAATTAGCAATAATTATAATGAATTGCGTATAAACAATATTTAGAAATTGAAAAAAACCTTTGTTCAAGGTTCTTTGGTGCTATTATCATGCAATTTTACAAGTATATGTAAAAATCCATACATATAATAAAATTGTAACTAAGCCGAATCTGTACATTAAATAATTTTTGGAAAATCTTATTGCAACAGACGTTATTATCGGTACAGAGGACGAATCTATTGTTTTTGAAATTTTTGTCTGTCTGTCTATCTGTGTGTTACCATATCACAGAAAAACCTCTGGAGGGATTTAAATGAAATTTAGTATGGTGATAGCTGGTTATCCGGGTCAACATATAGGATACTTTTCACCGCGGGAAAATATCTGATTTTTGAGAAAAAATACAAGAACTGGTTAAAATAGTGGCGTTATAAAATGATACTATAAGCATGATACTATAAACATGATACTATAAACATTTTAGCAAGGTAACTTACTAAATATGGCAAAAACTATTAAAAATAGCTTATTTTAAAAAATAAATATTATTAACGCTATTTGATTCATTAAAATAATTCTAAAAATGTTTATTTATGTGTTATTTAGATGTTCGACAATAGATGTGTTTTTATAATACGTAGTAATTCCAAAAAAATGAATGTACAGATATGACCTTTCTATGATTTTATTAGAACTGCTACCAAATTACCCGTGTTTCAATTATCAATAAAACAACCTTTGTTTTAATATTTTGTCGGCCGAAACGATTTTGAAATGAAAATATTTGTTATTTTTTATTGTTTAGGGAGTAATGTGAAAGTTTGCAAATCTTTTCATGTAAAATTTGGGCAAATGCAAGTAAAACTCGCGCATTATACGTTCCATATAGTAAAATACTGTGTTGTTTTTCTTACTTATGTATTTTGTTAGATTCACACTAAAATAAATAATATTTACGTTTCCACAATATCGACACGTTTTATCAACCGTAAAAATTGATTCGTTTCATATTATTTTTTAACATTTTATGGTAAGCAACACCATATTTACCAATCATACGATATACTAAATATGTAAAACCTAAGAATTTGGTTTTTGGTCATCTTAGTGCGGGCAGAGCCGCGGGTAATGCTAGTATATACATATATATATAAGAATCGTAATGGGCGATTATACTGATTGCTTGTTCCTGTGGCACAAAACTGCTTGGAAATTATTAAAGCAAATTGTATGTAATAGACAAAACTTTGCATAATTGTTCCAGAAATATAAAATACTAGCGACTCACCCTCGCTTCGCTCGCGTTCGTCCCTCGGTTGGTTCTCCATATAAACTTTCATCCCCATTTTCACCCCTTAAGATATGATTAGGGTCTCAAAATATCTTCTTACCAAATTCATCTAAATCGTTCCAGTAGTTTTTGAGTTTGTTCGTTACAAACATACAAAAATACAAATCTTTCCTTTTTATAATTGTAGTGTAGATGGACCCTTAATTTTGGAAATTTATTTATTAAAAATTATTTTCACCCCTCAGTCATATGGAGGTGGGCCCCCCTTTTGAATTTGTTTACTTTTAGTTTTTTAAATACGTCATTATTGCATTTCATATCAAGACACGCGGTAGTGTGTCCAGCCAAGTTTAAGTCTAAGGAACTGGCGACGCAGCACCGTGCTGTATATTTACACGAACTATTTTGAGCTACTTTTCACTTCGTAATAACTCAAAATCTATTTAACATAAACTCATGAAATTTGGTTTATTTATTAAATCTGCTTAAATTAACTAAAATCCCCCATTTCATAAATACAGCTCAAATGGTTATCGAGATATTAACGTTTAAAAATCGGCATTTTATTACTAACTGACTGACATATAGTAGTAAAACCTAACCCACTTCCAATTGACCTAGAAAGTTGAAATTTGGTGTCCAGATTGGTAATAGTGTTCATACAAAGGGAAAAATCTGAAAACAGTAAATTTTTAAAATGTAAATAAAAAATTAAGTTAATTCTTATTAACACCTTCCAAAACATAATAGCAATAGCTTAACACCAAGCAAGTAAAAGCAAAAACTTTTTCTTTCTCAGGAGAAACGGTTCCATGATGATTAAATAACTTTTTCCTATTACGCCTTATCCACTAACGAATAGTTGCAAAATTATGAAAAAAATGATTGAATTTACAGGTTAGTTTGGATTTATGAATAATAATAGTTTCTTTACAAAAAGTCATAATATCCCATCAAAAACATAAATGTCCCATTTTCACATTTATGCCAAGTTCAATATTAAGAATGAGCGTGGTTTTCAACTTCATCGACAAAGAATTGAGATCTAAATGGGTGCCAATTTCTGTAGATAATCCTGATTTTTTTCATCACAACATATGTACAACATTCTATAATAAATTTAAAACACAATTTCTTGTTCTTTCTGCTACAAAAATCTTTGCTATTTAAAAATATAACATCTCAAATTTTTAACAGTCGAATTATTTACACAGACTAGATAACTTAGGATATATTGAAATTTAAGGTATGACTTGAACAGTTTTTACTTGTAAAGTAAGTTTTAGGTAGAGTGAGACATTTACCTTATAATATAAAAACAGTAACTTTCGTATATTATAAAGAAGATATAAGTGATTAACCGAATATAGGATAAATCGTATGTAAAAACTAGCCAAGTTGAAGTTGAAGAACTTGGCACCCATTTAGATCTCAATTCTTTTGTCGATGAAATTGACAACAACGCTTATTCTTAATATTGAACCACATTTAACCTATTTAATGTTTTTGACATAATATTACTCTAATATGGCGAAATTTTAAGGGTAAAACTAAAAAATAATAATAATTGATATTTAGCTACGGAACCCTAAACTTAAGTTCGTTCATAATTATCGCAATACTTTTACACTTAGTCTTCGGGTAACAGATTGTATTGCTTTGATTAAGCCTCAGTCCGCTTGAACCAGACACTTACCTCAGACATGGATAGAGTGTGTTTTAAAATAAATGATATAGAATATTCCGGTACGTAACAATTGTTTTATAAATAGTGTTATATTATATTATAATTAAAACAAAAAATGTGATAGTGTTTTTATGGGACTTGGGTAATTATATCTATAAATAAGGACGTTCCCTTATAGTTATCTTTTATATAATGTTTAGAGTATAATCTATGAATTTATTATGTCATGGTGTATACCCTAAATATTACATAAAAGTTATATAATAATTATTATAAGTTATTTTTTCATAGCTTGAGGATTTAAAAACAAAACCTTGTACATCCAACAAGATCGTATCAAATAATAGATTTTAAGATACTATATAAGTATATTTTCTATAACTACGAGTATATATTCTATAGTCACTGTTATCACAACGTGTGCTTAAAATACATAAAAAGCATATAATAGCAAACTTATAATAGCAATACTTACAATAGTCTTCATTTTTACGAATTCAATTAAATTTAATGATTTGTTATATTTTTATTAATCTTTATATTGTAAATGCGAAAGTTTTTTTACTTTGTTTTTGTTACAAGTAAAGAATTGACGGATATATATTGTGTTTTAATAGAGGTAACGCACTCGCTTGGGAAACCGAGTGAAGCGGGTTCAAATCCCGGGTCTTGCACCTCTGATATTTTCATGTGCGAATCACTTCTAACATGATTACCATTTGCCTTATGGTGAAGGAAAACATCGTGAGGAAACCTACACGTCTGAGAAAACCTAGCAAGTTTTCGAAAGACATGTGAAGTCCGCCAATCCGCACTTGGCCAGCGTGGTGGACTATGGCCTGATTCCCCTCGTATTGAAGGGAGGCCCGTGCCCAGCAGTGGGACGTTAAAAAGGGCTGAATACAGAGGTTAGCAGTTCATAGAAATAAATTATGTATGTTAGTATCTCGGTAGGTACATCACATGGTTTCCATAGGATATGCGTCTATTGAAACAAAATATTTAATATCCACCTTAGCGAAGCGGCATATCATTAATCTTAAATTATTAAAAACAATCAGCTTTATAGCAGTAAATAACAAGTACATTACATTATATGTAAAATTAGTATACAGTAAATTATATATTCCTAGCAGCAACCGCATTGGCATAATTATATCTAGCAGATAATACTTTCTAAACTGTAAAATCCGGGTTAAAAATGCGTGTTTTTTAAAATATAATACATATATTTTAAAATAATTATATATATGGGCCATACAAATGTCCCGCAGGCTGTATATTCAATTACTCAATTTCGTCAATTCCTGTCTAACCTGGACATTCATAGTATTAATTTGTACTAATAAAAGAATATTAATAATAATACATATCTACCGTTCCGGAGTTTACCTCTTATATTTAAAACTAGTGACTCACCTTGCTCCGTTTGGATCCGTCCCTATTTACGTTTTAGATTAGATTTCGCAGAGATTAGATATTTTCCCTCAGTAAAAAGTATCCTATATGTTGAATCAGATAATCAGCTATCATCATACCAAATTTTAGTAAAATCTGTTCTGTGGTTTTCTAGTGATGCGTTCCTAGACAGACAGACAGACAAAAATTCTAAAAAGTATAGATTTGGCCTCTGTATCGATAATAAAGACTATTACAATAAGATTTTCCAAAAAATATTTAATTCACAGATTCGACTCAGTTAAGAGTTTTATTATATCTACCTATAGATTACGATCTTTATTAAACCAGTTTAGATTACCATCTCCAAACCTTTAAATATACCGTTAAAGTTTTTTTGTTGTCTATATTGGTGTTAGATTTATCATGCTAAATTTTGATAGCGTATCCATATTAAACTCCTAACAGCGCGGTAAATCATGACAATATTATATCATGGAAAACAATATTTATGGGGTGTCCAATTAAAAAAAAATATCATGGCGAAACTGAAGCACGCTACAAGTTAATAATACAAATTATACAATATATACAAATTATAAATGTGAAAGTAACTGTTAACTTATCACGTTTAAACTACTGAACATATTTCGATGAAGTTTGGTAAGGATATTATGAAAACCGATATAGGCTATCTTTCACCGCCTCGCCTACCATGAAAGGGCAAATATTTGTAATAACTGTCAATATTGGCAGTTACAATTTGCACCTCTTTACTAAATTTTGGAGTTTGAAGAGTTACTCTTAGTAGCTTGCTTCGCAAACCACTATATAATATTTACACTATATATTGTTACGTAAGCAAAAATCTAAGGAAAGCGTATTGAGAGTCTATGTTCTTCTTATTTACTTTGAAATATTAAAAGGTTTTTTTTAATCAATAATTTAATTAGAAAAAAAAATATGTTAAAAACCGAGTCAGGGGGGATGTAAGAAGAGAAATAGAATAAATCCAGATACTTCATAATTTTTTGTTTCTTTGTCTGTCTGTTTGTCTGCTTGTACGGGCGAATCTACGAAACTGTTGGACCGATTTAAATGAAATTTTGCATGGTGGTACCTTATATCTCCGGTCAACATTTTATATACTTTTCATCCCAAAAAATTGAAGAGTTCCCGTGGTTAAAAACTATAGTAACTTATACAGCTTAGTACACAACAACTTATCCACCTAATTTAGTAAAATTTGGCATGCTGGCACCTTATACCAGAAAAATATACGGTTCCCATGGGATAAATTTGTTTTTGTTTTCCTGCTAGTATTTTATAATTACTTGGGCTTTTATCTATTAAAAAAAATACAAAAAAAAACAAAAAACAGAATGAAAACGTTGGAACCACAAACGTACTGTGTTTTCTTTTACAGTAGCTTCCCCATTAATTCTTCGAGCTGTTTCTGTAGTGGTGGTGCCACGGTGGAACTCATATTCGTAAATAACGCGATATTTTAAGTTTTCCATATTGTGAACAGGACGATGTCAAGGAAAAATCAAATGGCGCGAAAACAAAGTAATCACTAAACTCGAAACACAAATAAATAAGCCTAAAGTTGAAATAAATTTAATTTGAAATTCCTGACCAAACACCAGATATTTGAGATCAAAGTGGCCAGTTCGACGTAACGCCAATTTCATATGTAAAAACATAATATTACGAAACAAAATACATACTAATATTGTACATAAATACATAGGTACTAAAAATTATATATATATATATAATGTATGTACATAATTTCTAATAAAGTCAATTCTTCTTTTAAATTGAATGCCTTCATATTTACGCCCGCTGGTTTTACATTTTTATGTAAATTGTCTTATAAAAAAAATGCTTCTATTATACCTATACAGAATAATATCTATCTCATTTCACAACTCCTCGTTGATCCTCCATCCAAGTTGTACTTAGTATTATTTACATGTCAGATTATTATCGACTTGGCAAATAGCGGATTTTTACAATATCTTTATAAGAAACAGATTGGCGCAAACTTTCGAACTTCAGTGCTTCATACGTATTTGTATTCAGTCCTTTTTTAACAACTCACTACTGGGCACGGGCTTTTCTTTAATACAAGGGGAATCAGGTTATAGTCCACCACGCTGGTCAAATTCAGGTTACCGGACTTTACTTTCGAAAACTTTCTTAGATTCTCTCAAATATTTAGGTTTCCTCACGATGTTTTCCTTCGCCGTAAAATAAGTGGTAATCATGTTGGAAATAATTCGCACATGGAAATATTAGACATGCGAGATTCGGGATTTGAACCCGCTTAACTCGGTTTCCCAAGCGAGTGCGTTACTAGATACCACTGGGCTACCACTGCCTATCTGTACTCAGTATTAGATATCAAGATTTATCGTATATAATTTGGTACCTAGTTAATATAATCAAATATTTACTTAATATTATGCAGTATAGATAAAAAACATGTTTTATGTCTATTTTAGTTAATTACCTATCTCAATGTTATGAATATAAAAGTAAGATAGTGTAAAGTTTTAAGAAAGAATATATTTCCTTTTTAACGTTAAAAATGTTTTTGTCGTTTCGGTATAGGCCTAGAGTTTCAGTAGAAAGTGCGTTATCGCCCTAGTGTTATGGGTGGTGGGACTACATAGCTGATTGGGATTTAAATATTAAAAAAAAAACTCAAAAACTTTTTTTAAAATCGAAAAAATATGAAAAATTGCGGTCGTTTTTGGTCCGGTTTCGGTCAAAAACATTCACACCTCGAAAACGAAATGAGATATCGAAAAACTAAAAAAAAAAAACCCCTAGAGACTTGACTTTGTGTTACATTTAGAAAATTATTGGAGGTGCATGTCCATTGATGGTTATTCAGAAGTTGGACCTTTGTGACGTAGAATAAGTGTTTTGGAGCATAATTATGTTTTTGGACGAAGTGATTTTTTGTAAATAAATAAATGTTTACTTAAACTAAATAACTAACTAATATATTTAATATATTAAAAAAAATAATTAAGATCATTTGGTAGATTAATTTTTAATGTACCTGAAGGTCGTGGCAGACTCGAGATAAGTGGATTTTTTATATGGCTTCTAATATAACGCTAATAAAAAGCTTTTGCATAACATAGTCTTATTTATTTATGATAAAAACAATAATACAAAAATGTTAAGTAGAAAACCTTAGGCTATTTCAAAACTAATATAAAGTTATATCTCTTATATTAGGTATATCTAATCTAATCTATTTAAATGAGCAAATCTGGTATATTTATTTATATATACCGGCGATCTCGGAAATGGTTCTAACGAATTCGCTGAAATTTGGTATGGGGGGTTTTCGGGGGAAAAAATCGATCTAGATTAGTTTTATGTCTGGGAAGACGCGTATTTTCTTTCGCATTATTCAACGCAAAATGTGGTCGATAATTTCTTACGGTCAAGCGTAAGTATTGTGGTCAAGAAGTCAAGGCGCAAGATTGATGTTCACAGGTGTCCCGGTTCGAATCCTGATCTGATAGAAAGTTTTACTTTTGTTTTTTGGTGTTCTTTTTTGTATTTATACCAGTTTTTACTTTTTTTGTTATCTAAAAAATAAGGTATAACGAAAAAGTACTTCGAGTGAAGCTTGATAGTCCAAGTACTTTTTAAAAAAATAGCTAATTTTTCGGCAGTCTTTGAGACTGGGGAATTTATTTTCCCAACCGCTTATATTAGAAAGTAATCATAACACCAAGTCCTATGATTACTTTCTAAAATAAGCGATCTGTGCTAAATAATTATTTAGAATTTGAACTTTGTGAATGAATTTGAACCTAATCTGTACTAATATCATAGATCTGCAGGAATCTAACTCTAATAAAAAAAAAAAACACAAAACATAAATAAAAACTCGTAAGGCGAACGAGAAGTGTGTGGTGTGTTTTTTTACTCTTTAAAAAATATTACAGAGCTAAAAAGATGTTCCATTAAAAACGAAAGTTCTGACAGATGCTTGTTACTCAATCACGCCAGAACGGTTGAACGGATCTTGATGAAATTTGGCACAGAGATAGATTATATACTGAAATATATAGGTTACTTTTTATCCTTAAAAATGTACGGTTCCCGTGGGATAGATTTGTTTTTGTTTTCCACTAGGGACGAACCGGAGCGAAGCGAGGGTGAGTAGCTAGTATTTTGTTAATTTGCACACGCTTGTCTCTCTATCTATTACTCAGACTTGACCAATTCTAGTTGCATTTTATTGCATATTTTTGAGGGAGGTAAGAGTTGTCTTTCGCGCTACAATCGTTGAGAGTGAAATAACATTAATAAAGAATTAAGGCGAACAAAACCGTGAGTAAAATCTAGTTTGGTATAATTAGATGAATTTTGAAACTATATTTTCTATAATAAGCAATATTATATACCATTTTCTGTGCAATAGTATAGTATTATAATAAAACATGTCGTCACAATCTAAATGCAGTTTATAATTATTCTACAGAGTGATTTATTTAAGCCTTTTAAATCTATACTAGTTTATGCTTTATCAATATATAAAAAATTGAAAACACAACTAAGAACTTAAATTTTTAAAACACAAATAAAGGCATTATATTAAATTTTAAATGATTCATATAATCAAAATATTTGTACTTTTCGTATATGTACGTAATTAAATTTTTTTTCACATATTAAACTATATATACATAATATTAACATTTTAAAATCTTAATCAGTTGTTACAATCTTTAATGTTCATAAAAAAAATTAATAAATGTCTTTATTTTTCACTTAATTACATTAAATTATACAATAAATAATGATAACATTCAAAGTAATAAAAAATAAAATACAAAAACAAAGTGCGAGAGGCAAAGGCACTTCATGAAATGCGAACTAAAATCATGGAAACAGATCGATTAGACACAGTGCATGCAATCGCAGACATACTTATTGTAAGTCTAGCTATATTTTTGCAGCCTTTTCGTTTTGGTGAATTAGACAATTCGAGTTTAATTTAACCACTAGAACCCTGCGCTTTATGTCATGTAACACCTGTTAAGCTCCGAGCCAGCGCGTCATTTTTCCCCGATTACATAAAAAAAAACTTATAATTCAAATTCTTAGAACCGATTCAGTATCTGTAAGCAGTTTTGGGTTTTTAAATAATGTGAGTATTTATGATAATATATAAAATACACTTTAAACTATTGATGAATTAGAAATAGCCTAACAATATAGCAGTATTAGCTGAAAATGTACTAGTTGTTGTATTATATTGATTTCTGATACGAATTCGTTATACATTTTATGTGAAACACTATTTATATACATATAATAAAATTGTAACTAAGCCGAATCGGTACATAAAATATTTTTTGGAGAATATTATTGAAATAGACTTTATCATCGATACAGATGCCGAATCTAAAGTTTTTAAAATTTTTGTCTGTCTGTCTGTCTGTTTGTCAACGTATCACGGGAACACCACTGGATAGATTTTGATGAAATTTGGTATGATGATAGCTAATTATCCGGGTCAACATATAGGATACTTTTTACTGCGGGAAAATATCTCATCTCTGAGAAATCTATACTAAACGTTAAAACGTTATTAGGGACGAACCCGAGCAAAGCAAGGGTGCATCGCTAGTTATGAATAAATATGTAAGCTCACAAAATTATTTCTTGATTTATCTTTATTAGTTGTTAGTTACAATCAAATTCAAAACAAAGTATATAGCACTCACGGCTCGTTCTTTGTATTTGCGCAGCTCATCGAGCAATTTTCATAGCAATCATACGAGTTATTGCGTGTGGATTCTTAATAAAAGAGATACTAGAATACAGAATAGTCCTTACTTTAAAAACTTGCACCAATAAATCTAGAAAATAAACCACTGTATTTAAAATTCGGATTATAGACGCTCGTGTTGCATTAGACGACACGTTTGGCTCAGTTTTTAGTGACCCTACTTGCTGTGCCAACGGTCACGAGTTCGAGTCACGCTGGGGGCATTCGTTTGTGTGATGAGCACGAATGTTCGTATTCCAGCCATGGGTGTTTATATTTATAATATGTATGTATTTAAAGTTATATATGTGTGGTGTATCAACTATCTGGTATCCATACAGGCCTCGTAGCCTATCATGGATCTAGATGGTGCTGTGTGTTAATGTTCCAACATATTTATATTTATACCGCTCACATGATATTTAAATTTTATTTTTCACTAGTACTATGTACAAAGTGCCACTCTTATCTTATTATTTTTTAAATAATAGTTTGAGGATGAGAATTTCAATAATATAGCTCTTATAGTTTTTTCATGTGTTAAATAATATGGAAAACCAAATAATACCATCACCCTTTTCTGTACTATAATATGCATGTATTATACATATAAACCTTTTTCTTGAGTCACTCTATCTATTTAAAAAAACCGCATCAAAATCCGTTGCGCAGTTTTAAAGATCTAAGCATACATAGGGACAGACAGACAGCGGGAAGCCACTTTTTTTCATACTATGTAGTGATGATTCGTTGGGCCAAAAAAATAATTATATAACGTGATTATACACTTACGAGTACCTCAATAGTAGCAAAGAATACTAACAAAACATAATCATTAATTTACGTCATAAATTCACTGTTCAAAGTTTTTAAATTACACAAAAGCAATAGCAAATCGCGCACTTCACTTGAAATTTAAATAATTTTTTTGATAATTTTTTTTTCCACGCGGACATGACTTGTACAGTAATAACTAAGTGTATATTTGTTTTGTATATATAATTAAGTATATCTATAATTTTCTTTATTAGAATATTTTATGTATTCATAAATGAAAAAGTATATTTTTTTTTGATTCGTTTTAATTAACGTCACGTTGTAGGCATTTTATTAAAAATTTATTTTATTATATAATTGAAAAACTTCTAAAGTTTACGTGTATCACTCATTTACCATAAAATAAACTAATTTCGTAGTTAAATAAGTTATAAATGTGCAGTGGGCGAGGTGTCTATAGGTATCAGCGGGGTTCTAATGGTTAACAATGATCGTCTTTAAACAAACATTAATTTGATACCCCAGTCGGCAAGATTGGAAAAAAAAATCTCCAAAACGCCTAAATTGTCGTCTAAAATCGACCATTTTTATATTATTATCAGTAAACAGCAACTTCATTCTTATGTTATCAAGTCGAATCTAAATCCCTCAAAATCGATAAATATTTTTGTAACGTAATTTACAAAAATATGTAAAACTAGCGACAAAAACAAATCTATCCCACGGGAACCTTACATTTTTCTGGGATGATATATAGCCTATAGCCTTCCTCAGTTAACGGGCTATCAAATGTAAAAAGAATTTTTCAAATCGGATCAGTAATTCCTGAGATTAGCGCGTTCAACCAAACAAATAAACAAACAAACTCTTCAGCTTTATAATATTAGTATAGATATGTCTTTTTGTAACTTGTGTTAAAATAGAGGCATAAAATTGTCAGAATATTATATGTACTTTTTAAATTAGTTATTTACTTAAATTTATATTTTAATCTCATTGTTGTAGCTACAAAAATATATTTTTTTATTTGTACATGCTTCTTTCTTGAAGGCCGTAAGGTTTTACGTTTACGTTTTACTAATGACATCTTGTGAGCTCGTGATTTCAGATTTATTAGTCCAGTTATTTGGTGCATAATTGAGGAAGCTACCTGTAAAAACTTTAAAACGAGTTTTCATAATTAGCTTTGTAGTTTTCGATATGCTCTTATTAAATCTTCGGGTCTCTTATTGAATAAAAAAAAAAACGTGTGTGTGTACTTATGTACACACGTAAGAAGTTATACTTCTTTGGCGTAACAGAACAAAAATAGCTAAAGATTTCATCACGTATGTCACAACTCTCTGTTTGTAAAAGGAATGATAAATTAATAAAATAATTAAATAAGGCATATTAGGTATATTACAATCATATATTTATAGAATATCATTTAAGGAAAGAATTTGTCAGACAATAACAACGGTTACCATGGCAACAAACAGTTAACAGCTAACTTCATCATGTCGCTTTTTGGCTGTCGGTGTGCGTGCGCATCGTAAAAATTTTACTCTCATATTTTTTTCCGAACGTTCCAAAAGAAGTATAACTTCAAAAAAAATCTTATTAGTATTGACATCTTTTCTTTTTTATCTTTTATGTTTCGATTCCAGTGGCTTAATTATTATTATCATGATGTTCTCGTTAAATTTTGTATTTCTATTAGCGAAAGCGATTGTAAAAAGTCAATTTTACTGAATCCTCATGTCTCGACAGTCATTTCGAAAGTAAGTTTCTTTAAGTTAAATGTCAATTGCATTTTAAATTTGAACATTACCGACATGTGACCTCATCTTGCATCTGGTATCTGACTGGTGGCTGGGTTTTTTGAACTGTTTAAGTTCCGTAGTATAATTATTAGGTATATAATTATGGAACGTAAAAATTTAAAAAGTTTTATAGCGAGATACATTCTTTAGATATGTTTTAAGGAGAATATTTACTTGTTCAAAATTGAAAAATATATATTTCTGTTACATAATCATGTGTGTATGTTTATGTATAAATTTATATAATTATAGTATTTATTCATTATCTTAATATTTATATAGTTTTACATACACCTAATTGTATTTATTTATGCTTATATACTTTCTTATTGTCTCTTTGCACTTTCTCTTTCTGTCCCGCTGTTTAACACTATTTCCCAGTTTTCCCACATACATGGGTTAACTGGAAGAGATCTTTTGATAAGTCTTTGTCCACGTCACTTTATATATATATATATATATATATATATATATATATATATATATATATATATATATATATATATATATATATATACATATATAAAAAAAATCATAATTTAATTGACATAAATGTCGAATGTTGCACAACTGCATAACTTACAATATTAAAGTTAAACAGCTAAGTTGTACATAGCATGACTATGCATGGGTCGATTAATTCATATAACAACTTCGTTTAACCCTAATAGCGTTGTTTCGATCACATTGCCAAGCGATCTGACAAGATAACATTTTACAATCGCTAACGTTAATAGAAAACTAAAAGTTAAATGGAAACGACATATTTAAACTTTGTCACAGACTAGCGACTTACCCTCACTTCACTCAGGTGGGCCTAACAATAGCCGATAAAATAACTCATTCATATATAAATGTAGATCAGATGAAAAAGTATAAAAAGTTCAATTATAAATACTATAGAGATAAATTATATCAATTAATCAAATAATATCAGTAATCTGCCACCGGTTTGGAAGACAGTTCTCCGGAGAAGAGCTGGCGAGAAACTCAATAGTTGCACTTGGTCATTATGAGTCGTGCCCATTTTAAACGGATTTTGAGGTACCGTTATGTAGCTCGTTTGGTACATGTCTGTGTCTTAAACTGTATTATACTGGCTTGTTCTGAAAACTTATTCAAGTCAATATAAAAACACTTAAATTGTGCTTATTTTGTCATATTATTGAATATATTCCTTTACTCAAGATAACTTGAACCCATGATTAAATACTTATAAAATCATACTATAACTAATACTAGTTACTCAGACTCTAGTTACTCTATACGTACATACATAAGTAAAGTACATTGCCCATTTTTTTCTTCTCTGTTGGTCAACCGTTTTTATTAAAGTAGCAATTGACGAGCTTTAGTGTTATTTAAAATGTAAAAAAATATTGGAAACAGTTTCTTTTTGATATCGATGGGTATAGTCTTTTTAGGTAAAAGATAAACGTTTCCATATTACACATAGAGATTACAGTACATTAACATTATACCTCCATTACTCCGAGAGTCTGTTACTAATGATCCTATGCAGATTTTTTTAATGATAGAAAACAAATTATTTTATTATCACAAGTAGTTCGTAAATATTATTTAAGTCGATTTATCAACTAAAATAATATTAAAGACCTTTTCTTATATAAGGGAGGGAGGAAGTCAATTAACGTAATAATTCTTAACAGGTGATGCATAATGATGACAGACTAAATTCAAAGAATTGAATTGAATTTAATCTGTGGCAGTGGTAGCCCAGTGGTAACGCGCTCGCTTGGGAAACCGAGTGAAGCGGGTTCAAATCCTCTGATATTTTCATGTGCGAATCATTTTCTAACTTGATTACCACTTGCCTTACGGTGAAGGAAAACATCGTGAGGAAACCTGCATGTCTGAGAGAACCTAGCAAGTTTTCGAAAGACATGTGAAGTCCGCCAACCCGCACTTGGCCAGCGTGGTGGACTATGGCCTGATTCTCCTCGTCATGAAGGGAGGCCCGTGCCCAGCAGTGGGACGTTAAAAAGGGCTGAATACATACGAATTTAATCTGTCACATCACGAAATACTAAACATTTTGATATTTCTATCATGCTTATAAGAGGTTCACCTAAGGATTTTTTTACATTGATTTAATGCATGTACGTGTACCACTTGTATCCATATTGAGGGAGTTTCGAAAAAATATGTAATCCACCATTTTGTGGCGGCGGCCATCTTGGACCGATTTTCATCAAACATAGCTAAGAACACTCCCGACTAATTCAACTTTCAAACAAAAAAAAAACAGAATCTAAATCGGTTCATCCGTTCATGAGCTACGATGCCACAGACAGACACACACACAGGCACGTCAAACTTATAACACCCCGTCGTTTCTGCGTCGGGGGTTAAAAACTATTTATAATTATAATTTACAGAACCATAACATATTAATGTAAATAAAGAAAAAGATGAATATATAATATAATATGAATATTATATACTTATACGGTCATACGCGCTACGGTCATAAAAGCTATAAAATCAGAATAAGTATGTTGTTTTTTTATGTTGAAGGTTGAATTGATGTTATCTTTTCGTATGAAGATATTTTTTTTAAGATCCGCTAAATGAAATACTAACCTAGGTTTTTTAAGTACAGTAAGATAAAAACATACATTGATATAATTTAAATATTACAATCTACTAACATAAATTACTTTTTATATTCTAAATTATCATATTGTGGTAGCAAGCTTTTACTTTATTTAATACATAATTAAATCTCCGTGGATACTTAGTTGATTTTAGGATTACTTTTATATGTTTTATGATGTAATTATTTATTGTACTGTAGTTTTCCTTGAAAAATAAATAAATAAATAAAATAAATATTATAAAGAGATTTGTATGTAGGTAATTATAGTGTAACTTCTGAAACTACTGATTCAATTCTGAAAATTATTTTACTAATAGGAAGCCATACTACCAAGGAATGCTTAAAGCTGTATTTTATTCGTGTAAAAATGCGTTTATTGTAAGAAATCTCACGACGAAAATTTGACGACACGTTTGGCTCAGTTTGTAGTGACTCTTTTTGCTGTGTCAGCAGTCGCGGATTCGAGTCTCGCTGGGGCATTCATTTGTCTGATGAGCACAAATGTTTGTACTCCAGTTATGGGTGTTTATATTTATAATATGTATATATTTAAAGTTACATATGTGTAGTTTATTAACTGTCTGGTATCCATGGCACAAGCCTCGTACCATACCATGGCACTAGATGGTGGTGTGTGTTAATGTCCCAACATATTTATTTGAAAACAATCATAACAACTTTATTTGAACTTGGACAAAAAAAAAACTTGGACTCACACAAATAATTTCATCAAAATCCGTCCAGCCATTTAGGAGGAGTTTAGTGACATATACTCGTACAGAAGATGTACTGGTATTTATCAAGATTGTTAGGCACCTAGGAACGAGCGAAGCTAGGATAGGCCGCTAATAATATATTACTCCAGTACTTACTGTCTACTGAGCATTTCCTTTTACAATGAAATGCTTAAAATTATTAATTAAGTTAGATGAATGAATAATCAATAAGCTGGTGTCTGAGAGAAGTGGTAGAAAGAAATTAAAAAGCCTTTTATTTTGCTCTGTATATAGAATTGAAAAACATACAAATAAAAAAGGTAAAATATGAATTAACTTGACTGAAATCAAGTAATAAAAATCATATCATTTTTTTGAGAATTTTACGAATTACATATAGATAAAATATTATGGTGTGGCTTAAATATTGTCGCAAAATTTTAAATAGTATAATTTGAAGTTTAAAAAATAAGCTTTTGTAATATTTAAGCCAAGTTAAGAAATTGGTCTAAGTTGCGTAATATATTATAGACACTAGCAACAGTTAGTATCTAATGTCCTTTTCAGGGTTTCAAACTATCTTCTTACCAAATTTCATCTAAATTGGTTCCGTAGGTCCAGAGATTACCCCCTACAATCTCACAAACTCTTAAATTCACAAACTCACAAACTTTACCTCTTTATAATATTAGTATAGATTATATTACATCATATTGTTTCATCTGAACGGGTGCGCAACTTAGACCAGCTTGGCAACTGGCTTCCCTCAAGGCGGCGATATTAACTGCCTCGGTGGTGTAGTGGCTAGCATGTACGGCTGCACATCCTGAGGTCCTGGGTTCGAGTCCCGGGTCGGGCCAAGTTTAGTTATTGAGTCTTTCTATATTGTAAGCCTCAGTAACAGCCCGGAGTTGGGAAGTTGGCGGTGTTTCACCCCCGTGCCTCGGAGAGCACGTAAAGCCGTCGGTCCTGCGCCTTAACTCTCACCGGTCGTGTCGAGTAGTCGTCCCACTGGAGTATGAGAGTGACAGGAATAGAGAGTGCACTTGTGTCTGCGCGTACACTTGTGCACTATAATATCTCCTGCGCAGTTGGCTAGTCTCAATGAGATTGGCCACCGTGGCCGGAATCGGTCAGGAGAGAACATCATAGATTATATTGTAGAAATATTATTATTTACAGTTGGAAATGATGTGGACTCAAACACAACACTTTTGGATTTCATTCGAACCAAGTTAAACCTTCGTGGTACTAAGTATATGTGCTTGGAAGGTGGTTGTGGAGCTTGCATCGTTAGTGCCTCAACGTCTCATGGAGAAACTCCCCATAGTGTTAATTCGGTACGCTCTTACAATTCTGTAGAATAATGGGCTACATTTACATATGTCTTTCATTTTCTAGTACTCTTCGTCTTATTTTTTATAAATATAAAAGAAAGCCTGATACTCTTTTACAATAAATTTTTAATTCTTATTTATGTTTATAATTCCATTTTACGTGTCTCTAAACCCTGGTTGATTGAACTCAACTTAGTTTCGGTAATTAATAAGAAAGTACGTTTACAGTGTTTGGTTTCTATAACATCATGTCAAGATTGGGATATAACAACTATAGAGAAGATCGGCAACCGCTTAGATGGCTATCATCCTATACAGAAAACACTTGCCGAGAACAACGGTACTCAATGCGGGTATTGTTCTCCAGGATGGGTGATGGCTTTGTACAGGTTAGATTGAATTTTATTTTCAGAATTTCATATGATAATGATAACTTTAAAGTCTGTTTTAAGAATTAATAAAATATGTAGCTCCTTTTATATACAGCAGCGTATATGACAACATACATATATTTACTACCGATAAAAATGAATACAGTTTTTAAATCAGGTGCTCTTTTCTATATTTATAGTCTTTTGAAATCAAAACGATTGACGATGCTTGAAATAGAAGAATCTTTCGGAAGTAATTTGTGCAGATGTACTGGATACAGGCCAATACTGGAAGCTTTCAAAAAGTTTGCATCTGATGCCCCAAATCCCGTCGAATTACCAGATATCGAAGATTTAAAAATATGTGACAAAACTGGTGAAGTCTGCTCCAAAAGTAAATGTGAAGAAGCTGATTGGTGTCTTGTAAATAAAAATGAAATTTATAATGAATTGAAATGCATATATTTAAAAGATAATAGACTTTGGTATAGAGTTCAGACACTTTCCGATATTTTTGTTATATGGCAAGAAAGGGGAGTGCAGTCATATATGTTGGTGGCAGGGAATACAGGCAAAGGTAATTTATCATAAATTGATAGAAAGTAGTTTCATTTAAAATAATTTTTACTATCAAAATAATTTAACAATAATCAGCCTGGTGAAAATGTTATATTATTTATTTAAATATATTTACATATTAATATACACCATTAATTAATATTTGTTTTATTTTTGTTTTAGGTGTTTTTCCTATACTACAATATCCGGCAATTTTAATAGATATTTCAGGGTTGTCTGAACTAAAAGGATTCTATATTGATCAAAATTTGGTGCTTGGGGCCGGAACAACCCTTTCAGATACTATTGAAATATTTAAAACACTTGCAAATCATGATTATTTTAATTATCTTAATGTTTTTAATGAACATTTGAAACTGGTAGCACATATTCCTGTTAGGAATGTAAGTATTTTTTCTTCTTCATATATTTTCTTATCATGCAATAGTGAAGTTATGCGTTGTTTTTATAATAATATATACGATAACTCTGTCAGTAAATTTTTAGTTAGTTTAGTAAAGTTAACCCAATTACTAAAACTTATAATATATCAGAACCAGAACCTTTTAATGTACGTTTTAGGGAAATAAATGTTTACTTGAGATAGTTCTTTTTTTAATTTCTTAAATACAAGTATATTCTTATTATAAAAATATCAAAATGGCTATGCAAATTTTTGTTTCCTGGGCATCTTATCCATCAAAAGACTATCCCAGCCTGTATGTTGTTATACCGTAGTAATCATTTTGTATAAAAATGTATATCCTATCTCATAAGAATTATCTACATACATACTCGTATATCCTCTCAGCCTGTGCATGTTTCGTAAAAAAATTTCCTCTTATAATATACTAGCGATACACCCTCGGGCTTGTCTCTAGGTACGTTTTAACGGTTTTTATGAAATAGATGTCGATTCCTAGCTCTGTGAAAAACAAAAACAAGTCTTTGCGACAGGAACCGTAACTTTTTCCGGTATAACCTATGTACTATTCCAGACAATAATCTGTATCTGTACCAAAATTCATTCAGCTCCGTTTAGCTATAGTTACTAGCGTGGTTGAGTACCAAACATCCATCCATCCAAACTTTTTTTTTTTAATTATTAATAATGGGCATACTCTTGACCTTCATCTTAGCTCGAAGGCACAGATAAGATCTACGATGTAGCGAGTTTGCCCAAGAGAAGCCTGTTAACACGCACCTTAAAGAGTTTAACTTTTTACATTTATAATAGTCAAATAAGATAAATAAATCGGGTTTTAGTCGCTTTTTTCAATACAAACAATGGCTGATACTTCGATTATATAATATTTAATATATTTATGGAAATGCGTTATAGTGCACGGAACACGTACTCGACACTCGTATGTACGAGTACGTCCGCAGTAAGATACGTAATAGGGCATAATAAAGATGATGGAGATTCTTCATGAACGCAATATGGCATATGTTGTATTGATTCTAATTTACCGAGAGAAAAAGTATTAATATTTTTACTATGAAATAAAATGAAATGAAATAAACTTTATTAAATTAGACTTATTACAAGTGCTTTTGAATCGTCAATTTAATGTAAGCGTTAGTGAATTCTGTCCGTGAGGAAGCTACCACCACTATGAAGCACATTTAAAGTAATGCAATAGATCTATCCTCTTGACATTTTCGTATTTTCTGCCACTTTCTTTTTAATAAGAAGTTCTCGTACAGCAGTTTAAAACTTTATGTAGAGATATTTATCTCATTTTATTTTCCTATACTTACGCAATAATAAAAAATATAGTTATAAAGGAAAATCGGTCTCCATTAAAGTATTTAATTTATATTTAATATCTATTATTTTATAATAATTACGACACCATAAAATAAGTTTGAATGAAAAATACTAATCATTTATTTATATGTATTTCAGATAGGCACTTTAGCTGGGAATTTAATGCTCAAAAATCGACATCCCAAATTCAAATCTGACATATTCATACTTCTGGAAACTGTTGGGGCACAGCTGGTTATTTGTAAGAATTATAATAAATACATTTCTTATACATGAATAATCTCAAAATATGTAGTTCTATAGAGATTTACACAAATTTTAACGTTAATATTTTGTATTTATATCACTTTTCACAAAATTACATATGATATTGAAGTAAATACAGTTATATCGATATAATTATTTGAATACGCGAGCCGGTTACCAAAATCGGTCACGTGTTCGTAATAATAATTTTAAAGGTTAAATTTTATAAAAATTTCTTCTTGCATTACGTAGAATTTGATTTCGTTAAATAGTTAATCGTTTAAGGTATTTACTTATATACTAACGTTTAGCTCAGAGATGAGATATTTTCCCGCAGCAAAAAGTATCCTATATGTTGACCCGGATAACCAGCTATCTTCATACCAAATTTCATCACAATCTGTCCAGTAGTTTTTCTGTGATGCGGTAACAGACAGACAAACAGACAGACAGACAGACAAAAATTCTAAAAACTATTGATTCGGCCTCTGTATCGATAATAATGTCTATTTCAATAAGATTTTCCAAAAAATATTAAAGGCACAGATTCGACTTAGTTAGAATTTTATTATATGAATAGACAGATGTGAAGATTATATAAAACACGCCTGTGTTAAAGTTTTCATTCAAACTAAAAAAAAGTAGCTTCTTTATTGTATCTGCAAATTTTATGTAAGTGTTTCTCGCGAACATAATATAAAATTATTAAATACAACTTTTATCAATTTTTTTAAAACTTGTTGTAAACAATAAGTAAATCCGCAAGCTCTTGATTCTTAAAAACTCGCAAATTAATACTGTGAAGGAGTAATTTGTAGAACTCGTCTTAAAGTGTTAATTTTTTGTATGATTAAAATCTATACCTAAGCACTTATAAAATAATAGTCGTAAACAGCGGTCTTTGACCTACATTTTATAAATATTGTTGAATTTTATTATCAAAATATACATCTAAAACATATAACATCAACAAGCAATTAAAAATATTCGTTTAATCTGTACATATAATAAGACGACACGTTGAGCTCAATTTGTCTTGACCCTACTTGCTGTGCGAACGGTCGCGGGTTCGAGTCGCGCTAGGGGCATTCCTTTGTGTGATGCACAAATGTTTGTACTCCAATCATTGGTGTTGTTATTTATATATATACGAGTATATGTATATGTATGTATTTAAACTTTTATATGTGTAGCGTATCAACTACCTGGTATTCATAACACAAGCCTCGTAGCTTACCACGGAACTAGATGGTGTTGTGTATGTCCAACATTTATATTATATTATAATTATAATTTTGAGTCGAATCTGTACATTTATTATTTTTTGGAAAATTTTATTTAAATAGTCATTATTATCGATACAGAGATCGAATCTATAGTTTTTAGAATTTTTGTCTTTCTGTCTTTCTGTCTGTCTGTCTGTTCGTCCTTCCTTACACTCGTCCGTCCGTCCGACCGTCCATCCGTCGGGAGGTCTGTCTGTCTGTCTGTCTGGGAACGCATCACGAGAAAACCACTGGACAGATTTTGATGAAATTTGGTATGAAGATAGCTGGGTATCCGGATCAACATCCGGTAAAAACGAAACTAGGAACGAACCCGACAGGAGCGAGGGTGAGATGCTAGTAGTGAAATAAATTTAAATTGAAATATAAAATATACTTTAAAAGATCTTTTAAAATTAAAATTATTTATATTTGTACACATAATACCTCCAATTATTTATATTTTATTTGTTATCCATTGAAATTAAATTTTTTGTTCCATGTAGTAATAGCTCCGGGATTAAAAAAGATATTGTCCATGCAAGATTTCCTGAAAGAAAATATGACGGGGAAAATTCTTTTGAGCATAGTATTACCGCCATTAAGTGATGCACACAAATTAGTTACTTATAAGGTAAGTAAATAAACAAAGTTTGATTACTTTTTTATCAATCCCAGTTATTAAAATGTCTTAAAATTTTATACGAAAATTAAGTTTCGCCCGCGTCTTCGAAGTTTATTAATCTTCTTTGACGACACGTTTGGCTTAGTTTGTAGTGACCCTATTTGCTGTGCCAGCGGTCGCGGCTTCGATTACTGCTGGGGGCATTCATTTATGTGATAAGCACGAATGTTTGTATTCCAGTCAGGGGTGTTTATATTTATAATATCTATGTATTTAAAGTATCAACTACCTGATATCTATAACACAAGCCTCGTAGCTTACCTTGGAACTAGATGGTGTTGTGTGTTAATGTCTAAAACTTATTTATATTATATTTATTTATTAAGTGATTTAATATAGTCATCCTTATAATACAATCTATATTCTTATCAAATATCATATAAATATGTTTAGTTGTTAGCGCGAAAAGATTCACACTTATAAATATTAGTATGAAAACTTAAATAATGTAGATGAAAAAAAAATTATACAATACAAAGAAAAAATAAACCTTTTTTGATAAAACTAAATACTTTAGAACCTTATTTTTTTATAAATAATTTTCTTATATTTTTAGATACTACCTCGCACGCAAAACGCACACGCCATAGTCCATGCCGGATTTATATATAGACTCGATGGTAATGATAAAGTAGTAGCATGTAGAATTGTGTACGGTGGTCTTTCAACATCGTTTATTAGAGCTTGGAAAACCGAACAATGTTTGGTTGGAAAACCACTTTTCACCAATGAAACTTTACAATATGCTCTGAAAGTTTTAAATGGAGAACTGATTGTAATAGAAGATTTGCCAGACTACCCCGTGGATTATAGAAGAGAGCTGGCTTTAAGTTTATTTTATAAGGTATTAATAGATGTTATATCTTTGAGCTTTCAAGTTGGATATGGGTTTGATTTTTGTAGGTGCTTGTGCTCAAGGATTCACTCGATTAAAAGTGTTTTTTTTTTCTAATTTCTTCCTGTGATGTTGTTAAAATAATATTTTATTCTTTATTGCACTAACATCTAATATATTTAAACGAGCAAGCTTTGTCTTTATACTCTAATGATTTCGCTGAAATTTGGTAAGTGGTTTCCGGGGCGAAAAATCTTTTCTTTCGCATTATTCCACGAAAAATATAGCCGATAATTTCTTACACTGGGGTATAAGCATCGTGGTCAAACGGCCAAGATGCAAGATTGACAATCACATGTGTTCGGTTTCGTATCTCGGTTGGATACAAAGTTTTTTTTTTTGTTTTTTTTTTTGTACTTATCCAAGTTTTTAGTTATCAAAAAAATACGTTATCACAAAAAAGAACTCCAAGCGAAGCTCGGTCGCCCAGGTACATATACATAAAATAACATATAATTACATAAGTTTAACAAATTAAAGGATAATCTAAATTATTATTATATTGAAATTGTTAACCAGAATGGAAAAGTGTTATCGGCATAAAATTAATTCATTTGCTTCATCTATGACATATGTATATGTAAATGTATTCCGTCGCCTTTCATCTAAATCCTTTCAATAGTTTCCGCGTGACTGAGTCAAAAATATTGAAACATCTTACTTATTTATCCTTTTATTTGATATGATACATAATATTAGTTATGGATATGAAAATAATTATGAAATCCTGACTTTTATTTAAGACTTAGTCCCAAGACAAAGTCATTCAATAAAAAAATATTATAGTTAAACGTAGAGCTTGCGTTAATAATAAAAGAGAATATAATAAACAAAAATTTGGTGAATATTAAAAATGTTTACATCACTTCACAATTTATGAAGATAACCCATCTGTTTGTTAATGACCTCTCATGTTCTTATCAATCAGTTTTTTTACCTACCTAATGGTAGGTTACTTAACTTGGCTTTGCATGGGTATTTTTAATTTCTATCTAATATGTTCTTCTCTTTATTTACTATTAACTCCCCCAATATAGCTTTGGCCAGCGTGATTGACAACGTGATAAACTGATCCCCCTCTCATTAACGGGAATTCATGCCCAACAGTGGGACATTAAAAAAAATATTATAAGAGCTGAATTATTTTATTATTTATTTCAAAACCGAAACAAGATCATACTTAGTCCTTATGATTACCGAATGAAAAGTATTGGATATTAAACATAATGTATACATATATATGTTAGACAGGCTGCCCGTTAAAATATGGTGTATTTGGTTAAATAAAAAAATATTTAATTCACTCTCTTACTTTGCTTACTAAAATAATTTAAGATTTATAAATATAATAATCTGTAACCCTCAACAATTAACATAATATTGAATGCACAAATGTATTATGGTAGATACCTTTTATTAGTAAAAAAAAGCAGTAAAAATCTCACTTACACATTATTATAAATTTTCATGAGTGTGTTTGTTTGTGTTTAATGTACAGAGATTATAACTTGGAGTAGGCTAGTGTTGAAAATAAAAATTGCCAAAAGGTGGCGTTGAATAATTGTAAAAATCAATTATTTAAAAGTAGTAAAGAAAAAAAAAACTTTTACAACTAATATTACTGACTTGTGAACTTATTAATACATATATAATAAGACATATAAATATAAAATAAGAACTTATTTATAAAAAAAAATAATACCCAAGGAAATTATAAGAAAAAAAAAACAGAAAATACTTTTAAATTATACGTAAACTTTTAAATTATCCTCAACGTCCAAACACATACACTTTGCCAATTTTTATTTTTTTATTATCTTACCAAGAATTTATAAAGTACGTAAATTTTATAGCGTTTATTAAATTTTATTTGTCGATAAATTTTAGTTTGATATAAGAAATGAATACTTCAAGGAAAACGAAACTTAAAAGTATTTTGTATCATTATTTGAAAACTGGCCGAACCGAATTAATCATGGGATTTTTTTTTGTTGAGATTTATATATCAGCCCTTTTTAACGTCCCACTGCTGGGCACGGGCCTCCCTTCAGTACGAGGGGGATCAGGCCATAGTCTTTCGAAAACTTGCTAGGTTTCTCAGACATGCAGGTTTCCTCACGATGTTTTCCCTTCACCGTATGGCAAGTGGTAATCATGTTAGAAATGATTCGCACATGAAAATATCAGAGGTGCAAGACCCGGGATTTGAACCCCGCTACACTATCAGCCTTGATGTCATTCTAAATTCGTAGAAGAACAGATTTTTTTTAAATTATACTGAAATGACAAATTTAATCATTGTTTATAAAAATTAATACGTATTATGATTTTCTATAAAGCATATAATAAGTATTCTCACATATTTTTTTTAATTTATATTATTCAACTATTGCAGAATGATATCACAGTGTAAAAAGTAGTCTCAGTGAAATTGGCCGCCGTGACCGCGGTTCGGTCTAGAGCACATAACTATATTTACTGTATAATTAATTGAGAGTATTTTTATTATTGACCAGACTGATGTTTTAAGCTAATTAGTTACGAGCTAGCGGTTCACTCTTGCTTCGCTCGGGTTCGCCTCTAGACAAACAAAAACAAATCTATCCCAAGGGAACTGCACATTTTTCCGGGATAAAAATTAGTAGCCTATTTGTTATTCTGATATATGAACTATATTATTGTAAAGTTTCAATAAAATTTAATCAGTAGTTTTTGTGTACAATACTGTATAAGCTACTATAGTTTTTTAACTATCCCACGGGAACTCTTTAGTTTTCTGGGATGAAAAGTATCTAAGATGTTGATCGGGGATATAAGGTACTACCATACAAATTCAATTTAAATCAGTATAACAATTTCGGAGATTAGCCCGTACAAACAGACAAACAGGCAGAGAAATAAAAATTTGAAATAAGTCTGGATTTGTTCTATTTCTCTTCTTACATTCCCCTAACTCAGTTTTTAGCATTTTCTTTTTTTGTAAAGACACTCGACCTCTACATTTTTATTATAATATGTACTTAAAGTGTTTATGACTTTAAGATTTGAATAATTGCAGGGTCTTCTTAGTTTGTATTCTCGTGACAAGTTACATCCTCGCTATCGATCTGGTGCAGTTAAGATCCATGATACACGGCCAGTTTCAGATGGTAAACAGATATTCACCACCAACCCCACTCTATGGCCCTTAAATCAACCTATACCTAAACTTGATGGATTGGTAAGTAATAAGTATATTTAAAATTGATTTATATAATTCAAATTAAATAGTATAAACTAGCGACTGACCCTCACTTCGCTCGGATCCCTAGGTATGTTTTAATTTTTTTGAGCGGAACCTGAATCCTTTTTCTAAAATAAAAGTAGCCTAAGTTCTTATAACATCAACTATCTGCCAATGAAAATCCCGTCAAAATTAGTCCATCCCTTTCGAAGAATAGCCGGAACAAACAGATAGATAGACAAACATTAAAAAAAAAAATATTTTTCTTATAAGTACTGTGTTTAATTTCAAATGCATCGTAAACGTTTACGACCTATACTCATACCTAGCAAATATACAAAAAAAAAAAAAAAAAACATTAAAATCAGTCGAGCCGTTTCGGAGGAGTGCGACAACAAAGACCGTCGTAACACGAGATATTTATATATTAGATGATTTTTAGATTCAGTGCGCCGGCGAGTCGCAATATGCTGAGGATTTACCTACGCTTTCTCGTGAAGTATTTGCTGCATTCGTTCTCACTACAGTTCCACTTGGTACTATCGAAAATATAGATCCTAGCAAGGCTTTGGTACGTAACCACATTTTCACATCTACATTTGTTTCATTTATTCAACATATTATTTTAAGGTGTCTATAATGTTGTCTGAAAGAGATTACCAGAGATTTCTTCTCAAATGTTATTAATTCTAATAAGAGTGAAATTTCCTAATTTCATCTCACTGACGCAGGTATGTTGGCTATTATTATCACGTGTTATATATTTAATTTATTTATTTAAATAGGAATATAATACACAAAATTTCTTAAATTAACTTGTGTAAACGTTTAAGATAATTGCGAGTACATAAATTTACAATGTACCAGTATATTCCATTTTAAGGCTAACTCAACATGTGTACATTACGCTACTACTAACTTAAAATTTAATAAACTTAAAACAAAATAATCAATTTATTAAAAGAGAAAATTAACAACTATAACTTAATAAGTAAGAAAATTATAGTAAAATGAAGTAAAACTAAAAAAAGAAACAATGAAAATAAAACAATAACCGCATAACAACTGTCTTATCATTCTATTAAGTTCTTTTTCATAATAAATTTCATCTCTGAATACATCAACATTTTTTTTATTATGTTTTTGTAAACTGAAAAAACCTATTGGACCATCACACCCTATGTTAAAATTTGTGAATCTAGACTTGAACATTACAGTATTTACTATGCTCGAGCAGTCCATTAGAAATTTCATGTAGAAAGCGATCATCTATATCTTTCTGCGGCTATATAATGAAAGTGTTTATTGCAATTTATGTGTTTGTAATTTACTGTATATTTTGCAGAAGGAGCCAGGTGTCATTGCCTTTTACTCAGCGTCTGATATTCCAGGGAAAAATAGTTTCGTTTCACCTGTGACGATATTTTATCCTACTGATGAAGAAGTGTTATGTAATAAAGATGTCAAATTTTATAATCAACCTCTAGGCATCATTGTGGCAGAAAGTCATAAGATAGCAGAAAAGGCGGCTTCTCTAGTTAAAGTTACATATGGGAATGTTAAAAAACCTGTAATAGATGTAAAAATAAGTAAAAACGATCCGAGTAAAGTAAGCACTGTTCAAACATTCCCGGCTACAAGGACTGGGACTGACGTGGAAAAAATTATAAAAGGTGATAACACCATATATGGACAGTATAATTTTTGTATGGAGACATTAGTTTGTGTGACTCATCCTACAGAAGAAGGATTAAAGATATATTCAGCTACTCAACATATAGATGGAGTGCATCAAGCTGTTTCGAGATTACTCAATTTAAGTCAAAACAGGTACCGAGATTATCTATACTAATATTATAAAGAGGTAAAGTTTGTGAGGTTGTAGGTGGTAATCTCTGGATCTACTACTAAACCGATTTAGATGAAATTTGGTAAAAATATAGTTTGAGACTATGGGAAGGAGATAGGATACTTTTTAATTCGGAAATCATCCCTTAAGGGGTGAAAATGGGGATGAAAGTTTGTATTGGGAAATAAGCTAGGGACAAACCCGAACGAAGCAAGGGTTAGTCGCTAGTATACAATAACGATGAGAAAACGAACTTCTATTGTTTAAAGAAATATATAGAGTTTTAATATTTTTTTGATACTAAAATTTTGTCAAATAACTGAATAAATTCTGTACTTTTCGGGTAAAGAAACGAAAAAGTATCATAATTAGTAGAAATATGCCTAAAAGTGGTGGTGTTAAGTTATTTACATTACAAATATTTGAACTAATATCAACATTAGGTTCACGAATTGAAAGTTAATTGAATATGGTAATAATTGTACTGTTTATTATATTTGTATGCATAATATGGAAATAATTAACTAGTTTTCAATTTTATTACCTCCTGTTACTGTTATTGCACGTAACAATTAGTACACTTTTACAGCCATATTGTTAAACATTAACTAAATTATTACTAATTGCGTTACAGGTTTTCATGTTAATTTGCACGATATCCCTTAATAATTAGATCAAAGCGTAGGAATCCTTTAATTCTGGATTACCAAGAAACCATTACAGAATTATAACTTGAGTTGTATTTATCTCAGTTATATATATATAGTTTTATTTATAATAAAAAACGGAATAAGCTACGAAGTGATGAAGAATAGGTTATTATATGTAACGTTAAATAAAACAACGTTGTGTATTACGAGCTCCAAAACAACACGATTAAAATGACAACCGATGAAGCGCGCTAACTCTCTTTCATTTTAATCTACCTTTAACAGCAAATCCAATTTGCGGCCACTTTTACATAGGCCGACGTAGTTTATCAGGTACAGAAAAAAATAGCTTTAATTTGATATATAAATAATGAATGCCATGAACGTATAAATGTAATAAAATATGACGTGCTTACACCTGGCTGTGAAGACGTTGCGGCTAAGTGCGCAACGGCAGCTATCATTTATAAAGTTCTCTACGTATATTTCTGTGAAGTGGAGTATAATTTATTTGATAATAATAACAAATTTGTATCGATTTTGTTCCAAGAAGTCATTTATTATTTAATTAAACATACTAGCGGGCATATTTTAATAGGCACCCCGGTCAAAACATATTGTCCCTTTTATTATTGTATATAAAAAATTGATGCGCGATGAACATAGCAATCTTGCAGCCGCACATTAGTCCATAACCATAACATTCCAACAATAAATGCAATGATTATTATGATATAGTATTAGATACTTTACATGATATCAATCATCTTAGTAATTGTTTTATTACTTTCATGATTAATATTTATATTGTGATAGGTTTTAGCATATGGGCGACCGAGCTTCGCTTGTAGTTTTTGAAAAGAATAATTTTAGAATTAAAAAAAAAACTAAAAACTTGAATAAATACAAAAAAAAAAAAGTAAAACCTTTACAACCGACCGGGATTCGAAACCGAACGAACACATGGCATTGTCAATCTTGCGTCTTGGCCGCTTAACCATGATGCTTATGCCTAAACGTAAGAAATTATCGACGATATCGTGCGTGAAATTATAAGAAAGAAGACCGCATGAAAACTCGAAAACACGTGTTTTCACAGACATAAGGCTAATCTAGGTCGATTTTTCGCCCCCAGAAACCCCTACATATCTATCAAATTTCAGTGAAATCATTAGAGCCGTTTCGGAGATCGCCGATATAAATAAATAAAATATACAAGAATTGTTCGTTTAAATATATTATATAATTTTCAGAATCGACGTTGTTGTCCGCCGGTTAGGAGGAGCTTATGGGTATAAAATTTCTCGAGCATCACAAGTAGCAGCTGCTTGTAGTTTAGTCACATATAAATTGAATAGACCTTGTCGCTTCATACAGACCCTAACTAATAATATGAGGGCCGTTGGTAAACGATGTCCCTGTAGTTCTAATTTTGAGGTAAGTATTTTTTTTTTAATTCATTATAATTAGTTTTAATGGTTTTAGTTTACGTATATTTAATAACTTCGCAAAGGAAGAGGAATTTATTACATTGTATATAATTAAGTTGTTTTTTTTTATCATATCAAATGTAATTATTTTGAATGTTAAAGTAGATTTGGAAGATAGCGTAAAGTGTACTTTTAAATTAAAAAAAACATTTATATTACTTTTTTTATTATTTTTATTTAGTAGAGAATATTTTAAGTTAATTATTAAAAAAAATATCAAAACCATGCATAATTTAAAAATACTTTAAAAATATTCTAAACAAAATAAATACAGTATTATTATAAATATTCATAAATAAGAAAAAATATATTAAAGGAAAATATGTACAATACATACAAAAAATTATACTTGACCTACATACATATATGTATTGAATATTATTTATTCATATTTTTTATTCTTGTAATGTTAATGCAAATGCAGACAGTGGTAGTCCAATGGTAACGGGCTCGTTTTGGAAACCGAGTGAAGCGAGTTCATATCCCGGGTCTCTGATATTTTCATTTGCGAATTATTTCTAACATGATTCACATATCTTAACGGTGAAGGAAAACGTGAAGAAACCTACACACCTGAGAGAATCCACCCGCACTTGGCCAGAGTAGTGGACTATGGCCAGACCCCATCCCCCTCTCCCCTCTCGTCCCCTTCGTCACCCCATGCTTGCATCTACTCATGCACGTCTGCCTCTAACATATTACATCTATACAAATAAATAAAATCGAAGTATCTGCTTGTAATGTCGAAATAAAAGCGGTTTACTAAACGCATATGAAATTATATTCAGTACTTATAAGAAAAATATGATTTTTATCATTTTTGTCTGTCTGTCTATTTGTTCTAACTAACCTCCGAAAAAAGAATTAGGGTTCGGCTCAAAAAATTAGAAACCCAAGCGAGGGTATATACATATAATCATATGCCAAACATCACGTAGATTGATAGATAGAAAAAGACAAATACACATTAAAAAAGCAGGCAACCTTATCCTGTGAGATCTTCCAAGCAACCTTCGAGTAGAGGAATCTACATACATAAATACATACATAAACATACAAAGAGGTAAATAATGCGCTTTAATAACTTGTTTCTTTTTGTGTGTCACATATAACCATCTTACTTCTTAGTGGTTAACTAAAAAACAATTATTAGATTTCAGCCATTAAGTTTAAATTTATATATTTGTTTGTTTAATACGAATAGGTTGGCGTCAGCAGGAACGGTGCCATTCAATATCTTCGACACGATCTATATGGTGATAATGGCTATGTTGTTAACGAACCATTATTATTTCTTGGCGTTGAACTATATTCTAATTGTTACAAGAATGACACGTGGAATCATACCACATACAACGCCGTGACAGATACACCTTCTAACAGCTGGTGTAGATCTCCTGGTAAGTATTTTAAATTTCTAAATGTTCTTAAAATCTATTTTTGGAAATAGAAATTCGTGTCACTGAAATATTTATTTCATAGGTACATATTTTCCTAGAAAAAAATCCATAGCTTAATAGCATCAGCATTCAGCATCTAGTTATTATTAATATGATTATTATACTTTCTTAGATTTACACGAATATTTGACATTTTAAATAAAACTGTCTTTACGGATTTCAGACTGTGACATTGTAGGTAGGTAATGTCTGTAACAAGTATATAACGCCTTTGCGACGTCTGAAACCTTAGTCTCTCCCTTGACCGTGATTGCTGTAAAGAACCAAAAATCAAAATAAATCCGCGAAATATCCGAGATAGTTTTATTTAAAATATGAATAAGATTTTTGGAGACTCAATAACTTTTCTTGTCTTGACCCAATACTCGAATCTAGATCCTCGAAACGTACAGTTGTTCATGCTAGTCGCTAAAATATAATAAGACGGCTAAGAAATAAATTTATATTATATTATAGTAAATAGGTACTATTTTTAGTTAGTTATTATTATGCTCTATTCTAGGTACTTTAGAGCACGTAGCACAGGCTGAATCAATTATGGAAAGAATAGCATATGAAATGAATTTAGACCCTCTTGATGTTCGCCAAGAGAACTTAGATACTGAAAAGTATAGTGATATTATGGAAATGTTAGAAATATTAAAAACAAATTCTGAATATGAGGAACGAAAAAGTAAAGTGAACAATTTTAACGCAGAAAATCGGTGGAATAAACGTGGCTTGAGATTTTCGTTCCTGAGATGGCCTCCAATAGGTGGTTTTTACTTAGATATAAATATGTCAGTCTACAGCGATGATGGTTCCATCTCAATAACTCATGGAGGAATCGAAATGGGTCAAGGTATAAATACCAAGGCTATTCAAATATGTGCTTATCTCCTAAAAGTTCCCGTCGAACTTATACAAATAAAACCTAATGACAGTTTCGTCGCGCCTAATAATTTTATATCGGGGGGAAGTTTAACGACACAAAATGTTACCATTGGAGTTCAAAGATGCTGTGAAGAGTTACTGAAGAGACTAGAGCCCGTTAGAAATCAAATGACTAATCCAACGTGGAAGGATTTAATAAAGCAAGCCTTTCAAATGAATATTGACTTACAAGTGCATGGTTTTGTGAATGCTACTGATTTCCAGAGGTATAATGTTTTTGGTATAACATTGGCGGAAGTAGAAATTGATGTATTAACGGGTGAGTCAGAAATTATAAGGGTTGATTTAATAGAGGATGTAGGACGAAGTGTGAACCCTGAACTTGATGTTGGTCAGGTACGTGTATACATGTTGCTGATTATAAATTTATTACAGTAGGTATATTTTAATTGTAATAATTTATTCTAAAATTTATCAGGTAGAAGGAGCTTTTATTATGGGTGTAGGTTATTGGACGACAGAGAGGCTGGTATACGAACCTAGTTCAGGTGAACTTCTTACCAACCGTACTTGGGACTATTGGATACCGCAAGCGCGTGACATCCCTCAGGACTTCAGAATTTACTTCAGAAAAAAAACTTTTGATAACGAACGTATTTTTGGAGCCAAAGGTTAGTTAGCAATTTTGTATTAAATTATCAGTAGGTAGTGAAACAACTTTTGTAGCATTAAATTTTGCCTAGCGCTAAGAGGTTTTCAGTTTATTCTTACTAATTCTTATTTGTAAGAGCGATTACGAAATTAGTGTACTTTCTTAGTTTGAAAATTGAACTATAATAAAAATACTTTAATATGAATTCTATTATAATATAATTACATTTTAGCAACGGGTGAACCGGCTACGTGTATGGGGATAGTAATACCGTTCGCGCTACGACACGCTATCTCAGCAGCTCGACTCGATTCCGGCATCCCTACTACAAAATGGTTTCAAATAGGTGAGACTGTTTAGTACCATAGCTTTTCAATCATTCTATATATTACTCACACAAATCCCGGGTCTCGCACCTCTGATATTTTCATGTGCGAATCATTTCTAACATGATTACCACTTACCTTATGGTGAAGGAAAACATCGTGAGGAAACCTGCAAGCTGAAAAAACCTAACAAGTTTTCAAGAAAGACATGTGAAGACCGCCAACCCGCTAGGCCAGCGTGGTGGACTATATGATCCCCCTCGTATTGAAGGGAGGCCTCGTATTTTGGTCCTTTTTGGAGGAAGCAATCCAATCAAAAGTCCCTTACTACAAAAAAAATTTTTAAAGTCGTAAAACCTGTATATCAAGTTCCGTTCAGATCGGTTATAAAATACGACTCGTAGAGGTGTAACAACAAACTGACAGGAAAGAAAATTTTGCCAGACTTGAAGCAGAGACGCTTCGCTCGCTCGGTCAGTCATAATATACTTGTAGAAAAATATACTATTATGTAAAATATATACTCCGTTTAAAATTGACTAAAGGAGTAACAAAGCGAAAGCACATGAAATATTTTTTGAAAACAATTATTACTTCTTGTGTATCGAATATAAACCACAAAACATTAGTTATTAAAATTTTTGTCTGTGTATTTGTGTTTTTTTCACGCACCTAGGCCTAACAATGCATAGCAAGACATTGTAAAAATGAAGTAATAAAACAAAATTTTCAGAATATTGAGCTAGTGGAATGTCCATAATCTTTGATTTAATACAATGAAATATTTACTAAGCAAATCTATATAAAAAGATGAAGCAAAACACAATATTAACAAATATTTAACTAGTGCTTTATTATTATATTATCTTTATTTATTCCAGATGGTCCGTTTTCTATTGATAAGATTCGTCAGTCTTGTGCAACGAAGCTTGAAGACTTCAAATTTTATTAAAAGTAATGTTATGAAAATAAATTTAAAATGAAATAATATATATATTTTTTTATTTATTTTTTTTACTCGTACAGATAATTACTGACAAATGTATATATTTTCTATTTAACCAGTCATATTAAATCTTGATGAGGGAAATATAGATAGAAAGATAAATAGATATAAACTTTATTACGTAATGCATAAGAACTACAAAAAAGATTAATAATAATAAAGATAAAAACTGCGTAGTACAGAAGAAGTATACAATTATATTGTTTTTTTAAGTGTGAACATTGTCTACTGAATAGTAGAGCATGAAGTCATTAACAAGTACGTACTTTTCGACACACTTATCAGTATGTTTATATTAACTGGAGGACAATAATAGTAACTAAAAAAAACTAAACAATTTATAATAAACGTTGACGTTGTCTTGCCCGAATAGGGTCTTCACCAAAATCCTAGAACTTAACTGCAGCGCCACCTACGGGGTCCAGTTGTGAATCTAAATCATAGGTCCAGCCGTTTAGAAAGAGTTCAGTGACATACACAGTACAGAAGAATTATGTATATATAAATACATTATATACATATTATAATAATATGTACATTAATTATATTAATATTTTTATATCTTTTTATTTTATTGGAATTAATTCAATACTTACTTATAGTCTTGTATGAGAAGTTTACTTCATAATATAATGTTCTTTTATCGTATATTAACTGAATGATTTAGATCAGCCAAAGAATCAAGCAAATCCCGCCATAACATAAAAATGTCATGAATCGAATCTTGACCATTTGTTTAACGAGATGACATAAAAGAGGAGGGACGAATGGCCCCATAAATTATGTAGATTTGTGGACAACACCCCATTGAATTCCCCAAAACTGCTATGACAGCTGAATCGAAACTTTACCAAATTTTGGTCAGCATTAGCCATCTTAATTGAATTTAAGTTAATAATATCTTAATTCAATTCAAAACTTAAGTTACTTATGACTATTGGAATAATAGTCTGTACTAAACAATGTAATATTACGTAATTATAATAAGCATCAAATTAAAAAGTTAAGGATAGCTTTTTTTTATTTTTCCCCGAAAAATATATTGGTATTGGTTTTCAATGATAATTGATCAAATGAAGTTTACAAAGTAAAAAATATTGATTTCTCTAATTTATTTAATTTTAATGGTGTTTTTACAGGACGACCATATGATGTTTTTATTACTTTAAAATGTAGAGTTCACCACGAAAAAAACAAGTCCTATCTGAAAGTTGAATGATTTTTTTTAAATGAAAACAAAAAGTTGGGGGTGATTTTCAGCCTCTTGAGACCATAAAACTTAAATTTCTCAGAAATGGATAAATATTTCAATTAAATTTTTTTGTTGTTTATTATATGTATTTAGAAGATTAACTTCCTTAGTTTCATGAAAATCAAAAGATTATTGTAGAAAGAAAAACATGAAAAAATTAATGTTATTGTAAAAAGTGTTTTCCATAAAAGTTGTAGATTTTTATTAGACCTATAACTTTTGCAGAAAATATTTTTCGATAGAACGTTACAGTAAGCCGGAAATTGAAAAAAACTATTTTTCAACGCTTTGCGTTTTACGAATTTCTATTCCTTATATACCTGCTAGCGTTTTAAAATCATAAAGCTTTAGGGTTTAATTTTTTTGTTCCCAAACCGGATTCCGTTTGGACTATAATGAATTTTATAGATCCTCTTTCTTTTACTTTACCCTTGTTAACATCCTCCTTGCTATTGACAAAATGTCAATCAAAATATAACAGACATGTCATACAATGGAATCACAATATATTTATTTTTTATTGTTATTATTAATCTCTTTGTCTAATGAAGAATTTCTGAAAACAAGAAATACCAATCTCAGGCACAACTCTGAAAGAAGAGTTAAAAAAAGACAAAATTATGAAATCATAGATGAAAATGAGCCTCTAGCACAGATAGATGTATCCAGCTTCATTCAAAATTCTGATGACAATCCTGCGGAAGAACATTATGCAGATTTGTATGATAAAAGGTATTTTTTATTTGCTATCCTTTATATATTCTTAGGTACTAAGGGGTAATTGTATTTTTCATCAGGTATTTTTTTAGAATGTTTTATTGTTCATCATGATCCATTATGGTAATTCATGTACGGCAGTATATTTTTAGGGTTTGTAATAGGTTATATTATCATATTTTTTATGAGTACTAAATAATAAAATTAGTGAAGGACGTTTGAAGTACAGGTAAAAAAAGAAAATATAAAATAACAGGTGGATCGTTAGAACATAATAACTTAAGCAATAAGTATAGAAAATTATTTAATTTATTAGAGAAATAATATTTTTATTGTTAATATTAAGTATATTTATATTTCAGTCGAGAAGCAATAAACGATTTTGCAATAAATACGATGAATCTCGTAGAAACTGCCTCACAAGATTATCAAAATTTGAAAACTCAATTGCCTGAAATAAACATGTATAAAGATAAAAACATAGTTCCACAATATATTAATGGATTACCAAATGCATACAACAAAGAAAATATCAAACCTTATAAGTATAATTTTGATAAAATCAAGAATGATTTATCATTCCACACTTTGGGACATAGCACACATGCTGAGAAAAAATGGTAAAATTATTGATTCTTATTATTTACTTAAATGAATTATACTAAACAAATACACTCCTTATTCTTGTCACTCTCATACTCCGGTGGGACGACTACTCGATCGGTGAGAGTTAAGGTGCAGGACCGACAGCTATACGTGCTTTGCGAGGCACGGGGTTAAAACACCGCTAACTTCCCAACTCCGGGTTTGTTACTGAGAATTACTTGACAGAAATACTCAATAACTGAACTTGGCCCGACCCGGGACTAAAACTCAGAACCTTCGGATCTGCGGCTTTGCTTTGCTAGACCAACGTGACAATAAAAAACTAAACTTAATATACTATATCCTAAGTTATATATGTAACTATATATCATCGCATAAGATAATTTAAATATCATGCAAAGGCATTGTAGGTCAATTATTTATCCTAAACTATTTTAATTACAGTGTTCTTAAGAATATGAAGATCCCGTTTTTTTCCCGTAGCAAAACTCAAACAACAAAGACAAAGAAAAATAAAAAGAGAAAATTTAGCTTTCGCAATTCAAAAAAACAAAATTCAAGTGTAACGAAAGTTCCTGAGAGTCGTTTGAATAGCAACTCTATGCAGATATCTTCAACGAAGCCACAGAATTTTAAAATCAAGAAGCGCTCTTACTTTGACAGATTGTGTCCAGCTTGTAAACAAAAAGTTTTAAATGCAAATTTACTTGAAGATAAAGCTCATAGTACCACGAATAATGTTATACATAACAGCAGACAATATTTCCAAAATATGAATGAAGAACCAAAAAATGTGAACGTAAACACATATGATAATTTTGGTATGAAGCATGACAATGGTTATGGTAACAAAGTCCTATATAACATTAAAGACTTAAGGTGGAAAAGACATAATTTCATAAATAGAAGGAAAGCTATACATAAAAACAGAAGATGAACGTTGTACTAATTTTCATTGAAAATTCGTTCAAAAATATTAAAAACAATAAATTTGTAAGCAATATTTTGAATTTTAGGTGTACATGTTTTCTTAGTTATATTGTTTTAGAAATAAAGTGGTATTGTAGAAAGCTTTTTTTTTTAATTTGACAGTATAATATGATTCATTTTTTATGTCAAGAAGATATATAATATAGAAAATAAATCTACAAAGTCTTGTAGTGAGCATAGTTGTGAAAAATAAGGGCAATTTCGAGCCAGATATACGGATAACATCGGTCACTGTTCTATGCGAAAATGCAATTTCTTCTATGTAGCATAACGAACTAATCTTTAGTATTCTTCCTTATTAAATTTTGAAATAGTTACCATTTTATCAGAAAATTAACTTACAAAGCAATTAAATTTTTTGGAGTAGGTACATAAGTAGTATATAAGCCCAGTCAGGTAGAAGAAGAGATTAAATATTAGACAGTATAATCTTATACTGCAGTGTTTCTTAAACTTATTGCAGTCATGTACCACTTTTAGAATTTCTAAGATTCCACTGACCCTCTGTCAAAGAATATTGTAGGGAAAAAAACAAAAAAAAAAAATTAAAAATTCACTTTAAACTTAAAAAAAAATTAAAAACTTATTACTAATTTACTCACAATTAAATGTTGTTGGATTTCAATGAACTCATGAGGCATCATGAGATTGATGAAACAAACCATGAGTTACTTTACTCCACAAGTTTTTTATTAATGTTTAGAACTAATTGAACTACGGACCCCCCGGGGGTCCGTGGACCTCACTTTAAGAAACCCGGCTATACTGCCATGAATAAATTGTAAGAAAGTAATACTTTCTTAGATTTACGCGAATATTTGACATTTAAATAAAACTATCTTTTCGGATTTTTTCGCGGATTTATTTTGATTTTTAGTTTCCGACGTTTCGATTGCTTTACAGCAGTCATGGGAGGACTTATAATTTGAGATATCTCAAATATACGGTGTCTACTTACATATATATTTTGAAATTTTTGTTTACTTGCACCGAGGTATATTATTACGGTGGTGGACTATGGCCTGATTCCCCTCGTATGTTCGTATGGGAAGCCTGTGCCCAACAGTGGAACGTTAAAAAAAAAGGACTGAATACATATTTTTTATAATCTTTATTGCTTTTAAATTCAACCTATATTAATATTTTTAGTGTAATTTCTTTTTGATTAAGAAAATAATTATTAAAAAGAGCAAATATAGGTGGGAAATTCAAAGTAGTTGAAATATAACAGTATTATTGGTCAGACCGAATATGATGTCAGAATATATCATAACAGAGCGATTATGATTTTATCGCTACAAATAGTCGTAATTTCTCTGTATAACTGTGACGCCACGCCAAGCGTGCGAAATGGCGAGCGCTCAAAGTATCCGTATCGGAATGATATTTATAATGCTAAATTTTTAAGTTTTTAATTTTTAAATTTTTACATTTATTTTAATGCTAAATTCTTTTTTTTTTTTGAAGCTGGTTTTTTTTTACCTTATTATAAAAAAATGTAAGCTATTGTATAAGAAATAAAACTATAAAAATCACGCATATTACCTATTCACTACGTGCAAATTTATAGACGAGTATTTCATTTATGTATGAGTAATTACTCGAAACTATGCTTCATTTAAATAGAAAGTTTACAAGTAGTCCATATAAATAAACAAGGTAAACATATGTACAAAATGTTGAATACATAATGTATGAATAAATATTAATAATAAATAAAATAAATAATATTAATAAATAAAATAAATATTATTTTAGACATTATTGTAATTTATGTACAATATGTATGGTGATTTGCAAGTATACCTTTAAGACCATCAGAATGTATACAGGCATGCGTTAATGCATTCCCCAAAATTAAACAAAAAAAAAAGAGATTTTATAGAAATAGGTGCAACTGCAAGTATTGCCATGTATTTAATAGGACATAATAATACTTTACATCGCTTACAGTATAATTATATAAGTTAGCTAATTTAATAAAAACATTCTTAAAGCAGAGAGAAAATATATTTTTGGCTGGACTTCTGAAAACAGGTAATTATAGAGAATCACTTGATTTAACAAAATCACTCTACTAAATTTAAGGGTTTTTTGTCGGAAGTGGATGGAGCAATTTTTTTCTTAAATTTAACTCATACATTCGATTTTAATTTATTCAATAGTTATTAGTCTATTTTCAATCATCATCATCTTATACTCGTAAGTAGACTGTAATTGAAAGATGACGTTGATTTTATTCATAACAAAAAAAATATCCTTTTACAATTTAAGTTGTAAACAATTCTTCTAGGTGTCTTTAACTATTTAATGGCGAGTGTCAAAACTGACGCACAACCTGGAACTTCAGATTTTTAATTTTAATTCAGTTAAATCATAAGCAACGATATAACAGAATTTATTATTTCTGGGAAAAAATATATTTTTTGTCTTATTTCAGTTTGCCGTACTGTATAATATGGTAATCAACTTGCTCTAATTAAAATTTTTTACTTCACTGCATACATTAATGAGTAAATACTTTTTATTGTCTCGTTAAGACACTTATGAATAGCTAGATCATCGTGTGGCTAGTTTAAAGATATCTATACTAATATTATAAAAGGCAGAGCTTGTTTGTTTGTTTGTTTGATTGAACGTTCTAATCTCAGAAACTACTAATCCAATTTGAAAAATTCCTTTTGTATTAGATAGCACGTTTATTAAGGATGGCTATATATCATATACTATATAATCTATGTATTCCATATTAATCATTAAAGCGAAGCGAGCTATGTAATAACTGGCGACTCACCCTCGCTTCGCTTCGGGTTCATCCTTAGACAAAAAAAAAATCTAAGCCACGGGAACCGTACATTTTTCCGGGATGATATATAACCTATAGCCTTCCTCAGTTAACGGGCTATCCGATGCAAAATGAATTTTTCAAATCGAATTAGTAGTTCATGTGATTAGCGCGTTCAACCAAACAAACAAACTATTCAGCTTTATAATTTTTAAGTATAGATTTTCCACTGGTTCTTTTGAAAAATACCATATCGTATTGATATTTTAAGAAATTCCATAGAGCTTTTATATGACGCAAAAGCAAAAGATATATCAAAGATTATAAAATAAATTAAGTATTTAAAGTTAGATTATTACTACTTAAAGACGTTTCAACACTTTGTGGGCGTTTTTTCTGCGCAGTGACCGTTGTTTGGTCTTCGAATCTAGTAGATATATTCATAAAATAACTTCATTAGCTCAGTATTCATTTTATATTAGAGTTGATAAAACGTTCACTATGGATAAAGTAAATTTTAAAATAAACAATATACAATATTCAGGTAAAAGCTTTTAATTAAAAGTAAAAATATTGTTTGCATGACATCAAACTTTAATCAATCATTTATATTTATTTTGTTTATTAAGCTGCTTTTCTGTTTGAACGGCAAGCATTTCTCGATACGCCCTTATATTCAAATTTTGATTTTTATCAAAATTTAAGAGGATTTAGCCAGTATCGTCATAGAGTATAAACATTCTTATGTAACTGCAGTTTCGGTTACCCGAAAATCTGATAAGTGTGATAATAATGGGTAATAATGATTATTTAAAAATTAATAATAAATATATTTATTGAGGGAAATAATAAAATTTTTAGTATTATAAGATTGCAACTACGCTTATATATTTGGTCAAAAAATCCTTTATTATTTTCAAGCTGTGCAAATAATTTTTATAATAAGAAAATACAATTGTTTCTTAATTTACTTTTTTAACCCTGGAAAAGGTAATGGTTTGTTTGTTTAAATCTTTGTTGTAGTATATCATTTGGGTGTAATTTGATAGTATACCCTGCAAATGTATAATGTCTCGTAAGAAATAAATTGAAAAATAATTGAAAAAAAATATTTGTTTCATAAGTTGGCAATGAGGTAGCTTCTACAACTACCCTTCTAGACTTTATCCGAAATAAGCTAGAACTTCGTGGCACCAAGTATATGTGTTTGGAGGCTGGATGTGGAGCTTGTATAGTCAGTGCTAAAAAATTTGACGGGGATACTCCAAAAAGTGTCAATTCGGTAAGTGAGATCAATTAATTTGCGATCAGCAATTTATTTTACAGTATTTTGAAATGGAGCTATTTGGAAACCACGGTTGACAAGCACTTTATTTAAAATCAAATTTAAGTAGAGATATAAAATATACTCGTAATTTACTAAAAGTATAAGTACAAATATATCTAAAGTGAATTAATATTTATTAGTGAAACCTTACTAAATAAATCTATTTCCGCATGTAACTTTTATTTATATACACATTGATATTTTTGAACCTATTTAAGGTTTTAGGAAGTTGTCTCAAATTTTAGTTTTAAATCCTTAATGTCTTAATAATAATATGATAAGTCTTAATAAATATATTGATGTGAAATTAAATTAAATGGATTTGAAAATAAAAAAGCTACTTTAAAATAACAATTTTTAACACAATAGTGTATGGTGTCTATAACGTCATGTCAAGACTGGGATATAACAACCATAGAGAAGATTGGCAACCGCTTGGTTGGTTATCATCCTATACAGTATACTCTTGCTAAAAATAATGGCACTCAGTGCGGATATTGCTCTCCGGGATGGGTCATGGCTTTATATAGGTAACTAAGAATTATAAGTTATTAGCATAAACTCACAACTTTATGCATTAAAAAAGTTAATGTCAATCAAGTTAAATTTAGTTGTGATGTATTTTTTATTGCACAAATATTTTTTAAACGTGGAACTTCTTACTTCATTATTATTTATAATTATATTTTCAGTCTATTAAAAAATAAGAAAATGACAATGCTTGAAATAGAAAAATCGTTTGGAAGTAACGTATGTCGATGTACAGGATATAGACCAATTATGGAAGCCTTTAAAAAGTTTGCTTCAGATTCACCCCATACCCTCGAAATTCCTGACATTGAAGACTTAAAAATATGCACTAAAACTAATGAACCTTGTTCTTCTAAAAGTTGCGATGAAATTGACTGGTGTTTTATAAAAAGTAGCGAAATATATAATAAAATGAAATATATAAATCTTAAAGATGATAGAGATTGGTATAGAGTCGAGACTCTCTCAGATATATTTAATATATGGCAAGAAAGACGAGAGCAATCTTATATGTTGGTTAACGGAAACACAGGCAAAGGTAATTTTGCTACAGTTTATTGTGAAGATGTAAATTTTATTTTAATATGTTGTATCATTTAAATTTTAAACTAATCATTGTATATACTGGGTTGCCAGAGATCAATGGTTTGATTTTATTCTTTATGCTGAAAAATTTTACTCCTTATATTTTAACATCACAAGAACAAACTAATACAGTAATGTTATCATTCATTCATCAAACATACTATTTTAAGGTGTCACCCCGATATTTAAATATCCTAAAGTCTTAATAGACATATCAGGATTATCAGAACTAAAAGGTTTCTACATTGATCAAAACTTAGTGATTGGCGCAGGAACAACGCTCACAGACACTATGAATATATTCGAAAAAGTAGCCAATTTTGATTATTTTAGCTACCTAAATGTTCTTAATGAGCATTTGAACTTGGTAGCACATATTCCTGTAAGAAATGTGAGTATAACTTCCCTAGTATTATGTTGATTATCTATCTATGTATATGTAAATGAACAATATTCTGACAAAAGTATGCCTATTATGTTTTATTTTAATTTTATAAATATGATAATATTTAATTTTAGTTGGGATCGATAGCTGGGAACTTAATGGTCAAACATCGAAATCCTGAATTCCAATCTGATATATTTCTTTTACTGGAAACTGTCGGAGCGCAGCTAGTAATATGTGAGCCTAATTATAATTATTACTATATTATTTTATTATACTACTAAAAAAGAAAAATAATAATGATAAATGCTACCTATTAAACAAAACACATTTTTTAAGTTTTTGTTTAATATTTCCCCCATTACTTATCAAGTAAACCTGATATCAAAATTTATGGAACACCAATATGTTTTAAAAATCTAGAAAAGTGGAATATAATCAGTCTCTATGCCTAGAAATTGTGGACTATAAAAATGCCTTTGATACTATCGAGACCTGGTATCCCCGAGACGAAAGGTTCTATTGTAAAAGTGCTATTCACTGTCAGTAGTCATGAATGGTGCTAAGAAGTGCAGGGATACGTATACATTGCCCAAACTATACAACACGGCCGGCACAACTTTAACAAGGAGGCTAACTGAAGAATACGCCTGGTCATACTGCTTTGGCTTTTGGGAAGGCTATGTCTAGATAATCATCAATCCCATAATCTCTTAAAAACAGGTCTTTGACCAGTGTGTCCTACTCGAAATGACTTACGGAGCCAAAAATTGAACACTGTAGGGCTAGTCTATAAATTTAATGTTGCTCAGGCAGGCAGCAGATGAATGCGGGCTGCCCTGGACGGGTTGGTTAGCGCTTATTTAGGAAGGCCTTCACAAATACGCCCGATCATGACATACGCGTCAGTAGTATTCGCTCAGACACGACCGTCACACTTAGACAAACTACAGAAATTACAAAACAGATTTACACGCATTGCCACGGGCAGCCCTTGGTACATGCGCACAGTAGATTTACACAAAGACCTACAGTTAGAGTCCATTAAGGACTACATGAAAACCACATCGACGAGGTACTTCCTAAAAGCACCTCAACACCCAAATCAATTATTAGTAGAAGCAGCTAATTACGACCCAGTCAATGATATAATCGATAGGACCAGACGACCCAAAGAAGTACTGACCGACCCAGATGATAGTATCAAAGTGTCCAATTCCATCTATAGGATCACACATAGACAAAACACACACTCATCGTCCTCGCCGGCGAGGACGAGGTCCTTTGTATGTCACGGCCCGATCACGCTTAGGCGTGTGAGGGTCGTATAACTCCTTCAGAGTAATTCTAAGCCGTCTCCTATACGGCAAGACCTCCGATCAATAGTTTCGTAAGCCGTGGTTCTAACCTCGCAGGAGGTGCCCTTACGGAACTATTTTCTAGGTAGGACCCTCTGTCCACCTCAAACGCCCGGTGACGCTGTCAAGGCCAGTAGGGCCAACAGCACTGTTCATTCCGAAAAAAAAAAAAAGGCCTTCACTTAGCAGTGGACGGCGATAAGTGGATGATTGATTTATGGGACGGGACCTATGTAGTTCCAGATAATTATTTAACAATGTTTAGTAATTAAACCGTTGACCCAATTCGATATAAAGCATCTGCAATATATTTGTTTACATACTTTTAATACAAAATTTCGTCCAGTAAGTAGATAGTTGAAACACGAGTTTAATTCAAATTTTAGACATATTAGAATCTTTAAGATTTTAACAGATAGTTTCGTACCAATTTTGCTTATTTATCTTTGTAGTATTTAATCATGGATCAAGTAAAATATTGACGATGCTGGACTTTCTCGTAGAAGATATGACAGGGAAGATTATTTTAAGCATATTGTTGCCACCATTGAGTAAAGAGCACAATGTAGTTACATTTAAGGTAAGTAAAAAATAATTCATGCAAACTCCAATCAAAAGACCAGAAGGTTTACTCTTGAGCTTTTGAGATTGATGACATTCTATAATTGCTATCGGCAATTAAAAATAAAAAAGTATATTATCTAATCTAATATATTATATATTTAAACGAGCAATTCTTGTATATTTATATCTTTATTTATTTATAACAGCGATTTCGGAAACGGCTCTTACAATTTCGCTGAAATTTGGTATGCGGAGGTTTTCGGGGGCGAAAAATCGATCTAAATTAGTATTATGTCTAGGAAAAAGGGTGGTTTTATATTTTACGCAAATATGATAGATAATTTCTTACGCTAGGGGATAAGCTTCGTGGCTAAGCGGCCAAGAGACCAACGTGTAAGAATGACAATCACAGGTGTCCGAGTGAAGCTCGGTCGCCCAGGTAATATTATGAAAATGACATAATGTCGAATCATCGACAAAGTCAATCTCATGCATCTAAGTTTTCTAAAGCGTTATCGATTGTAGAATGTTAACTTACCTAAGAGATAGAATATTGTTCTAATTATTTCAAAATAAAGGAAAATCTTGGTAAAGCGCTTATATCCATTTATCAAAAGTTCTTTTTTATTCTACTAGATAGAAATGTTATTAATTACGAAAAATAATTGAAAAAGTATACATATGTACAAACATAATATTTAGACTTAGGGACCAATGATGAATCTATAGAAATTGGTCATAGAGTCTAAAAGAAATATATACATATTATGAAAGGGCTAAAGTTTTATATTGTAGGAAAAATAAACATGTATATTATAATTCAAGGATATGAAACAAAAAGAAAAAAAAATGGTATTCTCTCAATTTATCTCTTCAACTGTAGAGTTTGAAATTTTGGCTTATAAGCTGCACTTATACATATAGGAACTCAAGTTTATTATTTTTGTTTTTTAGATAATGCCCCGATCACAAAACGCACATGCTATAGTTAACGCCGGTTTCAATTACAAACTTGACCATGAAAATAAAGTTATAGATTGTAGAATAGTTTATGGTGGTCTTTCACCATTATTTAACAGAGCTCTCCTAACAGAGCAATGTTTAGCAGGCAAGCCTTTATTTACAAATGAGACTTTACAAAGTGCTTTAAAAATTTTAAGTGAGGAACTAATAGTGACTCTGCATTTGCCGGAGTTCCCCGTGGAGTACAGACGGCAGTTGGCCTTGAATTTATTTTATAAGGTAATTCTTTGATACTATCCTGTAATTTTTCTATATTATTGTAATTGTTGTAGATTTAATATTATCTATTGATTATAATAGTGTTTGGCGCAATATTGCAATTTTGATATTCGACATATATTGTTGATCTTATTTTAGCTGGAGTTTTTATTTTGTTCTTAAATTCAAAACTTTTCTTTTTTAAATAAACAAAGAGTAGATTAATTGTCATGCGAAATAAATGTTTGTATAGTGTACAAAATATTAGTCATAATACTTTAATTATTTTTCTTAATTAGTATTATTGTAATATAAACAGGGGCTTCTATCCTTGTGTCCTTTGGAAAAATCACTACCTCATTATCGTTCAGGCGCTATTAAACTACATGAAACAAGGCCAGTTTCGCAAGGTCTGCAGGAGTTTACCACTGACCCTTCAATTTGGCCATTAAATCAACCTATACCCAAATTGGATGGCTTAGTAAGTAAAATTTATTTATGTTTAAAATACACGTATATTTAACAAAATTTCATAACACCTCCTAATAAACCCATTTTAAAAGGTTCGATATTTACTCTATATTATTTCGACACAAAATAAAACTACGTATGACGACTTAGATCCAGTGTGCCGGTGAAGCAAAATACTCTGAGGACTTGCCATCGCTTCCCCATGAAGTATACGCTGCCTTCGTTCTTACAACTGTTCCGCTCGGCACTATCGAAAGTATAGACCCTAGTGAAGCTTTGGTAAGTTTTTATAGACTTTTTCAGTTTTTTCTGTAAATTTCAAAGGTTTTTTTTTTTCATTTTTTCATGAAGAATTATTAAAGTATATTTTTGACAGTATATTCGTTACATTTATGTTTCAATATTTTTAAAGATAATGAGTTGGTTTAATTATAATATACCATTAAAATTGGAACGTATATACCAATACCACATTGGAAATCATCAACCTAAACACTCATAAGTTTTTTGCATATCCTAAACTTTGAAGTACGTAACCATGTACGTATTACTAAATTACCGAATTATATTTAAAAATACTTAATATTTTACAGAAAGAAAATGGCGTCATAGCATTTTATAAAGCATCTGACATTCCAGGTGTGAATACTTTTTTAGTACCAAATGGTACAACAGTTTTGATAGATGAAGAACTTCTTTGCAATGGTGAAGTTAAATATTGCAATCAACCATTAGGCATAATTGTCGCTGAATCTTATGAACTAGCTGAAAAAGCAGCTCATTTGGTTATAGTTACATACAGTAATATGAGGAAACCTGTATTAGACATCAAATTAGCGAAAAAAGATCCAAGTAGAGTGAGTCTTCTACGGGCTATCGAACCTAAAAGGATTGGAATAGATATAGAAAAAATCATAAAAGGGGAAAGCACGATATATACACAGTATCATTTTTGTATGGAAACTTTAGTTTGCGTGACTAATATCACTGAAGAAGGGTTAAAGATATACGCCGCGACACAATGGGCAAGCTTAATACAGGGTGCTACTGCAAGGGCATTGAACATAAATCAAAACAGGTAAAAAATTCTAAACATTATAATTTAAAAACATTGGTCCTTAAAACTATAAAGAAAATATTATTGAAACACCTTTATTTTCATAATGATATCCACACAAACGCATGTCATATTTTTATACTCTCATTCACTGAATTAACATTTCATTTAATTTATAACTTTAATAAGATTTATTTTAATTAAAATGATAAAGGCAGCTTACATCTAGTACCTACAATATTATCGATTACTTACATTGTTCATGTGAAAGAGTGTTTAAAATACGATGAATATCGTTTTAAATATTTAATACTTATTATTTTAAGGAAAATAAAGGCAAATGCATTATAACTTAGAAAACTTAACTCAAAAAAACAACTCTTCAATAAAGATATCATAAAGAATACAAATAGTACTCAGCTTTAGAACTGTTATAAATGTTATTTTCAGAATTGACGTTTATGTTCGTCGATTAGGAGGTGGTTATGGACTCAAAATAAGCCGAGTATCGCAAGTAGCAGTGGCATGTAGTTTAGTATCATATAAACTAAATAGACCTTGTCGCTTTATATTACCCCTTACAACGAATATGAGATCTATTGGTAAACGATTACCATGCTCTACTAGTTTTGAGGTAGTTTATATTGCTATTATAATTTTATTAAAATTGCTTAATTTGATATTGTCAAAAACAGATTATATAGTTTTTCTTATATCATCATTATTAAATTGACTTATTTGATAGCCTATACAACAATTAAAGTCAAAAACTTTAAAAACGGACTATAATATGCACATATTATAGTCCGTTTTTAAAGTTATTGTTATGATTATGTTGTATCTATAAGGTGCATAGTAAAATGAATAGATAAGTTATATATTTTAAATATATTAATAAATTAAAAAAATCTAATTTAATAAACAGATTGGAGTAAACAAGGAGGGTGTTATTCAATATTTAAATCACGATTTATTTAGTGATAATGGTTATATTGTTAGCGAACCGTTAACGAATCTAGGTCTTGAAATGTACTCTAATGCTTATAAGAATGACACTTGGTATCACAGAGCATATAACGTCATTACGGATACGGCGTCTAATAGTTGGTGTAGGTCCCCTGGTAAGTTATTTATTATGTTTATGCTATAAATTATACTATAAACTAACCTGATGTGAAAAGTCAGTTATGGTAATCGAACGTTGCTTACATCAAATATGTACAGTTCGCGATGAACAAAAGAAAGATTTGGATATTTTCTCAAAGATTTATATTAGTCTGTCTTAACATAATAAAAATAAATTTTTATTTGGGTAGTGCGGATGTCGTGGCCAAGAAGTAGAATAAGGGTTGTGTTAGGTGATGTACGATTGACATAGTGAGTGACGAAGTGATATTTGAGGCAATGGGGTCAACGATGGGACATCTGGCGTCGACATGTACATATTTTATTTAAATATTGATTGCAATTAGGGTTAATGTAATCATTTTTTTGAGAATAGCAACATAAAGAAATTAAATGGATAAAATACGTTAAATATATTTACTTCTTTAGGATCTTTGGAAAACGTGGCAATGGCTGAAGGATTGATCGAAAGAATAGCTTATGAAATCAACTCAGATCCCTTAAATGTTCGATTAGCAAATTTGGATACCGAAAAATATAGTGATCTGCTTGAAATGTTGACCACATTAAAGCTTAAATCAGATTATGAGGGAAGAAAACTTAAAGTTGATAACTATAATTCAGAAAATCGATGGAAAAAAAGAGGGTTAAGGTTTTCATTTTTACGATGGTCTACAAATAATGGCCAATATTTTGATACAAACATGTCGGTATACAGTGAAGACGGCACTATTGCAATAACTATTGGTGGTGTAGAAATAGGGCAAGGGATAAATACTAAAGCTATACAAATATGCGCGTCTCTTCTAAAAATACCCATTGAAAAAGTCGTGATAAAACCTAATGACACATTTGTGGCGCCTAATAATATTTGGACAGGAGGGAGTATTACTAGTCAGAATATATCAATTGGTGTACGTAGATGCTGTGAGCAGTTATTGCTACGATTAGAGCCTGTGAGATTGGGATTACAGAATCCAACATGGGAACAATTAATTAAGCGAGCATTTGAATTGGAAGTAGATTTACAAGTTCATGCTTTTGTTAACTCTAGTGATGCCCGTAATTTTGATGTTTTTGGTATAACGTTGGCGGAAGTAGAAGTTGACGTACTAACGGGAGAGTCGGAAATTATAAGAGTTGATTTAATTGAAGATGCAGGACGAAGTGTAAACCCTGAACTTGATATCGGCCAGGTAAGTTAAAGTTTAAATATTACAAGTTATTATTAAATTCAAATTGATTTATTTCTATACATACCATGTATTTTTAAATTGTAATTTATATGTATAATAATAAATTATAGGTAGAGGGTGCCTTCATAATGGGTGTAGGTTACTGGACGTCAGAGCGGTTGGTGTACGAGCCTGCTACTGGAGATCTGCTTACTAACCGGACTTGGGATTATTGGGTTCCGCAAGCACGCGATATCCCTCGTGACTTTAGAATATACTTCAGAAAGAGATCTTTTAGCGATGAATATATTTTCGGAGCCAAAGGTTCATAATATACTTTAATAATCAAGGTTTACATTAAAAATATATTAAGTTTCATAATATACATAATATACTTTCTTATAATTACCGTGAATATTGAACATTTTAAATGAAACTATCTTTTCATATTTTGTCGCGGTTTTATTTTATATTTTTATTCCCAATGTTTTGAATGCTTTACAGCAAATATGGTCACGAAAGACGATTTTAGACATCTCAAAAGTTATTATATGATTATTAAAGATAGTATCAACCCACAAAATTATATGTACAATAATTTGAACGAAAATAAAAAGAGTGCACCAAAGTACCTTATTACAGTAGTATTTGTTAATTAATGACCACCGTTTGAGGTTATAGTTTTGCTTTAACGTAAATTAATATTTTTTTAAAGGAGAGGTCCTGGATCCAAGAACCGGGTTAAGCCAAATAAAGTTTTCCTATCATGATACCCCTTAGTTACTTTTATGTGCTGAAAATTCATCACTGAATTAGACAAAATATTAAAAGAAATAATTTAAGAATAATATTAATGTTATTTTCAAAAAATTTTGCGCCAACAAATTGAAGACAAACCTTTATGGAAAGATTTGTCAAAAAATTATGCATTATTATATTTTATTTTGGAGTAAACAAAATTATATTTATTATAGTATGTAATTTAATTATTATATTTGGTATACAAAAAAAATAATAAAATGATTATATTATATAATTTATGTAAAGTACTTTTTTGTTTTAATTTTGTTAAAATTACAGTGAGCTATGTAATGTGGGTCATTTACTCATACTTTATTTTTTAGTAACCGGTGAGCCGGCCACATGTATGGGGATAGCTGTATCTTTTGCGCTTCGTCATGCCATAGCGGCTGCTCGACTAGAATCCGGTATATCGCCAACTCAATGGTTTCAGATAGGTAAGAAAAAATTTCCTACACTTACAATCACATTTACTTTAGAGTATTTGCTAAGATGTTTAGTTATCCTGGAATAGTGAGCCACTTACATATTACAAGATCATATCATGGAATCCATAGGAAAATATTCTATAACTAGTGTTTAGTTTAGTGTGAGAAACATGTACATTGTACAAAGGCTTATTGTGGCTTTCTACATGCTTATCAATCTCGCCATAATATTTAATTTTCATGTTTATCTATTTGTTTTCAGATGGCCCATATACTGTAGATAAGGTTTGTCTTTCTTGCGAAACCAGATGTGAAGACTTTAAATTTTCCTAACTACTTGAGTGTAGCATATAATTATATTAAGGATGACCTTTAGTATATTGTTACGTTCTATGAGTTCGGGAACTGGGAATCAAAGCACGTCTTTTGCACTACTGATGTTTTATTGCTCTTGGTTAACATGAATGTCTTATGGAGATTCACTAACACTTAGTTACTAACGTTAATTCAGTCACTAAACACTTTCACCATACACTATCACTATAACTTCACTCCACTTTTTTTCATTTTTTCGTACTTTTTCTCAATCTTCGAATTCTCGAAATTTAACTAATCTCTCGGCACACTGCCGGCCTTTTTATATGCATAAACAAAGAACATTCTAGTATTCGAAAATTTAAAATCTTTCTAGTAATTTCGAATGTTTTGTTCCTCTCTTACTCTTACACACGGCAATTTACAAATAACTGTGCTTGTCTGAATTTTGAAACTTCTAGTAATTTCGATGTCTCTGTGGAAATGTTTTTTTTCTCTCTTACACACGGCAATTTACGATTAACTTTCCTTGTCTGTTAATTGTCATGTGTTGACAACTGTCTTATGATGTATAAAGCATGCGTCAGACGTGTCTTTTTAATTATTATTTTTGGTATAATGACGTTACACACTCTCCACTACGCGACAATATTGTGGCATACAGTCCATGTGACGTTTGCTCTATTTTCGCTAAGAGATGTGGAAAGAAACCTAAAGTTATAAAAATATTATGAGAACATGACTGAAGTTAAACTGTGCAGTTAGTTTTAACAGAAGCTACAACTAACTACCACACCATATTATAAGGACTTCTTTACACTTTTTATTTAATTAAACATAAAGCACTAATCGTGATCAGGGTCATGGTTCAAAATGAAAAGAATCGTAACTTAGTTCAATATAAAACTGAGATCTGTTACCGATTCAATTTAAGATAAAGTACTGTATGTAATAAAGGATTATGGGTAAGATAACCTGGATTTTGAAATAGCTTATTTAAATAACCTGTTTATTATAATAATTTGTTTTTATGAGAAAATAAAAAAAAAACACGTCCTTTGTAACAATTGCTTCAATGAAGTATAAAGAGAATTCTAACTTTAAGCCTAAATGACCTTCTCCTTCATGTACTCAAAATATTTCTATACATTGAGACTCCATACCATATCTCATATACTAAAATTATGCCGATTAAAATATTTAAAGTATGCACCTTACCATTGTTACTTGTTATTAAACAGTGTTAAGACAAATATTTTGAAATTTTAATTTATAAACTAGTTATATGTTCTTATTAATAAATTTCTGGATTAACTACTGAACTTGGTACCCATTTAGATCTCAATTCTTTTGTCGGTAAAGTTGACAGCCACGCATATTCTTAATATTGAACTTGGCTCCCATTTTCACAATTATTTTTTTGATAGGATATCATAACTTTTTGTAAAGAAAGTAAAATCGTAATTCCAAAGTGACCTGTAAATTCTATTATATTGCTATTTTAAAAGGCACTATGTGTTAAGCTATTGCTATTATGTTTTGGAAGGCGCAAGGTGCAGGCAAGTTGTTAATAAAAATTATTTGATAAAAATTTCTAATTTTAAGAATACACTGTTTCCGGATTTTGCCTTTTGTATGCATACAATTACCCATTTGGACACCAAGTTTCAACTTTCTAGGTCATCTGGAAGTGGGTTAGCTTTTACTACTATAAGTCAGTCACTGATAAAAATGCCGATTTTTAGACGTTAATATCTCAATAACCGTTTGGGCTGTATTTATGAAATTGGGGTTTCGAGTTAATCAAAGGAGATTAAATAAATGAACCAAATTTAATGTGTTTATGTTAAATACATATTAAGTTTTAAATAAAACTATCTTTTTCATATTATGATCACGTAAGAGACTCTCCCGTGACCACAATTGCTGTAAAGCATTCGAAACTTCGGGAACCAAAAATCAAAATAAATCTGCGAAATAATCCGAAAAGATAGTTTTATTTATAAGTCAAATATTCGCGTGAATCTAAGAAAGTATTACATATTGAGTTATTTCGAGGTGAAAAGTGACTCCAAATGGTTCGTGTAAAATATACATACGGTGCTGCGTCGTCGGTTCCTTTTGGCATGAACTGGGCTGGACACGCTACCGCGTGTCTTGATATACCTTTAATATAACATCATGTGATGTTTTTTAGTAACTTTTTAACTCCCTCCTAGTATTTTTTTATTTCCTTAAAGTATTTAAAAATAAATCAATATATTACTTTAAATACAGGTATAATCTAATTAATTTAATTATGCAAAATTATGCACCGTGATAAAAATGTCCAGACAGACATTAAGGTTGCAGTATCTGAAGCAAATACTAGCTCTCTCGCATATGCTCGCTATATCACTGCGGAGAAGGCAGGTCTGGAATAAAGCTTTCAGCACTGTCATCGGGCTCGACATATTCTGCTGCGATGTTATGGCCGTCGATAACCATATTATTCTATACTTCTGTGAGAACTTTTTCAGCCTTCTGAATTCAACGAGTGGACGGCGAACGACGAAGTTCAAACAAAACAATAAATACACGTGATATCTCACTACAACTCCCTCCCCCTTTGCGATGTTTCGTGTTTTTCCCCCCTGAATCCCCCCTTCTCCCCTCCCCCTCTCCCCTCTTCCCCTTCGAGCCTTACTTGATTAATAGACGACCCCTTAATAATAACCTGTACATATGTATACATACAAAACATATTATTAATGTCCTTCCGTCCAGCTGTTTTTCACTGACCCGTGATTAAATAAAGAGACAATTTTTATTAAATATATTGATTGATTTATATTGTAGATATTCGAAATATTGGGAATGTTATCAACCTATGTGAATGTGAGTAATTTTTATTCAAGTAAAAAAACAAGGAGGTATATTTTTGTGTCTTGTTACGCGAATTCTTGACTTAATGTAAACCGACTTAGAAAAGAATATTACATCTCAATGGTATCTAGTATTTTTTAAAGTATAATAAATAAATATTTTAGGACATTAACACACAGCAACATCTAGTTCCATGGTAAGCTTCGAGGCCTGTGTTATGGATACCAGATAGTTGATACACTATACATATATAATTTTAAATACATACATATTATAAATATAATCACCCAGACTGGAGTACAAACATTCGTGCTCATCACACAAATGAATGCGCCAAGCGGAACTCAAACCAGCGACCGCTGGCACAACAAGTAGGGTCACTACAAACTGAGCCAAACGTGTCGTCAAATTAACAGCTATTGTCCACAAATAAAAAAAAGTAAAAGTTAAATAGGTACTCTTTATTGCACACCATCATCCACGTATAGAACAAAGAATACAAAATAAAAACAATTAAAATTTTTAACAAATTTGCAATTGCAAAATTACAGTTTACTAGCTCATGGAAAATTTTAAAATATTTACATATACTGGCAGTATTTGGGACTAAATTAAAGGCAATTGATTGAATAGGAAAAATAAATCTAGTTTTAGTGATGGTTATAAATTACATTCATTGTTTTTACAGAACCTTACCACTAATATTTTTTTTATTCGCATTAGGTCTAGTACTATTATTATAAATAGAAAAGTTTGTCTGTGTGTTTTGTTACTTCTTTACACTATTACGGCTGAATAGATTTGGTTGAAATTTAGTTCACAGATAGATTATGACCTAGAACTCATAGGCAGCTAGGACACATTCAAGCGAAGTCAGGGTAAGTCTAGTATTAATAACATATAATAATTATAAATATATGCACAATGAACATGTGAGCTAAAAAATACTAGATATGTTTTAATTTATATATTATTTTGTTAAACGTTTTATTAAGTAGGATACGTTCTGGAGACGAACATTTAATGTATTAAAATATATGTTTATATTTTTCAATTGTTAGTGTGGTAATAAATAAAATCAACTTTTTCAAATTTTTGCCAACTTTCAATTAACAAAGTGTCGCTTCATAACTCATATATTTTAAGCAGCTTATAGAAGAAATAGTTCAAGCAAAATTTTTATTCACTTCTTAGTAAAATTTGAAATTTTCAATCAATGAAGCACTAGAGTAGCATATTTTATCCACAGTGAAGGGTCCGTCTGAAAACAAAACTGGTATTAGATTATTTCATCTGGGGTTCGTAAGTCTTTTTTTTTCAGTTTTTAGTCATATAAGTTTATGTTGTGTATTGATACCAGAATACAATGGTTGGCACTGTGATCTAGTGTCAATTTCAGAGCTTTCAGTAAAGCTGAATACTGGCCCAACATTACTGAAAGCTTTTAATCCTACTGTACTTGCAAATTCTCATATATCTGCCTAGTCAGAAGCTAAAAATACAACAATTGTGTGTACCTATGTTTGTTTGTGCGTTTCTATGTATTTGTGTGTGTACGTGCGTGTGTGTGAGCGCTCATACGAGTGTTTATATTTATGTGTGTCATTCATTTATTGTTGTTAATTTATTCATATTTGTTGAAAATTGTAAAAGTTAGCTATATTGGATATTTAAGTTACAAAAATATATAATTTAGTTTTCTCCTTCGTGTTGAAGGAAGGCTCATGCCCAGCAGTGGGACAATAAAAAGGGCTGAATACATAATTTAGTTACAATACCTATTTGAAACCATTCCGTTGGGGAGATGCCGGAGTCCATTCGAGCTGCTGTGATAGCGTGTCGTAGTGCAAATGACACTACTATTCCCATGCACGTGGCCGGTTCTCCCGTTGCTAAAATTTTATAATATTACTAGCAATATTCACAAAGATTAGGTGTTTAAGAAAAAGTAATACCTATGAATCAAAACTATATTTATATTTTAAAAAACTATACAGAAGAACTTGAGGTAACCACTTTGCACTATATCAGCTATTTCAACACATTCATATAAACCAAGGATTTTATTTATGGATATCAAATCGAATCTGGATATGGATACGTCACATGAATAATATTATACCGGTTTCTGATATGAAATCATTTCGGATTTTCCGATAGTTTCAGTTTCAGAAAATACAAATAGGTAATGATTTGAATTTATTTGTAGGTTATCATTTGATACTACAATATGACTATATACTGACTAAATAGGCAAAGTAATGTAAAGGATGCGCGTGGCTAGTTTGTCGGTTCGGCCGGACAAAAACCTGTTATAATAACACATCTCATTTTGATCCTAATACTTTTATCTAAAATTCGGTTACGGTTTCGGATATATTTTTATTTCGGATATCTTATGGTTTCGGTTACGGTTATGGAGCCTCATAACATCCGTAATATAAGCCTCCTATTCATCTACGGAAATAAACTTTATTCAATTAGACTTATTACAAGTGCTTTTGATATTATGTGTATCATTTTAAATTTTTTGAAATGTACCTTTTGAACCAAATATAAGATCTGAGCTATAAGACCGTTTTCTTAAATATATCCTGAAATCTTGAGGTATATCCAACGCTTGTAGTACCCAATAGTCCCAAGTACGATTTGTGAGTAATTCGCCTGTTTTAGGGTCGAATACTAATTGTTCGGTGGTAAAATAACCAGCTCCCATAGTAAATGCTCCCTCAATCTGTAAAAAATAATATATGTATAATGTATATCTTATCTTCTATATATTAATACACAAAACAAACAATATGAATATATTGTGTATTCAGCTCTTTTTAATGTCCCATTGCTGATCACAGGCCTCTCTTCAATATAAGGGGGATCAGGCCATAGGCCTCCACGCTGGCCAAGTGTGGGTTAGTAGACTTCACATATCTTTCGAAAACTTGCTATGTTCCGTCAAACATGCAAGTTTCCTCACGATGTTTTCCTTTACCGTAAGGCAAGTGGTAATCATGTTAGAAATGATTTGTACGTGAAAATATCAGAGGTGAGAGTCCTAGGATTTGAACCCGATTCACTTGGTTTCCCAAGCGAGAGCGTTACGACTGGGCTACCACTGCCTCTATGTATACACATAAAAACAAAGTACCATTCAGTGATTAATCAAGAAATAATTGAAAGTATAAATGATAATAGCGACACACCCTCACTTCCTCGGGTTCGTTCTAAGATTGATTCCCCATACAAACTTTTATCCCCATTTTCACCCCCTTAAGGGAATGATTTCCGTAATAAAAATATCATATGTCCTTTATAGGGCTCAAACTATCCTCTTACCAAATTTCATCTAAATCGATCCAGAAGTTTTTGAATCCATTCGTTACAAACATACAAATACAAAATACAAATCTTTACTCTTTATAACAGTAGTAGTACCTGGGCGACCGAGCTTCGCTCGGAGTTCTTGAAAGATTGTATATTTTACATTAAGTGACTAAGTGTTACTGAGAAAGTTGTATAGATGTCGCTATAAGAACAATTTGCTTTTTAATTTGGCTTAAAAATAATTTTACATTAAGTGACTAAGTGTTACTGACAGAGTTGTATAGATGTCGCGATTAAATTTTGCGTAGAATAATGCATAAGAAAAACGCATGAAAACTCGAAAACACGCGTTTTCCCAGACATATGACTAATCTAGATCAATTTTTCGCCCCTGAAAGCCCCCATATACCAAATTTCAGCAAAATCGTTAGAGCCATTTCCGAGATCGCCGGTATAAATAAATAAATAAATAAATAAATAAATAAATATACAAGAATTGCTCGTTTAAATATATAAGATAGAATTGTAGATAAAACTTGAAATTTGGCAGGTAGATTTTTAATAGAGAGGACAAAAGAGGTTTTTGGCAGCAATCTATCTATCTATACTATAATAAAATTGTAGAGGTCGAATGTCTGTACATAGAAAAAAAATGCTTAAAACCGAGTCAAGGGGATGTAAGAAGAGCAATAGAACCGATCCAGATTTTTTTTATTTTTTTTGTTTCTCTGTCTGTTTGTCTGTTTGTACGGGCTAATCTCCGAAGCTGCTGGACTGATTTGAATGAAATTTTGCATGATGGTACCTTATATCCCCGGTCAACATATAGGATACTTTTCATCCCGGAAAATCAAAGAGTTCCCGTGGGATAGTTAAAAAACTAACTTATACAGCTTAGTTCACAAAAACTACTGATTGGATTTTAATGAAACTTTACAGTAATACAGTTCATACATTAGAATAACCAAAAGGCTTCTTTTTATCCCGGAAAAATGTACGGTTCCCGTGGGATAGCTTTGTTTTTGTTTGTCTAGAGGCGAACCCGAGCGAAGCGAGGGTGAGCCGCTAGTTATAAATAAATTAGCTACATAAAGCTATAAGTACTATGTTATGAGAGTACTTACTTGACCAATATCAAGTTTAGGATTGACACTCTGACCACAATCTTCAATCAAATCAACTCTTATCATTTGAAATTCTCCAGTCAGTACATCAATTTCTACTTCTGCTAAAGTAATACCGTAAATGTTATATGGAACAACATCTTCTAAATTAACAAATCCCTGCACTTGCAAATTGATTTTCATATCATACGCTTTTTTAATTAACTGTTCCCATGTTGGATTACTCATTTGTTCTTTTATTGGTTTTAGTCTGTCTAACAGTTCTACGCAGCATTTTCTAACAGCGACAGTTACATTTTGGGACGTTATACTTCCACCTGTTGGTAAGCCATTAGGTGATTTTAATGTATCATTTGCTTTTATTTGAACTTTTTCAACGGGTATATTTAATAAATAGGCACATACTTGAGTAGCTCTAGTATTAATACCCTGTCCCATTTCAATTCCACCATGTGATATTGCAACGGATCCGTCATCGTTAAAAACTGATAAAATTATGTCTAAATATTGACCACCAGTCGGAGTCCATCTAAGAAACGAAAATCTTAGACCTCGTTTCTTCCACATGTTCTCACTATTAAATTTTTCGACCGCATTCTTCCTTTCCTCATATTGAGAATTATGTTTAAGTGTTTCTAAAATTTCAATCATGTCCCTATAGTTTTCGGTATCCAAATTAGCGAGGCGGACTTGGAGAGGATCTAAACTTAATTCATAAGATATTCGCTCCATTATCATTTCAGCCATAGCTATATTTTCTAATGAACCTAGAAACAATATCAATATTAAATATCGCTAAATAATATATAACCTGGGAGATTCAGGAATATAATTGAATTAAATTGTAAGAGCTTGAACTCAGTAGGTACATTAGGCGAAAAATTATTAATTTATTGTAAATAATTACTAAAGGATTTTTTTTATTATTATTTCAATTTTTTACAAATTGGTTGAGGTAATTATTGTAAATTAGCATTTTTAAAGAAATTGCCACTGATTAAAATTCGATTACTTAAATAAAAATCATTTAGTAAATATCATAAAGACTTAACGTCTTTAGTCGTTCATAATATTTATCATTACGGTATAAAATTTACCAGGTGAACGACACCACGAATTCGATGGCGTATCCGTAACAGCATTATAAACTTTATAACTCCACATCTCCTTTCTATAGCAATTGTTATATTGATTTACTCCAAGCATTATTAGAGGTTCATTGAATATATAACCATTATCAGAGTACAAATCTTGCTTCACATATTGAAGTACACCTTGACTGTTCACGCCAATCTAAGAAATAATATTCAATAATGAAATAAAGTTAAAGCTCAGAAATGAATACTCTGTGAAGTAGCATATAAAAGGATTGATTGTAAATCATACATCTGTAGTAATCAACTGTTATCGAATAAAATATGATGTAAGATTGTATACATTATTATTTATACTTGCCTCAAAATTGGAAGAACATGGAAGTCGCTTTCCAACGGCTCTCATATTATTAGTTAGGGTTTGTATAAAACGACAGGGTCTATTCAATTTATATGAAACTAAACTACAAGCCGCCGCTACTTGTGATACTCGTGTTATTTTTATACCATACGCACCTCCAAGACGACGAACATAGACGTCTATTCTAAAAATTTTAAAATACAAAATCTAAAATATTTGCTTGATGTTGTTTAGGTTTCAGATCTTATCTAAATGTATTTAATTATTAATGATATAGCCAGAAAATGGTATAATAAAGAATTAATAACAAATTTAATTCTTATGAATTACCTATTTTGTGGTATTTTCAACATCCTTGATACCGCTTGTTGTATACAATCCGTCCATTGTGCAGTTGCATATATCTTTAATCCTTCTTCAGTAGGATGAGTAATTGAAACTAATGTCTCAATGCAGAAATGATACTGTCCAAATATTGTACTTTCACCTTTTATTACTTTTACAATATCTTTTCCCGTGGCCGTTGCGTCATTAGTATAAAACAAAGTGATTTTGTTTGGATTATTTTTCGCTACTCTTATATCTGTCACGGGATTTTTTATCTCACTATACTTGACATCGACTAAAGTAGCAGCTTTATTAGCTATGTCTTGACATGTTGCTACAATTATAGCTATAGGTTGGTTATAATATTTAATTTCATTACTAACTACGACTTCTTCATTAGCTGTGAGAAACATAGTGACTGGTGCTGGCGTGAAAGAGTTTACACCGGGTATGTCTGATGCTGAATAAAAAGCAATTACTCCTGTTTCTTTCTGAAAGGTGTTATTAATATAAATCTTATTTTATTATATTAAATAAACATGCACATATAATAATAAAATGTTATATATTTTCGTTTCATTTCTTTTAAATAAAATGTTATTTCATTTATTATACAATCAGAAGGCAATCAATTTCAACATAACAGAAATTTATAAATGAATCTCACCAAAGCCTTACTGGGATCTATTTTCTCGATTGTACCTAAACCCACTGTACTTAGTACGAAAGCAGCGTACACTTCGTTTGGTAGTTTTGGCAAGTCTTCTGTGTATTTAGCTTCACCCGCACATTGAATCTGTTACATCATAATCAATGTTAACACTTAGGCTTTGGCTTTGTTGGCTTTATATATGTATACGAAATACAACATGAGTACAATAGACTAGGTATGGCCGCAATGTCAGTTTATAGCTGCATTAAATATTAATAATACCAACATAGATTTACACTTACACATAAACTATTAATTTATTGTACCTGTTGAATTTAGCTCTATATATATGTAATTTTACTCGTACATCATTATAATGCAATTGGTACGTCACGATAAATTCACTTTAGTAAAAAGTTTCTTTAGAGAGGATCCTATTTTAATTAAATTAATTATTTTAGAATGATATATCATATTTAGTGAAGTTTAACAATTAACACTTTTATTGAAATTAAAAAGTCCTAAGACATCTCCACAAGAAATATAATTATTTATTGAACATACCAGAGCCTCAACTTTTGGTATTGGTTGATTCAGTGGCCAAATAGAAGGGTCTGTGTCGAACACCTGTTGAGCCTTTGATACTGGCCGCGTTTTGCTTAATTTGATTGCTCCAGATTTGTATCGCTGCTTTAATATATTTGATGGACATAGAGAAAGTAATCCCTAAAATCAATAGAAAACGTTAAAAAGTAATGAGTATATTAATAAAGAATCTGTTACTTACGGGACGTAACGCAACCTTAATTGTGAAGTATATAATAAAGGAAAGTTATGGCATTAAGCCATGCAAAAATCATATCTTGATTTTTTTTTTCACTTTCAAATATTAAACGTTTATTTTCGTCATAGATTTTTAAGCATTATACCAGTGATATATAAAACCATATATGCTCAGTTCCTAATAAATATCTCTATAAAAAGCGGCCTCGTAAGTGACGTTAAATCAAACCAAAATGTAAAACCCTAAAATCGTAAGTTCTGCTATTATTGTCTTAATAGAAATTAGAACTTATATGTATGAAAACAATCCGTTATGTCACGTCTATAAATTTTTCTTCCTTCCTTTTTCTCAGAAACCCGTGGAGGTATCAAGTTGAAATTAATATCAAATATTCAATTCAAGTAATCCCTAGGATCCCGTCCCGTAATATTGTAAGAAAAGAAAACAATTTACAAAACTCCGGACAGTTATAATTCCACTAGTGAAATTATGATTTCACGGTTTTTACAATATCCTTAAGACATATACAACAAATAAAACAGAATGACCACGCTACGAAAATCAATTGCCTTTCAATTTTAATTGGTGTAAATTTTATTCTCTATTTATTTATATTTTATTGAAATATAATCTATACTATAATAAAGCAGTAACTTAGCGAAATCTGTACATGAATTATTTAAAAAAAATGACTGTAGCGTATTGTATATACAATATAGACTCCAAAACAATAGTTATTAAAATTTTTGTCTGTTTGTCTCTTTGTCTGTACGCGTTTCACGCAAAAAGTACTGAACTGATTTTAACTAAATTTTGTATAGTGATAACTTATTACTCTGGTCAACGTTTAGGATATCTTTCACTACAGGCACATTTTTCATTCCCGCGGGATACTGTAATGACTGGTTCTATCGAATCGTCCTTAGAAATTTATACGGCTAACGCTGGCTAAACCTTAAGAGATACATAAAAACAATGTACTAGAAAATTGTAGTCTTAAAAAGATCTACAGAAAAGTTCTCAACAGTATATGTCTATCTCCTAAAGTACACTCGCTATAACTATTTTTATTAAATAATATTACTGTTTTGTTATACGTTATCTATCTATACAGATAAATAAAATTGGAGTGTCTGTTTGTAATATTAAAATAACCGCTTTTTACTAAATACATATGGATGTATACACGGTACCCATACCAAAACAATATTTCTTACAATTTTTGTCTGTCTGTCAGTTTGTTCCGGGTAATCTCCGATTTTGACAGGAATTTCACTGGCAGATAGCTGTTGTTATACGGAGTAACTTAGGTTACTTTTATTTTAGAAAAAAAAAAACAGGGTTTCGCGAAAAAAAAAAACCCATGAAATTGTGAATATAATCCGCGTACGGCGTACGCAATAACGTACGTACGTAACGTAAATCGCTGTATAATTTAAATGAATATCTTAGAAGTAGCAAGCTACTATTTAAGTATAAACATAGCTAACCGTGAAAACGTACCTAGGAACGAACGCGAGCAAAGCGAGTGTGAGTCGCTAGTAAATAATAAATTAATAAGAAAGTAAGCATCTTCACCAATATAATTATAATATTATGTTACCTTATAAGGCCTGATCCCCCTCATACTGAAGGAAAGCCCGTGCCCAGCAGTGGAACGTTAAAATGGGCTGAATACATTACCTTATAAAATAGTCCTAAAGCCATTTTCCGTCTATGATCTGCTGGAGGATTTGGCAAGTTTTCAGTAACTATCAGTTCTTTGTCCAATACTTTTAATGCTCCTTGCAAAGTTTCATTATTGAACAATTTTTTCCCATTCAAGTATTGTTCTGTTTTGGTAGCTTTGCTGAATTCAGGAGATAAACCACCGAATACAATTTTACATGTTTCTACTGTATTAGATTCGTTGAGTTTATATAAAAATCCAGCGTTGATAATGGCGTGAGCATTTTGGGATCGAGGCATTATCTAAAATCAGTATACAACATAGTATTACGTAGTATGCTATTTATTATATAATACTATATAGTGATATTAGATAATATAAATATAGTAATATTATACCTTATAAGTAACTAATTTATGAGAATCACTTAAGGGTGGTAGGACGATGGAAATGATTATCTTTCTTCTCATATTTTCTTTAAGAAAATTTTCCATCGTTAATCTTTTTGTGATGCCCAGGGCTACCACTAAAACAAATATTGGTTATTTATAAAAAAACTATATCCTACATATGAATTTCCTTATTATAATACAATACAAAAATTATATGAAAGTAAAATTATTGGTAGAAGGTAGGTGGTATTTTGTTGAGGAGTTAGAACTGATACTCACTAATATTCAACTCCGCGCCAACAGTTTGAAGAAGTAAAAATATATCGGACTTAAAATCCGAGTGCTCATTTTTTAATATCAGATTACCAGCCAACGTTGCTCTCTAGAAAAATAAATAAAAACCTAGTAAGATAAAAAAAAAAACAATTCACATTTGTAATATTAATCTTTCACGATGAATGCAATATCAAAAACAACTATGCCATGCAATTCCAACAGATCCCAATTAAAGCAATACCGTGCCAAGATAGGTACCGGTGGTAGGACTCTGTCAAGCCTGAGGAGTCCGACTGGATGGGTACCACCCCCTTATCTATTTCTGCCGCCAAGCAACAATGATTGCATTGTTGTGTTCCGGTTTGAAGGATAAGGTAGCCAGCGCAATTACAGGCAAGAGGCATATCATCTTAGTCCTCAGAGTGACAACGCACCTGTGGTTCTGCATTTTTATTACTTAAAACCTAAGTGCATGAACCGTAGGATTATGGGCGACAGGTACTGCTTTCTATCAGGTGGTCTGTCTGCTCGTTTGTCACTGAATCGCATAAAAAAAAAAGATCCGGATATTCTAAGACCATATTCTGCAACTATATTTTTTGTTTCAATCATAGTGTCAATTATTCTTTCTAATAATGCGATGCTTGTAATATAAGACTGATAATTTTCTGTCACTACCTTCCTATCAATGTGAATAAATCAACATTACTTAACTTCGGCTATCATCGAATGAGTTCTAATTACATTTACTCTAACTCTGTCACAAAAATCAACATGTTGCCCACATGAATAAATATATCGGGACATTAACACACATCACCATCTAGTTCCATGGTAAGCTACGAGGCTTGTGTTATGGATACCAGATAGCTGATTACACATACGTATATAACTTTAAAATACATACATATTATAAATATAAACACCCATGACTGGAGTACAAACATTCTTACTCTTCACACAAATAAATACCCTCAGCAGGACTCGAACCCGTGACACAAGTACCCCACAGCAAGTAGGGTCACTACAAACTGAGCCAAATGTGTCGTAATCATATATTGTTTACTTGTTTAAATTAAGATACATTTAACTTATGTATTTACGAAAATAACACTTACATTTCTAACAGGAATATGAGCTACTTGGGTCAAGTGTTCTTTCAATATACTAAGATAATTAAAATATTCCATGTTTGCTGCAGTGTCGAATATATTTAAAACTTCTGTCAATGTATTTCCTGATCCAATTACTAAATTCTGATCAATATAAAAACCTTTTAAATCTGATATTCCCGTAATGTCTATTAATATTTTAGGATATTCTAAAATCGGGTATACACCTAGAAATAGAAATAAATTTAAATGTCCAATATTTTTATCTTTTATTGAAAACTTACTAGCAATCCATTTTTTTCTATTCTGTACATTTTTTTTTTTATATTTATGTATATTCAGATTAATAAAACATTGATGTATGTATTTTAATATAATATTATAATGTTACATTGATTTCTGCATGATATTTGGCTAGAAAAAGTGAAAAGTAAACTGGCATATAGACTTGAGTCTTTTGGCCCATGTTTCAAACAGATTAAAAAAATCTTTAGCCTTATATATTTTATTGTCATCTATACAGATAAATAAAATTGAAGTGCCTGTTTGTAATGTCAAAATAACAGCTTTTTACTATGTGAAACTGCATGTGAAAGTTTATATGGTACTATGTATGGTATGATAAATCGCTATATAATTGAAATGAATATCTTAGGGGTAGCAAGCAGTTAGCCGTGAAAACGTACATACGGACAAACGGGAACGAAGCGAGCGTGAGTCGCTAGTAGTAAAATAAAAAATAGCCCCAAAAGTAACTAGAATTTAATATCACAATGTTAATAGATATTAAGAAAATATGTTACCTTTGCCAGTATTTCCAGCAACTAACATATAAGATTCTGTACTATTATCACGCCATATACGAAATATATCAGTCAAGGTTTGTACTTTATACCAATCTCTCTTATCACATAATTCAATATGTAACGTTTTCGTGAAGGCATCACTCTTTGATACAAAACACCAATCTGAATCTGCACATTTTTCTAAACAGGTTTCCTTATTTTTGTTACATATTTTTAAATCTTCAATGTCTAATATATCAGAATTAGGAACATCAGACGCAAACTTCTTAAAAGCCTCTAAAATTGGTCTGTATCCCGTACATCTACAAACGTTGCCTCCAAAATACTGCTCTATTTCCAGCATTGTAGGCTTTTTAGTTTGAAGCAGACTAAAAACATGTGTGGTTAAAATATTAAATTAATATTAAAAATTAAAACAATGACAATTTCACATTATAATTATGAATAGCTCACGTATAAAATGCCATTATCCACCCTGGAGAACAATACCCGCATTGAGAACCGTGATTCTGTGCTAAGACACTTTGTATAGGATGGTAGCCTTTTAAGCGGTTGCCAATTTCTTCTATTGTTGTAATATCCCAATCTTGACATGATGTTATTGGTACCAAGCACTATACATTGCATAAAAACTTTATTTTTTATTTTAAATGATTTCGTAAATTTATTTGTGCTTATATGATTTTCAACTTACCTCTTCAAATATTTTACAAATATTTTTATTAGAAATATTAATTATTATTATCTATATATATAATAAAATTCTAACTAAGCCGAATCTGTACCTTAAATATTTTTTGGAAAATCTTATTGAAATAGACATTTTTATCGATGCAGAGGCCGAATCTATAGTTTTTAGAATTTTTGTCTGTCTGTCTGTCTGTTACAGCATCACAAAAAAAACACTGGAGGGATTTTGATGAAATTTGGTATGATGATAGCTAGATATCCGGGTCAACATATAGGATACTTTTTACCGCGGGAGATTACCTCATTCCCACGGGAGTACACATTATAACACAACCCAAAAAATATTTATGATCAGAATTTCTTGAAACTTGGTATTATTGCTCTTCAATACAATTAAATAAATATGTGTTTTAGCGTTTTTTGAAATTCATCCCATAAGGAGATAAAATAAGGGATGAAAATTTGTATGAAACCTACCTTTTCAAAGTTTTTTGTTGTAGTTTTAGCGCGAGCGAAGCCGCGGGTTTTGCTAGTGTTTTTATAATATGTGTCAAGCAGAGAAATACCACTAAAAGATCATATTTTATTTTAATTATGTTTATATGATTTTACTAGACTAATAACTTATAACAAAATATAACAAATCCTATCTATTAAAGAACATCAAATCAACATTTCAATAAAAGTATTTATTAAGCTTATGTAGTTATTATATTTATCTGGAATAATTAAAAAAAATACATTAAATATTTTACATTTTTTATATAATATATTCAACAGTAAATGCCATAAGCCGCTAATTTGAAAAGAAACTACTGCAGACTAAGAAGAAATGGTAGAAGAAACTTAGTAGAACGAGCGTTATAATTATCTAACATTGAAATACTTTGGAATTCATATAAACAACAAGTAGGTTTTTGTAAACATTTTCCAATTTTTAGTAGTAATACCTTTTTGCCGAAACAACCTTGTAATAGAAAATACCATTTTAATTCAATGTGTAAATTATATAAATATATAAAATCCTTTTTATTCCACAATGCATTGACTTCAATGAAATAAAAATCAACACGTTTTATCATAAAGGTTTAAATAAGATATTTATATTTCTAAAAATGCTTACCGAGTTTATACTTAAAGGAGCACCTCCAGGAATCTTTACGACACTTACAATACAAGATCCACAGCCACCCTCTAGACACATATACTTGGTACCACGAAGTTCTAAGTTATGACGAAGATACTTAAGAAGCGTCGTCGTTGAAGAAACTTCAGACCCAACTTAAAAATTATTAAATGAAATATTTTTTTTTAATTATTTGCTTGTATGAGAAATACAACAAAAATTAAACTAAGCAAGTAATTACAAGTAGTAGTATATTTTTTTCTTAGCCGTTCAATGAAACTGCCGATTTTGTATAATACTATGAAGTTTAATATTCAATTATAAAAAAAATCTTTAATATAGCTAATATAAAGTTGAAATTGCTTGTTACTTTTGTTACTTTTGACTACGATCTTTGTCGTGGTCACGTTGTAAGTAGTTACCATTAGCCTGTAGATGTTATTAAAAATGATACTGATTCATTTCATCAAATAGAAAGCTTTCTAAATAATAGATAAAAGATATCGTATAAACTCACCGAAATAATCAAATTGTACTTGTAATAAAAATTAGTACTTATGTGACAATCAAAAAATTACGATGCCCAAGGAAATCAGCCAAAGTACATCCCAAAGTCAAATTGATACAAAAGGTTTTATAAGCATTTGGTGGAACTGGGTCAGCCTCATGTGAAGTGCTAGATTGTGTATTTGAATTACAAAAAATAAAAAATTGGGTTGGCACTCTTCCTCATATTATGTAACTAAGAGGTGAAAATTTTTTTAAGTGCACATAAACGTGTGGGGTAAGTCTAGATCTAGATAATATCTGAATAGGTCTTTTAAGTTCAGATATATCTTGAAGTGTTTTTTTTTGTGATTTTAGTATAATTACAGACTATGATCTAGAGCACATAGGCTTTTTTAGGTACCTAAGGACGTACCTTCAAAAGGATGGTAGGTCACTATTTATTAGATAAAATAAAAATTACCAGAATATTCAACTCCATTAACTTTAAATTCCACTATATCCATATTATCGGCACGTAGTCTGACTCAAAATAATTGTCTGAGGTATACATATACATAATTATGCTTTTATGATAACGATAAAGTATGCTTACTGTTTTTAGGGTTTCGCAATAAAAAAAAGAAATATGGAAACATTTTAATTTTGTCCTGTCCATCTGTTCATATGTCATAGTCATATTTATTTATTTAAGCACACTAAGAATATACAAATAAAACGTTTCTGAAAATCTTATTAGTAATATAAAGTAAGTACCTAATAATATGTATTTCTATATATAAGTGTACAAAGCGTTCACTGTAGACAATAGTTAAAAAATAATATATATTTTTTAATGAGTTAGTACTATTTTTTTTAAATAGAGGGGGAATCGTTTTCGTCTAAATGTAGAGGGAGAATCGTGAAAAATGTCAATGTTTGTTATCGATTTCTGAAAATTATTATATTTAGCACATATGTATACGTAAAACAGAGGCTTAGAGATTCTTAATACTGTAGTTTCCTTAGTATTATTGGGTATAATATTGAACACTAATAAACTAACAATAAGAAATAAAATATAAAAATAAAATAATGTTCTAAAACACCATCCTGGTAAGCTTCAGTCATAGCAGTAAATGTTCAATTACACAAAAAATATTTATAAATTCTTATTAGCAACCTACATTTTGGCAGTTCTCCGTATCATACTAGTGCCAGTTTAAAATAAATTAGAAAATAACTTCATTAAAATCTTACATAAAAATTCTTTCTTATTTATTTTCTCACAAAATACTTTGTAATAAAAAATAATTTCCGAATGTACGTACGTTTATCACTTCAGGGCGCCTACACTTATTTGGATATTTATTTTTCATTGTGTTTATAATTGTCAGGCAAGGTTTGTGTGAATGATTGTGTTTGGAAAAGTGAATCTAAAAAAGTAGTATGAAAAATTTTGGTTAATAATCTCTATATCTCCATATAAAAAGGGAGATCTTCAAAAATTTTGACAGAATTGAGTTTTGATTGAATGCGAGCGATGCCGCGGTTACTACTAGTCTGTATATCTTATAAAATTGTAATTTTATCATAATTTATTTATTTACTTTTGTAATATTCGTCGCGGCAAACTGAATTAACGCATTATATACTGGTATGTTACAAAACATGTCTTTTATTTTGATAAAATTAATCTTAATAGTAAAAAAAATGCTAATACAAACTTTTATCATAAACAACAATGGGAATAAGGTAATTTATTTTTTACAAGCTTAGGTAGACCGTATCTACATTCTATAGTATACAGGATGGATTTTTGAGACGGGACAGTAAGAGTAGGTATCTTAACTGCTATAGTTACAGGAAAACCTTCCTAGAAGACCATCCATAACTTTTTGAGATATTCTGAACTGCATTTTTGAGATATTCTGAACAGATTTTGAAAAAAATGTACAGTCAGCGAAAAAAAGAATAAAATTCCAAATCCTATTTCATGTAGGGATCAAAAGACTCTACAGGACCATTTAAGGTATGAGTACTAGAAATGTCAGAAATCGCCAAAAACTTTTCCCATACATTTTGTATGGAAAAACGATTAATCAACTTGAAATATTCAGACTCCTTGACAAACTTACACTCCTGGGTAAACTCGCTAGATCGTAGACCTTATCCATGCCTTCGAGCTTTAGCTGGGCTTACTCTTGACCTTCACCTTACTAAAGATCAAGAGTAAGCCCAATAAAAAAAATAGATGGATATCGTATTTAAAAAAATAATAGGGGTCAAAGTATGAAACTGCCATTTTATTGTAATAGGTACTTCGAATTGACATAGAACCTTCATGGTTTGAGATTTTTGAGTGAAATTTTTTCACATGGTACCTCTTTAGTTCTTCTTTTAAAAAAATGTGCAACATTTGATTATCGACTTTCAGTTGTTTTTTTATTCAGCTTAGACAAGAAAGATGGATACTTCGAAAATTCGAATGATTTTTGAATACGAGTTCCGACACGGAACTAACGCGGCAGAAACAGCTCGCAATATCAATGTTGCGTTTGGAGAGGGGACTGCTAATGAACGCACTATGCGATTTTGATTTAAACGCTTTCGTGATGGAGATTTGAAGAACGAACCACGTGGAAGACCACCCAGATCCACACAGGTAAATAACAATGAATTGAAAGAGATGGTGGAAGCCGATCCGAGTCAAACTACCCAAGAATTAGCGGCATGGTTTAACGTAACCAACAATGTTGACTCATTTGCGTCAAATCAATAAAAAAAAAAAAAAAAAAAATGGGTGCCTCATGATTTGACCGATCTGCAGAAAGAAACGCGTGTTGAAACTTGTGTTGCTTTGTTGAATCGATACAGAAATGAAGGAATATTGGATCGAATTGTGACATGTGATAAAAAGTGGATTCTTTACGATAACCGTAAGCGAAAAATGCAATGGCTGACCCCAAATCAAACGCCGCAACAGTGTCCTAAGGCAAAGCTTACCTATGAAAAGGTTATGATAACTATTTGGTGATCTCAGAATGGTGTTATTCACTATAGCTTTCTCCCATCTGGTCAAGCAATAATGGCAGATGTCTACTATGCTGAGCTCGGAACAATGATAGCAAAACTAGCAGTGAAACAGCCCCGACTCATTAATCGATCTTCACCATTATTGCACCATTATTAACACGAGACCTCATACAGCACGAGAAACCGTTTTAACTCTACTGAAACTGCCATTAGAAACCATTCGTCACCCTCCGTATTTGCCAGACTTTGCTCCAACGGACTACCATTTTTTTAGGAATTTGGACAATTTTCTACGTGATAAAAAGTTTTCTTCTCAGGAGGCAGTACAAAATGCTTTCACACAATTTGTCGAATTTAGATCACCAGAGTTCGATCGCAAAGGCATAAATGACTTTCCTATTAGATGGCAGCAATGTATAGATAATAATGGTAATTATTATGATTATATAAATATGTTAAATTAAAAAACGAATTCCAATTTTTCAGTACAAATCGGTAATTTCATACTTTAACCCCTATTTTGATTTAACGAAACATAACATAACTTCTCCAACATCTATACTTCCATACTAATATAAATGTGAAAGTGTTTGTTTATTTGTCCTTCTTTCACGTCGAAACGGAATGACGGATTGGCGTGGTTTTTGTGTGGAGATACTTAGACTACTTATACATGCTTATTTGATTTAATTTAATTTTATTTTTATTTGTCGATGCAACTATCGACATCGAAAATTATCGGCTGCTTCTTGCTAAGTACAAAACGAGTGAACTTATGCATTCGTGAGAGCGGCAGTCATTTTAAGCAAATTATTTTGTAGATTACCTAAATATTATAACTTTTTAAATTATCGCGTTTCATATTTATATAATAGCTATACTACGCGTTAAGTCCCGTAGTATAGCTATTATACCTAAATATTTCCTATTTACGTTTGTGTTTAAAAATACATGTTTAGTTCTAATGTTGTAGTAGATAATTATAATCCATGCAACTATAATTTTTCTACTTAAGTAGGTACTTTTGCTTCTAGGTACAGTATACCATGAGACCGGCTTATGCCCGCTGCCTACGTGTAAACCTGTGACTTACCGAACCGTACGTTTTGTGACTTACCGTAGTTCCTGAACTCAAACTTCAGTTGGCCTCAAAAATTCTTTTGATCACAGTAAGAAATAGGACCGTTTGGCAACAAAGAATATTCCGAGTCAGTTGTTTGTATGTAAAATTTTTTGGCGATTTCTGTCATTTCTAGTACTCATACCTTAAAAGGTCTCAGAGAGTTTTTGATTCCTACATGAAATAGGAACTATTGACATAAATTTTTTTGGTATTTTATTCCCATTTTGGTCCCATCTCGAAAATCCACCCTGTATAAACTATCTAAAAACAATAATGATGTACGTGTACAATATTATCAATTTTTTTTTAATTTAAAGTAAAACCAGTTTGGCTCGAACATTCATTTAGTTAAAAATTACTAATCGCATGCCATATGGGGAAGGAGTAACTTAGTAGAAGGAATATATCAGATTGGAATTCAGGATTTTTATGTTTGAGCATTAAGTTCCCAGCTATTGAACCCAACTAAAAATAAAAGATGATATAGTAAAATACAAATATACTTTACAATTACTTTAGCACATACTTTTTTTTTTTTTATGGTAATCAGTGATAAACGAGCAGACAGTCCACCTGATGGAAAGCGATACCTGTCGCCCATAACACCTATGATTCATGCACTTAAGTTTTATGTAACAAAACTGCAGAACCGCCGGTACGTTATCACTGTGAGGACTATTATATATAATTGCGCTGGCTACCTTATCCTTCAAACCGGAACACAACAATGCAATCATTGTTGCTTGGCGGCAGAAATAGATAAAGGGGTGGTACCCACCCAGTCGGACTCCTCAGGCTTGACAGAGTCCTACCACCGGTAAAGTAAAACAATACTGCTTAAATCATAACATTGCTTTTTTCAATTTCGGCGTATATGTACAAAATTAGTAAAAGTAAGCTATACTTAGTACTCACGTTTCTTACAGATATATGAACTACCATTTAAATGTTCGTTAAGAATGTTTAAGTATTTAAATTCATCATGAATAGCTATTTTTGCATATATGTTTAATTGTTTATAGTATCTGTTAGCGTTAATCCTGCTCCAAGCACTCTTCTGATAGACTTCTGATAATCCCAACATATCTATAAAGATATTTGGATATTCCAATATTGGAATAACACCTGAAATAGGATAAAATATGAAAGTGTATTGTGTTATTATTTATCATATTTTAAAATAATATTTATTTCATTTTTATTAATAAAGCGTCAGTTGGAATCTTCACAATTTTTCATATGACATGCTTTACCAGTTTTGTCACATATCTTATATAATTTTCAATATCAGAGATTTTAAGAGTATGCACCTGATGCGAACTTATTCCGGATAAAGTCCAGAAGGGTAATGTTAGAATCTACCACATTTCCAACTGAAATAAAGAGAAAAACTTAGTTGCTTAAAACCGTCTCTAATATCTGTATATGATTTTAAACGACTGCATTATATTACTCTACACCTCTCTATTCTACATCTCTATCTGTACTTAATTATTGAACTTAAAAGTGTATGCAAAATGAATTTTTGAAGAAATTTCTTTCCGTTTCTTCATGATAAGGGTCGACCCACACTATAGTCAAATCAACAAAATTGATGTAAATTCCATAATTTTGAAATTTATATTTTACTCTACTGGTGACAAGAGAACTGGCTCGTTTTTCGTCTAAAGAATTGGCGTTATCATTCAGCGAGTGAATGTTGCTAGCATTCTTGCCACGATTCCCCGCGGGCACAACTAGTAAGTGATTATTAAGTGTAGAAAACAAATGTTTTGTATATATAATTGTATATTTTGTAATTTTAATGTGTTTTCCTTTAAATAAATTATACCCTCATTTATCGATACTACTCCCTAATATGGAAAATAGTTATAAATGTTCACAATTTCATAATCAGCTTGTTTTATGTCAAGACTGTTGTCTGCTGATTTTGCAATTAACAATTTTTTATAATACCTTTGTAACGACTAAACATACGTTAGCCCCTAAAAATGTGCAGACTGTGGCATGTTGTAGCGTATTTACCTTTAATATACCTCATGGCTCACGTTCTATTGGTCGTTTTATCTGTGTTTATAACTTTAATATATTTTTTGTATACCATATTTACAGTTACATTTAATATTTACTTGATAAATAGCTGTATTATAAATCTAATATATTCAAACGAGCATATATTCTCTCGGGAACGGCTCTAACGAATTCGCTGAAATTTAGTACGTGGGCGCTTTCGGGGGCGAAAAATCGATCTAAGTTAGACTTTATGTCTGGGAAAACGCGTGTTTTCGAGTTTTCATGCGGGTTTTCTTTCGCATTATTCCACGCAGAGCATGTTCAATAATTTCTTACACTCAGCTATAAGCATCGTGGTCAAGCGAATAAGGTGCAAGATTAACAATCATACTCGTACGTGTCCGAGTTCGAATCTCGATTGGATACAAATTTTTACTTTTGTTTTTTTTTTGGAATTATCCAAGTTTTTAGTCTTTTTTATCTAAAAAATACGATATAACAACAAAGAACTCCGAGCGAAGCTCGGTCGTCCAGGTGCTTAGTTTCACAAGGCAATGTCGCATAACAATATATTACTGCTTCTTAGACGCTTGTAGTTACCCAGTGTTGTCTCAAATCAACTTTGCTAGAATGTTATACGTATTATGTTTTACGTTCATCGTCAAAATATTTCAAACATATTCATAAAACAACATTTTCTTTTTAATATTGCACTATATATTGAAGGTGATCTTGACGGATTAGACCTAGACTGTGAAAGACAGAGTTAATAAAGGAATCCTTTTGAATTACGTAAAAAGCCGTACTTTACTGCTAAATCTAATGTTAGGGAAATTTTACTCTGTTGTAACAGGAATTCACTATAAAGCAAACATATTTCTAAGAGCTCTTAAAAAGGCGCACGTCCTATTGTTATGGCTGCCTTAAATTTAGAATTTGATGTTATATAGAACTCTTGGCGAAAACTTTATTTTATTACCGTTTGGTGTTTGACCTTGTGGATACAGGAGGCGCATAATTTTTTTAAATATACATCTAATATCCCAATTTGCATTTTCATACTTCCATACTCATTCTTCCATACTCTTCATGATAAATATACACTAATATTATAAAGTGGTAAAGTTTGTGAGTTTTGTTTGTAATGGATAAACTTAAAATCCGTTGAACCGACTTAGACCCTGGGAGGGACAAAGGATAGTTTTTATCCCGGAAGTCATCCTTATATATATATATATATATATATATATATATATATATATATATATATATATATATATATATATATATAATATAGTGTATCTATTTCATAATAACTGTTAAAACATACCTAGGGACGAACCCTACACAGAGACAACAGTCGACACGGCCATTTTTGGGTACTTTCCCTTTTGGCAGCAATGGTACTACATTTTCATACGGCTACACTGCCTCGGTGGTGTAGTGGCTAGCATGTACGGCTGCACATCCTGAGGTCCTGGGTTCGAGTCCCGGGTCGGGCCAAGTTTAGTTATTGAGTCTTTCTGTATAGTAAGCCTCAGTAACAGCCCGGAGTAGGGAAGTTGGCGGTGTTTCACCCCCGTGCCTCGGAGAGCACGTAAAGCCGTCGGTCCTGCGCCTTAACTCTCACCGGTCGTGTCGAGTAGTCGTCCCACTGGAGTATGAGAGTGACAGGAATAGAGAGTGCACTTGTGTCTGCGCGTACACTTGTGCACTATAAAATCTCCTGCGCAGTTGGCTAGTCTCAATGAGATTGGCCGCCGTGGCCGGAATCGGTCAGGAGGACATCATCACATTTTCATAATTTGTTTCTCTATATTTATATAATTGATAGCAAATTAGTATAGGTTCTACTATTTTTTTTATAAATACTTTACTTGTTTAATTCGGGTAAATACGTATCTACAGAAAAACTTCTAGCACAATAAAAAACGTCAACGTACCTGAATATTCAATATCGTTTATTTTAAATGTAACTTTATTCATAGCAAGCAACAACACTTAACTGAAAATTATACTGAACTAAAGAAAGTATGATTACAACATACATATATTATAAATTCAATCACTGAAAACGTCCAATGGAAGAAAAAAACGCCCACAATAGTCTATACAAATATTCTACAGTATATTGTCGTATTTATAATAAATTGATTTAGAATACTCATGTATGTAGTATACCAAAATACATGAGCCTCACGTTAAGCGAAATTTTTAATTTTTCAACCATATTTTTAATATACTTTACTTGATATAAAAAAATTACACCAAATTCGTCGACTTTTAGTATACTTTTTAGTATTTTTTATAAAAAGTACCTACTATGAAATTTATTTTACAACTAGCGGCTCACCTTTGCTTCGCTTGGGTTCGCCTCTAGACAAACAAAAACAAATTTATCCCACGGGAACTGTACATTTTTCTGGGACCAAAAGTAGTCTATTTGTTATTCTGATGTATGAACTATATTATTGTAAAATTTCTTTAATTTTCCGGGATGAAAAGTATCTAAAATGTTGATTGGAGATATAGGGTACTATCATGCAAAGTTTCATTTAAATCAGTCCTATAGTTTCGGAGATTAGCCCGTACAAACAGATAAACAGACATAGAAACAAAAAAAATTAAACAGTCTGGATTTGTTCTATTTCTCTTCTTACATCCTCTTGAGTCGGTTTTTAGCATTTTTTTTCTATGTACAGACATTCGACCTCTACAGTTTAATTATATATATATAAATGATATCGCGTTCAAAAGTAGTTCAAAAACCATAATCCTCCATTTTACCCGATCCCGACTTATGTGTTTGACCTATTGTTAAATAAAACTCCAATTGTCTTACTGGTCAAAATTAAAAACCTATACAGAAAAGTTAAATCACAAAAACAGTCCTATTGTGTAATTCCTTTGTTTCTAGATCGACTTGTTTGGATCTTTTTAATTTGTTTTATAAGCAGTCAGGTTTCTTGCAATTAATTTCTTTTAAAGCTACATAATATTTTTTATGTTTCATGAAGTTATGCTGTACGTTTTCCGCTCATTAATCATTTATATTATACAACCAATGCTACGATTGATTGAATTTCTACAGATAGGTTGAAGTGTAGCAGAAAGTAATACAAACTTTTTGGAGTACCTGGAGACTTGGAAGTCAATATAGTGTTTTTGGAATAGAGAATAGAAGTTACATTTTGCTGTTTTGTGGAACCAAAAGATAGATTTAAATATAAGGAAAAATAATAATCTATATCGTGAAGTACTTGTAATTTGATTACAGGAATTATGAAGAAACCGTTTCACGTATTTATTACATAACTAGCGACTCACCCTCGCTCCGCTCGGGTTCGTCTCTAGGTTCATTATAACTGTAAGTATAGAATGGACTACATATTTCTATCAACTTTTAAAATGTAAAAAATGGTTATTGTGACATAATGATAATAGTTGTATAGTTTTTGTAGATATTGATATGTTCTTTAATATTGTAGAACATACTTTTGTTCTATCATCAATAGTTTCCGCAGCGCATGCGACGAAAGACGTTTTAGGGCACTTTTTTTACACCTTGGGTTACGTTACTTAAGTTTTAGAAAGGATCCCTAATCTTTTCTAGCAATAAATATAGCCTATATCACTCAGGGTAAATGTAGCTTTCCAATAGAGAAAGAATTTTTGAAATCAGCACAGTAGTTTTTGAGTTTATTCATTACAAATATACTTCTTCTTCTTAGCCGTTCACTCTTGACAGAGTGGTCGTGGTCATGTCTCGGTCGAGTCTTGTTCCACCGTTTCTTTCGTGATGCGACGCCATGTACTCTGTGTTTGGCGGCTTGGGTGTTATCATACATGCTGGAGTGGGTCACAAGTTTTATGAGGTCTGTCCACCGTGTTTGACAGCGCCCACGAGATCTTTTGCCTTCGACTTTCCCTTGCACCACCAAACGTGCCATGGAGTCCTCGTTACGGGTGATATGCCCGAAGAACTTGAGGATTCGTATTTGCACAGACGACGATAATCTCTCTTTGATATTGAGTTCTTTTAGGATCGAAACGTTGGTTCGGTGCGCGGTCCATGGGATTCTGAGCATGCGTCTCCAACACCACATTTCCAGTGCATCAATCTTGCGGCGGTCTTGGATCCTCAGCGTCCACGTCTCAGCTCCGTATAGAAAGATTGGAAATACCAGGCATCTCATCAGTCTAACCTTTGTATTTTTGGTTATTCTGCGGTCCTTCCAAATCTTTGTGAGTTTTTCCACTGAGGATCTAGTTATGGCGCAACGTCTCTGGATTTCCTCTTTGCAGCCTCCAACGTTGGTGATCGTAGAGCCCAGGTATACGTAGCTCTTGACTACCTCGCAACCCCCTATATTCTGGACGTCTGGTTGGTTGTTGGCAGCACGATTCACAATCATCATTTTTGTCTTATCGCGGTTAATTGCAAGACCAAAATCCAACGCTGTGATCTCTAGACGGCGAAGAAGAGTCTCAATTTCATCTTTGGATGATGCTAGAAGCGTAGTGTCATCGGCGTATCTCAGATTTGATATTTTTCGACATACAAACATACACACACATAAAAATACAAATCTTTCCTCTTTATAATATTAGTATAGATTAATCACTTCTATAAAAGTATGGTCTAAAAATAGAAACAACGTCTCTTTAGAGACGCCGATAATAAAAAATAGTTATTCTGGACGTGACGGTAAAGTTTCAGGAAATCGATGATTTAAATTTCTACACATATTAAAGATACAAAAAAAAAATTTCTGTCTTGCGACTCACTTTATGCAATAATCTATACTATAGTTAAGCAGTAACTTAGCGAAATCTGTACATGAAATATTTAAAAAAAATAATGACTGTAACGTATTACGTACACAAGATAGACCCCAAAACAATAGTTATTAAAATTTTGAATTTTGGTTTTTTTGTCTATCTGTCTGTATGTTTGTTTGTCTGTTTGTGTGTGCGCGTTTCATGCAAAAAGTAATGAATCGATTTCAACGAAATTTGGTGAAGTAATAACTTATTACTCGGGTCAACATATAGGATTCCTTGTACTTCAGAATGGAAATCTTTCTATTTCACGGGAAAATACAATACCTTTAAGGGATGATTTCCGGGAAAAAAACTATACAATGTCCTTCTCAGAGTCTCAAACTATCCTCTTACCAAATTTCATATAAATCGGTACAGTAGATTCGGAGCCTATTCCGTACAAACAAACAAAAAATATCTTTCCTTTTTTAATATTATATTAGTATAAAAGTATAGATTAAAGACAATATCGCGAATCGCTGACTGACTTATCAACGTTCAGTCCAAGCCGACGATGTTAGACCTGCGCCACAAAAAACCCACCTTTATATAACCATACTAATATTAAATGCGAAAGTAACTCTGTCTGTATGTCTGTCCGTCACCTTTTCACGCTTAATCCGCTAAACCGATTTAGATGAAATTTGGTATGGAAATAGCTTGAAACCCTGGGAATGACATATGATAGTTTTCTTCCCGGAAAATATACCATATATAAGGAGTTTTTTTTTTTTTAATGAAATTCAGTGACAAACGAGCAGACAGACCACCTGATGGAAAGCAGTACCTGTCGCCCATAACACCTATGGTTCATGCACTTAGGTTTTAAGTAACAAAAATGCAGAACCACAGGTGCGTTGTCACTGTGAGGACTAAGATGATATGCCTCTTGCCTGTAATTGCGCTGGCTACCTTATCCTTCAAACCGGAACACAACAAAGCAATCATTGTTGCTTGGCGGCAGAAATAGATAAGGGGGTGGTACCCATCCAGTCGGACTCCTCAGGCTTGACAGAGTCCTACCACCGGTAAAATGAAAAGAGAGGTGGAAGATTGAATGATTACTGAGATTTGACAGAAAAATTCAGTAACTGAAGTTACCCTAGCTTTGACCCGGATTTGAACTCAGGACCTCCGGATCTGAAGCAGTATAATATATTAACCACTAGACCACCGAAACAGTTTCAAAGGTATAAAATAAAAGTAGTCGTAAAACTGGGTTTTGGTTTCCGACTATGTTTCGAATGCTTTACAGCAATCATGATCACGGGAAAGGTTTAAGTTTTATACGTCTCAAAGTTATATACACAATAACATATCCACAAAATTATACATCGATAAAGGTGTCTCTTACAATATTAGCTAATTTTTTATTTATTTTAATTAGTTTAATAATAGAATATTAAATATGATTTATTTAATGATAGTTACTATTAGGTATTATAATTATTACAATTTTCATTTTTTTTAATTAATTTTCTTTACTAATGTCATAAAAGTGATGTTTGGTTTTTTTCTGTAGTTAGGCATATTCTTACCTCAAGTTTTAAATATGTACATATTAGTATAATGAAGACAATTATATATGCTTTTTGATACGATAAAATACTTGTATTTTGTGTGTTTTTTTTTCATTTTCAGTAGCTAATCTATACAAATAAATAAAATTGGAGTGTTTGTTTGTCATATTAAAATAAATCCATATGGATATGGATGTATACACGGTTCATATACCAAAACAACATTTTTTTTAATTTTTGTCTATCTGTCTGACTGTCTGTCTATTTGTTCCGGCTATCCTCTGAAACGGCTGAATCGGGTGCTAAAACTATTGTGTTTAGCCCTTTTAACATCCCACTGTTGGGCACAGGCCTCCCTTCAATACAAGGGGGATCAGGCCATAGTCCACACGTTGGCCAAGTGCGGGCCATGTCTTTCGAAAACTTACTAAGTTCTCTCAGCCATGCAGGTTTCCTTACGATGTTTTCCTTCACCGTGGTTTCAGAGTCAGTCAGAAGTTATAGACTCCAAGTATATTATAAGGTTAACATTTTACATTTACCGATTTTATCATCTTTCTTAGAAGAAATATATTTTATTTTAAAATATTTCATGTCACTATTACGTACAATCTAATATTGCACTCGTGCGATATATTCGTGATGCATTCCAATGGCTTCACTAAGGATTTCCCTCAGGCTTATGACTCTTAGTAGCATTATTCTAAACTAGTAGCTGCGCCTGGTTTCTTTCAAGGAAATATTAAAATGTATTATATTTTATATTTAACGTTAAAAATACACATTATAATATAAGAGAATATGCAAAATATATTGAGCTCCCTCAATATAATTTACATTTTATCTAATTAATTTATTCTTCATATGGCGTAATTCAACACTGACACTTCTATAATGGAGATAAGAATAATTAAAATATTTTTTTCACTATTATAATAGTGCTTATTTTGTAAAAAAAAACTGTAATTCTACAATTATATTCGTAATATTACGTCAAAACTATAAAACATAGTACTCGAAATATGTTTGCGGTTTCAGTCGTCGATTTACATAAAAGTACTTATTTTATGGTGCTTTTGTAAAATTATTTTCTCTAGTATGTTAAACAAAAAAAAAAAAGATAAGTTATGTTTGACAATTGACCTGATAACTCTGCTTTTCACATGTGTTTTTTCTTATGTCTTTATAAAGAATAAATTCAAAAAATTATCTCCGCTGTTAATCGAACTTAGAACTTTAACGGCAATATCGACTTAACGTTACCACTGTGCAACCCGTACTTTCATTTATTCTAATCCGGATATGTCAAAGTAGTTATCTATTGAATTTTCTTTAACACAATATTTCTTCTGCACCCGTGCGAGATATGAAACCTTACTGCGATTTCACCATAAATTTTACCGTGCTTCGATGAATTTGAATTATAGGTATTACTACAAAATGTATAATCTTAGCTTATCAAAATATTTATTATAATGTTACAAATGTGTTGTTGGACAAAGGATTTTTCAACAAAATACTAAATTAAAATTATTATTCATTACTTTAAAAATTTATAATTACTACATACTTACTAGTGTTCGTCCAGTGGTCGAGGATAAACTATTATCATTATATAAAAAAAATAAGTGTTTCCAAAATTTCCACAACAGAGGAAAAATAGGTTGACTAAACCTTAATTGTTTTGTCTTATTAACTTAGCTTATAGAAAATATTGAAATATAGAAACTATTAAATAATAATCATTATTATATTATATTTACTTTATATTTTTGATACTAGTGATATGTTACGAAAGTTGATATTTTGGCCTTTATTTAATATGATATGAATGCCTTTGTATTGCAGTTCGATTCCTCTATACAGAGAAAAAATCTATATATATTTTATTAGTAAAGTATTTCAAATAAAAAGAAGTGACCTAAATACTGCTGTCCTACACATAGGTTCTTAATATTGCTATAGAAATAAACGAGTTAGAAATCATAATCTATCTCTTTGATCCTAAGAAAAAGAAATATAAAACTAACAGCAGAAATAATTTTAATTATTGTTTTCAAAATATTTTATTCCTAAATTGTACGATTTTAAGGACAACATAGCGTTAGATTATAGTAAAAATTCACTTTACTGAACATTTCTCAAGGGACAAAAATAAATAAGCGAGCGGACTAAATGTATTTTAGAACCTCAGAAATAACTTTGGTATGCATATTCCCAAGGACCTGCAAGATATTATTAGCAATATTTCAACGAAATAAATAAAATGATGGTGTAAAATATAAATCGAACTATTTGCAGTGATCAAAATCGTCAGCTTTGATGTTTCTTTTTAAAATACGATAAATAAATTGTCTTTGTCGTATTGAACGAAGCGTCTCTGCTTCAAATCTGCCAAAATTTGGTTTCCTCTGTCACTTTTTTGATACTCCTCTGCAGGTCGTATTTTAAAACCGATCTGAAGGAAAGTTGGTATACGTGTTTTTCGACTTTATAGATTTTTTTTTGGTCAGAGATTTTTCATTGGAAAGGTACTTTTTCCAAAAAGGGGCAAAAAGAAGTTCTCAATGGATCCTTTTTTATTTGAAAAGTAATAACTTTAAGTTGGTCTCGTGAAAAATTGGTGAAGACTTGATGAGGGTCTTCGGTGTATTGAGCAGAATAGATCCTCGAAATGGGTTTTGTGCTCGCGAGGTCTACTATTCGCAGAAATGCCAATTTTATTATTTTTAACTATAAAATAAGTGAAGACTGTCCTAAATGTTGTGATGAATGAATTGAATGATTTTTTATATATTTTTTAATTTTGTTACAAATTAAGTAATGATTACAAAATATTATAAAATAAAATTTCTTTTATAAGACCATTTCCTTTTGCAGGTAAGTATCAGTGGGAAGCAACGACGCTATTATGAGACATATTCTGAATCTTATTATAAGGGGTCTACATATTATTACTACTAAAAAGCATATTTAGCATAATGATTTTTTAGGTTGTATTTCTACTGTGCTAATCTTATTTGTTGAAGTTATATGGCACGTTTGAAAAAAAATATGACATGATGAAGTTAGCTGAAAGCGACATGATAAAATTAGTTGCTTTCTTTTTACAAACAGACTTGTGACATACGGGATGAAATCTTTAGTTATTTTTGTTCGGTTACGCCAAAGAAGTAGGTATAAGTTCTTACATGTACACACACACTTTTTTTTAATATGTACTATATTTTAATATTACTTTTTTTAATTGCCTAGTATAGTTAGTATTTGTAAAGTTACACAACACAACATATGCATTTGGTAACGGAAGATTATATCGGTTGTAGAAATTTAATTTTAATTTTATTAGAAAATTAATTAAGCGCATTGCGGTGTCTCAGAAGTCGCTACGTATGTATTATATTTATTTTAAGTATTAAAATGTATTATATTATATTCCGCCCTTTTTAACGTCCCACTGATGGGCACGGGCCTTCAATACGAGGGGGGTCAAGCCATAGTCCAACACGCTGGCCAAATGCGGGTTGGCGGACTTCACATGTCTTTCGAAAACTTGCTAGGTTCTTTCAGAGATGCAGGTTTCCTCACGATGTTTTCCTTTACAGTTAAGACATGTGGTAATCATGTTGGAAATGATTCGCACATGGAAATATCAGAGGTGCGAGACCCGGGATTTGAACCCGCTTTACTTAGTTTTCCAAGCGAGCGCGTTACCACTGGGCTACCACTCCCTACAAATGTACTTATTATTATATTTTAATAAGCATAGTATTAATACCTCTATGTAATGTGGATTAGATTTACAAAAATCAGCAAAATTGTTAAAAATTTATGAAAGTTCACATTTTTATATCTTATCATCGCTGATGTTCGCAAAATAAAAGTAGCGCAATATCCTTAATACTGCAGGATACATTCCGTCCTTCCGAGGGTTCACGTACGAGGTAAATATGTAAAACTTGCCTCTGTAACGAACTCCGTTGTTTTAAAAAAATATATAAGCCCTTTGGATAATATAAAGGTACCTGAATATATATACATGCATATGTTACATAGGATTCTTGGGAAGATAATTTTAATATAGCTATGGATGCATGGAGGCATGGGTGCATCTTTGTCAAGAGAAAATAAATCAAAAACGATTATTTTTATGTAAGTAAACTAAAATAAATGCTGTATTGCTAAAATACGAGTAGGATTTTATTTATAGTTTTGCGTTACAAATGTTAGCAGAATAAGAGCTTCATACCGAAAATCTGAATTTATAATACTTTACATCTCCTTTACATCTTTAAACTGACCCCACATCTAGTCCTAAAGGTCTGCCGCTGAATATTCATATACTATGGTAATTAATAAATGCACGTACCGTCAGCAAAAATAGGCTTTATACAATATTTTTATTAAAATCTTTCACAGTTAATTTCGTGTGAGTTACTTATAAAGTACTTTTAATTTTAATTAGGTAAAAAATTTTTTTTTATGGTTTTTATATATTTTTTTTCCTAAATATGTTGTTCATATTACCCAAATAATGTGTTAGAGAGCAAATTAAGTACAGTAAAAAGAGGTTCATATTGGAAATTACTGTAAATATAGCCAGCTATACTGATCTGTAGGTCTATTTTATAAGAACTTTTACGCAACTCGACGACTGAATTCGTGAACGTTCTTCATAAAGTATAAAGTGTAAGCGCGTATTAATATCTATCGTATCGTATTTAGCCATTTTTAACGTCCTACTGCTGAGCACAGGCCTCTCTTTAATACGAGAGGGATCAGATCATAGTCCACTATGCTGGCCAAGTGCGGGTTGGCGGACTTCACATATCTGTTGAAAACTGATTAGGTTCCCTCAGACATACAGATTTCCTCATAATGTTTTCCTTCATCGTTAAGATAAGTTGTAATTATGTTGAAAATGATACACGCATGAATATATCAGAGGTACAAGATCCAGGATTTGAATCCGCTTCTCTCGGTTTCATAAGCGAGCGCATTACTGGCTGCACACAGTGGTTAGTTATGTCTATTAAACATAAATTATTGACTTTTTTTGAAAGCTGGAAGAGCTTCTGGAATATAAAAAATTTTCAAAAAAAGTTATCAAAAAACGAGAACTCCTAAGTTTTCTAAGAATCTAAGCAGTATGAAAGTATAGATTGTTCAATTCTTTTTGTTGGCTGTATGAAGAAAGAACCTTTATACGAGCATTGAGAGTTATATTAACATAGAATTTTGCATTTACTTTGAGAGTGTTAACTCAAATGAAACTTCTGAATATGATATTCGAGGGGCAGCCTAAAACTTTGACTAATACTATAATATTTTCACCTTAGCAAGCCTTCTTTCAGTAATTTATTAAGTCTAGCATGAATTGCCTTAATACTTTTAGGGAAAAGAGGGAAAGGGAATAAGGTGAAGTTACATTATTAATGTTCAGCCAAACTACTGGAATGTTATATTGACTGTTCGTGGGCTTTAATTTTTATATGGATGATTTGAGGTAGTTATTTCTATATGGTTTCATCACATAACGTATTGCTTATATCCTTTACTATGATCCAGAAATCCATAAATATGAAGTTGGATAGTGGTGGTACTTCACAAGGGCACGTAAAGAACTTACTTAAATATACTTTATATTCATTTAATTTTTTTTTGTGGACTTCTTGTCTGAAATAAACGTTTAAATAAATAAAAATAAATTAAAACTAGTGCTTATTCTATTAATTAACTGATATATCTTTTTATATGACAATATTTGTATAGAAAAAAAAATGCCTTCAAGCATGTCTTGGCAAGGTTTCTAAAAACCTTGCCTCGTGGAGTGCTTGATAGTATTTATTATTTATGATCTAAGGACTGGCAGCGTTATCTTTTTTGCATGCTAAATAGAACTTCTATTCTATACCCATGGGGTCACCAGTTGTCGCCCGAACTCGCGTTCAGACATCAGTCAAAAAAGATTCGGCTTCTGCGTCACATGGACCATATTTTGAATTTGAATTTCCAAGATTTTTAAGAACATATCTGCAATGATAATATATCTATTACATAATTTATAATATAGTATTTATTTTGTAGCCGTACACGTTCTACGTATTTTTCTATCAGATAAAATAAGAATGATCTTACAATGTGTCATGACTGGCGAAAGCATTGAGAATGTCCCCTAAAATACTTTATAAAAACACAATGTACGCTTTGATAGACAAAATGTGCCTCTGCTAGTGTCATTTACTTGTAGGCGAGCTCTTCTTATATCTAATGTTCTGGAAAACCTTTATCATTTGCAAGGATTTCGATTTACTTGTGTCACTTTATGAGAGTAGAAAAGTGAAACAATGTTTGTTTTGTGTAGTTTCGATGGAAAATTTGGATTTTTTCATTTGGAAATTTTCAGAAAACCTTACATTTTACTATATTTATTTAAAAGGGTTATTTCATTTCAAGGAGGGATTTTAGGAGTAAGTATATATATGTATGTATGTATTTTTATTTAGCTTTTCTTTCGTCCATTTTTGTATTTTATTTACGTTATTTAATTTCGCTCATTGCATGTCATCATGCATGTGAATGTAAGACACGCACTGGGAGGCTGTGGGTTGATCTTGGTACTTTCTTAATAACTGAGTGGACCGTAGAAGCAATCCCGTAGTTGTTATGATCTATTCGGTAGGCCAGCCGTCGGGGCATCGTTTAGTGCTTTAGCAATCCTGCGGTGCTCATCAAGACAGGCTCTTAAGGTTCCATTGGCTTTTAGTAATAATAAAATATTGGCATAATGTATTAGTAATAATATATATAATGTATTTCCAAGCTTTAAAAACTATATATTTTTTTATTTCATTAATTTTAAAGAAACAAATGTATATATATATCTACTGGATAATATCAAACATAGAACATTTGTCATATCGCACAATGCTAACCCCACTGCCCTACGGTAAGTATCAGGAAAAAATCCTCAAACAATAAAAAGATATTTAAAAACATGAACTGTAAAATGGTAAAAATCATTAAGGAAATAAATTTTATTAATACAAATACAAAGTTAAATAATTAGTTGAAATGAACACATTTGCGATGCAGATCCTACTTTACATTCTCAACAAAGTACTTTCCATTTAAACTGATGCAATACGTGAATAATTAACAAGTATTTTCGATGTCACTTGCAGCTTCGACAGTGGGTTTAAAGTCAAACAAGTTTGTAGCGTTTTGAAACTTATCAGTTTCAACAGTTTGGTTGTTCACAATTTTGATAATTTTCCTTTAATTAACTGTAACAATTACTGTACAATTTTAATTTTTGTTTTCAATAAAATCTATATTTTCTCGTATATAGGTATATACCTAGTAAAAATATATTTGCGATAACAATTAGATAATTGTAATTGTAGATGTAGACTCTTCTCACAAATCTCCACGAGATGACCTAATCTAATATCTTTAAACGAGCAATTCTTGTATATTAATCTATTTATACCGGCGATATCGAAAATGGCGCTAATGATTTTGCTGAAATTTGGTACGTGGCGGTTTTAGGGGGCGAAAAATCAAATTTTCATGCGGTTTTCATTCGCATTATTCCATGCAAAATATGGTCGCTAATTTCGCACGCTTGGGCATAAGCATCGAGCAATGCGCAAGTTTGACAGTCACAGGTGTCCGGGTTTGAATTCCGGTTTTTTCGTATTTATTTAGGTTTTTTATTAATATATTTAAGCCAAATTGAAAAGAAATATAGGTGGTGCATCATATGATGTACCACCAGTACGTAAAGGGTTGAAAAACCAGAAAATCGGTGAAAATCGTACTCTTTAGGTATTATACGCTTGTACGTCTTATCAGGACGAAATATACGACAGTTAATTTAACTTGATTGTTATTTACTTCATTATTCTAAAATACGGAGTTCAATCTATTGATATCTTTGTCTCAAGCCCGAAGGGAAATCACAATGCGGTGTAACTGCGCTATTTGAGATACATTTAGAATATCTCCTTTTATTAAGTGTAGCACTAAGTTTGCGTTAAGATGGATATTACTTTCAATGAAGTGGCTACTATATAATATAGCTAGATTTTGTGACATAGAATGAGTTTTTGTTGTAGTATTATCTTTTTCTTTCACATTAAATGTCCAAAATTCTGTCTAATACTTTCTTAGATTTACGCGAATATTTGACATCTGTACATATAATAAAATTGTAAATGATCGCTGCCTGTACATGGATAATATTTGAGAAAAACTATTTTTGGGGGTCTTTATTAAGGCACCCAAAACAATGATTTTTAGAATTTTTTAGAATGTTTATTTGTCTGTGCGTTTGTGCGCGCTAATCTCAGATACGGCTTAACCGATTTGAGTGCGGTTTTCATTAGTGTATTATGGTAAGCTTCATTTAATATTTAGTACTTATTTTATTTCAATCGGTTTATAAATTAAAAAAAAAATTCAATTTAAAGAATCACCTCAAGACGAACCTGAGTGAAGCGACTTACCGTCGCTAGTTTTAAATAAAAGTATTTTTTCGGATTTTGTCAGGGTTTTATCTTATTCCCGACTCGATTATATATAAAAGTCAATTGCCGTTCGTTAGTCTCGCTAAAACTCAAAAATGGCTGGACTGATTTGAATAATTCTCTTTTGTTTTGTTGGGGGAGAGTCAGGGGTAGTTAAATATAAAAAAAAATTGAGAAAACCAAAAAAAACAAAACAGCTGGAAAATTTAAAATTTCAGAACTATTTATTTTGTATGGGAATCATTAACCGTTAAAACGTATGCAAGAACGAACCCCAGCGAATTTTTAATATCATTTTTGTTGTCTATCTGCTTGGTACAAAATTAAATAAAATAAAAAAAATTAAAAGTATCAATTATATTTCCGGTATTGCTATTTTTGTTCAAATTGAAAAAGCTTTTGCTTCTATTGTAAGTTATGTTCAAAAATAACTTTGGTGCCATTTTTGAATATTTTTGAATATATAACAAACAAACAAGCAAACAAACAAATTATAAGATCTAGGAACTAAATGACGCAAGATTTAAAAAAAATACTCTGGTTTTTCGCTGAAAATAACTTAATTAGTATATAATACTAGATAATATTATCTACAATGCAAAATCTCGTGATATTGATATGCCGCAGCCGCAGCAAACCTCAGGTTTGGATAATTATACAACTTTCCAAAACTTTACGTATCTGGAAAGTGTATGTATGAACTTTCGTAAAGTTCAATATATAATTTCGGTATGCATAAAGTATATTACTTAAGTAGAATCAAATAAGTGGTTATTAATTATATCAATTAGTTGGATTAGACATCTAAAGGTGGTCTTAACTAAATGTTATAAAAATGATAATCTCTTGCTCATTTATCTTTGTTTTAAGCAGCAAAAAAAAATCAGATTGATGTGAATTTTGCACAGAGATATCTATGAGCAAGAGATTGGCATAGGATATTCTCTTAATATCTCCTGTTCTTCTTCTTTTGTTCTCGTCAAATATTAGTTAGTACATTTAAATAAAACTATCTTTTCGGATTTTTTCGCAGATTTATTTTGATTTTTGGTTCCCGACGTTTCGATTAGTACATTGTAAAAATTTACTACTACACTTACTAAGAGTGCTATTATGTGTCAGTCGCTGATTTTGCTTGAGTTAAAATAAAAAAAAAAACTTTAGTTTGATAACTACAATGAATTGGTGCTTGAATTGAAAACTACTATATATAACTACAAGCAGAAGGTTAAAATTAAATTTCCATTTTTCTAACTTACAAAATTACGAAATTTTAAACAAATTTTCATGACCTATAAGGGTTAACCCTTTTAGGGGCTGAAATTATATAGGTATATATAGCTATTCTTTAAAACTCACCCTCAAAGACATGCGACCATCAGCATTATGAGTGTTAGATAATGAGGTGCCATATAAAGCAATTACTGTTGTTAAGTATGGAAACGAAAATATATAAATATAACTAGCGACTCACCCTCGCTTCCCTTCGGGTTCGTCCCTAGACAAAAACAAATCTATCCCACGGGAACTGTACATTTTTCCGAGATGATATATAGCCTATAGCCTTCCTCAGTTAACGGGCTATCTAATGCAAAAAGAATTTTTCAAATCGGATTAGTAATTCCTGAGATTATCGCGTTCAACCAAACAAACAAACAAACAAACTCTGTAGCTTTATAATATTAATTAATTTTCTACTTTCTAATAAAGTATATTATTTACATAATGTTTATTGCCTATTCAAGTTTAATGAAGCCTAAATTAAAACAGTTTTATATTTATAAAGGTTATTAAAGCGACGTTATTAGTAATAGAAGGACCAAGACAGTAATAAACATTACCTAAGTAGCGTAATTTCAAAACAGATTCAGTTCTTAGTAGCTGAGCATTTATAGCCTTTACAGATAGGTTTGTGTCTGAATACTCGTGCGATATATTTGCTATAATATATTTTTATTTATAATTCACTTATTGTACGTTAATTTCAAGCACCGCAATGCTTATCTATACTTATATTATAAAGAGGAAAGATTTGATTGTTCGTTTATTTGTTTGCATCAAATAGGCTCCGAAACTACTGAACCGATTAAGATAAAATTTGGTAAGAAGACAGTTTGAGACCCTGGGAAGGATATAGAGTAGTTTTTATCCCGGAAATCATCCCTTAAGGCGGTGAAAACGCGGATGAAATTTTGTGTGGGGAAGCAAACTACGGACGAACCCGAGCGAAGCGACGGTGAGTCGCTTGTCTAATATATTTAAACGAGCAATTCTTGTATATTAATTTATTTATTTAGACCGGCGATCCCCGAAACGGCTCTAACTATTTCGCTTAAATTTGGTACTTAGGAGTTTCCGGGGGCGAAAAGTCGATATCGATAATCGTATCGTTAAAACGTACTTTGGTTCATTTTTTTTAATTTTTTTAGTTTTTAGCGAGAACAATTAAGATAATCGTAAGTAAAAAAGTCTTTAACTTAGATTTTCTTCATGGGTTCCATCCATGACTGACATGAATTAAAATGACATGACATGAATTAAGTTTTCAGTTAGTTAGAATACCTACCTATACCTAATATCTACCCAATATATACCCTGAATATCAAGATATATTTTGTATTACAATGGGTTGAATAGCACTAGGCCTCTAATATAGCACTAGACTAATATTTTTCTTTTATTACATCATATTTTCTTACCGTACAACGTATTTTTACAGTATTACTGAATTAAGTTTTCAGTTAATTAGAACGCCTAATTGAGTTTTTAGATTTACGAGTGAAAGCGTAAGAAAATGGCCGAGTTTTATTTCAGTATATGCTCAACCCTCTTGAGCTTATAAATTTTTAGGTACATTTTATGAAATTACAGTAGAATTTTATTTTTTAGGATCCTTTCATGTTAGCAATATCTTACTAGATTTAAAATTATTTGTATTATTAATTAATATTAATATGAAAGTAGCTGTGTCTGTTTGTTATTTTTTCAGCGATGAACAGATTTTGGTGAAATTTTAGTGTTTAACTCCGCTCTGGTTATTTTATGAGTGAATGCATGGACAAAAACAAGTGTACAATATATAGTAAGATTTATATTAAACAGTGTATTCTTTCATGTATATCATTCCGAATGAAGACTACCTCACAATAAAATAGCAAACTTGTAAATAGCAACTTTTATGATATTTGTCATGATTTGATCCATAGTAAGGACAGTTTATAAAAGTTCGACAGTTAGTCAAGTGATCAATTCAAGTTCGAAGTTCAGCTACTTAGAGAGATAGGAAGACGTGAAAAGTGAAGTGAAGTGAAGTAATGGCCAAATGTAGTGCTCGGTGACGGTAATATCTCGCGTGTGTTATGTACCGTTTTGTATACGCGAGTATACATAAGTGAGCTTATGCTCATAAATGCTCATCTAATACATCACCACAAGTTGTACCTTATACGTAACATGATTCAGTATATTGAGTCAAACATTTATTTCTTACTACTTTTATCATAAAAAAATTATTGTATTGTATTCAGCCCTTTTTAACGTCTCACTGCTGGGCACGGGCCTCCCTTCAATACGAGGCGGATCAGGCCATAGTCCACCATGCTGGCCAAGTGCGGATTGGCGGACTTCACATGTCTTTCGAAAACTTGCTAGGTTTCTCAGACATGTAGGTTTCCTCACGATGTTTTTCCTTCACCGTAAGGCAAGTGGTAATCATGTTAGAAACGATTCGCACATGAAAATATCAGAGGTGCAAGACCCGGGATTTGAACCCGCTTCACTCGGTTTCCCAAGCGAGCGCGTTACCACTGGGCTACCACTGCCGTCAAGTTTTTTTTTTAAAATAAATTAGTAAAATACAATGTATTATTTTGATAGAGTTCTTCATTATAACATGAATGATGTATCCTGCTTTTTGTATTGTGATCTTACTCATTCGATCTTATCAATTTTGATGAAAATTTGTAAACTAATTAAAGTATATTAAAACACATTCACAGTATTTTTCCGGAGGTGGTCACTTAGTAGTAAATATATTTAAAAATGCCTAAAAAAGAAATTTTGTCATTATTGTTTTTATTAACTGCAAAACTGCGTATGAAATAAAAATTGAATAATATTTATCTTTTTGATTATCTCCCCATATTCAACAGTTTTACAGAAAAAAATCTTGAAAAAAAAAAAACAAAAAAAAAATAAATAAGTCTATACATATTTTACTCTCTCATTGGTTCCCTTATAAGACAATACGGTCATTATTAGACTTTGCTATCGGCACGGTAATGGTATACATACAGTATTGTACCTAGGTCCTATCCTTGAAATAAATACCTACAGCCGCGCGGTACGTAACCACGGGGAGGGCTGCCCGCCTACAATAGTTTAATTTCATTTAGTTACCTACTTGAGTTTCTTTCTAGTTTTGTAATTGCAAATATTTTATTTTTTATTTGAAAAACATTATTAGTAGATTTAATTAAAAAATCTCAAATTTATAAGGGTGGTATGTGACGCTTATGAATTTGAGATTGAAAAATATTTGCGCCCTACGGAGACCTACGAAAAACTTTATTGTTAAATTTAATAGTATAAACAGTTCGCATTCGGTTAAACAGTTCAATTAAAAATACTTTAATTTTATTTTCGTTAATTTTTACTTTTAAAACATACGATGTCTCGATACTTTTTTGTATGACATCAGAAAAGTGACGGGAAGAATAAAATGTTTATTTTTGTATCCAATTATAAAACATATATATATATATATATACAATTTTCATATCCAATTATACGATCTGGCAGCCCTGTACGATTGTCTACCTAGTGTATACCGAACTCGAGGCGCGTAGGTATAACTCGATTTTCGACCATTTGTATGAAGATGGAATGCTGTGTATAACATAACCGTGCTATCGGGTACAGATAACCTATTACGAGTATACATACTACTAAATATCCTTAGACCCTTTAAGCTGTAGCTTATATACAGAGTGAACACATAGGTTTAATTTAAATAATATATAATAATATATATAATAAAATTTTATTTAAATAATAGTAGATCTGCGTGCTTAGTCTAGATCCTGTTTTTGAATTCAGGTTTCAAATAAAAACACTAGTTATTATAGCAAAGTTTATATTCCATAAGTGTATTAGTCCTAAAACATGAAGTAACCGACCCAAGCAGTATAAAAGTGAACATAATCGAGGCTTTCTCATTTCAGTCCATATTATAAGCGTTTAAGGGAATTGAACATCCTACCCGCAAGCCATTAAGGATTTTAGCTGTGGTTCACTTCGAACGTCACCTTACTTATAGTTTACATTTAAGTTTCTATATCGATTATAGAAGGGTCGTATCGCGGTTATAATAAAAATTACTAAAGACACTTTATTGTGTATTTTTGATTATACACAACTATTATAATAATACTAGCAGAATACGGGGCTAAGCTCGCGTTCAATTTACAAAAAAATCTCTTTGGCGTTATGTTCATACAAAAATACTCAAATCGCGATTAAAAAACAAGGGGTTAGGGGTAGGAGGGTGAAAAATGGAAGGGTGGATATACAAAAAAAGATTAAAATCGGTCGAGCCGTTTCGGAGCAGTGCGATCACAAACACCGTGACAAGAGATATTTTTATATTAGATTTTTCATTTTAGCTGGTCTAGTTAAACTGACAGGAATAGACTGCACTTGTGTCTGCGCATACACTTTTGCACTGTAATATCTCCTGTACAGTTAGCTAGTCTCAGCGAAATTGACCGAGACCGAAATCGGCCAGTAGGACATCACTAATTCTACACTGTCTGTTCATCTGTCCCGCTTTTTAAACTACTGTCCGTCCACCTATTAAAAGGGCGATGTCATAGGTGGTAGAACAGAATATGTGACACAATATTTTTATTTAGCAAATATTTTATAAATATGATGATTCTGCAAAAAAAAAAATAACATGTATGTAAAGTAAATAGACACGGCAAAACTTAAAAAAATAGGATGTGTCCATACATTTAAATAAAACTATCTTTTCGGATTTTTTCGCGGATTTATTTTGATTTTTGGTTCCCGACGTTTCGATTTCTTTACAGAAATCATGGTCACGGGAGAGACTAAGGTGTTAGATGTCTCAAAGGCATTATAATTGGCAAATAAGTTACTTTAATACGAATGCATGTATGTGTGGCGGCTAGGAACATTGATGTTCGAATCGTAGTTGACAGATAATAATAAATAAAATTGTGCGAGTGTAAAATATCACTACAACGTATTAAATAAGTAAAAGCGACTTGTTTGAGTCAAAATAACTATTTGTTCTGTAGATCAATAAGGATGTATAGCCAGAGTTAGAGTATCATGCTACGAAAATTATTCAGTAAAATTAAACAAAACCGTTCCGACCGCAATAAGTACGAGAACGTACTCTAATTTGATAGAAATAAGGCCTAGAAGTGTAGTACCCATGGACTACACTTCAATATCAATTAGGGTGCCTATAGGGAGCCTTCTGGGAGCGATGGGCGAAATGTTCGAATTAGTTGATTACATTGCCTTGGCTACTTTCTTGTTAAATTTGAATTCTAATTTTGTCAAATTGTTATATGGTGTATGTTAATCTATACAGATAAATAAAATTGAAATGTCTGTTTGTAATGTCAAAATAACAGCTTTATACTAAATGCATATGGAATTATATACAGTATTTATAAGAATAACATTTTTTTTTAATTTTTGTCTGTTTGTCTGTTTGTTCCGGCTAACTTCCGAAACGGCTGGACCAATTTTAACGGGAATTTTACTAGCAGATAGCTGATATTATAAAGAGTAACTTAAGCTACTTTTATTTTAGAAAAAGAATTAGGGTTTCGCTCAAAAAAATTAAAACGTACCTAGGGACGCACCCGAGCGAAGCAATGGTAAGTCGCTGGTTTATATATAATAATATCAACTTATCATAATTGCAAATAATTGTAGATTTTCCGATTTTAGTATTTTTTTTTTTTGTGTTTGTTACGAGATATCTTCGTCAAAATTTATTTTCAATACATATTTATGGAAACGTTAAGATAACCCATGCAATAAAAAAATCTACTTCTACCATGTGATTTTAAATTATTTTAACTTTGTTAAAAAATATCATTAACATGTAATAGAATTCAACAGTTTTTTCTGTCCATTTTCTTCATTGCTCACAAATACAAACAACTAGAAGGACTTAAATACGACTAATTTTTTTGTACACAATTATAACGTTCCTAGATAGGCAAAGAAAAAACAATTCAGTATCTTTTACTCCTTTGTTTGGCAACTGATTTACTTTTTTTTATTTAGTAGCTATTACTGAACTTTAGTTTAGATACGTAAATTCTATTCCTATATGTTTTCCTTAAACTTTCAATAATGAATTCCAACAACTAGTAATTATTATAATACTAGCGACTCACGCTCGCTTCGCTCGCGTTCGTCCCTAGGTACGTTTTCACGGTTAGCTATGTTTATACATAAATAGTAGCTTGCTACTTCTAAGATATTCATTTCAATTATATAGCGATTTACCCTCGCTTCGCTTGGGTGCGTACGCCGTACGCGGATTTTGTTCACAATTTTATGGGTTTTAATTTTTTTTCGCGGAACCCTAATTCTTTTTCTAAAATAAAAGTAAGTTACTCCTTATAACATCAGCTATCTGCCAGTGAAAGTCCCGTCAAAATGGGTCTAGCCATTTCGGAGATTAGCCAGAACAAACAGACAGACAGACAGACAGACAAAAAATTAAAAAAAAATGTTGTTTTGGTATATGTACCGTGTATACATCCATATGCATTAAGTAAAAAGCGATTATTTTAATATTAGAAACAGACACTCCAATTTTATTTATCTGTATAAATAAAGCAAGCCATTATTTAAAAACGAACTCGAGTGGTTTTTTGCATAAAGATAAATTATAATTAGTCCAAAAAAGTGTAGATTATTTAAGAAATTACCGTGGGAATCACGTTAGTTTTTAGTTAGCAAATTAAGAACTAAGCGAAGCAAGAAACATATCACCAGTAAAATAATAATTAGTTTTAACAACTTCGACGCGGTGAGCTTTAAACCATTATCGTAATTCTAGTACCTATTTTATTAATAGAAGCTCGTAACTATAAAAATCTCTTAGGAAATGAAGTAACTAAAGTTATTTGGAAAGCTTTAAGCTATATCCTCAACCAACGCCACTTAGATTTATATAGCCTTTGGGTAATATGCACTATAATATTTTTTATAATACGGTGAAATAAGATTTATTGAAACTTAAAATTTAAATTTAAAAATTAAAAAGAGGATTAGTTTTAGAAAGCTATACATAAATTCTTTCAAACACAATATTATTTGACACTACAATTATTTTGAGGTAGGTTTTGAAAATAATGTAAGGTTTTTTTTAAAATAGCTATTTTTAATCGACCCTAGTGTATATAAGAGTCGAGCCGCGTGCAAAAACAAGTATATGTAATTTCTCATCATATATATATATATATATATATATATATATATATATATATATATATATATATAGAAAAAACATAATATCTCAAGTGATATGAATATGTCATATAAATAATAAGTCTGAAGACATTAAAAATTACTTTATTTCACATTCATCAACATCAGTCAATATTAAAATTTTAATATAGGAAATAACACAAGTCTTCATATTATAATATATAATTCAATAAGATAGATTATAAACTCTCAAAGACAAGATTCAATTGATTTCCCATAGGACACACCGTCAATATGACATTAAAACTAACATCCTTACCAGATATTGAAATATGGATATAGTATTTTGTTAAAATCTATACTAATATTATAAATCTGAAGAGTTTGTTTGTTTGTTTGGTATAACGCGCGAATCTCAGGAACTACTAATGCAATTTAAAAAAATCTTTTTGCCGTTAACTGAGCAAGGCTATAGGCTATATATTATTCTGGAAAAAATTACGGTTCCCGTGGGATAGATTTGTTTTTGTCTAGGGACGAACCTGAAGTGAAGCGAGGGTGAGTTGCTAGTACTTTCTATACATCAACACCAGCAACTTATCCTCGTTTGGTTCGGGTGCGTACATTTCACTTCACTCTATGTACATAACGACTTGGGCTCGAACTTAATTTTATATTTTACCGTACTTAATTGTTAAATATGTTAATTTTTAATCCATCTACTAATCGTTTTGCGTAGTAAATAAATGTTTTTTTTTTGTGTAATACCAGCGACCACGCGATGGAATCCTGTATTGAGTTTTGCCGTGGGCATAAGAGGTATTCCTATAATAAAAGGAATGCTAAATGTCCCGAGTAATAAATAATCGCTACACAAAATTTAATCAAGATCCGTTCAGTATCTACTTTTTGCGTGAAAATCAAAGAGATAAACAGACAAAATTTTCAGCAAATATGGTTTTGGGATTTATATTCTGTACAGTTTTAAAACAATATATTTTCTTTACTTTTTTATATCTTTCTTTACATATGTAAAGATATTAGATGTAGATTAAGTACATTCGTAAGTATACGTATATACATATATGTAAAATATTGTTGTTTTGCCTCTCATGAAAAACGCAACAGGTCTATGTGATTTTTTTTTATTTATATAGATATGTATTATTTATTGGTAAAATATATTAGAAGATCGGGTTCTAGACATAAGATGACCTGGTAACACTGGACACTGGCTACTAGTAGACAGCTACAGTACCCGAACAGACCGAGAGTAATATTAGTACGGTAATAAATTGAATATGAAAAAAGTTCACTAACTCATATATAGTATTGTAGTATGTATGTACATATATAGTATTGTAGTAACATGTCTTATTTCAATAATTAAAACAACTTGAGGCACAGAGGGTCCATTAATTATTTTCTTAACACATGTTACATGTTCTTTCAACGTGAGAATAATATATATCATAACCCGGGGGCGGGGGATGGGAACGGAACCGAGGGGAACCGAGAACAGTTACCGGACATCCTTCCGTGATTGTAACAATCAATTTCACGTCCACTTCTACATTACCTCTTTTCCAATAAAAAAAAAAAAAAAACAAAAAAAAACATAATACTTTCTTAGATTTACGCGAATATTAGACATTTAAATAAAACTATCTTTTCGGATTTTTTCGCGGATTTATTTTGATTTTTGGTTCCCGACGTTTCGATTGCTTTACAGCAATCATGGTCACGGGAGAGACTAAGGTGTTAGATGTCTCAAAGGCATTATACAGTTGTTACAGACAGCCTACCCACAAATAATAAAATGAATTCAAATTTTGAAAAATGGCACCAAAGTACCTTACAATATTTGTTAATTTTAATTTAAACATTTTATAATTTTAATTATTTTTTTTTTTTTTTTTTATGAGATTCAGTGACAAACGAGCAGACAGACCACCTGATGGAAAGTAGTACCTGTCGCCCATAACACCTACGGTTCATGCACTTAGGTTTTAAGTAACAAAAATGCAGAACCACAGGTGCGTTGTCACTGTGAGGACTAAGATGATATGCCTCTTGCCTGTAATTGCGCTGGCTACCCTATCCTTCAAACCGGAACACAACAATGCAATCATTGTTGCTTGGCGGCAGAAATAGATAAGGGGGTGGTACCCATCCAATTGAAATATGAAATATTATTTATAAAATTTTAGCTATTATTATTATAATTATTACAATTTTCTAGAAAACTTTATTGTTTAGTAATCTATATTTTTAGTGTTGCTATTATTATATTTAAACTATAAAGAAAAATAAAATATTAATTATTTAAGCTAATTATTGATCTATATGTACTTTAGAAAATTAAAAATTAATTATAAATTATATTTGCAAATAAAAAATATTAATTTGAAATACTGCTATTTTGATCTACACAGTAAGAACTTACTACATCTAACTGTCTGTTGTGTTTAGATTTATTATTAGATTTTATAATATCAATAACAGGATCCCACGGCGTCGGTAGTACCCAGCCATCTTCCTTATTGAAATTTGGATTTACAGTAACAACATGCTTTTTGGATTTACAGTAACTAAATGAATAATAACTGCATACCATTGTTGAGTTTTAATATTAAGGTTATTTAATGCTTTTAAACTAGAATTAGTTGTATCTAGTAAGTTTCTAATGGAAATTGCAGACTCTTGTATTATATTTCTCTGTCCAAACAACATTTTCATAATAGAGTTACAGTTGTACCTTTTTATGTTATAACGTTTCGTTAGCTGATCCCATGTTTCTATATAATTAGTTGCTGTAGTGGGAAAATTTCTCAAAAGCATTCCAGGCTCTCCAGTCAAACTTGCCTTTAAATAATGTAATTTTTGAACCGGCGTAAGTACAGAATTCTCGTGTATAAATGACACAAACATGTCGTAAAATAATTACCACCCTGTATATTTTCCACTAAAAATAGGAAGTTGAATCCTAGGTAGCTATGCCTCAGAATTAATCTCTTTCGTGACAGACAATCCAGTTCCACTAGTACTTACCTTTGCAGAACCTAAATTTGCCGATGCAATGTATTCTTTAAGAAGAGCTTTATAGTTAAAAAAAAATAACAAATAAAAAATTTAAAAAAAATAAAATATTCTTTAAAACTGTCTTGCGAAGCATCTTTGAAATATGATAATTGCGTCTTCGGCTCGTGTGTTACAGAAGAAAAGTTAAGTGAAAAATTTGCTGGTAGAGGCTGGTCACCAATCAGGTACGCTATGAATTTTAAATATATACAAGGATCAATGTTAGAATATGCTCTTAAAAAAGAGAGACTGTTACTAGAAATAAACAAATCAATAGATACACAAACCCTGATTTATTTGATTGCCACCGATCTACCAAACTTCATAATGGATAGAATAGACAGAGAAAGCTTTAAAGAAGTAAATAACTTATATAACTGCATAAGAGGACTAGAAAGTTTAACAAGGAAAAACGACACAAAGAAAAACTTAAGCACAGGAAATAAATACAATAATACATTATACACATTTTACATTGTAAAATGTATATATTATATATTATATACATTTTACAGTACCTATTACAATAAAATGGCAATTTCATACTTTAAGCCCTATTATTTTTAAATACGATATCCATCTAAGATTTTTTTTATTGAGCTAAGGCTCGAAGGAATAGATAAGGTCTACAATCTAGCGAGTTTGCCCAGGAGTGTAAGTTTGTCGAGGAGTCTGAATATTTCAAGTCGACTAATCGTTTTTCCATACAAAATGATTGCAAAAGTTTTTGGCGATTTCTTGCATTTCTAGTACTCATACCTTAAATGGTCCCGTAGAGTCTTTTGATCTAGGATCATCAAATAGGATCGATTGACATAAACATTTTTTTTGGTATTTTATTCTTTTTTTCGCCGACTGTACATTTTTTCAAAATCTGTGAATGCAGTTCAGAATATCTTAAAAAGTTATGGATGGTCTTCTAGGAAGGTTTTCTTGTAACTATAGCAGTTAAGGTACCTGCCCTTACTGTCCTGTCGCAAAAATCTATCCTGTATACTATAGAATGTAGATACGGTCTACCTAATCTTATAAATAATAAATTACCTTATTTCCATTGTTGTTTATTATAAAAGTTTGTATTAGCATTTTTTTACTATTAAGATTAATTTTATCAAAATGAAAGACATGTTTTGTAACATACCAGTATATAATGCAATAATTAAGCTTGACGCGACGAATATTAAAAAAAGTAATTAAATAAATTATGATAAAACCGCTAATTGTTTAATGCTTAATGATTATTATAAAATTTTTGTTTTTGTTGAAAAAGCATTCCCTAGAATGATTCGGGAAGCCATAGAAATTAAAAAAACATCCAAATTTCAATAGGGAAGATGGCTGGGTACTACCATCGTCGTGGGATCCTGTTATTGATATTATAAAATCTAATAATAAATCTAAACACAACAGACAGTTAGATGTAGTAAGTTCTTACTGTGTAGATCAAAATAGCAGTATTTCAAATTAGTATTTCAAATTAATATTTTTTACTTGCAAATGTAATTTATAATTAATTTTTAATTTTCTAAAGTACATATAGATCAATAATGTAGCTTAAATAATTAATATTTTATTTTTCTTTATAGTTTAAATATAATAATAGCAAATAGCAATAGAGGCAGTGGTAGCCCAGTGGTAACGCGCTCGCTTGGGAAACCGAGTGAAGCGGGTTCAAATCCCGGGTCTCGCACCTCTGATATTTTCATGTGCGAATCATTTTCTAACTTGATTACCACTTGCCCTACGGTGAAGGAAAACATCGTGAGGAAACCTGCATGTCTGAGAGAACCTAGCAAGTTTTCGAAAGACATGTGAAGTCCGCCAATCCGCACTTGGCCAGCGTGGTGGACTATGGCCTGATTCCCCTCGTCTTGAAGGGAGGCCCGTGCCCAGCAGTGGGACGTTAAAAAAAAGGGCTGAATACAATAGCAACACTAAAAATATAGATTACTAAAAAATAAAGTTTTCTAAAAATTGTAATAATTATAATAATAATAGCTAAAATTATATAAATAATATTTCATATTTCAAGTATAAAATAATTAAAATTATGAAATGTTTAAATTAAAATTAACAAATATTGTAAGGTACTTTGGTGCTAATTTTCAAAATTTGAATTCATTTTGTGATTGGTGGGTAGGTTATCTGTAACAACTGCATAATGCCTTTGAGACATCTAACACCTTAGTCTCTCCCGTGACCATGATTGCTGTAAAGCAATCGATACGTCGGGAACCAAAAATCAAAATAAATCCGCGAAAAAATCCGAAAAGATAGTTTTATTAAAAAAAAAAAAAACAGAATACAACGTACGTACAAGTATATTCATCAAAATCTGTTCGCAGAGGTCTAATGTTAGTAAATTGTCCTTGTAACTCTAAATGAAACTTAGTAACGGATAACGTCAAAGCCTAATTTTATTAGAAACGCTAATCTATTTTAATGAAAATGTTATATAAAATTATTAAACTACAGCTTTTAAGTCAGTATAACAAAGTGGTCCTTGATAGTATTATCTCTGTTTACTTCGCACAGTAACATGAATAATTAAACGGAATTTATTTATTCATGTGGTATAATGAAGGGTGTGCAAGGTGAAACCTGTCAACGTTTTTTATATGATTTTTATTTTAATATAATTTAATGATCTTATTTTACCGACCTCTCTTCATTTCAATTCTATTCTACGTGACATTGGCGAAGTAATCTGTGCTCAATTGGCACGCTTTGAAACCATTAGCAAAACATTGAATTGAATAAAATACAATTATGTTATAATTATTTGTTTTTTTAATTAATTTTGGTATTATATGGACCTTGGACATCAAGCGAATCATAATGGCTGACGGTATATTGCTATGACGTCGCGTCTTTCATTGGCACAGAATACTATTCTTAGACGCGATAAGCAACACATTTATTGTTAACGATAAAGTACTTAATTAATTTTACATAAAACTATCTTTTTGGATTTTTATGGATTTATATAGATTTTCGAATACTTTACAGCAATCATGGTCACGGGGGAGGCGAAAAAATCCGAAAAGATAAAGATTAGATTTAAAATTCTAATTCTAAGAAAGTATTACTTAATTAATTTCTTATTATATATTTATGTCTTATAATTATCATCAAAAAATTTATTGCTTATCAATAGTACCACCAACTAGTTAAATTTATAATCCTCTAAATTAGTTTCGCACGCCAAACAAATTTTTTCTACTGTATAGGGTCCATCTGAAAGAAAAAAACATACGATAAAAATGAAATTATCATTCAAGTATCTTAAACGTCGAATATTACCTATTTGAAACCACTGATTCGTTGGAATTCCAGTATCTTTTCTGGCTGATACTATCGCTTCTCTCATGGCCAAAGGTACGACAACACCCATGCAAATTGCAGGCTCGGAGCATGCTTAAAATTCAATTATGAACAATATAAATCAGTATAACAGAGTCAACGTATTGGTATAAAAGAAGATATAACAAATCCTATATTTAATTATATTAAGAATCTAAATCATTTTTTAAAACTATAGGCAAGTCTCCTGGACTTACCATACATATAATAAAATTCTGAGTCGAGTCTGTACATTAAATATTTTTTGGAAAATCTTATTAAAATAGTCATTATTATCAGTACATAGGCCGAATCTATTACTTTTTAGAAATTTGTCTGTTTGTCTGTCTGTCTGTTTGGGAACGTATCACGAAAAAACCACTGGATAGATTTTGATGAAATTTGGTATGATGATAGCTGGTTATCCGGGTCAACTTATAGGATACTTTTTACTGCGGGACAATATCTCATCTCTGAGAAATCTATACTAACCATAAAAACGTATCAAGGGACGAACCCTAGCATAGCGAGAGTGAGTCGCTAATCTTAAAATAAAAAATAAACAATGATACAGATATAAAACAGAAACTACATTTGAAAATAATAACTTAAAACAGCAATGTAAAATAACTAACATTGTTTCTAGAACAAGAGCAGACATGAAAACAATTTGGCAGCGAAAATACCTTTGGATCCTAAAATAACATCATAGCTGTAAGATCTCCTAGAGAAATAGACGTTAAATATTGTTGGTATGTCAGTTCCTTCAGGCACAAAGTAATTCCAGGTCCTGTCAGTTAATAGTTCGCCAGTGTTAGGGTCGTACACCAGTTCTTCCATTGTGTTATATCCTACACCTTGTATAAAAGCTCCTTCCAACTACAAGGAGAATATTATGTAATGTTTACAATTGTACATTAATCTATAGGTATCTTAATACGTGAAGCAAACTTTGTACCCTTTTTTACGAAAATTGCGCGGACGGAGGAGTATGAAATTTCCCACACTTATAGTTTATATAGAGAAGGAGTGCAGAATGCTTTTTTTTAATTATGCATAAAAAATACAATTAATCAATAAAAAAATATTACACACACTACCATGTATTTGACACACACACGCATATATACTCTTTTGTTTATTGTTAAAGTCTGTGGTCAAATTGAGAGTAGATTAATATTGTAATATACGCCAGATAATAAATATTGAATTATGGTTGATTTTCAACCACGCGGCGCTCACTAGTTAATATAATTGTTTAATAATAATATTATGAAGCTGAAGAGTTTGTTTGTTCGTTCGTTCGTTCGTTTGTTTGAACGCGCTAATCTCAGGAACAACTAATCTGATTTGAAAAATTCTTTTTGCATTAGATAACCAATTTATTGAGGAAGGCTATAGGCTGTACATTTATCATCATACTACTACACAAGGAAGTGAAGATGTAATCATAAATGTCAACAAATCGGGCAGCATAAAGCCAAAGAGATTTTTTTTTTATTGAATGCAGACGAAACCGCGGGTTCTGCTAGTAATAGAATAAAAAGTTTGGGATACAAATTATTCAATATGAAATTTATTGTTGTTGACAGTCGTAGTAATTTACGCCTGGTTCCAATACGACATTTAATATAATGAACGCAATATGTTGAATTAACTGATGAATCTCTCACAGTTCCTATTTAATTAAATAAGTACATACGTTAATATTCTATATATTTGCTATTTCTCTTGCAGGATAATGAAGCATACTGCGACGTCGGCTACTAAAAGTTTGTGAAATGTCTGCCTATGCTATAGTAATTATTTTTAAAGAAGCTTTTAAACTCGGACTTTTAGTATATAGCTTAGAACGAATCATATTTTTGCATTATTATATTTAATATTAATTTTGTGACGGATAAATAAGTAGTACCTGGGCGACCGAGCTTCGCTCGGAGTTCTTGAAAGATTGTATATTTTACATTAAGTGACTAAGTGTTACCGAGAAAGTTGTATAGATGTCGCGATAAGAACAATTTTCTTTTTAATTTGGCTTAAAAATAATTTTACATTAAGTGACTAAGTGTTACTGAGACAGTTGTATAGATGTCGCCATAAGAATAATTTTCTTTTTAATTTGGCTTAAAAATAATTTGACATTAAGTGACTAAGTGATACTGAGACAATTGTATAGATGTCGCTATTTAATTTTGCGTAGAATAATGCATAAGAAAAACGCATGAAAACTCGAAAACACGCGTTTTCCCAGACATGTGACTAATCTAGATCAATTTTTCGCCCGCGAAAGCCCCCATATACAAAATTTCAGCAAAATCGTTAGAGCCGTTCCCGAGATCGCTGGTATAAATAAATAAATAAATAAACAAGAATTGCTCGTTTAAATATATAAGATTATTAAGAAATTATTAATATTATTGTCATGAATTTATGTATTTTGTGTCAAAATGTAATAATATCAGATTACTTACCTACTGACATTGTAAACTTACCTGTCCAATATCAATTGCTGGACTAACACTCTTCCCTACATCTTCTATTAAATCAACTTGAATCAATTGCCACTCTCCTGTTAGAATATCGACTTCTACTTCTGCTAACGTAACTCCATAGACGTTGTATTTAAATGTATCATTAAAGTTACAAACACCATTTGCTTGTAAATTTACTCCAAGTGTATATGCTTTAGCGATAAGTTCCTCCCATGTTGGATTACCCATTTCTGCTTTTATAGGTTTAAGCCTTTGAAGTAACTGTTCACAGCATCTTTGGACACCAATAGCTACACTTTGAGAGGTCAAACTTGACACTGTAGGTGTATTATTAGGGTTTGCCGTAGTGCTACTAGGTTTGACCTTAATTTTACTCATGGGGATATTGAGATAGTAAGCGCATACTTGAATCGCTTTTGTGTTTATTCCTTGCCCTATTTCAACACCACCGTGAGTTATAGCCACTGAACCATCCCCATGATACACTGACATTGTGATGTTTAAGAGGAAAGGCTTTGAACTTTTCCAATTCATCAGAGTAAATCTTAATCCACGTTTCTTCCATCGATTACTTAAATTATAGCTCTCAACTATAGCTCTTCTGTTTGCGTAATTAGAACTAGTCTTGATAGTGTCAATCATTTCTAAAATATCCGAAAACTGTTCTGTGTCTAAGTTATTCAAACGAACTTCTAAAGGATCTAAGCCTAATTCATAGGCTACTCTTTCCATTATTATCTCAGTAGAATGGATACTCTCTAAAGTTCCTATATAATCAACAATTTTATAGTTATTTAATGGTAACATATATTACAATAAACATTTTATAAAACATTTAATGCTATACCTGGTGAACGAAACCAGCTGTTTGAAGGAGTATCAGTAACAGTATTAAAGCTCCGGAAATTCCATCTATTTTTTTTATAGCAATTATAATAAGTACCTGCTGTAAATTCTATTAGGAGTTCATTTACTATATAACCATTATCATTATAGATGTCATAATTGAGAAACTGGATAACACCATTTCGATCTACACCGATCTGAAATCATTTGAATCACTCCTATACCATGTTCGTATCGAAGTACCTTTTAATAAAATTAAGATATGCGATTTTAAATCTTTTATTTAAAATGTCAGTTTATGTCCAGACTTAATTTGAAAGAGATTAGTGTGATTTTGTTAGATAACGAATCATGTTAAAAAAGATAAAACTTTATGACCTAGATATTGAGAATATTGATTATTCTGGGAAAAGAAGAATTTTAAGTTTGACTGGAAATTGAAATTATACAAAATAAATAATTTGATGTATAGATTTTAATGTCAGGCTATTGTTTACTTATAAAGTAAAACTTTACTTTTACAATAAGGAATATGATTCGTAAATATTTATTTTATTATCTTTCATTGTTAGTACTTAGTACTTACTTCATAATTAGTTGAAGAGGGCATTCTTTTTCCAACAGCTCGAGTTTGAGTCGTGAGGGGCATAAGAAATCTGCAAGGTCTGTTTAGCTTATATGCGACCAGACTGCAAGCTGTTGTAACTAGGGTCTGCCTAGATAATTTCAGACCATAACTACCACCAACTCGACGTACTTCTATATCAATGCTAAAATATGTGAGGCACTATATTAATTAATTTCTCTCCGCTTCTTTATTTTATTACTTAGTATGAGATTAAACATGAAATTATAGTTATACTAGCTTATACCTATTCTGGTCAATGTTAAGTGATCGTGATGTCATCAATTGATCAGCATCTATGTAATGTGATGAAGAACTAACTTTGAGTCCATCATCAGTCGGCCAAGAGACACAAGCCATGTTCTCCAAACAAAAATGATATTGACCGAATATAGTTTCTTCACCTATAAGAACAATGAAAAGAAGAATGTATACTTTAATTTGAACGCTTAAAAACAAAACAAATGACACAAGACAAACAAACCAAATTACCAGGAATCACTGAGCAAAGAAGACTTAAGAAAAAGAGCATGAATTTATTATTATAAATGCGACAGTTTTATGTGTGTTTGGATGAAATTAAGTATAGAGATAGACTATGATCTCTATTAGAACATATTTGATTCTTAGTAATAAAATTTGTCAAAATGTGGCGCTGCCTGTAAATAATATTATAAATATAAAAGGCACAAGGGACACACTCGAGAAAAGCGAGGGTAAATTGATTGTTTGTCCACAATAAAATTAAAAACAAATAAATAAAATAACCAGTCAATTACAATAAGCATTTAATAATTACGTATGTACATACCTTTAATCACTTTTACAATATCATTTCCATGACTCGTTCCCTTTATCGATTGAAATAACGCAGTTTTTTGTATATTATTTTTATTTACTCTTATATCAATTTCAGGTTTGGTTATATTACGATATGTAACTTTTACAAGCAATGCAGCTTCATTTGCAATATCCTTTGATTCTGCGACAATAATTCCTAATGGTTGATTGAAACAACGAACTTCACCACTGCAAAGAATTTCCTCATTTGTCAAACTCTTAAAATCTTCAGGTGGGGTGAATGAATTGATACCAGGAATATCTTTTGCGGTGTAGAATGCTATTACTCCTGACCGTTCCTACAAATATTTCAAATATATTTCTACATATATTCATGACAAATTTACATGAAAATAAATTCTGTATATTGATGTTATAATTATTAGGTACCCACCAAAGCTTCTTTAGGATCTATACTATGAATCGTTCCTTTGCCAACTGTGGTAAGCACAAATGTTGCATATACTTCTTTGGGCAATTTGTGCAAGTCTTCTGCATAAATAGCTTCTCCTGCACATTGAATCTTAAAATAATAATTGAGTAGATATAATACATTCTTTTAAAAATATACATAATATATAAATAACAGGAATAAAATTATATATATAGTAATTTATTCGTGCAATTCTTTTATTTGATATAAGTTATATCTTCATACCAGGTGATTGTAGAAGTAATAAATCACTAACTGCCATATTGGATATAGAACGTCATTTGGATATGCTCCTGCTGCATTGTTACCGAAAATAAACGTGTGCGCTATATTTCACCTCAATACGTTGGTAACTTTTTTAAAAGCTAGTAGGCTTATTGCGCATATTCGCACCCACCCATAAACAATTGAACTTAAATAAAAGCTTGTAACACTTTACTACACGTTTGAGATTTTACATTATCAGCGCGAGTTTTAGCAAAAAGTTTTTACAGTATTATTTCATTTTTCATTATTGTTGTTAATTATAAATTTAAAATAATATATCAAAAAAAATATTATTTTAAAATAATGGTCAAAATTAATAAAATAAAACTATTTACCAATGCTTCTACTTTGGTCACTGGTTGATTGATTGGCCACATTGAAGGATCAGTTACAAATATCTGAGAACCTTTAGATACTGGACGAGTTTCATGTAAGTTTATAGCGCCAGACTTGTACTTTGAAATCAATATATCATCTGGACATAGTTGTAAAAGACCCTAAAACATGAAGCATCGAAAGTTATTACTTTGGTTTAATATTCTATCATGTCATAGGCTTGAAGACGAACATTAAATTACAAAGATACCTTATAAAATAGTCCAAGAGCTAACTTCTTTCTATATTGGACTGAAGGATCAGGTGCATTTTCTTTAACAACCAGTTCTTCGGATAAAACTGCAATAGCATTTTCTAAAGTACTATTTTTGAATAATATTTTTCCTAATAACATATTTTCAGTGTTTTTAGCTCGCGAAAAGTTTGAAGATAATCCACCATAGGCAATTCGGCATTTCTGAACCGTATTGTTTTGACTTAATTTATAGAAAAACGCAGCATTTACTATAGCATGTGCGTTTCTTGGTCGAGCAGATACCTGAAAACCTTACAAATGTGTGATCCGTTGTAAAAATAATACTTAATTATATAATAAATAGCCATATTAAGATATTCTCTTTCTGAACAAAAAGAGTAAGTGATTATAAGAAAATATATTAACCCCTCGAGGACCGCATACACGCCGGCGTGTACGATAACAATTCAATATTCGGAAATTTGCACGGATTTCTTAGAAATTATCCTGGAGAGATTAAACCGAATTTTATTCTTAACCGGATCCTATAATAATTTAATAAACAGAAGGAAGGAACCAAATATTATGGTTAGTATTTTTTTCTGTCACGAGAAATGAATCCTTTCTCGCGTGACGGCTCAGTAAGCTGACATGCTACGGGATTAATGTTATTCATAACGGTATGCCATTTGCTTTTATTTAAATAATTGCAAGCGTGTAATTATTTTTTTAAGATTTATATTGTTTAAAAAAATACACTCATAATTTTACCATACCTTAAACGAGACCAATTTATTATCTCTACTGAAAGGTGGCATCAATATGTTCTTTATTATTTTACCTTTCATATTTTCATGTAAAAATTCCTTCATTGTCACACTTTTTGTTACATCTGGAGCTAGCACTGAAAACGAAAAATTTATATATATTTTTTAACATACAATTATTTAAATTTTATTACTAATTCAAGCAATATGTACGCAATTTTTGGGACCAGTCCGTAAAGTGATTAATCATTTATGTAGAATTTCGTCATTATTGTAATAACAAATATGAAAATAGATATTAAAGCTTTTATTTACAAACTAAATAAACTATTACTCACATATATTTACCTCCGCACCTATAGCTTGTAAAAGGAGAAAAATATCTGATGGAAAATTATGGTGCATATGTTTTAACATAAGGTTACCTGCTATCGTACCCATCTAAAATAAATTGTAAATAAAAATTAATATATTAAAAAAAATGTAAGTTTAAAATGTTTAATATCATTAAAGTATTATTTGTTGCATCTTTAAAGAGTAGAAAAACAAAAACCAAAAACAAATCTATCCCACAAGAACCGTAGATATATATATATATATATATATATATATATATATATATATATATATATATATATATATATATATATATATATATATATATATATATATATATATGTTTGTATATATTTCTGCCCTTCTGATCATATTCAAGCAATTTTAAATTAATCCAATTTTAAGCCTAAAGTGTGCGCAACTGGGTTAGGTCATCGCCAATAACCATTTTATTATATTAAACATATTTATATTAAAAAAATGCTGATCCCATGATCAGCATTTTTTTTAATTAAGGCGGCACACGAGGAATCGTAAAACGTTGTTGATTTTGATAATTTTAGTCTATATAAATCAAATTTAAAAATAAATCATAAATCAAATCAAATTTAAAAGATTTTGTGCAAAGTGCATGAGAAATAATGTATAAAAAGTGACACGTAATAAATGCATAATAACAGCTCACTCACATTTCTAACAGCTAGATTAGCTACTAATTCTAAATGGTTAATGACAACTTTTAAATAACTAAAATATTCTGTATCAACAGCTTCTTTCAATATTCCCATAAATTCTGTGAGAGTATTCCCAGCGCCAATGCTCAAATTCTGATCAAGAAAATATCCTTTTAGTTCTGACACTGTACTTATATCTATTAATATTTTCGGATATCCTTCATTAGGTTTCACTCCTGATATATAAAAAAAATACTTTTTAATTTTTGAGTATATCCTTTTAATATTGGTAATTAGTTTAAAAATCAACACATTATTGTTTGGAATAAGGTTTTGAAATAACGTTACGGGTTTTAGGTTGATATTTAGTATTTTGGTACCTGAAGCATACTTTTGAAGTGAAAACTTCTATCTAGGCAGATTTGGATGAAGAGTAAATTTATCTAAGTCGTCATCAACATGGTCACGTGACGTGTTAATGCTAACACTCAGAGTGCCGATAGATATCAAAATAAGATTAATGTAAACAGTTTTAATTTATAAATTTTAATTTAAGATCAGACAATTAATTTAAATATCAAAAATAGCAACTATTTGTTTATAGTTTTAAGTTATCACTTCTGTTGGCAGTCCTCATGACTACTTTTTTTATTAATTATAATAGAATATATTAGACTTTCTACCTTTGGCAGTGTTACCAGCAACCAACATATAAGAATCATCTCCATTTGTTTTTAGAACATAAAATATGTCTGTCACACTTTGAGCTCTGTACCAGTGTTTACCATCTTGTAGTTCAATATGCAAGATATAATGCTCAAGATTATCTTTGGACACAATACACCAGCCATTTTCATTGCATTTATTCTGTGAGCAAATGCTTTTCAATTTGTCACTAAAATCCATGTCTTCAATGTCAAATATTTTAGGTTCAGGAGCATCACTTGCGAATTTTTTAAATGTTTCCAAAATTGGTCTATACCCCGTACACCGACATATATTACCGGATAGAGATTTTTCAATGTCTAGCATTTTCAATTGTTTTTGACTCTTTAATAAGCTGAAAGAATTAGTTTGTTCTCATTATTTTTGTTAATATGTGTAAGACGATAAAAAAGTAATTAGATGATAATATGTTAATCCAATTACCTAATAGATTAAGTGGATCAATTTCAAAAAAAACCATAATGGGCTGTTTTAAAATTGTTGAAAATTATAATTTAAATGAATGTTACATACGTATTTTACTAACCTGTACGCAGACATGACAAATGCTGGACTACAATATCCACATTGAGAGCCGTTCCCCTCAGCAAGAGCTTTTTGCAGAGGGTGGTATCCTTTAATTCGATTCCCTAACCCTTCAATAGTTGTGATTTCCCAATCATGGCACGACGTGATTAAAATCATACACTGTGAATATTCATCTACTAATATATACCATGTATGAATTTTCCCATATTTTGTATGCATACATACGTGTATATGGACATAGACGACTAGTGCATTTAAGTTGAGTACTTATTGGAAAAAACACCATAATGAGTCAATTTTTAACTCTGTTACGAATAAAGATCGAAATAATACACGAGGAGTTTTTGTTTCATATTTGTTATAATAATATGGCTTTTTTAGTGACAATCTATGCATTTAAATTAGTAATAAATGGCTGAGAATACTGAGAATTTTTATTAAGATATCATCATCAAAACGATCATATTATTTGTATTGGAATCTTCTACAATATAATATATGAAAACTTCTAAAAACTTACAGAATTTACAGCCTCTGGTAAAGAATCAGGTGTTTTCTGGACACTCACTCTACAAACTCCGCAACCTCCCTCTAAACACATATACTTCGTCCCTCGGAGCTCTAAATATTCCCGTAGGAATTGAAGAAGGGTTGTGTTGGTGCTTGATTCATTTCCCACTATATAGATAAAAGGTTTAGTTAAGTTAATTCTAGAAATCTCTCGCAATGTTTTTCTAACAGATTTCAATTACGATGGCCAATCTCATTATGACTAGCCCTCTATGCGGGAGATATTATAGTGCATAAGGGTGCACGCAAACACAAGTTCTCAATCTATTCCTTTTACTCTCAAATCCGATAAAACGACAATTCCACACGACCGGTAAAAGATCAGGCATAGAACCGATGGTATTACGTGATCTCCGATTCACAGGGATAACATCTCGTCCGCCTAAATACAACAGACATGTAAAACCAAATAACAATGCTAAGACCTACCCGGTATTCGACCTTTAGGGCCTTACGATCGTAAGCCGTAAGTCTTAGAGACAAGACAGCATTAAGAAAATAGTTGAGTAAGAAATAACTATAATTCAATTAATAACAAGAATAAATAGAGATAGAATCAAATTACAGCTACAGTGAAAAAAAAACGACAGCATGAACATTACAATTTTCGTGCGACGTCATTGATCATATTACCAAGTCGGGAAAAAATCTTGGCTTGGGAAGATATGTACGTAATCTTATAACATTTTCTACTTAGCAGCTGTTTTTTGGTAATGTAATTTTTTTTTATATTTACAAGTATACAATGAAATGCAAAAAATTGACTTTATTCCAATTACAATCACTTACCTGAAAATTCGACACCATTTACTTTAAATTTAACACAGTCCATGACTGCTTTTCACGAATATTGCTTGTGTACTGTAGTATAAAAGAACAATTACAGCTTTTTAATTATTCACTATCGCACGTCTCTTCAAGGTCTCGTAAACAATTAAATAATTCACAAAGTATTTAATACTGTTTAAAAATTTCTGCATTTGGATTACAATATTTTATACACAAATTATACGACAGACAATAGGTATAAGACATTGTTGTATGTTGTATGGCAATTGACCTTTTGACTATAACTATGATAAAAATATTAAGATCAAGATTTTAATATAATATAACCTTACGACCTCATTTGTATTTTAAAGAGTTTAAAAGAATTTTGTACCTTTCAAAACTATATTTTACTAGCAACTCACACTCGCTCCGCTTGGGTTCGTCCCTAGTTACGTTTAAACATTTAGCTCAGAGATGAGATATTTTCCCGAATTAAAAATATCTTAAACGTTGACCCGGATAACTATGACAAAGCTATCATCATACCAAATTTCATAAAAATCTGTCCTGTAGTTTTTTTGTAATGCAATAACAGACAGACAGACAAAAATACTAATAACTATAGAATATTTCAATATGATTTTCCAAAAAAATATTTAATGTATAGATTCGACTCAGAATTTTATTATATGTATAGAAGATAAAATAAAGTAATATTTTAGATAAAATACCCATAAAATGTAGAACAAAATAATTGATTGATATGAAAAAAAAAAACAATTATCACGTATTGACAAAACCTCAAAGTAAATTATGATTATTCTTCGTCTTTTAATATATTCTTTAATGATATTTACAACTGTTTAAGTAAAATTAATGAGAGTATTGTATGAAAAATCAATAGCAACTCTGATATTTCAAATGCGAAACTGTATTATAGTAAGTGAGCTGATAAAATATTGAAGAAAACTTTTAATAGATTGTACCTACGCATACAATACTTATAAAATTAAAAGAAAATTATAAAGGCAATTGATCAATGCTTTTAGTTTCACAATAGAACTAACATTCTCATTCCTTTTATGTGGTATAACTATTTTAGTTCCGAGAGCATCTTTAGAAGAAGTCCGGTTAAAATTGAACACTTTAACGGTCAATAAAAATCTATACGAATATTATAAAGTTGAAGAGTTTGTTTGTTTGTTTGGTGGAACGCGCTAATCTCAGGAACTATTAATCCGACTTGAAAAATTCTTTTTGCATTAGATAGCCCGTTAACTGAGGAAGGCTATATACAAAATCAATCTAAGGATAAAATAATTACTTCTTAGATTTTTTAAATAAAAATAATTAGTTACAAAGGTACATCGACTTCAAAATTAGTTATTATACACCATTTGATTCAAATTCACTAAACTGTAATATTTTTAATATTCAAAGATCCTCTAAACTATTATATAATACTAGCGACTCACCCTCGCTTCGCTTCGGGTTCGTCCCTAGACAAAAACAAATCTATCCCACCGGAACCGTACATTTTTATGGGATGATTTCCAGGCCTAAAGCCTTCCTCGATAAATAGACTATCCAGCACAAAAAGAATTTTTAAATTCCAACCAGTAGTTTCTGAGATTAGCGCGTTCACCCAAACAAACAAACAAACTCTTCAGCTTTATAATATTAGTATAGATATAGATTATGAAAATCTATTCACAGGAGGTAATATATTATTACGTAACATTCACACAAATTGAGTACCTATTTCTTTTTGATGTCTAGCAAAAAGTAAAAAGAGTGAAATAAGATTTTCTAAAATTGAGGTTATCAGAATATAAATTTTATGGTGGTCCAGTTATATTTTGTCGTGAAGTGCATGCTGCAATCTAGCGGGGTGTTACTCGAGGAAACGCATTTAGGAGGTGGCCTACCTCAGTGAGCGGTGTACCATGCTGGTTGCTCCTGGTATTTCTCTGATAACAATGTGGGCTGTGGGAGAAACCTCATGGTTGTTGTGGTCTGCCTCAGCAAGTCAGTCACAGCATCATGGTTAGCGCATAAGCAATCCTGCGACGCTTTATCAGGACCAGGAATGTCCTGCTGGGTTTTAGTGGGTAGTAAAAGCCTTAACAGCCGGTGAGTCTCCAAATATATGTCATGTCATTTTTCAACTTTGAAAAAAAAAGTCCAGTTACATTTCCCAATAATTTCTATCTATTTTTATCACTATTAGACCTTCGCCTAGCTTTTAAGTTAGATACTTTAGACGACACAAGCACTGGAATATATGTACTTTAAATTGAGCTTGATTTATTATCGTCCGTTAAGTGCCTCTATTGTTCTTCAGAATGTCATTGGATAGAACGGTGTTCAGCTAAATTAATAGAATCATAATACTGCAGGTATAAATTCAAACTATTTATATAATCATATAGAGGAAAACACTCAGTTAAACGAATGGAAGTAGATTAACTTTAAAATAATTGATTTAACTCAAAAATATCATCGTTAGTCCCTCGAGAGTCGCGGGCACACCGGTGTGCCAGTTAACAATTAATTTCTCAAAATTTAACATTTATTGATTTACGCAAATATTTGACATTATAAATATAACTCGGATTTTCTTTTCGGATTTTTTCGTGCAATTATTTTGATTTCTGGTTTCCGATGTTTACTGTAGGCACTATATGTATGTGACAACTATATAATGACCTTTGAGACGTCTAAAATCTTAGTCTCTCCCGTGACCATCCTTGCTGTAAAGCATTTGAAATGTCGTGAATCAGATATCAAAATAAATCCGCAAAAAATCCGAAAAGAGAGTTTTATTTATAATATCATCGTTAATCACTCAATTTGTACTATTAAAGTAAGTAAAATGCCACTATTGTGGCAATTCGAAAGTTAAATAAGAGTTTTTCAAAGTTGAAATTCTTTCTTTTCCCATTTTGTTTTCAGAATCATAATTTGTTTTTGAATCCTTAGTTCTTGATTCAATTATGTGTTAATAATGTTATAGTCCGCTTGATACCAGATGAAGATAAAAGAGTCCAATAATAATCTAATACTATTGAAGTTTATAGAGGACAATAGTCTTAAAACATTTGAAAAGGCGCACAATATTCTGAAATGGCTCAGAGAACATCTGTAATAAAATCATCCTAAAAGTACATTTAGTCGGGCTGAGCGGATCGAGCTTTTCTCTATGGACAATGTGCTAGAAATTGACTTCGGGCTTCGAGACAACTTGCCCGTTATCCTCGTTAGGGTGTGGTACAAACGATCAGATATTTATCTATCTATCTATATAAATAAAAAGGAATGGTGCTAAGCGCAAAACTCGAGAACGGCTCGATAAACTTAGCTAATTTTCTTTTTCGTTCCTTAAGGTACACGGAAACTACCAACCTGCCTACTTTTCTATACCTATGTATGTACTTACCGTTAAAACCTATGTACCTAGAGATGGACCCGAGTGAAGCTAGGATGAGTCGCTAGTAACAGAATAAAAACAAAATCTTCTTACTAGAACAGCATACTACAAGTTACAACAGCATACTTTACCGTGCAACACTGAATTTTTAACGAATAAGAAATTTAAGTAGTTGTTAATGTTATCTATACTAATATTATAAAGCTGAAGAGTTTGTTTGTTTGTTAGTTTGGTTGAACGCGCTAATCTCAGAAACTACTGATCCGATTTGAAAAAGTCTTTTTGCATTTGATAGCCCGTTAACTGAGGAAGGCTATAGGCTATATATCATCCTGGAAAAGTGTACGGGTTCCGTGGGATAGATTTGTTTTTGTCTAGGGACGAACCCGAAGCGAAGCGAGGGTGAGTCGCTAGTGGTAAAGTAACTAAGTATATTTTATTTTGAAATTAACATTACAAGTATCTTTTATAAATTAAAATACCATCCTAAAAATTAGAACATAATAATCTTAAATTCAAAATCTTTGTTGTGTTTGTTTTTATTACCATTACCACAAAATATTAAATTGAAATATTTAAAATTTGGAATTGCCATATTTTTATTTATCATGAAATAAAAATATGGCAATACATTTCAAATTTTTAATAAATAACCCTTTTATTTAAAAAACTATATAAAATCATTTAATTGAATTAATACTTACTTATATATATTTCGTAATAACAAATCTATTCATGTTATCATATTAATAAACATTCATTACAGATAATACTTTCTTAGATTTACTCGAATATTTGAAATTTCAAAATAAAACTATCTTTTCGGATTATTTCGCGAATTTATTATGATTTTTGGTTCCCGACGTTTCGATTGCTTTACAGCAATCATGGTCACGAGAGAGACTAAGGTGTTAGATGTCTCAATGGCATTATACAGTTGTTACAGACAGCCTACCTACTATACACTAATATTACAATAAAGAAAAATTGTAATATTTATTATAATAGCTAAAATTAAGTAAATAATATTGCTATATTTAATTATAATACTTATTTAAAAACATTAAAAAATTCTAAAATGTTTAAAATGTTTAAAATCAACTAATATTGTAAGGTACTTTGATACCATTTTTGAATTTTTAAAATCATTTTTGTAAAATAGTAGGGAGGCTGTCCATGATCCTGTACCATGATTGCTGTAAAGCAATCGAAACGTCGGGAACCAAAAATCATAATAAATTCGCGAAATAATCCGAAAAGATAGTTTTATTTTGAAATTCATTACAGATAAGTTGAGTTCAACGATAATTTTCATGCAGTAGTATGTACTCTAATGAAACAAAATTCAGCATCTACTATATAAAAAATGAAATTTAGATAAATTTCCTATAACTTAGACCACTTGATTGTAGAAAAGTATGAATACGGCTCGCGCGAGCTTTGTGACACTCGAAATAGTCAGCTGTCATCTCTTGCAGCTTGATTAGCCTGCTATTACCGCTTTTGTGATAGGCTCTCGATACCCTCCGCACAATATCCTGAGATTACCCATTGTGTTCATAGATAAAGGATTAAATCTTCTATTTACGGTATAAAATTAAAGTTGTACGAGCACAAAATAAGTAAATATAAAATAGGTATTTTTGAAGTAAAACTTCTTTACGCATGCTTAACTTGGGGGGTAAGCTGGTGAATGCGTTACGAAAAAATGTACGTACATTTGTTGCCATGGTAACCGTTGTTATGTCTGACAAATCTATATACATATAATAAAATTCTAACTGAGTCGAATATGTACCTTAAATATTTTTTGGAAATTTTTATTGAAATAGACTTTATTATCGATACAGAGACCGAATCTATAGTTTTTAGAATTTTTGTCTGTCTGTCTGTCTGTTACCGCATCACAGAAAAACCACAGGAGGAATTTTGATGAAATTTGGTATGATGATAGCTGGATATCCGGATCAACATACATATAGGACACTTTTTACCGCGGGAGATTATCTCATTCCCACGGGAATACACGTTATAATACAACCCAAAAAATATTTATGATCAGAATTCCTTGAAACTTGGTATTAATGCTCTTCAATACAATTAAATAAATACGTGTTTTAACGTTTTTTGAAATTCATCCTATAAGGAGATAAAACAAGGGATGAAAATTTGTATGAAACCTACCTTTTTAAAGTTTTTTTGTTGTAGTTTTAGCGTTTTTTATTTATATATGCCCGGGATCGAGTCCCGGTCGGAATACAATGTTTTTACTTTTGCTTTTTTTTTGTGTTTATTCAAGTTTTTTGTTTTTTTTTTTATCGAAAAAATACGATATAACAAAAAAGAACTCCGAGCGAAGCTCGGTCGCCCAGGTACTTCCTATTAAAGGCCAAATAGACACTTTGTTAAATAATTCAATTCTTTTATATAAAGTTAAATGTGTAATGTTTCTTTTGATTGGAAAATCAGCTCTCATTCATTAAAATTAATACGTTGACTATTTATTAAAATTTCGCATTCTGTGTGTTGCTTGTATGGTATTGAATATTATGCTGACTAACGCGGGTTCGATTTTGGCGAAATATTTTAAACGAGCTTAATACGTTTAAGCTTCACTATATTAATACAACGGTTTTATTTGATATTACGTAATACCCATATTCTATGTATTAAGGCTCAACAGACTTCGTTAAATGCTTATTAAAATAATGAATTTCCTGTTAATGAATTGTGAAGCTTAAATTCATACTTTCTTTTTGTAATATTATATATATATATATATATATATATATATATAAAGATCTTTGATAAACATTAAGAATATTGAACTATAATAAGAATAAAACATATTAATCCAAAAAAAAAATTGAATGTTAAGTAATATCGAAATCCTATAATCAAATAAACGATGAAATTAATACCGATTATTATTCATTTATTGGCGAAATGAAAAGACAATTCGGGAAATTTCTGCAAACAGCTTTATTTAACTTTAATTACTTGGGCTCACTGCCTCTAACCTACGAATTACTCGCTCGAAGAAACTCACCTATCAATCTTGTTAAGACTATTTCGCTGTGGCTTTTGTTAAATAAGTTACTAATATTATGAAATAGTGTTGTTTGCGACTCCGCCCCTATTTTAATTTATGTAAAATCAGAAAAACTCATCTTTATGTTTCCCTCTCCCACTTCTTTTCGAGATTTCGTGTTTAGTTAGTGAGTAAATGGTCTTTCGCTTTTATAAATATACATAAGTGTGTATTAGTTTAATAGTTTGTCTTAGACAACGACTAAATATGACTTAAAGATGCACGTAATACTCGAAGTGGATCAAAAACTGGTCATTTCTTAGTAAAATAACAACAAAATTACAATATGTAATAGAAAATGAATAGGTAACTATATTTAATAGTTTCTACACATACATCACAATCAGTTATTGTCATTATTGTTATTGGAACAAATTGACTTATCAAATAACATTGACATTTAATGTCAATTCGACAGTTACAGATAAAACTTATTAATTTTGGACGTTTTATTTTTTAGATTGCACTTAAAATTTGTCGTTTTGGCTTTTTATAATAATTTTACATAATGCTTAGTTTTAAAACATAGATTTATCAATTATATAATTTATTATAATTACAAATATAATCAAATCTAGCCTAAAACTCATTTCGGCGAACGCTTTTTGAACTAATGGCAATACCGATTACCTTCCTAATGCAATTCAACTACAATCCAATTACAAGACCATTGATCGACCATTGTAAATTTAGTAGGCTACGAAATTTTGGACCAATGGTAATTGAATTATAATTGCATTGTTCCATAATGACAATTCATGTAAAATAGCAGACTTGACCCCCAGTTCTTTTTACCGTCTCACTGCTGGGAACGGGCCTCCCTTCAGTACGAGGGGGATCAGGCCATAGCCCACTTCAGTTGTTGGACTTCAGAGTTGGCGGACTTCACATGTCTTATGAAAACTTGCTAGGTTCTTTTAGACATGCAGGTTTCCTCACGATGTTTTCCTTCATTGTTAAGACAAGTGGTAATCATGTTGGAAATAATTTGCACATGAAAATATCAGAGGTGCGAAACCCGGGATTTAACCTCGCTTCACTCGGTTTCCCAAGCGAGCGCTTCACTACTGGGTTACAACTGCCTTATTATCATTATTATTATTATTGACCAAAACCGACCTTGCTTCGGGTGGTAATAAAGTAAGACAATTATATATAATAAGCATCATTAGTTATATTGTAACCAAAAATGCTTAAAATAATTTAATTCAGTACCTGGATGACCGAGCTTTGCTCGGAGTTCTTTTTTGTTATATCGTATTTATTAGATAAAAAAAGTTGAATAAATACAAAAAAACAAGGTAAAAACTTTGTATTTGACCGGGATTCGAACCCGGACACCTGTGATTGTCAATCTTGCACCTTGGCCACATGATTTGAAAACCCCCACATACCAAATTTCAGCGAAATCGTTAGAGTCGTTCCCGAGATCGCCCGTATAAATAAATATATACCTAAATATACAAGAATTGCTCGTTTAAATATATTAGATATTAAACAGTAGAAGTAGAAGCAGGAGCGAAGTTTTTTACAGCGATATCTCTATAAATTACTGAAATGATTTGGCCTTTTATGAACTATCATGACTAATTTAAATAGAACTAGCGACTCAACCTTTGCTTCGCTCGAGTTTGTCCCTAGCTTATATATAGTAAAATGGATATAGTATGTTATCCTTAAGAAATAGACAAATGCCATCGCTGACTTTTTTGTAGACTTTTTAAGGCGTACAATACTGTAGTACACTATTTTCATCTATCTCGTAGGCTTCAGCCAGCGTTTCCAATGTAAGCGCAAAAAAATGTGTTTATTTACGACATCAAATTAGAAACCTCTAAAATTATCAGTGTTTCTCTACTATAATATGCATGTATTATACATATAAACCTTCATCTTAAATCACTCTATCTATTAAAAATACCGCATCAAAATCCGTTGTGTAGTTTTAAAGATCTAAGCATATATAGGAACTGACAGTGGGTAGTGATTTTGTTTTATACTATGTAGTTATTCTGAAGCAGTAAGATTGCTCGAGGACAGATAATTGCAAGTAGTGAATTTGATTGTTGTACGTACATATAATGGAACCTTTAAATTTACATTTGGGTGACAAGTTTCAGGAATTACCCTGTATTCTTATTTTTTTAATTCAAATTACTTTGTATAGCATTAAATTATTAAAAAATATTCCTGAACGTCATAAGTCTGCCAAACAATAATTTGGAAAGAAAAAGCCTCAGTCGTGAGAAGAACTGGTGAAAGAAACAGTGAGTACGTTTACTTTCCACGCAAAAAGTACATATTTAACCAATTTTAACTAAATTTTATTAAACTAAAGTTATTACTCGGGTCAAAATTCAAATTTAGCACATCTTTTACTATCTACTAGGAAAATCTTACTTTCACTGGAAAACACAATAACTGATTCGAAAGACTTCAATCAAAAAAAAATAATGCGATTTAATTATGCGAAACTTAAATTGTTTAATCACCATATTAACCAATTCAGTATGGTAAAATCTTTCTGGAAAAATATAAAATTACTTAGTTAACTTAGTTATCTCTATATTTTATTCATTATAGTATAAGACAAAATCGCTGCCTGCTTCTGTTTCTCCGTTTATTTCAACTTTTTTCTTCTAAAATTCATTCTAAACCACAATCGCATAACGGATTTTGATATGATTGTCCAAAAAACTTTTTTTCGTACACTTACACAGGTAACACTGGTGTAAGACCTTAAGAAATAAATTAAAACAATGTACTATTACTACTGAAAATAGACGGTCTTAAAAAGACATACGGAAAAATTCACAATATCACGTCTCTATCTCCTAATATACTTACAAAAATATTTTGTACCTATTTAAAACCGTTCCTGAGCGAAACGAAAGTCGTTAATACAGAAGTTTCACATTTTACTGTAAAATTTTAAATAGCAAGTTGATTTATACGTACTCGTATATATTTAAATCAAGAAAATCTTTTCAAACGCAAGTGACGTGAGCTGAATTAAAGGGATAGGAAGTGTCGGCTTACGTTCTTTGATAAAATAGTCTAAGATCCACAAGCTGCTAGCGTATAAAGCTTTTAAAATGTACTTATGTCTAGTGCAAAAAACCGTTGAAACCTCCACTAATCATTTCACACTAAGAAATTATGTCATGTGGGAGATGAAATATATTTTATTAAGTGTTTTTAGACTACCTTCATATTTTTACAAAAATGTCATTTGACAGCTATGTCACAGGAGTATAGAAAAGAAAAATGGTGCCCAAACGGTACTCCTAGAAGCCATTGAACATAAGAGTTGAAAGAAAAGGAACAGAGGCAAAGCTTCTAAGGAGCGGACAAAATGTTTACCTATTCTGTTAGGGTTGGCAAAGGAGCGTAAAATTAAATAAACAAAACGTTTATCAGTTTTTTATTAAACAACTATTATAGAATTTATTTTAACAAATTACTTACTCCAAATATTTTTTTCCTTTTGTAATTTTTGTTTTTCAATAATTTGTTTTTTTAATTGAACGGTGTGTTTTAAATCCAACCAAAAAAAATATAATTTAATGGAAAGTATGCGAGTAGCATAGCATATCAAATTTACATTCTTGCACACATATTAAAACATTTTAAAACCGTAAAACGATTACAAACACTTCGCGCAGCGTCCAACAGCGACGACTCAGCCCTGAGTTTGAGCACACGCCGAGCCAGTATAAACCGGTTTCTCTCCGTACGCGACGTAGCCGCCAGTGCTCACGCACACACGCGCCTCAAGCTTGTAGTAGTGTACCTATCATAGCGCAGTTGCATAAAACTTTGTCTCTGTTCCTTTTATTTATTCATGTGGCTATGTTATCAGTGCCTCTTACTACGTCATTCGGGTGTAAATACCCTTGCTATTGATTTTGATGGCTCAGACGCAGCCCGATGGTAAGCTGGGCACTGTGTCCTTATAGTGCTCTGTATCGTTATTATAATATTTGTGTAATTATAATAGTTGCTTTATTATTTTTATATTTTAAACTTTAAAGTGTTATTTTGAAAGAACTTTCAATATTTTCAATAATTTGTTTACTTTTGTATTCAGCCCTTTTTAACGTCCCACTGCTGGGCACGGGCCTCCCTTCAATACGAGGGGGATCAGGCCATAGTCCACCGCGCTGGCCAAGTGCGGGTTGGCGGACTTCACATGTCTTTCGAAAACTTGCTAGGTTCTCTCAGACATGCAGGTTTCCTCACGATGTTTTCCTTCACCGTAAGACAAGTGGTAATCATGATAGAAATGATTCGCACATGAAAATATCAGAGGTGCGAGACCCGGGATTTGAACCCGCTTCACTCGGATACCGAAGCGAGCGAGTTACCATTGGGCTACCACTGCCTGCGTTTTCAATTTGTTTACTTTTGCTTATGAATAATTAAATATTGTATTATCATTATAATAAAATGTATATTTTAAAAAAGGACGCCTATTCTTTTTCTAACCTTTTCCCACATATACTCGTATATACTACTAGCGACTTACCCTCGCTTCGCTTCAGGTTCGTCCTTAGACAAAAACAAATTCATTCCTCGGAAACTGTACATTTTTCCGGGATGATATATAATAGCCTATAACCTTTCTCAGTTATCGGGCTATGTAATGCAAAAGAATTTTTCAAATCGGGTTAGTAGTTCCTGAAATTAGCGCGTTCAGCATAACAAACAAACAAACTCTTCAGCTTTATAATATTAAGTATAGATTTAGTATAATATATTTAACTATTAATCGTGTGCGTATTTGACACTTTAATGTTGTACTTCTATGCAATTTTTTATCCCCAATTTAACCAATTTTAAGGATGAATTATTGTGCCTTCAGTCTTTAAGGTATTTTTTGCAAAATTGTATGACTTTGGTATCAGTGGTTTAGACTTTGCGATGGTAGATCTATATTAAATACTAGCGTCTTACCTGCGCTTCGCTCGGATGCGTTCTGAATGTACCTTAGGAGATACACACATGCCATCGCGCATTTTTACGAGAAATCATAAATTCGAATTTTGCGTTATTTTTAAGGGTTTTCAATTTTTCTACTGGAATCCTAATTATTTTATGAATAAAACATGCCCTATATGTAGCCCTACAAATTGTTCTATCTTTTAGTGAAAGTCCCATTATATTCGGTTAAGCCGCTCCAAAGATTACTCTGGATTTCTGAAGAAACAGAATGACAAACAGAAAGACAAAAATTTAAAAAGGGCTGTGTATACTAGAAAGCGTAGTTATTTTAAAATTACAGAGAGACACTTCAATTTTATTCAAATATATAAATATGTACATATACCTATGGAGATGTACTTGTTGATTTTTCTTAGACCTCTAGGGACGAAATGAATTTGTCTGACCTTTAAATCTTTGCGTGTTGTCAAATGTACATGAAGGATCTAGCATCACTAATACCTTTCTTTGGGCTTTAAAAAGAATAAATCCTCAGAATAAGCCCAATGATATTTATAGTTTGACAGTATGTTTGGCTCAGTTTGTAGTGATCCTACTTTCTGCGCCAGTGGTCGCGGGTTCGAGTCCCGCTGGGGGCATTCATTTGCGTGATGAGCACGAATGTTTGTACTCTAGTCATGGGTGTTTATATTTATAATATGTATGTATTTAAAGTTATATTTGTGTAGTGTATCAACTATCTGGTATCCATAACACAGGCCTCGTAGCTTACCATGGAACTAGATGGTGCTGTGTGTTAATGTCCCAACATATTTATTTATTCATTTATAGTCAAACTAATTTTTTCCCGCGCCACCGCTCGCGTAATATAAAACGTACGTCGGTACGTCGATAAAAAATAGTTTGTAAGATAGTAGACTCTAGGACCTATCTCTATTCCAATTTCACCTAAATCCATTGAGCCTGAGAAAGCAACAAACACACACTTTGGCATTTGTAATATTAGTGAAATTCGGGTCTAGAACCTTACTCGCCTTCGTAATCTGCAATTGCACGAAATTACAACAAGAAGCAACAAATAACAGTTATATATAATAATCCAATATTTACATCATCATCACCCTCCTGCTCCTCAATGCTGTTGTTCAGAAGACCGCCGCCGTTCAGAAGACCCGAGGTGTGATAACCTGTACAAGATCGTCTTCTACGACACTTGTATTATTTTATCTTGAAACATTAACTTAACTTGGTATATTTTACTTTTTTTGAGCGGAACCCTAATCTTTTACTGAAATAAAAGTAGCCTAAGTTACTCCTTATAACATCAACTACCTGCCAGTGAAAGTTCCGCCAAATTGGCTAAGCCGTTTCGGAGATTAGCCGGAACAAACAGACAGACAGACAGACATACACTTCAATTTTATTTATCTGTATAGATTTGTATTTTTTATGTACTTGTCTTAACGTTTCAACATTCAATTTATAGTTAGTTTTGTTAAATAAAACAGTATCAGTTTCTGTCAACCCATAATTAATCAAATATTTACATATTGTAATTATAAAGTAAGTAATTACATAGTCATAGATTTTTAATCAATATATAGCCTTTAATCTGAGTTTAATCGTTTTCTATAATAAATAAACCTAAAGACTTCAAATATATAAAAGAATTGATGATATTTCTAAGATACTTTGATTATAACGTAAAAGCAATTCAGGCATAGAATACAAATCGAGTCATTCCAATCTAATCTCTTGGCATTGAGAGCTGAATGCTGTTAGTATTAAATCGTAGCAATTTTACTCAGTCAAAGTAATACTTAACTTAATTTTTATTTAATTTTATTTTAATTTTAAAGATATTAAAAACTTTTATCGCTAATGTAAATATTATTTTATTGGTGTCAACTAAAAATAAATGAAGTAACATATAGATGTACTTGTAATATGTTCTGAAGTTTAATATGTTCGATAGACAAAATAAACACTAACATTATGTCTATATGAAATTGTTAAATTAGAGAGAATATCTGTACTATATAGTTCCTAGGTTATTTTTTTAATTGACATAACTTTTTTATTTACTAAACGATTGAAATAAAACAAATACTAAATGTTAAGTGAAGCGTACCACAATACATTAGTGAAAACCACACTCAAATCGGTTGAGCCGTTTCTGAGATTAGCGCGCACAGACAAGCAGGCAAAAATTCTAAAAATCATTATTTTGGGTCCTATTGCGTTAATAAAGACCCCTAATAATAGTTTTTCAAATATCTTGCATGTACAGACAGTACAATTCAGATCAGTTACAATTTTATTATATGTACTTATTGAATAGGCAAAGACAAAACAGTTCATTACTTTTTCTCCTCTGTTTGTCAAACTATTTGTTTGTCTTTTTTTTGTTTAGTAGCTAATAAAGAGCTTTAGTGCTATCAATAAAAAAGTTAATTTTGGAAATAGTTTATGTAATATAGTAATATATAATATAGTACATACATCTTTTTCTACTTTGTTGGTCAATCGATTTTTTTTTTTGTTTAGCAGCTATTGACCAGTATTAATAATAAAAAAAGAGTATGATCGAATTTTGGTCACTGGGAGAAAACTGTTGGCACATTACAGTAAAAGAATAAAAAATAATGTTCTAATTTTCAACTGTGACAACGCTTTCTCTTCTCTGAACCGCTATAATATAGATTGTACCAATTCATCAAAAACAAGTATTAATTATTATTAGTGATCGCCGCGTGGTTTAAAATCAACCATAACTAATTAAGTTATATATTTATTGTCTTGCGTATATTACAATATTAATCTATTCTCAATTTGACCACAGACTTTAACAATAAACAAAAGAATATATATGCGTCTGTGTGTCAAATACTTGGTAGTGTGTGTAATGTTTTTTTTTATTGATTTAATCTACTTTTTACGCACAATTTAAAAAAAATTGCATTCTGCACTCCTTCTCTATATAAACTATAAATGTGGGAAATTTCATACACCTCCGTCCGCGCAATTTTCGTGATAAGGGGTACCAAGTTTTTGCTTCACGTGTTAATATATGTATAGATTAGTTAGTCCAATATGTGCTTACGAGTACCTTAAAAGTAATAGTACGAGTACCTTAGAGTAGTATCTTGAGACATTCTTAACATTTGTAATTATTAAATCGCTCTTAGAACGCTTATATTACAGCTAATTCGTAAAAATTTATTAAAAACCATCCAATAAAAGACTTAAGATTATTAAAAATGTCAAGTTGAGTATTGCTTTCAAACATATCTAAACGAATATTCAACATTCTTGAAATATTCCTTTCTGAATATTTAACTGTAAATATGGCAATTGAAGTGAATATAGTCAATAAACATTTTAATATATAAAATTTCCATGTGACGATGTTGGTCCGCGTTGAACTCCGGAACGGAACTTAACGTGTTTTTTTTTTTTGCAAAATTAGCGATTTTCATATGTGTGCCACAACAACGGGTGGCCGGGTCTGATAGTACACTTTTTATGCCTGCATATTCAATTATTTGTAAAAATATTATCTAAAATAGTGTATTTTTTAACCGACTTCAAAAAAGGAGGCGGTTCTCAATTCGTCGGAACCTTTTTTTTATGTATGTTCACCGATTACTCAAAGACGCCTTAACCGATTTGGAAAATTCTATATTTGTTTCAAAGGGTATACTTTCCAAGTGGTCCCATTTAAATTTTATCGAAATCGGTCCAGCGGTTTTCAACCAACTTCCAAAAAAAAGGAAGTTCTCAATTCGACCGTATATATATATATTTTTATTTTATGAACCAATTTTGATAATTCCTTTTTTCTTGGAAAGGAGATATACCAAGGGTAGTAACATCATAAGGAAATCAGGATCTGATGATGGGATTTCAGAGAAATCAAGGGGAACCTTCGAAAATTGTAGCGGCGACTAGTGCGTTTGTTAACTTTTTCATTAGGTATTTTCAAACCCTACTATTTGATGAAGGTTTGGAGTCGATCTGATGATGGACCCGAAAGAAAGTCGAGGGAACTCCTCAACGATTTACAGCAATTACCTGGTGTTTGGGCTTGATTAATTTGTATTGATGAGAACTTTACACCTAAATGGGTTGTGACTGTCATCAGGGGTCTGAATAAATGGCTTAATCATGCCTGAATAAATGTGTCTGAATAAATGGCTTAAATTTTTTTTTAAATCTTTCTTCTTAAAAATTACCTGCTCATTACGTCTACACTAAAAATAGAAAAATAAAAACTTAAAAAAAACGACTTCCAGGCACTGAAAAGTAAAAAATAACTAAACGGAGGTTTTCATTTAGAATAGGTACTTAATCAGATATTTTCGAAGTCAGTGCCAGCCAATATAAATCTAAGCACACCGACTTCGAAAATATCTGATTAAGTATCTATTCTAAATGAACACCCCCGTTTAGTTATTTTTTACTTTTCAGTGCCTGGAAGTTGGTTTTTATTTTATTTTTTTTTACGTTTTTATTTAGTTTACGTTTGCCTAATACAAAAATCTTCTTCATAGAAGAATGAAATCTTCTGTTGAAACGTAGACATTATTTCCGGTGGTAGGACTCTGTCAAGCCTGAGGAGTCCGACTGGATGAGTACCACCCCCTTATCTATTTCTGCCGCCAAGCAACAATGATTGTATTGTTGTGTTCCGGTTTGAAGGATAAGGTAGCCAGCGCAATTACAGGCGAGAGGCATATCATCTTAGTCCTCACAGTGACAACGCACCTGTGGTTCTGCATTTTTGTTACTTAAAACCTAAGTGCATGAATCGTAGGTGTTATGGGCGACAGGTACTGCTTTCCATCAGGTGGTCTGTCTGCTCGTTTGTCACTAAATCGCATAAAAAAAAATAAAAAAAAAACATAATAGACCGTTTTATTGTATTGAAGGATAACGGATATTTCTAGTATTTTTTATTTATTGAATAAGGCTTACCAACTAGAGAACATACACAAATTTAGTTACTAAAATAACGTCAACCAATTTCATTTTTGTATATTACTCTTAAGTACCTGGGCGACCGAGCTTCGTTCGGAGTTTTTGGTTGAAGGTATTTTTTTTTTAATTTGGCTTTAAAACAAAAAAAAACTAAAAACTTGAGTAATTCCCAGACATAAGACTAATCTAGATCGAGTTTTTGCCCCCGAAAGCGCCCACATACCAAATTTCAGCGAAATCATTACAGCCGTTTCCGAGATCGCCGGTATAAATAAATAAATAAATATACAAGAATTGCTCGTTTAAATATATTAGATTAAAGGCATGCACAACATTTTATAACTAGGTAATAGTTATACATTTTTAAAGTTTAAATATTAAAACGTATTTGGTACATACGCTTTACAATAATAATAATAATTAAAAAAAATGAAATGTAACACTAAATGATTTCTTTAAGATTTCTTTTAAAATTGTATATAGTATTTGAAAGTATATCTAGTATGTATGTATTGTTTAAAACAAAGCATTACATTTAAACGCTCACAGGTCACGCACAAAAGCAGTTCACTGAATTTAATATGAGTCTGCTTATTGCAAACAGTTTCTGTGTAAAACGAAAGGATTGGAAGGTTTATTTTCCAATGTAAGCTATAATATAAAGCTGAAAATAATATTATGTTTATATTTGACGACACGTTTGGCTCAGTTTGTAGTGACCCTACTGGCTGTGCCAGAGGTCGCGGGTTCGAGTCCCGATGTGAGCATTCATTTGTGTGATGAGCACGAATGTTTTTACTCCAGTTATGTGTGTTTATATTTATAATATGTATGTATTTAAAGTTATATATGTGTAGTGTAACTATCTGGTATTCATAACACAAGCCTCGTAGCTTATCATGGAACTAGATGGTGCTGTGTGTTAATGTCCCAACATAATTATATGTTTAAATTTATTTATATGAAAATATTAAAGTGATTTGATGAAGTGCTAATTAGAGAAAGAGAAAAGTATATACTTGAAGGTTACCCAAACAGTTTTTTGCAATTTGATTCCCGTGTATCGTACTTCGATAGTAATTTATAGCAGCAAATGTAAAAATGATTAAACTTAATAATTATTTGTGCTTCTATACTTGGGTGAAAGATTATATTTTTTGTTTGAACTTGAGGAATAAATCGAATATTTTCTACAAAAAATCTATAAGAACCCAAGGGTAGATAAAGTTTAAAAGTTGGCGGCCGTCCGCTGGCGATCTCTATGACAAATATGAGGTCGTGATTAGTAAGTACTGCCTTTATTTAATAACTGATACATGTTATATATCGTGACACATTTATAATATTAGCGACTCACCCTTCGGGTTCGTCCCTAGACAAAAACAAATCTATCCCACGGGAACCGTACATCTTTTCGGGAGGATATATAGCCTATAGCCTACCTTAGTTAACGGGCTATCTAATGCAAAAATATTTTTTTTAAATTGGATTAGTAGTTCCTGAGATTAGCGCGTTCAACCAAACAAACAAACTCTTCAGCTTCATAATATTAGTACGGATATGAAATAAATTTTTGGTGTCTACATAACATACATATACGCGACAGTCAGAGCAGCTAATATGTGAATCAAAAAGATGTATGCTTTGATAGATACTGTTATATAAACACGTATCACACGAATGTATATCAAAATCTATTCTAATATTACAAAGAGGAAAAAATTGTTTTTTTGTTTGTTTAGTTGTATCGAATAGGCTCCGAAATTACTGAACCGATTTAGATGAAATTGAGTAAGAAGATAGTTTGAGACTCTGGGAAGGACATAGAATAGGTTTATCCCGGAAATTATCCCTTAACGGGGTGAAAATAGGGGTGAAAATTTATATGGGGAAGCAACCTAGGGACGAACCCGAGCAAAGCAAGGGTGAGTCGCTAGTAACTAATAAAATAATACTATTGAATTAAATGAATAGTGATAAAATTTTCTTTGCCTACTGAAGAAGAAGAAAAAGCAATTTCAAATTTTCACCGCCGTATAGCTTTTAATGGAACACGTTCTTTATTACAGGTGCTCATAAGACCCGAGCTTGGGTCAGCATTTGTTTTGCATGTGTACGATATAACTTTATCATTAAACATTAGATATTTGAATGTGATTGTGTAAAATGGTTCTATTTGTTTTACTTATAACTAACTTCTGTCTGCAACTTTACACGTGCGTGTATTACTAATTACTAGTTATCAGATCCCTTTTTTACCAACATTCTATACATAAGTACTCTACAGGAAAAACAAGGGTGAAATATTAATTATATTGTCACATACATAGTATTTTGTTAATTTATGTTATTCGACTGCCTTATTCGTCTAGTGACTAGACTGTCAACTATTTGTGATTGACTGACTATCTATAATAGAGGTCGTCGGTTTGAGTCCCATTTGGAATACGTATGTAGTCATTGGCTTTTTCTATCAAAAAGGTCTCAGCAGCTCTGAGTAGAACTTGGCGACGGTATACCTATCCGGCGGTACCGGACTATGATGGTGAAATTACCAGAAAGTGCACTTGTTCAAGTGCACATAGTTATGCACTATACCATCCCCTACGCAATTGGCTTCTGACTAAAGGACGTGAGCGGGAGAGTGGTCACCGTAAACAGAGGCCTAGAGAAGGCGGTCAGGAGTATGTATGTATGTATATTAATTATATTAACGGAATACACTATTGTATGATATAAATTATAAACAACACTTTTTCATGCAAAAAACATTTATTTGATAACTTTATTAGAATATAACGACTTGGCTGACGACACTTTTGATTTTTTCTTTTCATGATAAAAATCATTTTTATATTCGTCTAGCAACTCACCCTCGCTCCGCTCGGGTTCGTCCCTAGTTACGTTTAACGTTTAGCTCAGAGATGAGATATTTCCCCGCAGTAAAAAGTATCCTATATGTTGACCCGAATAACCAGCTATCATTATAGCAAATTTTATCAAAACTTGTCTAGTGGTTTTCCCGTAATGTGGTAATAGACAGACAGACAGACAAAAATTCTAAAAACTATAGATTTAGCTTCTGTACCGATAATAAAATCTATTTCAATAACATTTTCCAAACAATATTGAATGTACAGATTCGGCTTAATTACAATTTTATTATATGTATAGATGCTCAAGCAAGTTAGTATCAATCAATCAGTAGCAAGTTTATTATATGTAAAGCGATTTATTCATATACATTATTATATTGTTGGCGGATCTCATATATCTTTCAGAAACTAGTTAGGTTCTCTCGTACTGCAGGTTTTCTGACTATGTTTTCCTATACTGTTATAGGTAAATAGTAATCATGTGGAATATGATTTACACATATAATAAAATTCTGAGTCGAATCTGTACAATAAATATTTTTTGGAAAATGTTGATGATGGTGAAAATGCATTATTATCGATATAGATGCCGAATCTATAGTTTTTAAATTTTTGTCTGTCAGTCTGTCTGTCTGGGAATACATCACGAGAAAACCACAGGATAGATTTTAATGAAATTTAGTATGAGGATATCTGGTTATCCGGGTCAACATATAGGATACTTTTTACTGTAGAAAAATATCTCATCTCTGAGAAATCTATACTAAACGCTAATCTATACTAATATTATAAAGATGAGTTTGTTTGTTTGTTTGTTTGGTTGAACGCGCTAATCTCAGAAAGTACTAATCCGATTTGAAAAATTCTTTTTGCATTCGATAGCCCGTTAACTGAGGAAGGCTATAGGCTTTATATCATCCCGGAAAAATGTACGGTTCCCGTGGGATAGAATTGTTTTTGTCTAGGGACGAACCCGAAGCGAAGCGAGGGTGAGTCGAGCGTCAATAATGTTTGTTTTGGTCGATGATGTCAAATAAAAGACTTGTAATAAAAACAGAATATTATATATTTTCAACTCATCACAATGTCGCATAGAAAGTTAAATTACTACATGTACATATATTTATTGATTGAATAATTGCTTAAAAAATTTTGGAAATTTACAAAGCGCATCTCACGTGCGAGTAGTTCATAATATAACATTTGGCATTAAACGTACAATATTTATTTAATAAATTATAAAATAATATAATTTTTCTAATACTTTGAATTTTAGTTTTCTAAAGCAACTATTATTGCGGGAAGTTGCTTAGTTAAAATTAACCGACTTCAAAATTAGTTTATATTTTATGTTAGTTATTATATACCTTAATTTAACATACGCGTGTAAAACGTACATAACATAATATTAACAAGTTGATTTTTTTGGAAGTACAGTTTGTAAATAAAAATATATTGGTAACACTGATATAGCATTAAACGAATATTTTACTAATTTAACATTCTTATTTTCAAAATTAGTACTGGAAATAAATAAAAATTTAAAAAAATGTGGTAAGACTGTTTGAAGGACAAAATACAAGTATCTTTCTTATTAGAAGTCGGCTAACAAGTGTGAGTTAAATTATCTAATATTTTCTATGTTAGTATAATATTTACATTATGATTTATACATAATAATATGATAATTTTGTATGGTACCTTACATAAAAATTTGCAGCAGATATTGTAGCGATTTTACTTACTTATAAATATGTTTAACTACTAATAGTTTAAATATATGTAATACTGATGTCAGAGTCCAATCGTTTAATTTGCCATTTCGCAAAATGCCTAGGCTTATCGTGATACTTCGCCTGTTCGCCATTTTGTTATTTAGCAATCTAATACTTGAAAATTTTTAAAATGCCCGCCAACTTATAAAATTTTTGAATATTTAGTGTTTTCATTTAACATATTAAAAAATTAGCTAGCAGCTAAATCTTGTCAAGCAATCACTTGAAACCTAGGCATATTACATATGACTGCATACTTTATTTTTTATTTTCATACATAATTATCTACCAGACCAACGTCATAGGAATTGATTATCTTTATTGATTATATTTATTGATTTGTACATGTAGGTATATATAACATATTAAATCAATAAAACTTAATTTTTCTCTTTTTAGAATTTACATTTTGCCATTTTTATGTCCATGAATAATAATTTTAAAAACAAACTAATTTTAATTGTAGTTGATAATATATTATACACGTACCTATGTATTTACTAATAAACATTACATTTTTACTTATAAACTAAAGCGCTTAGAGCATACTTGAGCAAATTAAAAGGTATAAATTACACAGTAGACACTGGACAGTTCCATGATATATTATTCTATGGGCAATTACTATGGGGTAATGCGACCCATAAGAATATGTTTCTTTTCGTCTTTTTTTGCAGAAAATAGTTACGAATGTGATGTATCACTTTGCCTTTTGTAAAATTTAAGAAAAGTTTAAATAACTTCCTTAGCCAAATAAGAGTAAGAACTACAAAGACAAGTTTTTATAATATAAAAAAATAAAAATAAACTTAAATCTAGATTAGATTTTAAAAAGTTTAAATAACGAGAATGATATAAACGCCTTTCACTATCAGTTCTTAAGACAAAGGCGTTTCTTTTGGTTCAAAGATTTGCCAATATAAATTACGAATTGAAATTAACATCTCTGAATAGCTTCATTAATTTTGAAAGTATAAAGACTTCAAAAATTTGAACTCATACTTTTAAATTGAGCAAGGTTGTCTCTTTATATATGAGTATCAGTGGGCTGGATATAAAGAATGTAGTTGTTCAGCAATTTCAGGATATTTCATTGTATTATCAAAATAAGAACAAGCATCCGACTGAATACATACATACATACATTCATATTATATTTTTTTGTATTCTAAGTAAATGATATGATTTCTAAACTACCCACTACCTTATCAAATCGCGTCGTGCATTATTCACTTTGTATTTCATTTATTTAAATATTCAAACACTTAGTCTATATTCTTCAGTTATATAATATTTATTACAAAAATTTACAGTTTTCTTATTATAGAGGCCGCAAACATCATTAAAGTCTACGTACTCTAAAACCAAAGTAAGTTTATTTATTTTTGTTGTATTTTTGATGGATAAAATTTAAAAAGATCAAAGAAGATTTTATTTTTGAAACTAATTTAAAAAAAATCCTCGAGCAAACATTATGTTTGGGTAGATTTTTTTTAGAAATAAATATCTTAGTAAAAATTTGAAATATCATTTACGATTAAGCTACATTCTATCATTAAGGATATGCTACATACATTTGCATATAGGTTTACATAAATAAAAAATATATTTTTTATTAAAGAAAGGTTTGTTAAAAAATAACTTCAGCATTCAAGCCTTAAACTGATAACGCCAGTCAAGTTAAATGTGATAATAGGTAAGTACAATTACTAAGAAAAAATTCAATAAAATATATAACAATAACGTAGTAACTGAATATTAAATCTTATTTGGACGGAAAAGGCAAAATATTGAGTTCAAGCGAAATCATTTTATTATAATAATATCACAATCTAAATTCATAGTATAAAGCGTCCAGACCATAGATATAGAGAATGGACCGAGTGTTTCTTTGCCAGGCGTCAGCTTAAAAGGTGGAAAAGCGACAGAGACAAAACAAATGTGCGGCCAAAAATCTTCTGTATATAACTATTTTAAATTTCATTAAAATATTATAATTTTCACATTTCATTTGCAAATTCAAATTGGAGTAAAAGATTGATTTTGTCAATTTCATGACAGTCATGCTCAGTCTATTCTCTTCGGTTGTCATCTAGAAAGGTCAATCATGCGATCAGCTTCCGACGTTCATACGTACTTTTTATATGACAGTCGAAAAACGGCTAAATAGTGGAGTTGTCGCAACAATTTAAAGAGATTCCTGTTCAGATCAAAGGCGATGAGCTACTCTGTGGATTTTTTTATTATATTAGTATTTTACTTCAAGAGGATGTTGTACCAATTGTACTAAACTAAAAAAAAAAAATTACTTAGTATTATATCAAGTTTTAAAATATACGATCATCATTTTAAAATATACGAGAAATGAATTTCAATTCTTGACTAATTTCAAAAAGGAGAAGGTATTCAATTCGGTTGTTTTTTTGTGCGTATATGCTATGTGATATCTTCGCCAATTGAATTGAATTGATTTTCATTCGATTCAATTCAATTTTCTTGTTAATAATCGATTTTCATAATTCTTTTTTAATTAATTGGTTAAACCTCAAGGTCATATCTAAACTATAATATTATAAAGAGAAGAGATAAAGTTTGTGAGTTTGTGAGGTTGCAGGGGGTAATCTCTGGTTCTACTAAACCGATTTAGATGAAATTTAGTAAGGAGATAGTTTAAGACCTTGAAAAGGACAAAGGACACTTTTAATTCCGGAAATCATCACTTAAGAGGGTGAAAATCGGGATGAAAGTTTGTATTGGGAAGCAAGCTAGGGCCGAACCCGAGCGAAGCGAGGGAGAGTCGCTAGTACAAAATAAAATTCTCAAAGGGTAAAATAATTATTGCTCACTCGAAGGGTAAAGTGGATGTACTTTTTTTAAGAAAAAAATCATTTCTTATTTAATTAACTCTATACTGTGTTGTTCTTTGCACGTGTCTAAATTACGTTTACAAGCTTCAAATTGTACTTTAATGAAGGATATACTGTAGGTTTATTTATATTTTGATAATTTAATAGAATATAATTTGTCTACGCTTCACAACGTTTCATAGCAACACTAAATACGAGATAAATCAAGAGTAAATTAAGTGTTTTAAGCGTATATTGTTTAGTTAAAATTAATATTTTGACTTAATATTTATTAACTACACAAAGGTAATTAAAGTTTGTTTAAACCTAAGACATGCTTACAACAAAAAATATCTTAAACATAAAAAAAATATCACAACCTTAAAAACAACTAAAGCATATCGCTTATTTGGCAATTTATCTTAAAATATACTGTACAAAATTGAATTGAAATAATTTGTAAGGCAATAATGCATTCCTATTTAAACTGAGAGAATGAAATGTCAAATGCTATAATCATAGCATAATTGAATTTCCTTTAATCCTATTGGAATTAGGCAATATAATTCTACATTCGTTGAAGGATAGAAATCTGATGTAAAATATAGAAATGACATTTGATTCTATTACCTCAAATGTAGAGAGCGTTCTATCCAGCTGTAAAGTGAATCTGGGTAGAAAAGTGCAAGAGAGACGGAGCGATCGTGCGGCCCATAGATATAGAGAAGTTTCAGTTGTATTAATTGAGTATACGCTATTTGCAATATTATATTTTTAATATTATTTTTCTATTGAAAAGTGATTGACATTATTATTGTAAGCAATCAAATATGGTTTATATGTTTTTTTAAGTAATTAGTTGTTTATGCGCTACTAAATTTAACAATTTGTTGAATTTAGACGTTTCCATATCAATATGTCATAGTAAAGTTAAGTTAAATATTTTCTGCGTTTGTGTGTTCAGATATTTATGTATTTAAATTGATTTATTAATAAATTTTATCACTAAATTCCTATATCACTTTCTTTTTTTATATATATAAGATACAGGTATTGGCCGCACGTTCGCTTTCTCTCTTTCTAGAGAGTGGTCTATTTCATGAAGTATTCCAAGTCAAGTAAGCTCAGTCCATTCTCTATATCTAGGTCTATAACATAAAGATTGAAATCGTCATTTTAATTGTGTGAATTGTCAATAAAAATAAATTCGCGAAAAAATCCGACAAGGTTTTATTTAAAATTGTCATTTCAATTCAATTTTTAGAATTTCTATGCTTTAGCTATTGTAATATGACATCTTATCTGAACCCCCTTTTTGAAAATTTATGAATACGTACTTTTTTGAGATCACGGTCACGAAAAAAATATGGTTCTTTTTAAAAATAATGAAAAGTTATTATTTCTAGAGAGTTTAGTTTTAGAGATCACTTAAAACTAGCTAATTTAACTTATATAATATACAGATATATTTAATTTTAACGTTTTAATACTGATAAGATGACTAGAATGAGCAAGCTTACTATATATATATCAATTATTGTTTTATGCATCTAAATATATTATTGATATGCTTATATTCTAAATTTTAAATGTACACTAAAATATCACGTTTAAAATGTATTTGGCCGTTTAGTAGATCTCTTGGAAGTTTAAAATAGAATGCTTCGTTGTAGAATTATGACACTTCAACAATATTATAACATGCCATTTTTACACTAAAATCTTGTAAGTTCATTCGAGTACAGCTAACATTTATATATCGAGATGAGAGATCTACTGTGTGAAAATGACCAAATACTCCGCGGGCTAGGTACTGCATTTAAGTATTTTTCGAAAAGCCTTTCTAAATTCAGGATTAAAAATTGTGTAGATAACGGGGTTCAAGAAGGAATTGATGTAGCCGAGCCATGTGTTGAACATGAAAACGGTGACTCCAGGGGTGAATTGAAGGCCAAGCTTTCCACAAATTGCGTCCAAGACGTTACAAGTGAAAAATGGAGTCCAGCAGAAGAGGAATACACCTGTGAATAATATAAATTAATTAACAACTAGCAATATACATTAATAAAAGGGAAATGTGTTTTGTGCTATGCTTATAAATAAAAATTAATGTATTACGTTTTCGCTCGTAATAATAACATTTAGTAAAATATTGGCTTTTAGTTTGTACACCCAGTAATTAGAGTGAAAGTGAAATATGTTATTTTTACCCGACTACAGCGAAGCTCAAAGGAAGATTATGTGTTTGACCGGTATGTATATACACACATATGTATGTATGTATATGTGTATGTATATATGTACGTATGTATATGTAGGTCCGATCCTGATTTGATGTTTCCTCGTAATTACTAAACGGCTTAACCGATTTTGATGATTCATAATTTGTCAACTTGCTCTCATCTTTTTAGTTTGGTTTTTATACTTTTATAATTATTTTTTTTATCTCCATAGTGACATGAACAGTCGTGGGCCAGTATTACATGTTAATTTTAGTCGTATTTTTAAATAAAAGCTTGACAGATAAAACACGAAGTAAATCTTCGATTTGTTAGTAAGTATGAACTTTATTGAGCAATTATAAGTTGAATAATAAAAGATATTTACTGAATTCTCACTTTCATTTTCACGTTTTTAGATGACTTCTAAGCAACTAACTTTTAACAAGTTCGTGCGAAAGGTGAACCATTTACAAAAGTTTAGTAAAACTCGTATCTGATGATTATTTTTTTGAAATAGAATATCTTCAAATTTATTCGTCGACTAGCAACTTACCCTTGCTTCGCTCGGGTGCGTCCTTAGACACGTTTTCATTTTTTGAGCATAATCCTAATTCTTTTTCAAAAATAAAAGTAGCCTAAGTAACTCCTTATAACACTAGCTATCTATCAGTGAAAGTTCCGTTAAAATCAGTCCAGCTGTTTCAGAGACATACATACATATTATAAATATAACTGGAATACAAACATTCTTGCTTATCACACAAATAAATGCCTTCAGCGGGATTCGAACCCGCGACCGCTGGCACAACAAGTATGGTCACTACAAACTGAGCCAAACGTTGAATTGAATTGAAATTGAAAAAGTTTTATTTCTTACTTATACCATTTATCGTATTTTTTTTATTTTGCTGTCTGTACCTAATTAACATACTGATGAAGTTGATATTTCGTGTTTACTTAGTCAAAGGTGCCTGTAGAAGCAATTTACGCAAGACGGATCGTAGGAGTCCTGAAATTCTTAATTTGATCGACTGACAACTCGTACGACGCATCTTTTTATTGACATAATTCGTGAGCATCATTATTTTAAGTGTAATTTATTTCATTTCATAGTTGCAGAGGATGATTTAACATAGTATTTAAATGTGAGGTGTTGAAGTATGTTTTGGATATGTTTGTCCTAAATTTGCTTTTTGGGCAAACTAATATAAATAAATACAAATGTGTTAAGCAAAATTCGAAACGACGATGATTAATATTTACGATCGTAAAGTATAATTAGGATTCTAGGTTTAATGAAACATTATGTACATAAAGGTATTATGTAAAGTACCTGGGCAACCGAGCTTCGCTCGGAGTTCTTTTTTAATAAAATAAAATAGAATAAAAAAACTAAAAACTTGAATAAATACAAAAAAAAAAACAAAAATAAACACTTTGTCGGATACAAAGATCGAGATTCGAACTCAGACACCTGTGTTAATTTTTCACCTTGGTCGCTTAACCACGATGCTTATAAATAACGCTTATGCCCGAGTGTAAGAAATTATCGACCGTATTCTGCATGGAATAATGCGAAAGAAAACCGCATGAACTCGAAAACACGCGTTTCCGCAAACATAAGACTAATCTAGATAGTAATACTTTCTTAGATTTACGCGAATATTTGACATTTTAAATAAAACTATCTTTTCGGATTATTTCGCGGATTTATTTTGATTTTTGGTTCCTCCTTCTCCCGTGACCATGATTGCTGTAAAGCATTCAAAACGTCGGGAACCAAAAATCAAAATAAATCCGCGAAATAATCCGAAAAGATAGTTTTATTTAAAATAATCTAGATCGATTCTTTGCCCCCTAAAACCCCCACATACTAAATTTCAGCGAAATCGTTAGAGCCGTTTCCGAGATCGCCGGTGTAAATAACTAAATAAATATATTAATAAATATGCAAGAATTGCTCGTTTAAATATATTAGATAGATAACTTACCCAAAACAATAGCTAGTGTTTTAGTAGCTTTTCTCTCTTTTTTCGCAGATGATTTCTCTCTTTTCTTTTTACTCGCTTTATTCGCTTTGTAGATGGTGAAGCGTGCTGTTGCTGCACTTGCCTTTCTTTCTTTTTTACATGTTGAGCCATCTCGTATATCGTAGTGACTGGATCTAAGGTCGTCGTCAGATCGGAAGGCAATTGATGCATTTCTGTAAAACCAATATTTTCTTTAGGGATTTTTAATTTTCTATTATGAAAAGTTTTTTTTTATAAATAGTACTAGCAACTCACCTTCACCTCGCTCGGGTCGGTCCCTACATACGTTTTAAAGTTTAGTATAGATATCTCAAAGATGAGATATTGTCCCGCAGTAAAAAGTATATCAAATTTCATGAAAATCTGTTCAGTAGTTTTCTCGTAATGTAGTCACAGACAGACAAACAAACATTTTGAAAATTCTAAAAACTATACATTCGGCCTCTGTATCGATAATAATTACTATTTCAGATTTTCCAAAAAAATATTTAATGTACAGATTCGACTCAGTTAGAATTTAATTATACTCGTATGTTTAGATAAATCTATTGTTAACTAAGAATGTGGAATATTGCAAATAACTTTCTGAGAATAATAATAAAAGATATTTACTGGAGCTGACATAAAGAATTTGATTTAACAGCATATATTATTAAAATTAATTTGAATGTGTTTTTAATAATATTACGAGTATGTCTTTGTTACCGAATTGATAATTATAATTTTGTTACGCAAAGTTACATGTTTGATCTTCAACTTGAAAATTTACTTATATTATGTTTATTTAATTATTATACATATATATTTTGTTTAAATATAAAAGTATGGAACTTTTTATACATAAAATACACAGAAATTATGAGATACAGCAATGAACTTTAAACAACTTGAAAGATTGAGCTTATTTTCGTTTAGTATTGCGTAATATCTTCTATACATATATTAAAAGTGTAATTGTTCACTGTCTTTTCATAGAAAATATTTAAGAAAAACTAATATTGGGGGTCTTAGTAACGCAATAGAACCTAAAACAATGATTTTTAAAATTTTTGCCTGTTTGTCTGCGCGTTTGTGTAATCTCAGAAACGGTTTAACCGATTTAGATGCAGTATACACTAATGTATGTTCACTTAACATTTAGTATTTCTTTTATTTCAATCGGTTCAAATAAAAACATAATGAATCACCTAGGGACAAATCCGAGCGAAACAGGGGTTAATCGCTAGTTCTTAAATATAATGGTATTATTTTTGGTATTAGTTGTTATTTTTTCTACCTTGAATCTGTATCGACTCGTTTTCCATTTTTCTTCCATTTCTCACAGGACATGTTCTTTAAAATGGTTGCATCTTTCGTTGCTGGTGAGCCGGGGGGTGAGACATGCTCTTTAACAGCGTCGTCTAAATTTGAAGGCGAATATCCGGAGTCATTGTTGCCATTTGGATCTGGTATAGGTTGAGATCTAATACTTCTTTTTGGTGTTCTGCAGAAAAAATAAAATAAGATTTTTTTTAAATTTCTTATCTATCTAGTACTGACAACGTTTTTCTTGTTTAAAATTATCAAAAACCTATTATAGTTACTTTATTTTAGTATCTGTGACGGCTGCCAGCATGAACTCTGTAGATTTGTCATTGGGAATAACGTGACATTCATCCGCATCCGCTTCCAGATCCACTGAACGTTTGTCAAAACTAGAAAATAAAAAAATATATAAACACATATATAATAAAGTTTCTACTCAGCCAGAAATTATTATGGAGACAAAGCCTTTAACTTGTCCACATGATGAATCACTACAGATTATCTATAATAAAGTAGGCATTTGTTTTCATTTAATCTTCGCCTGCTTTTTTTTTTTTTTTTTTTTTATAAGATTCAGTGACAAACGAGCAGACAGACCACCTGATGGAAAGCAGTACCTGTCGCCCATAACACCTACAGTTCATGCACTTAGGTTTTAGGTAACAAAAATACAGAGCCGCAGGTGCGTTGTCACTGTGAGGACTAAGATGATATGCCTCTTGCCTGTAATTGCGCTGGCTACCTTATCCTTCAAACCGGAACACAACAATGCAATCATTGTTGCTTGGCGGTAGAAATAGATAAGGTGGTGGTACCCATCCAGTCGGACTCCTCAGGCTTGACAGAGTCCTACCACCGGTGTCTTCACTTAGTAAAAGGTTTGCACAATTTTTTACGATATATTCGTAACCAAATTTGCCATATCTTTATTAATATTAATTAATTACACTCAGATAATTACGTGGTTGATGTTATGTTCTCTTATATCAAAATTCTACTAGAAATTAATTAGTGCGACGTACCGTGTAAATGTTATTAATGAATTGAATATAATATTATGAAACCATTGAATCAATTAGCATTCATCGTTTTTATTAACCATCCATTGTATTAATTGCATATGGATTAATAGTAATACTAGCGATTCACTCCCGATTCGCTTCGGGTTCATCCCTAGACAAAAACAAATCTATCCCACGGGAACCGTATATTTTCCGGGATAATAGTAATAATAGCCTATAGCCTTCGTCAATAAATGGGCTATCTAATGCGAAAATATTTTTTAAAATCGGATTAGTAGTTCGTGAGATTAGCGCGTTCAAACAAACAAACAAGCAAACAAACAAACAAATAATCAAATTCTGCCTCTTTATAATATTAGTATTAGTATAGATTATAAATGCAAAATTAGCTCTATTTATTGTACATTTTGATGCTCTGAAATAATTTTGATTAATCTTGGAAAAGGATATACTTTTTTTTTCAAAAATAAAACTGCAAAGATAAAATATAGAGACTGAAAGTTTGTATGAGGAACCCAAATTTCTCAAGGTATGAAAATTCATGTTTCAGCTTTTGGTAAGAAATGAGTATTTCAGCGTTTTTGAAGAAATCATCGCTCAAAGCGGTACCTCTACAATTTCTTTTTATAATAATATATTAATCACGACATAACTAGATATTACATTTACAGAAAGTAAAGAAAATTCGATGTTTTTATTTTCATTTCATAACAAAAGTTATTAAAAAAAATGTCTGTTTGTCTGTATGTCTGTTTGTGCGTGCACGTTTCATGCAAAAAGTAATAAACCGATTTCAACATGGTGAAGTGATAACTTATTACTCGGGTCAACATTTAGGATACCTTTTACTTCAAGAAAATCTTTCTTTCTCACGGGAAAACACAATCAACTGGTTTTATTGAGTCCTCCTTAGAAACCTTTCGCTGGCTAAAGCTTAAGACATACATCAAAACAATGTACTAAAAAATTGTAGGTCTTGGAAAGACCTGTAGAAAAATCCTCAATAGTGTATGTCTATCTCCTAAAGTACACTCGCAATATCTATTCTTATCTATACCTATAATAAAACTAACTTAGTCATATCGATGTGCGCGTTTCACGCAAAAAGTACTGAATCAATTATTTCTCAAGTAAGGGATACCTATATATTTTTTATAAAACTTACCTACTTTTCTATACCTATGTATGTATGTACAATGTACAATGTACATATATGTAAATAATATATATATTATAAACATATGTATATGTCTATTTTTGGGACGTTTCGTCTAGGGACGAACCCGAGCGAAGCGAGGATGAGTCGCTAGTAATATTATATAACATGTATGTTAGTAAACTAAAAGGTACTTAGAAGCGCACCAGAGCGAAGCGAAGGTAACTCACGAGTGATAATATAAATTTTCCACTCTCCCTCTTTTAATAGAACTTAGTTTAACTAAGAGATATATCAAATGAAAACTTGTTAGAACTAACGTTTAAGTCTGCTAGTAAAATTTGAAGTTAGTTTACTTAGTACATTGAAGTACCAATTAAATTAACTAGACTAGATTTGATGATGCTCTTGTTTAAACATTTTATACTAACTAACAGAAACATTTTATAAGTTTAATCTAGATTATGTTCTTTTACAATATTTTAGCCAAATGTCAAAATATATATTGACCAACTTTAGCTCAAAAAAAGTTTAATTTTTTTGGATACGTTACTCGATGTCTTTACCATTATCCTTTTATATAACAATAATGTATTTTTTTCCAACCTATATAAATTTTAGATAGTAAAAATCCACCCCTAAAGATGGGACCCTTAATATTAAATTGAAAAGTAATTATCATAACTAAAGATTCGTAAAATTATAACTTAATTCATATGTTGGATCTCAATTTTATTACATACCTATCTTCATGATCGTCTTCATTACTCCCAGACCCAGTATTTGTAGGTCGGTCATCCAAAGCTGTTTCTAGATGCCTTGTTTGTGCTACATTTTCTATGACTATGGCTGCTGTAGTCCCTGTCATTGGATCCCCAGGGACAGGCGGTTTTTTTGCTGCTCTTTGTTTCTTGGCACGGTTTCTTAATGCCTTAATGAAATGAATATTTTATACTATAAAATTTACAATTTCTTTTTTTTTATAATAAAAAAAATCAAATAAAGAATGGTTATTTTAAACAAATATAAAAAAAATGTGTACAATCTATGTTTACAGCAATATTATAAGAAGCAGGTCTAATGGTGCGGGATTCGAGCTCTAAGTTGGACCAAGTATAGTTGTGTTTTTTTAAGAAATTCTCAATAGTAGCCGAGAAATAGAAATTTTCTCGGACAACATTGTCGTGTCATCGTCTGATAATGACATTGTCTCATTACTCGTGTTGTTATTAATATTCTATCAGTTTGAGAGTAGAGGAATAGAGAATTTATATCTGCGCATACACTTGTACACTGTAATATCTCCTGCGCCACCCAGATCAAAATCAATTTGATGGACATGACTATAGAAATAATAATAATAATAAAAATAATAAACTCTTTATTGTACACCAAGAACAAAAGAAAATAAATAAATAATGTACAAAAGGTGCCCTTATCTCTAAAACAGCGATCTCTTCTAGACAACCTTTAGGTGTAGGAAATAGCAAATTTTGAGAGGGAAGGGGCACAAAGTACTTGATATTATAAAAAAAATGTGCTTACCTTAAAAATATTATAGTATAGGAACATCATCATAATACATGGAATGTAAAAGGATCCTAGTGAAGAATAGATGACATAGTTCTGACTGTTAAAGAGGCACTCATCGAAATTTCTATGCGGTGTATCATTCAAACCAAGAACTATAGGAGCTCCAATTGCTGCCGAGACGAGCCACACCAGGACTATGGTGAACCAAACTCGTCTATTGTTTTTATGTTTTGCATATTTTATTGGTTGTGTTACAGCAATATACCTAAAAACCATTTAATAAGCGTTAATTTGAAACAGTAATATTAAACTACAGATTTCAAGCAAAGTTCTTTACTAGTTTTTTCATTAATAGAATTCTTATTAAGCTTTCTAATTTAAATCCAAGTTTCATTAGTGGGGTAAGAAAAAATAAAGCCAAAAATTACATACCCTTTTGCACTATTGCTAGATCTTTAACTATAATGCAAATGGGTATGCAATTATCGACATCATTTTTTTCTTTATATATAATAAGTAGTAAGTAATTTTTTTTATTAAATCTTTTCATATATTATAATTTGAAAATTAAAAATTAATTCATAATTATTGGCATCAATACCTATATATATCTATAATATAATCAATATCTATATTATAATAATCAATGGCAATAATTCTAAACGGCTACTTTTATTGATATTTACATTTAGAACCGAAGACCAAAAAATTCAGTTTAGTTTATTTGAATATAAGGATTTAGGATATTACGAAGAATTTTGTTAATAAATTGATCAAAGTATAAATTATTTACTTTTACTTACCTATCAACAGAAATAGCAACTAGATTAAATATGCTCGAAGTTGATGACGTGACGTCCATAGCGATATACACATCACAGATGAATGCAGGCAGGCCCCACGATCCGTGTACCTTTAAAGGAAATTAAACTTTAAGTTTATGATGTAAATCATAATTTAGATCATCAGACTTTGATATAACCCAATTGAATTCACAAATAACGTGCTCAAATAAATCAACGTTTACACAATTTCATCAGCTTCCTTAGATCTTGTTAATTTTGTAACAGGTTTACATATTTTTTGCTTAAATGTATTTGTAAGCTACAAAGTACAAATTATGGTGGTTATAAAAGATAAAAAAATAATGTGAGAAATATCTTAGGCGCTTTATTAAAAAAAAAAAAAAAAACAAATTAAACGGGGGTGGAGGATTGAGAAATCCGAATCTATAGGGAATAGCAAATTTAAAAAAAAAATATACCTATACATATACCTGTACAATCAATGTACAAAAATTAAAAAATTATAAAAAATATAAATACACTTACTTTGTACTACTACAATTACTTATAAATTTTAATTTTAATATATATAATTCATCTGTACGTGTGTTAGTCACCTAACTCCTAAACGGCTGGACTGATTTAGTTGAAATGTGTGTATATTTTCCTGGTTTCTGGATGGTTTGAAAATACAAATGGATCCGTTAGGTGGCGCTGTAGTCGGTGTGTCTCTAAATTTTCATGAAAGACTATTTTTCGTGCAATAAATACATTTAATTTTTTTTTAATTCTAAAAGTTTTTGGCATCCGTATCGATAAAAATGACTATTTCAATAAGATTTTCCAAAATAAATATTTAATGAACAGATTCGACTCAGTACTTTATTATATATATATAGATAAGTTTATATTTACCTAATACTTACCAATAATGTAATAAACCGATTTAAAACCACTTGACTCTATTGAGTAATTTTGATATTATTTTTATCGTTTTGGATTCATTCATCTATCATAAGTTTATTTATTCATAAGCCATAAATATATATATATATATATATATATATATATATATATATATATATATATATATATATATATATATTATAGGGTATAGCAAAATTGAAAATACTAAATGTTTAATTTTAGCGTTACGTCACTTCTAACATCCAGAATCTGACCGCGTCTGTCGGCCATTACGTACATCTATTGTTCAGCATCTTTTGTGTCTCCGTTTTATTAGTTTCTTGAAAAGGTACGCGCCCTTTACAATTTCAGATCCGACGTGTCATTAATTTTGATCAAATTTTGGTTTTATGTTATTTTTGTAAAATTTTTAATCTTTTTATAGCGAGATACATAAATAAGACAATGTATAATTATTATCTTCGTTCCTCAACTTTAACAATGGAAAACTGTTCAGTATATATTAGTCGAAATCTGCAAATATGTTCTGATATTACCAATACAAACATTTATTTATACACAAATGAAATTTGTATTTACTCTTATTAACTAAATTAAGAAGATTAGTCTTAGATTTCACCCTCTGTGCTAGAATGTTGCTTTATTTTGACAAATAATTTAAAATGTCTGTCTCTAAGTTATCTGTAGAATAATTAGTAAGAATTTATTTAAAAAAATAATAAATTCGTTAAACATCATGGATTAGTAGACAACGTATTCAGCAATTTTAAACTTCTCACTGCTGGGCACGGGCTTCCCTTCGATTCGAGGGGGACCAGACCATAGTCCACCACGTTGGCCAAGTGCGGGTTGGCGGATTACACATGTTTTTCGAAAACGTGCTAGATTCTGTCAAACATCACCTCCTCACGATGTTTTCCTCCACTTTAAAGCAAGTTGTAATCATGTTGGAAATAATTTAGCGCATGAAAATATCAAAGGTGCGAGATCTAGGATTTTAACCCGCTTCACTCGGTTTCCCAAGCGAGCGTGTTACTACTGCCTTAATAGATAGGTACTACTACTAAATATTATTCGTAATATTCATAACATTTAAATAACATAAAAAGTTAAATTTTAGAGAACGCAATTTAAATTTAATAATACTAGGCTTCATAGAATTTTATAAGATTTATATTCAGATATTTATGGCATATACCAGGAAAGCTGTACTGTAACACAAATATCGTAAGGTATAAAAAGTTCTACGAAACACTAATGTTTGTTGTTGATGCATTATTTTGTTTGGGAGAACACGGACGGGACGTTAAAAGCAGGATTGTTCGGAATACTCTTTGGTAAGTGCCAACTTATCTAGTATATTAGATTTCAAGATATTTCTAGATATTATTTGTAACAAAAGATATAATATCTGGAGAAATACAAAAAATTAAACAGGTCTTTATAAATTATATACGTATGTTGCTTAGTGACTTCGTTAACGTTGTTAACGTCGCGATAAGTAAATAATACGCTGAAATCGTGAAAATAATAATAATTAAATAAATAAATAACTATTGTTATTGATGATTTCCCAAGTAAAACTACAGAGCTTCAGCAATTCCTCCTTTATTTAATTACATCTACTGAATGCCCTACGGTCTACAAAATGACTACCAGAACTATGACATAATATATAGATAATAATAATTATTTTATATCAATAGATTAGTCAATCTAGGTCGATTTTTCGCCCCCGAAAACCTCCACATACCAAATTTCAGCGAAATCATTAGAGCCGTTTCATAGATCGCCGGTATAAATAAATAAATATACAAGAATTGCTCGTTTAAATATATTATATAAATAAACAACATCAAATTACTATTATAAAATATAAAATCATAACTAACAAAATATGAAGAATCAATATGTATGTATCTATAAATAATGAATAATGATAATCAATTGAGCAACTATAACTAACACTATACTTTTCAGATTCTATAAAAATACTATATAATATAATTATTACTGTCAAAAAACAAAACATATTGCATTTAATAACAGTAGATAGAAAATTTAATTCTTTAGACATTATGCAATCAATATCATCATGAACATAATGTAGTATTAATAATACTCTTTATTGTACACGAAACAGAAAATACACGTAGACAGTTAATAAAAATAAACAAAGATGCAGAGCAGGCGGCCTTATCGCTTAAAGCGATCTCTTCCAGGCAACCAACAACCAGATAAAGGAGAGTGTGAAAGAAACGGTAGGCGGTTTACTTGCTATAATACGATATTTTGACATACTTATATATACAATACAAATAGATAAACAATACACAAATACACACAAACGTACATACATAATATGTATAATGTAATATTACTTTATATAGAATCACAGCGTTCATTGAAAATATTTTTCACACATCTTCTATCATAGCTACATAGTATTCGAGACACGTATTCAATTACACCCAATCGATCTCAACGTTTGATATAATGCCTAATGTAAGACACTGATGGTACCACTGATAGGGTTCATCGATATTGCCATTAATTTAGTTGTGGGTCCAAGAATTTTCAAAGGAAGTAAAAAAATATCTTTGTTTACAAATGTTGTTATGTATAGGATATGATTTTAGTATAAAGAAGCTTAATGGGAATTAATGTATCTATGATTTTTTTTTGTATATTGTTTTGAGAACCCAGAAATTGGGATACAAATAAGTGGGCTTACACAAGATATCATTTTGCAATCGTTGTAGAATAAAAACTGAAAAAATAAATAATGGGTATGACCCATTATTTTTCTTTGACACAACGATTAAAAATTTGACATTTGAATTAAATTTTTATAAGTTCTTTTCAACTTCAAGTATTATAGAATTAAATCTTATATAATAAGTGTGTTATTTTGGTGACCTTACAATACACGAGTGTAAGATGATACTAATAAAACTTCGAGATGTTCATTGCATATATTCTTATCTTTAGTACTTTTGCAAAATCAACTTCATTTTTTATAATCGTACACCCGTTCGTGTGGAAGCTACCACCGTCTCGGAAAGCGGTTGAAAAGAATCAGCGAGAAACTCATGATTTGCTTTTTTTAAATAATTAGTAACATAATTTATATTAACAATTTACAGCAACACAAACAACAACTACAAGGTGATACCGACATCGCTAAAATCGCGGGAAACAAATCAAAATCCGCGCCCTTATTACTTTTTTTTTTAAACATTTCTATCGGGTAAGGTCACATAAATAAATTCTTTATAAATCACTATAAATTATACTAAATATATAAAAATTTCTTTCATTAAAACGCTCAAATGCAACCTAACAAGAGATAGAGCAACATTTAAGTAAACGTACACGATGGTACGAAATATATATATTTTTTTTTATGAGATTCAGTGACAAACGAGCAGACAGACCACCTGATGGAAAGCAGTACCTGTCGCCCATAACACCCACGGTTCATGCACTTAGGTTTTAAGTAACGAAAATGCAGAACCAGAGGTGCGTTGTCACTGTGAGGACTAAGATGATATGCCTCTCGCCTGTAATTGCGCTGGCTATCTTATCCTTCAAACCGGAACACAACAATGCAATCATTGTTGCTTGGCGGCAGAAATAGATAAGGGGGTGGTACCCATCCAGTCGGACTCCTCAGGCTTGACAGAGTCCTACCACCGGTATAAATACAATAGCATCTATAACACAAGCAAAAAGCAAATCAAGAAGAATATGACATAAATAGGTAATATATTTTATAATAACAAAAATGTTATTTCAATCTATTTCATCTGAACTTGGCAAGCATTGAGAAGTGGTCGATAAATACTTTTAATCTATCGTGTCCAGTTTTAGTATGATCGTTCAACTTCTGGTTGGAGAACGGTATTCGGGACACGTATACAATTACCCCAAGATATCGATATAATGATAACTATATATATGTATAATTGAATGGTAGTTTGTCCGTTCATAGATATTTTGTACTATCTCTATCTTTACTAAGTTTTGGCTACTACGACTAGCACTAGATCTTTGCTTGCTTTAAAATCTACAGCCAATAAACATGATCAATCTATACTAATATTATAAAGAGGTGAAGTTTGTGGGTTTGTAAGGGGGTAATCTTTGGATCTACAGAACCGATTTAGATGAAATTTGGTGAGAAGATAGTTTGAGACTCTAAAAAGGATATAGGATAGTTTTTATCCCGGAAATCATCTCTTAAGTGGGTGAAAATAGGGGTGAAGGTTTGTTTTGGGAAGCAAGCTAGGGACGAACCCGAGCGAAGCGAGGGTGAGTCGCTAGTATACTATATATATTTAATAACAAACTAAGATGCTATTTTGATTCACTATAATAATAATTTTGTTCTTTTTAATGTTTCTCTGCTGGGCGTAAATATCTCCCCAATGCAAGGGGGATTAGACCCACCCTACCATATCATACTAGCCAAAATATGCGCTTTGGCAGATTTCACATGTCTTTCGAAAACTAATTAGATTTTCTCATGCAGGCTCGTTTCCTCACGGTGTTTTCCTTCATCGTAGTTTAGCAATTAGTAATCATGTTGAGGTGAGAAGATGTTTCCTTCGGCAGCATCCCTTCGACGTTTGCATAATTTTCTTTCAATTTCAAATAAGATGTAAATAAAACTATAAAGTATAAACACATATGTTTTTAATAATAGGACAAAATCCTATATGACGGTTTAGATTGCACTAGCTTTAGGAAGCAATAACAGTTCTGCATGCACTGTCGCTATTCATTAAGCATTAACAATTTAACTAAAGTAGATATATTTATGTATATAATATATTAACGACATAATTACATTTTCTTGTTTTAATTGCACACGATGGCGAATAAAGCTAATTTGCTTCTAGAATATTCTTCTTGGTTAGTCTTACATCTACTTCTGTAGTACCAACCTACTTGTTATTTTTTCGCGCAAAGACTACTGAATGGATTTTGTTGAAACCCAACGGTAATATGGTTAATATATCAGAATAACTATTGTACACAAGGCATCTGTTTTCTGTTTTATATGTATATATTTTTGTGATATATAAATAAATAACACATAGGGTATAATTTTTAAAGATATAGTTATATATAATAGAACTATTCGTGTGAAAGCATTAAAACCGTTGACCGATTTCAACCATGATGTTCAATCTCGCTAAAGGTAGTCAACTAGGCAGGAGATATATTGCATAAGTAGTCAATTCCAGTCCGTCGAGCTTTACGTGTTCTTTGAGGTACCGAGAAGTAACACTGTCACACTGCCAACTTCCCAAATCCGGGCCGTTACTAAGATTTCTTAACAGGAAAACCCAATTGCCTAACCCGGAACTCGAACTCAGGACTTCCAGATCTGTAGTTATTCATATTACTAACAGCTAGACCAAAGAATCACGGTCAGAGGTTAATAACTATTATATAATAAATCCTTTAAGAGCTTTTATCAATATAATTTTAATGTCTCACGGGATCCACTATATCAGATATATAAAAAAGACTAGCGACTCACCCTCGCTCCGCTCGGGTTCGTCCCTAGATACGTTTTAACATTTAGTATAAATTTCTCAGAAATGAGATATTTTCCTGCAGTAAAAAGTATCCTATATGTTGACCCGGATAACCAGCTATCATCAAACCAAATTTCATCAATATCTGCTCAGTGGTTTTCTCGTGATACGGTAACAGATAGACAGACAAAAATTCTAAAAACTATAGATTCAGCCTCTGTATCGATAATAATGTCTATTACAATAAGATTTTTCAAAAAAACATTAATTAATGTACAGATTCGGCTAAGTTCCAATTTTATTATATGTATAAATAAAAGATCATCGTTTTGTTATATCGTGAAAGTACAAACCAACATATAGATTCTACTTTGTAATATGTATACTCTACATATGTGGGTATATTCTGTAAGCGTAACTTAATGTGCATGTAATTTAATAGATCTCCCAGCCGCCATGATTTTTCCGGCATCTTCAACAATCATTGTCATATTTCAAGCAAAATGACACAAAATTTTATTGAGTAATACACTCAAATCTTCTTCATGAATCACTACGTCTATTAGTGAAAAGCGTATGAAAATCAGTTCGATAGTAATTGAATTTGTCGCATTCAGGCAGACATACATTTATTTTACTGCTAATTGGTAAAACAATGATGTATTTCCACTCGAATAATGTAAAAAACGGCATTTGACATTTAATTTCAAGGGCTGTAGAGTTAAGTTGTACCCACAAAATATGGTTTCTAATAATAAGAAAGGTAGTTTTTATGGTATTTCATGTTCTACTTGCGAAAAATTATATTAAACTTATTCTTTACTTAAAAGATACATTTAAAGCACCTGTATACTTAATAATATATAACTGTACAAGTTTAGATCACGTGGAATTGTGGCAAGAATATCAGGTTCATTTCTACGATGGATGCCGGTTTTGATGAAAAACGTACCAGCTTTCTTATACCGGTAGGTAGGTATATTATGTATTACGTTTTTTAAGTTAACTTTTTTTTTTATTTAAACTTTTGTTACTTAAAACCTAAGTGCATGAACCGTAGGTATTATGGGCGACAGGTGCTGCTTTCCATCAGGTGGTCTGTCTGCTCGTTTGTCACTGAATGTCATAAAAAAAAGAAGTTTTTAGTATTCTTCTTTATTTTCTTAGCTTTTTGTTAAAAGGATACAACGAAATAATTTTAAATAATTTAAGCATAAATTTCACCTTATAATCGTAAAGGTGACGCTCAAAATTTGGGGTTATTTATGTTTAAAATTTAAAATAAGGATGCACTGATATATTAACAGATTATGATTAATTTTTCATGTAGGTACATCTTTATCTATACTAATATTATAAAGAGGTAAAGTTTGTGAGTTTGTGAGGTTGTAGATGGTAATCTCTGGATATACTAAACCGATTTAGCTGAAATTTGGTAAGAAGATAGTTTGAGATCCTGAAAAGGATATAGGATACTTTTTATTCCGGAAATCATTCCTTAAGGGGTTGAAAGTTTGTATTGGGAAGCAAGCTAGGGACGAATCCAAGCGAAGCGAAGGTGAGTCGCTAGTTTACAATAAAGAAAATTACAAATATACTTAATATACAAAACAAATGTACACTTAGTTATTACTGTACATGTCATGTTCGCGTGGAATACTGGCAAGAGTTCTAGCCGCATACCCCTGTTGAATGGCAATTCATGTACATAATAATAATTTTACATAATATTTTTGTTTAACTAAAGGTGCAGTAGGAACTAAATGGCTTATTGAGCTTAAAAAGTACTTATTTTAAGTTGAAATTATAAAAAGAATAATTTGAAGATATTTCTTAATTTATACACAGGTGTTACGAATGAAAAAACCATTAAAAGTAAGAATAGCATCAATTTATCTTTTTCCAGAAGAAGCGTAATTTTGGAAACTTTTCACGTATTTGATATCACAAGATGTTACAGTTTTATTGGACTTTCTTTTTTGTTGAAGATCCTGTGATAGATTTTTCTTCTTATACTTGAGACATTGATTTCTTTATTATAATCGAAAAATAAAACAACTTTTGTAAGGAATAACTGTAGCAAAATAACTTTTTTTCAATACAAAGACAAACGATGAGATCTATCGCAGTAAGTTTTGGAGCATTCATAAAATTTATTTGATACGAAAAGAACGCCATTGGCTTATATAAATTTCTTTAATTATTATCTGTGAAAGTTTTGCAACAATGCAAAGTTTTCATAAACCATAATGGACTAAATGCATTGAAAATTCAAATCCCATAAGAAAAAGGTAGTATCGATCGAGAACTTATTGACCTTTGCAAACTGTATTATTTTGTTGAAGGTAAGCTTTCTGCTTATTTGATCAAAAATGTATACTGTGTTAGTTTGAAATCGAACAAAATTTTGTGTTAGTAAGATAATAACAAATTATATACTTATGTATGTCTATGGCATAATAATTGTATACTTATGTATGTCTATGGTATAAGTCTATGGCTAAAATATATTGGCAACACTGTGTAAGTAGTTATTATTAAGTGGTTATTTGATTAAAGTCACGCTGTTTGGACGCTCGAGTTTTTATTCTTAAAAACCCGGACCCAGTCAATAAATTAAAAGCCCATATAAAACAATGTCAATATATCTTATTAAATGTTGGATTTCACATAATTCAAAACTCGATCCAAGTTCAATTCTCTTGGACTATAATAAAAAATATTTTAGCGTATAGAAATATCAAACCTAACCATAAACGGAATCATTCCCATCACGTACAATATCGCGCGTGACAGTATTATTTCAAATTCAAAGGGTAAAAAGCGGGGATGTATTAAAAAGAATAGCTTCTGTAATAGAACCCACGCTCGTTCAGACTACTACTTGTATTGGAATTTGTTTCAAAAAACCACTATATTTTTATACTTGAGACAACCTCACCTCGCTCAGATGGATCTGTAAGTGCTTTTTGAAACAATTGTACTCGTAATATGATCATTAGCTTTTACGTAAGAAATCAACGAACACAGTCTTTCTGTAACTTCTTTATTTATTAACACTTTCTACTTAGATTTAAAATCAGATCAAAATTTTCAGTCCGGAATCTTATACGTGTATTACTAATGCTTATTTTTTGTATTAAAACACGTTATTCTAAACTATATTCCTTTGAAGTCTTTGTGAAGGAAAATGGTATTGTGAAAAACTTGAATTATATTACTCGTAGTGAGTATACACAGTAAGTGGAGTGTAGAGCAGAATATAAATACGCTAATATTATAAATGTGAAAGTTTGAAAGCCTTTGAGAGTTTGTTTTGTATGTATGGTTGGTTATTTTTTGTGTGGTAACGCGAATCTATCGCTGGTACCAAATAAGAATAATTAAGGTATTAATTTTTTTATTCTATAGCATATATTTGATACAACTTTTATTTCTAAATTATCACATGCGTTACTTCTGATAAAAAATAAAGAATTTGTTTAATAATACAATACAATATTTTAGATCAAAGAGGGTATATTGTCATAAATCATATGGTTAATCAAAAATCAATTTCGACATCACATCAAATACATATCTAATATATTTAAACGACCAATTCTTGTATGTTTATATATTTATTTATTTATACGCGCGATCTCGGAAACGGCTCTAACGATTTCGCTGAAATTTGGTGGAAAGGGTTTTCGGAGGCGAAAAATCGATTTAGATTAGTCTTATGTCTGGGAAAATGCGTGTTTTTGAGTTTTCATGCGGTTTTCTTTCGCAATATTTCACGCAGAATATGGTCGATAATTTCTCATATTCTGGCATAAGAATCGTGGTTAAGCGACGTTAAGAATCACTGGTATCGGAGTTCGAATTTCGGTCGGATACAAAGTTTTTACTTTTTTTGTGTATTTATTCAAGTTTTTTATCTAAAAAATACTATATAACAAAAAAGTACTCCCAGCAGAGATGGGTCGCCCAGGTACTTAATCTCTTAAACGGCCTCTACGTGTCAGAACTGTGTCCCCACACACGGCTCCTTAGGGATGGACCTCCTTTATGCTCGCGAGTTTATAAGAAAATCATATATTAATCATAAATGAAACGCTTTCATCGACTTCGTAGTAAGTATCCTCCATATACCGAAATTGTAAAAACAGAGATTGCAAATACTTACATATATTTCACCCTTTGTATTACATATGTATATATTACACATTATAATAATATAATCTTTTATTACTGATCCAGAGCATATTACTAACATTTATTAGCGACTCACCCTCGCTTCGCTCGAATTCGTCAATAGGTACGTTTTAACGGTTAGTATAAAATACAAATCTTTGAATTTATCGGCTTTGCATGTAAATGTATTATACATATAAACTTTTCTCTTAATCACTCTATCTATTAAAAAACCACATCAAAATCCGTTGCGTAGTTTTAAGATCTAAGCATATATAGGGACAGACAGCGGGAAGCGACTTTGTTTTATAATATGTAGTGATACATCAACAATCAATAATCAACATGGTGGTATTAAAATACATACATAATACATATATCTATATACTAATAGCTTTCGATGATTGATTACAACAGATTATACTTAATTAAGACTATTTAATGTACTGAATGTAAAATAGTCACTATTCTGACTATAATCTATCTTTGTACACAAAATTATATTGTTAAATTGCTCTGTTATTGCGTGTATGGACAAACAAACTAACATTCATAATTTCAGAATGCTGTTACCGTATTCATTAATATTAATGTAAATAGAAAACATAATATTTGTGGTTTCAAATACTAGCTAAGTTAACATATCTGCGGTTTATTATAATTTCAATCACTTGGAACGGTATTCGTTGGAAGTTTTGATTTTCATAATCCGTCTGACGATATTGAACTTTCATTGGGTAAGAAATGCTTTGTTCGAGATTTTGGATAGATCGTTACTAACATCGGATAAGATCAAACGCAATTATTGATTGCTAAACCAAGATAGGTTATTGATTAAGATTTTCAAATAAACTGAGCACGTTTTTATCATTTTTATTATTAAGTTTTGTCACGTAGGACGAATCAGTGGTAAACAAAATTTTATGCCGCAGAAAAGAGTCAAAGGAAGCAATGAATGATAAAATAATATCTACAAAATTTGTGAGTCACGTAAAAATCTTGTGGATTTCTCAGAGGGCGTCGATGGGGATAATGTCAGTAAAAGGAGCGAAAGTGGTGTGACGTGATTGTGGCGATTGGCTCTAAGGTTTTAACTAAATTATAGATGAACGTAAAATAACAGCATAAAAGATGTTAAAAATACTTTTTATTTAAACTCTTTAAAAAAAAACATCTATATATATATATATATATATATATATATATATATATATATATATATACATGTTAATTTTGAAAAAAAAAACACATATTGAATCAATAATATTGTAATGCTGAATGCAGTACAAATCTTGAAACGTCCAATCCAGGCTATGTATTGAAAACAACGGCTATCATTTTGAACAATTGATCTGTTAAGGCTTACTAAGTAAATAACAAAGAACAATAAAAAACATTTTGTTAAAAATGAGCTCTTTCCTTAACTTTGCCGTATGTTATGACTTCCCAGAATGCGTTCCTTATTAGCAACACTATCGAATGGTGTAATTATACAGTATGTGTTTTTTTTTTCAAAATCAATAGGTTCGATTCCTCGCTAGGAAGTTTTAGTTTTCATGAAAATCGGGCCCAAGACTCCTTTGAGTACTTTTCGCTATTCCTCGTAATTTCGGATTTCGCCATGCACGCCCACTTAAAAAATTCACCCTGTATATATTATATATATATTTAGATACATTTAGCAAAGTAATAATCTATACTAATAAGAATGATAATACGAAGGATTTGATTATTTGTTTGTTTGTTTGCTCGAATTAGTTTTTATCCTGGAAATCATCCCTTAAGGAGTGAAAATGGGGATGTAAGTTTGTATGGGAAATCAACCTAGAGACAATCCGAGCGAAGCGAGGATGTGTCGCTAGTTAAACTATATGATTTCATAAATATACCTACAATAGGTAAGTATGAAATAAGATACTTTCATGTTACGGAGACTGACTTAGAAGTAATTGATTTGCAACCAAGTTTATCGAAGATTATTGACAATAACTGAAATTAGCCTGATATATAAACTGTAGCCCATTTAAACATAGCCTATACGTAGGAGCTTCAATATTTTTCCAAAAAAACAGTGGTTTGGCGAAACATTAATCTTATTTTTTATGTTTATTTTTAATTTTATGCCTAAAACAACATTACAAAATATAAAATGTGCGTTTTTATTACATTTGCTGCTTTAAATAAAACCATTATGTCTCTCATCTGCCTAAAAAGGGTTCTTTACGTTGTCAAGTATCATACACCTTTATGGAAGCAATTTAACTAATTACCATGTCACTCCATTACATAAACCAGTATAATTCTAATAAAACGTCCAATCCTGAACGTGAATACTTCATTGTGTTTTATTGATGTATTTTACGTTTACAAGCGACAAAGGCCCTTAAATCGCTTATATAACGCCTATAATCTGAAACATTGTAACTTCAAGTACTAATAAATTTAAATTAATAGTATTCAGCGCTGATTTTGGTGCTTTGTCGACGTTCATTTGATTAACTTCTTCATGTTTTATGTTTGAATGTAATTGTTTATGTTCTTAAGATTAAAGGTAATTTTAGTAAACGCTCGTGGAGTTGGTGTATCAATTGACATTTATTTTATTTTAAGCAAATATTTTTTTTAAGAATATTTTATAGGGTTGAAATAATACCATTAGTTTCCTACATCTTCTTGTGTTTCATAAAATATGTATCAAATAATACTCGATACAGTTCACGCATCACAATTTATGGTAGTTAAAGTTTACATGTAAAACTTAAAAACATGCACAAATGGATAAAAGACGAACATATTTTTTTAATTAAATTATAAATAACTACATAGAATATCTCGTTTAATAATATTTATATATTATTTTCTTTTTATTTTGCAAAGGATTTTTCCAAAGTATTTCTTTGTATATATTTCCACCCTCTGATTCAAACTACGACTCAGTCGACCTTTTTGTCTCTTTGTGCCTTATATTGGACGCCATTAGCGGTGAAGCTAAAAGGACCTAGCAATAGAAAATATCCAAAATATAATGTATAATGTTTGATTTTGAACAAAGCGAATATGAATCTAAATTCTAAATGAAAAGACGACACTCAACGTTTCAAATATTATTACCATTTTATATTTTTTAAATTATTTTTATATATAATATGTAAATGTAATTTTTATCGGTTCTATTTTTACCCGACTGCCAAGGAAAGGTTACATTTGTTATATATGTATGTTTGTAAATTTCTTTATTACCTCGTATCTTCCAAACGGCTGGCTGGATTGCGACATTCAAGGTATCATGAGATTCGTCTCAAAAACCCAAGTGTTTTAAAAAGCCTAGGTGCCCATTTGTGTCATGATTTTTTTTTCATCTGAATCAGTCGAGTGGGGTATCAAAATCAAAATACATGTTTTTAAGAGGCAATCACAAAAATATATACATCTTGTATGTTTATAAGTAATTTAGGACAAGAAATTGTTATATAAAACTAAAAATATCTAACTGACGAAAACTAAAAAACTAGAAATAAAAAAAAATAAAAATTACAAAAATAAAAAACCCGACTGCATAATACTATGTCCCTTCGTTAATATTGTTCTCATATTTTCGTTTTTCTACGCAGTCGGGTTTTTTATTTCTGTAAATTATTATTTTTTATTATATTTAGGTTACTAAGAAGTTTTCAAATTAGTATCTTAACGTTTATATTATTTCCTCACACCTTCGTTTCACTTAGCCCATACATATTTTAATAATATCAATACATGAATTGATTCATTAATAATAAAAGACAAAACTCCATTATGTATCCTACGTCATTTTCCGACCTATAAATTATCCCTACACTAAATATCACCCATTCATCATTCCCACACCGTCGTGTGAATGAACCATATTCAGGAATATTTTATTTTTTTAAAACATATACATTTACTAACAAAAACATGCTACCCTAATAAATTAAACATAGGAGTATAGAAATTATGATATATAAACACTTTAAATGCGAGAATAATAGTTTTACACAAATTGTATTCATATCTGAAAACTACTACGGATTTATGGTGTGAAACACATCTTCTAATCTGTCTATGACAATTCTCATGGTATCTCTCAATTTGATGGTGTACATAGAATTTAACAAAGCTTTCGCTGTTCGCAGAATATCGATGAAGGCGGATTGTAAAGCTCAAAATCTTATGGCATACCGGAAATTCATGTGGGGTATTCATTTGTGTGATGAATACGATTGTTTACAAACAGTTGAGTACACTCAAGTCATGGGTGTCTATATTTATAATATGTATGTATTTAAAGTTATATATGTGTCGTGTATCAACTATCTGGTATCCAACGCAAGCCTCGTAGCTTATCATGAAACCAGTTGGCGATGTGTGTTAATGTCCCAATATATTTATATTTAATGTACGAAGGTATAAAATTATATGCTTATTTAGTTGTTTATATATAAAGATGTAAACAACTATACAAGTATATTATGATTAATAAAAAACTACCATGAAAAGTGGTAAATTATGTATATTTATAAAGTAAGAATTCTAATAAAATTTACTCGCAAGAAAACAAAGACGACTATCTACGATTAAACTCGTTTTCTGTACACGGTTAAGATTCGAATCGGAATTACTTACACAAATGCTTACTTCAAGCTGGTCTAGTATTTAAGACCCTACCTCACAAGTTGATCTCATTAGAGTGTACAACATATAGTAACATATAAAAAATATAAATCCCTAAGTACCTGTTTCTTTTTGAAGTCTTCTTGTTAAGATGCATAATTTGTATATTTATCTCGTTATAAGTAATAACAAAGTCTGTATCTTTCACACAAAATATAAGATTATAATCGTAGGATTCAAGTGACCTTTTTTCAAAATCTATACATACCTAAAAAAAATTCTGAGTCGAATCCATACATTGAATATTTTTTGGAAAATCGAAATAGTCATTATGATCAGTCGATACAGAGGAATAATCTATAATTTTTAGATTTTTTTTTTGTCTATATGTCTAATCTGGGAACGCATTACGAGTAAAACCGCTCGACAAATTTTGATGAAATTTGGTATGATGATAGCTATTATCTGGGTCAACATATAAGATACTTTTTATTGCTGGAAAATATCTCATCTCTAAGAAATATATACTAATCGTTAAAATGTATCTAGGGATGAACACGAGCGGAGCGAGGGTGAGTCGCTAGTGTATTCATTATAATAATTACTTAACATATAACTTCTACAATATATTTAACTATACAGTTTAATACTTTATTGTGCGAAAACTCAAAGTATCTATGATTAATATTGACGTAATATCAAAATGGACAAATATTTATGGTACAGATTTCATCGCGCGAACAACAAGACTAACATTAAATAATAACCCTCCAATTAGGATAAACAAATAAAACTTAAAGTTTCCAACGGTAAGTTGTTAGTCATTTCAAGCTTGATTAAGCTCGAAGCGAACGAGTAGTAAAAGAAAATTTAAAACAAGTCGTAAATTCTTTTAAGTGCCAATATTGTGTTCGGAATCGCCTCAAAAGTTTTCTTGGAAAATAAAACGTGGAAAGTTTAACATCTACCTTAATGGCAAGTATGAATAGTTATGAGAAAATTTGATTTAAGAATTTATTACTCATATTTATTACTTATAGTAAATCACGTCTTCATAAAAAAAATTAAAGAGTGCGTGTATGAATGTGTACACGTACAAGAAGTAAAACTTCTGTAGGTTATCGGTACACTTTATGAAATTCAATTTATCTTTTAAATAATAATTAGGATAGTTGAGATACTAAAAATAACGCATATTAGGCATATTACAATCAAATATTTATAGAATATCATTTCAGGAAATAATATAATATTATATATCATTTGTCAGACAATAATAACGGTTACCATGGCAACGAACGTACGTACATGTTTTCGTAACGCATTCACCAGCTTACCTTCCAAGTTAAGCGTGCGTAAAGAAGTTTTACTATGAAAAAATGCAAGTTTAGTACATTGTGTGTGGGGAGAATATTTAGTTTTTTAGGTACTTTTGTAATAGAAAGCGAACTAAAAAGATAGAAATAAGCCTTAGGAATATATTAGCATACTTGTATGTATAATGTACATAAGGCAAGGTATTTAGATTAGGTTAGTTGGACTGTTGGAAATTCATTTAATATTTTACTATCCCAAATTATATTTAAATATATAGGTTTTATATATTTGTAAATAAAAATTATGACAAGTTTAAAAGAAAAAACTCTAGATTCCACATATGAAACAATTGACATGAATATAGAACCCTTATAATGTATGGAACCCTAATAGGAAAAATTATACAATATCCTATCCACCTCGTAAGAGAAAGTGCATGCCTTGAAATATTCTGTGTTACATAAATTATTCAGTGGATCGAAATATTCACTAGTTTGAAATTGCCAAAATACACTTATCGGTATTGGCGGTACAGTCGAAATGTTAAGCAAAGTCGTGTCGAGTAGTTTCCACACCGTTACAAAGTGAATGGAAAAAGTACTATGAATGAATAATACGGAAATACAGCAGTGTGGATGAAAGTAAAAATAACAGAGTGTATAAACCACTCTGTTTAACTGTATACTGTTAAAGGTCCATATGTTTTTAATATTTCTTTACGTTTAGATAGTTAGCTATATAATACTTTTTTATATTTACGCGAATATTTGACATTTCAAATAAAACTATCTTTTCGGATTTTTTTGCGGATTTATTTTGATTTTTGTTTACCGACGTTTCGTGGGTAGCCTTTCTGTAACGATTATATACCTAATGTTATGTATTATTTAATATGTTAGCTTTTATAGTAATAGTGTGATATCTTTGATCTGGTGAATATTTTATTATAATAAATTATATGTATTTATATATAGTTAGATTGTATAAAATTTTTGTTATCAATACTAGTTATTATAAAAGACTCACTCTCACTGCGATTCGGGTTTGCCTCTAGACAAAATCAAATCTATCCCACGGGAATCATACATTTTTCCGGGATGAAAAGTAACCTATGTGCTATTTCAGACTATAATCTATCTCTGTGCCAAATTTCATTCAGATCTGTTCACCGTTCTGGCGTGAAAGAGTAACAAACATCCATCCGTCCATCCATCCTCAAAATTTCCTCCAAAATTTCACATTTATAAAATTAGTATAGTATAGATTTATTTCTTAAATAGTTTTCTATTTCCCAAAAAAATATAATATTACTACCCATTAAAATTAAATTGGTTTTTTATTATAAAATTTCCTACATTTATGAGAATCACTCCTGACAAATCTCAATACACAGTGATATATTCTTACTTAGAAAGATTACGACGCTCGGATATTTAGTGACTTAAGTCATAAAACTAGAGCAGGTGAATCCCCTAGTCTGCCTTTTGCTGTGAACGTGAACAGAGTTTTATGATGTTACTCTCACTGTCTCATGTTTACACTCATTTATGTTTACACTAGCGACTCACCCTCGCTTCGCTTCGGGTTTGTTGCTAGACAAAAATAAATTTATCCTACGGGAACTGTTAATTTTTCCAGGATGATATCTATCCTATAGCCTTCCTCAATAAACGGGTTATCTAATGCAAAAATAAAATAAATCGGATTAAAAGTTCCTGAGATTAGCGCATTCAAACAAACAAACTCATCCTTTTTATAATATTAAGTGTATATTCGTATTATATTTTGCTTACATACAATTTTTTTTAATTATATTTTTAAAGTTCTAAATTAAAAAAACAACTTATCAAAGATGGCACTCTAAATTACTTTTGAATTAACAAATTAAAACAATAAATTAAACCTTCGTAGTGATATCAACAGCATGATTTATCTTATAAACACACATCGGTAAGCAATAGCACTTATTTATTTTTTATTTATTTATTTATTTATTTGATTATTATAGTATTATACTAATACAGCATTTTACATAACTGGACCCACAAAACTGCACAGTTTGTCTGTGGGATCAGAGTCTTACAATAGACTTAGGTTATAATATTTAGGGTTTAATTATGTTAAACTGACCATATAATGGTTTTTTAATAATTTGGCAAATTTACTTTTATTTGGTTCATGTCTGATATACTTGTAACAGGCATGTCGATGGGTGATCGTTTATATTTATTGTTTGTTTAAAATTTGCTTTTAAATTAACAAATTAAAACAATAAATTAAACTTTCGTAGTGATATCAACAGTATCATTTATGTATCTTATCAACACACTTCGGTAAACAATGTTATTTATACCATGCATGTCGATGGGTGACCGTATAGTGGGTTTATTACATGGCTTTTGAGCACGTACAGCCATCGGCCCTGCGTTTTAACTCTTAAAGGTCATGTCATATAAAATTCCACCGGACTTTGAGAGTGAGAGGACATAGATACTGGAGTGCTCGTACACTTGTGTACAATAATATCTTCTACAACTGCCCGGTGGTGTAGTGAGCACCATGAACGGCTGCACATCCGAAGGTCCTGGGTTCGAGTTCCGGGTCGGGCCCAATTTAGTTATTGAGTCTTTCTGTTAAAGAAGGCCCAATAAAAGCCCGGAGTTGGGAAATTGGCGGTGTTGCACCCCCGTGCCTCGAAGAGCACGTAAAGCCATCGGTCCTGCGCCTTAACTCTTACCGGTCGTGTCAAGTAGTTGACCCACTGGAGTATGTGAGTGACAGGAATAGAGTGTGCACTTGTATTTGCGCGTATAAGTATAGCGTAGTGCACTATAATATCTCCTGCGCAGATGGCATTGGCCGCCGTGGCGGAAATCTGTTGAGGGGGCAACATCACTATCCCTAATTAATAGTATATCTATAAGATAGTCGACGTATTCTATTTTATACAAGCCATGCCACGGTTAAAACTAATGCAGGCAAGTTAATTTTAATTTACTTACTTATATATACAGATATAGTTATGAGTAAGAGTAAGCTTAATACAATTTTCCTATTTATCATTTGGCATTTTAGTATTAAATATCGTGACCTTTGAACCACCAGATCAAAAGAAGTTGGCATAAAGAACATTTCAACACGCCAGTAATTATACGTATTAGAGATAAAACTATACTGGATAGATGAAAAGCTCTTTAAATACTTTAGAAATGTATAAAAGTTTTTGATATCATTAAAATGTATCATACTAATACTATAAATACCAAAATTTGTTAGTAAGCAATAGTTTTAATAATTTATATATTGAATAAACTGACTGACATATTGAATAAATTGCAAAATAATACACGAGTATGTATGTAAGTCCTATTGCTTTTTTTATGTATTTCCGTTCAGATAAGGATCTACGTGCTCTCCGAAGCACAGGGGTGAAACACTGCCAAGTTCTCAACTCTGTTAATTGCACTTTCTTAACTGAAAGACTCAATAAGTAAACTATACCTTAACCAGGACTCAAGACCAGAACCTACAGATGTGCAGGCGTACATACTAGCCATTGCACCATTGAGGCAGTAAAAACAACTTGGTGTTTGTACAGCTTTCTTTTACTAAACGGATTTTTAGGAGTTCAATAATAGCGTAAATTAAAAATATATTTTTAAATATTATTAAGATTTAAAAATAGGTTTTAGAAGTTAGCATCTTTTGTTAGACTAGTGTCAAACAAGAAATAAATATTCAAAGCAGTACGAGCGGCATCGATACGAGGTGGCGAAGTGGAATTTGAAAAAACACCTTGTACAAGCCGCCGTGTGTTGTGAAACACCTTGTGCCTGAAAAATACCAATTTTCAAACTTTCAGATAATTTTTAGTTATGTTTTCTTTTTAAATACAAAATTGTTACTTTTTCCATGCTTAACTCGCTGAACAGATTTCGATGAAATTTGGCAAACAGATCGTATCATGGGTGATGGGAACCAGTATAAGCACGCCTTTATCCCTGCCCCACTTATCATGTGAACGGAGTTAGTTCTAAATATTGGTAGCCAACTATATCAATATTATATGATTTTAAAACAAAATCTAATTGTTAAATTTGTGAGCAAAATAGTATAGTAAAATGTGATTTAAAGCTTATGATTAATTTTACGATATATTTTGGCAGATTTTTATAAGAATTATTTTAAATAATAGCTGAAACGAACAGCTAAGTTGTGGAACACCCTTCCAGCATCCGTGTTTCCTATCACATATAACATAAGTACCTTCAAGGCAAGAGTGAATAGGCATCTTTTAGGCAAGCGCGCTCCAACCTAGACCTCATCAGTGCTATAGCGTTGATTGTCGTCAAGCGCAAGCCTATCTAACAATAAAAAAAAAGCTTTTAATTAACACAATGTTAACATTTATCAAGATTAGTAATAATAAGATGAACATATTATTATGTTTAGGTTTTAAACTCGATGTATTATGCGAGCAGAGTGAAGGAGAAATATAAGTTAAGTATAGTATTACCATCCATTTTATTCAATTGATACTAATATTATAAAGAGGCAGATTTGTTTGTTCATTCGCTCGTCCGTTCGTTTGTTGATGTTGTTTGTTTGTTTCCTTGTTTGAACGCTCTAATATCAGGAAATTCTAATCCGACTTGCAAAATTCTTTTTGCATTACATAATAGATAGCCCGTTTATTAAAGAACGCTATAGGCTATATCTATACATATAATAAAATTGTAACTAAGCCGAATCTGAACATCAAATATTTTTTGGAAAATCTTATCGAAATGGACTTTATTATCGATACAGAAGCCAAATCTATAGTTTTTTTAATTTTTGTCTATCTGTCTGTCTGTTACCGCATCACAGGAAAACTACTGGACAGAATTTGATGAGATTTGGTTTGATGATAGCTTGTTATCCGGGTCAACATATAGGATATATTATTGCGAAAAAATATCTCATCTCTGAGCTAAGCGTTAAAACGTAACTAGGGACGTACCCAAACGGAGCGAGGGTGAGTTGCTAGTATCATATAATACATAGTCTATCTATCCCATACTAACCGTTAAAACATATATTTATATAAATAATACGATGCTACAGTAATTTAAAAAATAAAAGATGGACTATATTTTTAATTGCGTATTTGTTTTATTATTTACTACATACAATAAATAATAATAAAACTTCCGTAAAATATACATAACTTTAAAAATTCATTTTCTGTACTAGATCATTATAGGTAAGATTTTAAAAAATAAGCTGTAAATCCTTCCCTTAAAAATTGAAACTATTATAACTAACTTCAAACAATGTTAGTAATGTCATATTAAATATAAATGTATGTATGTACGTGTATTATTTTTAAATTATTATTCATAAAGTATCAGTCCGTATAAATACATGCATTTAAATCTAACAGTATCGAATTTTCAAATTTAAAAACTTAAATTCATGACATCGTCTTGATTCATAGATAGTTCTTTTTGAAGGGACTGTTGTTCTGCAGAATTAAAGGTTCTCAAAGTTGAAACACCATAAGATCTGCTTCTATGTAAAGGTGGTCGACCTCTAATCCTTCCTTCATATTTTTGACGTTTGTGGTTTAAAGGGCTCAAATCTGAATCGGACGTATCATCGACTTTCCGCTTTGAAGATGAAGATGAAGTGGAATTAAAAGTCCTTTCTTGTATACTTGATCTATGAGGTGTATCTGAAAGTATGGTATATTTATGTACATTATCTATATATATACGTATAATAAAATTGTAACTAAGCTGAATCTGTACATTAAATATTTTTCGGAAAATCTTATTGAAATAGACTTTATTATCGATACAGAAGCCAAATTTATAGTTTTTAGAATTTTTGTCTGTCTGTTACCACATCACGGGAAAACCACTGGACAGATATTGATGAAATTTGATATGATGATAGCTGATTATTTGGGTCAACATATAGGATACTTTTTACTGCGAGAAAATATTTAGCTCATCTCTGAGCTAAATGTTAAATCGTAACTAGGGACGAACCCGAGCAGAGCGAGGGTGAGTTGCTAGTAAATACTAAATTTATATCTATTATTTCTATATAAGCAATAATAACAATGTAATTTATATAAAATTTAAATAAAACTGTATAGCAATAATGCTGTGAAAATGAAAATATGTTACAAGGTCAACTGCGTGTCCTGTTTTATTATTAAGTTTATTTATATAATATTATGTTAATTTACAGTATTTAATTAGTTTGACCAGATCAATAACTATATTAAAATACTTTGTTGTGATATTTTAATTAGTCCAGTTTTCACAACATAAATCTATATTTTTAATAAATAAAGTTTCTATTGAGTATAAAAGTTTGCTAGCAGAAAATTCAACACATTCTTCTTCAAGTAACACATTTAAAACAAAAAGCTCTCTTTGAGACAATCACGTAAACACATCATCGTAAAAGACTGCATTTGACGTTTACTGCACCACAAAGACCAAATTACAAACATCCACTAGTGTTTTATGACAATAGAGGCAAAAATTCTAATTTCTGCAAAGCATTATCATCTCTATTTCATATATTATTAAGAATTATTTTGGTATCATATTAGTGAAAGTATATGGTGGCTGGTCCGTTTCTACTAAACTGAGTACGTGCCAAAGTACGATGCCTAATTTATGTAGTACGTGATATTGTATTTTACATTTTGTTTGATGTTTATTTTGGAGACAAGGGAATATAATAGCAAAAGGCTTTTAAATGAACTACAAACTTACATTTTTACGTCTATACCTTTTTTATATATATTTGTAAAGAGAGTATACTCCTAGAGTTTTATAATAATCATCTGAACAGTTTATATTGTCTTTAGTCTTTTAGTTTATTTGTTACTAGTGACTCACCCTTGCTCCGCTCGGGTTTATCCCTAGTTACGTTTAAACGTTTAGTATAGATTTTTTTAGAGATAAAATATTTTCCCGCAATAACGCAGTAAAAAGTATCCTATATATTGATTTGGATAACCATCTATCATCATACCGAATTTCATCAAAATCTGTCCAGTGGTTTTCTCGTGATTCCAGGCAGACAGACATAAATTCTAAAAAGTATATATTCCAATTAACATTTTTCCATTCTTTTAAATATAGCATTTGAATAAATCTAAAACATCATTACATAAATATTAATGGGAACTTCAATAGAAAATTACATTTGGAAAGTCAAGAAGAATCATAAGCATCTAAAATATTCATATTGAAGAGTAATGAATAAAACATCCTTATAGATTCCTACGAATATAAGGACGTCATCGCAAACAAAACGCAATACGCCAAAAGAATCAAGATCAAGTTCCATCTTCCCATTGAATTGAAAACAATTACAGTGATTTTAATATTAAATTTTGACTTTGTAAGGAAAAACGACTTAAATGTACCTGTTATTGAATGTACGCTAGGGGCAAAATTAATAATCGTATAATCTGGCTTAAGGAAAAGTTCAAATTCACAGTGGACTCTCTATGGATTAAATATTGCATTTTTCTATACCACCGCCTCTTAATATTTCATTTTCTAAATTGTAGTACTAAACACTCAATATCTAGTGAAGCTAAACCCCTAAAATTTAGTCTTTAGGGGTTTGGACCATGTATAATATATCTGTGGTGTCCGGAAAAACATGATAAATACAAAAACATATTTTTCAATATGACACTTTAAAGATTTTATTAAATACAGACCAGTATTGTGACCAATTTAAACAATTTCCAGCCATTGTATTTTCTTCAAGTTAGAGTTACCAGGGTTAGACTAAAATAAAATTTGGAAAATTTTAATGTCATTGTAGCACCTAACTGGAGTTATTATGTTTCTCCCCTACAGCACAAATATGTATTTAAACTTAAGACATGGAATATTTATACACAAAATCGCGATTTGTTTCTGCCAAGACATACATAATATTAACAGGCATTGAGTTAGATTAATGATCATCAAAAAGTTAGTGTTAGTTACATACTTTACTTAAAACCATTATACTCCAATTATTATTATCTACATTGACAATATGTTTCATTGAAGAAGGATTACGGTCAATTTAAAAAATATTACCAAAATCGTATTTTATCACCGATTTAAAAAAGAAAGATAACACGGTGCATTTGTTTCTTGTGAAAAGATTTTTAAGTTAAGTTTTTTTAATAACAGATGTTCCTTCGTTGTTTAATTATTCCACAACGGTATTCCTACAGATATTAAATAAATATTATTAATGATTATGATTATGAAGTCAGTGTACTTTTGTTACTTAAAAATCAATTAAGATTAATTTTTCAAGACAAACATATTATGCAGGGTAATACTTTCTTAGACTTACGCGAATATTTGACATTTCAAAATAAAACTATCTTTTCGGATTATTTCGCGAATTTATTATGATTTTTGGTTCCCGACCTTTCGATTGCTTTACAGCAATCATGGTCACGGGAGAGACTAAGGTGTTAGATGTCTCAATGGCATTATACAGTTGTTACAGACAGCCTACTTACTTTTATTTTGAAATATGCAGGGTAAATAAAATATCGATTCATGATACAAAACCTGCTACCTATGATGAAATAGCTAGTTGATGTAAAATGTTACAGAGGTACATTTGTAACTTAATACATAAATGGAATCCATATAAAGTTATTTTAACTGTTTACATTTTTATATTCAACAAAACAAACTACATAAGAATAACTTGAGTGTTGTCTGAATAGATTTCGATCCTTCCTGTAGTTTACCATATCACGTTTGAATTTTAATGTAACTCTCAGCAAAGTTTTATCGTTGCATAAAATTTTTCCACTCCAATAGAACACGATACATATTATTAAAAAACAAAAGACGTGCTTTGAAAATTGAAAAGAAAATATCCTAAGTTTTTGTAATGGCGATAATGTATAATACTGTTTTAAAAAAATTAAATTATTTAACTTTCCCTTTTTTCCCATCCAAGAAAAGAAAACATAAAATTATTATTTTTGTGACAAATAAAAAAATAATTATCTACCTTTATTACTACTCCAAAACATATTTTTTACAGCTTTAGCGATAGCTGACCAAATATTTTCCTTGTTCTGTTGATCTGTATTTATTTCAGTTAATTTCTCATAATCGCCATTTTCAGCTATTCTTTTAACGCTCACCGTCTTTTTTGTGATTACAAATTTAAACTGTAACTCGGTCTCTTCATCGGTAGAATGTAACACTGACGTGAGGCAGGTTTGAAGCGTTCCCGCAATATTTGCACTTAAAGCTGTTATTGCGTTGTTGATCGGCTGAGCAGGGGAGTCGGTGCAGGTTTTGAATAATTCATTTGATTCTTTAGATTGGCTTCCCGATTCAACGATCGGGCTATCGTCTTTGAAACTTATTGCTCTAGCTGGAATATTATGGTCTCCAGCAGGCGGTGTATCTTCCAAATCCTTCTCTTTATCCTTAGTGTTTACTGGAGTTCTGGCTAATGTCATACCTTGATTTTCAAATCTGTTTATGAGTGCTTGAAAGCGAGGGTTGTATACATATCTCGGTTTTTGTGGGCCGGGTGTTAGCATGCGTTTTGGTTTCCTAAAAACTATAATTCAGAAATCAATTTATTAGTAAATCCCTTTTTTATACAAATAAAGAAACAGACCTGGGCGACCGAGCTTCGCTCAGAGTTCTTTTTTGTTATATCGTATTTTTAAATGATAATCTATATAACTTAAAGAGCAAAACGTAAACTGATACAATAAAATTTTCATCCTAATCGTTAGGGGACGTTTCCGATTGGTATAGAATTTATCATTTCAGCTATAAAACGTTCACTGCTAAACATAGGCCTTTCCTATCATATTCATCATCATTCAGTCATTTAAATAAACAAATCATTAATACACTTTATTAAAATTCTTTATTTTAAACATAATTATTTTACAGTTTACATAATGAACATAGGGAGGACTTGCTAGTATGGAAGGAATGAGCAGATGTCGGTAGGTAGCTATTGCAATTCTTTCTGATGTGTTTAGTTCTTATTCTTAAAAATTAATACTGGTAGCGGGAAAAAGCTTTAAAATTCGTAATTATTATTTATGAAACCGGAGTAAGATGTTACCTGTCATGGCACTTTGAAAGATGGTATGTTTTAAATTAAGTGACTAAGTGTTACTGAAAGAGTTGTATAGATGTCGCGATTTTCGAAATTAACTAATTTCTAAATACCTGGGCGGACGAGCTTCGTTCGGAGTTTTTAGTCAAAAGTACAATTTTCTTTTTAATTTGGCTTAAAAATAAAAATAAAAAACTAAAAACTTGAATAAATACAAAAAAAAAGTGAAGTAAAAACTTTGTATTCGACCGGGATTCGAACCCTGGACACCTGGCAATTTGTGCCTTGGCCGCTTGACCACTATGCTTATGTCGGAGTGTAAGAAATTATCGATCATATTCTGCGTAGAATAATGCAAAAGAAAAACGCATGAAAACTCGAAAACTTTCCCAGACATTAGACTTTTTTTTTTTTTTTTTTTTTTTTTTTTTTTTTTTTTTTTTTTTTTTTTTTTTTTTTTTTGTTGGGGAATGCATTTACGCATACCACCTGTACCCCCAGGTGGTTATGTGGGGCTCACCGGCCAGAAGAGCCGGTACTACCCACTAAACCCCAACTTTCCCCTCCCCTCCGCCTTAGTGGAACGCCGCGGGAACGCTTACGCACAACCTCCGCGACGCCCCGGCGGCAGGCCTATCGGCCACCAAACCAGTGAGGCTGCTCCAAAGTCCACTCTGCAAAACAGAGAAGTACCCGGAGCAGCCCCACTAAACCTCACCGCCCACCGAAGTGGGCTACACTACCTCGGCTGCAGAGGACAGGGAGAGCGGCAACGAAACACCAACACGCCTCTTCCCCTGCAGCCCCACCACGTCCACCCCCCTCTCATCCGATCGCGGGGTCACCAAAACGACCCCACAACCAGTGGCCGCAACGCCGTCAGATGCAGCCACGACGAGAGAGAGGCCCCAAACCCTCCACAAAATGTGGATACCCAAGCCACCCACCGAAGTGGGTTCACATCACCAATGGCCGCACAAGCGGCCCCATCCTCATGGCACCCCAACCGCGTTCGACGGCCCACGGTCAGGGCACCCACCACCATCCCCCCGTCAGTGGCCGCAACGCCGTCAGATGCAGCCACTAACGAGAGGCCCCAACTGGTCCACCAAAATGGACACCCGCCCTGCCCACTTAAGTGGGCCCCCCCACACCGGTGGCCGCAACTCCGGAAGCCGAAGCCTCAACGGAGAGCGGCACCGTCCGGGGTGCCTCAACCGCGTTCGACGGCCCACGGCCAGAGGCACCCCTCCCCCTGCTGTTGGTCCGCGCCGGATTTCTCCGGTACCACCCGCCCCTCTAAGCGGGTGGCGTTCCCCAATCCGCCACCTGGGGGACACGCCCGGTAGGAGTCAGCTCTCCCCCGGGAGACATTAGACTAATCTACATAAATTTTTCGCCCCCGAAAGCCTCCATATACCAAATTTCAGCAAAATCGTTAGAGCCGTTTCCGAAATCGCTGGTATAAATAAATAAAGATATAAAGATATAAATATACAAGAATTGCTCGTTTAAATATATAAGATTATGATATTTATTTTGTGTTTTCTCTGTTAGCTTTCTTTACTATGTGTTATCTGGAATGGTGTGAATATTTAGTTCTTTCACTACTTCTGCAAGTATAAGTAATGTAGATATTACCTAGTGCGAGAATCGAACCCGTGACGTCCTGTATACTGGCATATTCCAGTTAGACGCATTACCCACCGCGTAGCAGCAGCCATCCCACATTTTAGTTAAATTAAAAAAAACATTAATAACAATTATTATCAATGTAGTCAGGGTTAAAAAATATAGTCTGATTATTATATTAGACTATAGATTTTAATTTATTTCATTTTCATTCATACCGGTGGTAGGACTCTGTCAAGCCTGAGGAGTCCGACTGGATGGGTACCACCCCCTTATCTATTTCTGCCGCCAAGCAACAATGATTGCATTGTTGTGTTCCGGTTTGAAGGATAAGGTAGCCAGCGCAATTACAGGCAAGAGGCATATCATCTTAGTCCTCACAGTGACAACGCACCTGTGGTTCTGCATTTTTGTTACTTAAAACCTAAATGCATGAACCGTAGGTGTTATGGGCGACAGGTGCTGCTTTCCATCAGGTAGTCTGTCTGCTCGTTTGTCACTGAATGTCATAAAAAAAAAAAAAAAAAAAAAAAAAAAAATTTAGGCAAAGTTTTAAATACAGTTTACCCCTCTTTATTTTTGGCTCCTGGTTGAATACAGTATCGTCTGCAAATTTGACTTTCTTAGTCTTTATAGATGATTCGTTGGAATTTGAATTAGCGCTGTCCTGGAATGTAACTTGCTTCTCTGTGCTATCTTGACTACCAAGTTTGAGGCGACTACCAACCACAATAATACTTTTTAATTTTGGACCGGTATTATTATTATTAGGTTTTGATGCCTGGAAATAATTTTAAAAATATGTTTAAAAAATTCTTCGTACATATTCTTTTCAATGATTGATGAATATAAAAATGATGATTATTTAAAATTATATTTAGTTTTTTCTTTTCTTTCTGATCACGATGAAAAATCACAATGATGGTGATAAATGTAAACATTTTTCACGAAGCGGGCTTAACCTATAACCTTTAACAAAGTTGAACAAGGTATAGTGCTACAGTAACGAATATAAAAAATCATGATCGACTTAAAATAACAAAGCTTACATAATACGATTTTTTATAGTTCAAAGTTAGAAAATCGAAAATCGTTAAAAATTACGCAAAATTTGACGTTTCTAAACTGATGCGTAACGCCCAGTATGGTCTAAAGAAAAGTCTGCGATATCATGTGTCTATCTCCTGTCTCTAAGGTACGCTTACTGTAACTATTTTTATCTATTTAAATCGGACGCACCCGAGCGAAGAAAGGGTAAATTGCTTGTTTTTCCATAATATTTTAATATAAAAGACTGAAATGAAAATATCGCTTCTAAACTTAACCATCATATGTTATAGTTCAAATTATGATACAATATTCTTTAGAAAATCGCAACAAAGTTTTCATCTCAAAGCATAACGTGTTTTATGAAAAACGCTCGTGCATTCTATTTCATAGTAATTGAAAATATAAATCTTTTAAAAAAAATTATTAAAGCATTACTTAACTTCATATTTCTTTATAATATATTAGCAATATTTTGATAAATTAGTAGGTACTAAAATTTTTAGCGCAGACTTACTTCTGCTTCTTGGTCGATACTCTGCGCTGGACTCTCAGTAGTTTCGATCTCTGACAATGGCGAGTCTGTACCAGAGCCTGGGAATAATGACCAGTTCGGCGTCACCGGATGGGTTGGTGTACTTGTTGTTACCGTTTGCGGTATTTTAAGTGCATGTGGTATATGAGGTGTTGTCATTTCCTTTTCTAAACCTAAAATTCCGTATTGAATCAAAACAATATACTATGCAAAATATCACAATAAAGACTAATGATATACGTAAAAAGTAAAATTAAACATCGTACAACGATTAATTCATAAATTATCGCCACAACTTGCAAACAAAGATTTTTTCAAAAAAAATTAAAATTTAAGACGAAGGTCATTAAAAAGTTGCGAGTTCCTATAAAAGATATTAAAAATGCAATTCTGTTTTCGTTTTTATTCCCCTGTTGAGACAAATTAAAACGAGTGTATTTGAGCGGCAATTTGTGAATTGGAAAAGTTGAGCAATTAAGCTCATCAAAAATGTATAAATAAAAAATGGTGCCCAACTTTGTGCTTTTAAGGAATATTATTAAAAGATTATAAATGATTTTGGAGTTTCTGCCTTCATTTGAGTTATCAATAATTCTTCACAGGGCTTTAAAAACTTTGGTCAAGTAGGTATATTAACAATTACTTACTTCCAACATCATCATGTCTTACAGGTGTTGTTCTATTATTGATCGGTAAATAATTATTTGTTGATAGATCTTCATTTACTACATCTTCGTTTACTTCGACAATATTTTGTCTCTTTAAATTTATAAATTTATTGACATGTGGTGTAGCAGCTCGTTGCCTTTTCAATTTTGGAGTTTTATGAGTTATTTCCGAATGAGGAGTAATTACACTTTGGTCTTTTTGAGTATCTTCATAATCTGTATCACTAGATTCATAATCAACTAAGTATTTTTTACGTACGATTGGTGTAATAACTGCTGTCTTTGTTAAATTATTAACTGATACAATTGCTTCAAAATTATCATTAATAGCTTTTTCGTATAGAGAATCGAATTTCTCATCTACATTGTTATCTTTTTTGATATCAATGTCAAGATCTAGTAATTCAGAAATAGTTGAACATTTATCTATATCAACTAAATCTTCCATAGTTATGAAAAATTTGTTACACTTTTTGCACTGTAGTGGTAAATGTTCTGAAGTAAGATGTTGAATAAAATCTTCATTCAAATGTTCAGGCCTACAAAGGAATCTGTTGCCTCGACAAATAGGACAGTCATAAGTGAGATTATGAGTATGCTGTTCGTGTTTCCAACGGCAACTGCCACAGCAAAATACAAGATGGCACACAATACAACGTTTCTAGAATTAATAATATATTTTAGTTAAATGATATTTAGTAAAATATGCATTTAAAAGAAAAATATTTTTTTGACAACCTATACTGAAAAATGAACAAAATAATATATTACAGACTTCACTTTTGTATATTTAATTCTTTTAATATACATCACATATTTTGATACGCTCACAGAGTAGTGGCCTTCTAAAAATATACTCAGAAAATAATTATTAAAACATCATTTTATGAGTGAACATAATATGAAATTGAAAAGAAAACTTTTCATTTTAGAAAATGGTTGTAAATGTATTTTAATTGCATCCAACGTTAATATTAAACATGCATCCACGGCCTCAAGACATTAAATGTCTGTAGCACCCTCAGCTCGCATGTTCCTTACTACTAATTGACTCGTTGACCTATTTGCTATATTCGAATAGGGCTAGGAAACTACGATGATTTTCCTTTAAGAAATTTCCGATCAAGTTAGAAACAAATTATTCAGGGTATATATGTATATAACTAAATCGTCAGTAATTTATTCATAACATCAGTAAGTATTTGTAAGCTGTAATTCAGGAGATGACAAAGTGGCTAAATTAAATTCTAAGTATCTATATATTTCTAAGTTACTAATACTTACTAATAATATATAATTAACATTTCGTATCACGGTGTCTATGGTCACACTCCGAAACGTCTCGACCGATCGATGAGAATAGGTCGTAAAGTATTTTTCACCACCCATTTTTTATTATTATTTATACATAAATCCATAGCGACGAACCCGAGCGAAGCGAGGGTCAGTCAGAGCGATTCACCCTCACTCCGTTCGGCTTCGTCCCTACTTAAATTTTACCGTTTAGTATAAATTTCTCAGAGATGAGATATTTTCTCGCAGTAAAAAGTATCCTATATGTTGACCCGGATAACCAGCTATCATCATACCAAAATTTCATCGAAATTCCTCCAGTGGTTTTTCCGTGCGGTTACAGACAGACAGACAGACAGACAAAAATTCTAAAAATTATAGATTCAGCCTCAGTACGATAATAATGTCTATTTCAATAAGATTTTCCAAAAAATATTTAATGTACAGATTTGGCTTAGTTACAATTTACTATATGTATAGATGTATACATATATAAGACACTAATCACAATTAATACATAACAACAAATAACAAAAGATTAACATGTTAGAATGCTATTTAAAAATAAATGATAGCATTCTAACGAACTTGTCGTGCCCTCGGTCTTAGAAATGCGATAATACGCTCGTTCGTAACTGCCTCTTAATTGCTCTGATGCAATATTTGTGAGGATTTTAAGTGATTTATCGTCCCTTGTTTTCCTATGGTTTATAGGATTTCGGCTATTTGGGTTTAATTACTTCCGTTATTTAGTACGAATTGGTAATGATGAAGTGAGAGGTCAGTGTTTTCTCTCTGTCTAACATAAATATAAAAAACGCGTGAAGCTAAGAATTGATTTCAACAATTAAAAAACAATATTTTTAAGATTTGTTTATATTTTAGACATATAAATTGTATCGGGGTTAAAATAACATAAATATTGTTTGAAAATTTAAATACGTCTATAATCTATACAGATAAATAAAATTGAAGTGTCTGTTTGTAATGTCAAAATAACACTTTTTTTACTAAATGCACTTGAAAGTATATAAGCCGCTATACACTCCACCACCATCTTATAGTCCGAGTAAATAGAATACAGAATATATAATCGAAGCCTCTAGCAAGTTTATTACTTAGTTTAACCTTAAGTTAAAATACTCTCTTACTTAAATTGTACCAGCGAACTTGCCTTTACTTTGTGTAAACTTTAATGATTCTTAGAAGTAGGAATGTTCCTATTACGATGAAAGATATGATATCAATATCTTGGTGAAATAAAGGTGGTTTCCAGTAAGTTCAGTTTATTTAAATTGTATGCATAAAATATTGGTATAGATAATATTAATTAAACTTTTGCTCGGTGGTAACACGCTCGCTTGGGAAACCGAGTGAAGCGGGTTCAAATTCTAGTCTTGCGCCTCTGATATTTTAATTTGCGAACCATTTCCAACATGATTACCACTTGAAGGAAAAACATAGTGAGGAACCTACATGTCTGAGAGAAGCTAGCAAGTTTTCGAAAGACATGTGAAGTCTGCCAACCCGCACTTGACCAACGTCCAATACTAAGGCCTGATCCTTCTCGTATAGAAGGGAAGGAATTAATAATTTTAAAAAATCCAGAAAAAATAACCTATTCAGTAAGTATTTTAATAAAAAGTGTGTGTGTGGTGCCTTGTACGGTTTTAGGTGACGCTGCAGCATCAAACCTAGGTTACTACATCATTGCAATGCCATTAACCTGTCGAGAGTCGCGGGCACACCGGTGTGCCAGTTAATTATTAATTTCTTAGAAATTAACCAGGAGGTGTTAAAGTAACGGGATTACCAAATTTAGAATCGATTAGACCTTGAACCGTCTAGAAGAAGACTCGATAAAATCGCCTTTCAAACAAAAATAAACTATATTAAAATCGGTTCATCCGTTTGGGTACTATGATGGGTATAGACAGACACACAGATACACAAGTTAAACTTATAACTCCCCTCTTTTGCGTTGGGGGTTAAAAATAATATTGCTTTCTTTGAATTTATTATCCTAATCTCACATTGCACTCGTATATAAATCCAAAAAATAATATAATTTTAGAAACATATTTATAATATTTATAACTATAAATAAATGCTAACCTTTGCTAACTAATTTTATTGTTTGTTAATTTCTGTATTTTACATATAAGTGCAATAAAGAATAGTATATAAATTTTGTTTTAAATATATCGTAAATTGAACAGTTGAATATATTATTGTCGAAATAATTTCATACACATAATGACAGTGAGGCCGCAATAATTAATCTATGTTTACATTGAATGTCGCATGCAAAGTTAAATAAATTATTTACCCGCACATTGCGGTTTAAGTTATTCATAATTACATTTCGAGTTCAAATAATTATTAACGACTTTGCTATAATTAGGAGATATTGAGTCAAATCTCTAAATAGTTTTACAACAACTCTCTAGTTATCTATACATATAATTAAATTGTAACTGAGCCGAATCTGTACCTTAAATATTTTTTGGAAAATCTTATTGAAATAGTCTTTTTTATGGATACAGAGACCGAATCTATAGTTTTTAGAATTTTTGTCTGTCTGTCTGTCAGTCTGTCAGTCTGTTACCGCATCACAGAAAAACCACTGGAGGGATTTTGATGAAATTTGGTATGATGATAGCTGAATATCCGGGTCAACATATAGGATACTTTTTACCGCGGGATATTATCTCAAAATATTTATGATCAGAACTTCTTGAAACTTGGTATTAATGCTCTTCAATACAATTAAATAAATACGTGTTTTAGCGTTTTTTGAAATTCATCCCATAAGGAGATAAAATAAGGAATGAAAATTTGTATGAAACCTACCTTTTTAAAGTTTTTTTGCTGTAGTTTTAGCGCGAGCGAAGCCGCGGGTTTTGCTAGTCTATACATATAATAAAATTCTAACTAAGCCGAATCTGTACATTAAATATTTTTTTGGAAAATCTTATTGAAATATTCATTACTAGTGACTCACCCTCGCTTCACTCGGGTTCGTCCTTAGCTTGATTCTTCATACAAACTTTCATCCCCATTTTCATCCCCTTATGGGATTATTTTTAGGATAAAAAGTATCCTGTGTCCTTCCCAGAGTCTCAAACTATCTTTTTACCAAATTTCATCTAAATCTATTTAGTAGATTCAGAGATTACCCCCACAACGTCACAAACTCACAAACTTTATCTCTTTTTAATATTAAGTATAGATTATATATCGATACAGAGGCAGAATCTTTACTTTTTAGAATCTTTACTTTTTTGATCTGTCTGTCTGTCTAGGAACGCAACATTAGAAAACCACTGGACGGGTTTTGATGAAATTTGGTATGATAATAGCTGGTTATCCGGGTCAACACTCAACATATAGGATACTTTTTACTGCTGGAAAATATCTCTTCTCTGGTAGAGATATAACAGTTTAGGACAGTAGTTTTTGTTAAGGAGTTATTGATGAGTGTTACTTTATTGTTATCTAGAAAAAAATTGGAACAGTTTATTTTTAATATAAGTAAATTCTATTCATATATCTTGACGACATGTTTGGTTTAGTTTGTAGTGACCCTGCTTAATGTGCCAGTGGTCGCGGGTTCGAGTCCCGCTGGAGGCATTCATTTGTGTGATTAGCACAAATATTTGTACTCCAGTCATAGGTGTTTATATTCATAGTATGTATGTATTTAAAATGATATATGTGTAGTGTATCAACTATCTGGTATCCATAGAACAGGCCTCGTAGCTTACGATGGAATTAGATGGTATTGTTTTCCTCAAATTTTCAATAATGACTATAGTCTCATACTCATTATAAAAAAATGAATGAAATAAGATAACTAGACAGTTATCTATAATAAATTATCTGTTGAACGTATTTTTTTAATGATGAAAACAATTACACTATTGCGGTATTTACCATTATTTAGAAAAAAAATCTTTCGTACCTATCGTATTTCTTGTGTACAATTAGTTTATACCAACGATTTGCCACGGCTCCGTTTTCATTATTTATGATTATTATAGCTCTGCTTCTTAGGTTCTTAGTGTTATTTTATATAGCTTATATTTTTTTTTTCTAATTAGGCTTACAATTAGAGTGAACATACAAAAACTTTTCAATTCACACACTTTGGTGGTTCTGTTAACAATTAATTTCTTAAAAATTATCCTAGAGTGGTTAAGCGCTGGATGGATTTCGATGAAAGACAATAATATATTGTGTTATGAGGACGGATGTAAACTACCCGTTATCCTCGCCCTAATTATCTTAAAAGGATAATAAATACTATGACATTTAAATAAAACTATCTTTTCGGATTTTTTCGCGGATTTATTTTGATTTTTGTTTCCCGACGTTTCCCGCTGTCTGTAACAACTCTATAATGCTTTTGAGACATCTAACACCATAGTCTCTCCCGTGACCATGATTGCTATAAAGCAATCGAAACGTCGGGAAACAAAAATCAAAATAAATCCGCGAAAAAATCCGAAAAGATAGTTTTATTTAAATGTCTAATATTCGCGTAAATCTAAGAAAGTATTAAATACTATGACCTCAAAATAATCAGTAAGCGTATCTACTGTGGTTAAAACATATTATAAATTCGCACGAAATATTGATTTTGTGCATATGCTAAGTACTTTTGTTTTGTCTTTATTAGTTTTGAAACTGAGTTTTGAAACCGATTTAAGAAGAAATCTATTTGAAACTAACTGACCTTTAAAACTAAAAAATACATTTCAACCTACAAATTATCTCTATACAATTATAGATCCATTTATCTATTCCTGGATAAATTGAGGACAAATCAACAAACACATTTTTGCATTTGCAAAGGTAAATTAATGATGAGAATCGTAAGACAAAATATAGATCTAGGTAGCTGAGTAATTATACTATAATCCGCTTTGCCTCTGTAATTCCATTGCAATCGGTCAAGGAATTTGATTTACGGAAATTTTAGTATTGTAGGACAAATCTTTAAAGCATCTTAAAAACCTTTTTAAGCTTGTAAAATTCCATAGAATTTTGAAAGGGGCCCAAAAATTCAAAGATTTGCACGTACAGACAAATAAACTTTCCATCTTTATGTTATGTAAGTACTCGTATAATATTGATGAAGTTTATGTAACACTATGCAAGTCAATAGATTTTGGGTTTCTGCGGTCCTTCTCTATATAAACTTTAATTATAACAAAGCTCATAATACTCCAAACATGCAATATGCTTAAAAAGCTCTTAACGTATTATTATGTAATGTACATAATTATAAAACTACATATATACAGTAACTAGCAACTCACCCTCGCTCCGCTCGCGTTCGTCCCTACTTACGTATTAACGTTTAGTATGGACCTCTCAGAGATAAGATATTTTCCCGCAAAAGTATTTATGTATTTCCTATATGTTGACCTGGATAACCAGCTACCATCACACCAAATTTTTTCAAAATCCCTCCAGTGGTTTTTCCGTGATGCGGTAACAGACAGACAGGCAGACAAAAATCTAAAAACTGTAGATTCGGCCTCTTTATCGATAATAATGTCTATTTTAATAAGATTTTCCAAAAAATATTTAATGTACAGATTCAGCTTAGTTACAATTTTATTATATGTATAGATTATAGTGTTAAGAAACTAAAAGATGCACGATTTTTTTTTTTTATTAAAGTTTGATATTTGTATTTGTTCTTCTCCTCGTCTGGTTATAAAATCAATTCTTCCTCATGCTATTAAGTTATTGTCATTTGGATTGCGTATACTTCCAACATTTAATTATAAACTTTCTTAGTCACACACGAAGCTAAAAAAGTGTAAATAATAAATTCTAATCTGTAAAGATTTAAAATGCATTAACTAAAATGATATTTTTTAAAAAAAAAATAGTTATTTTTTTTTAATACATTTTTTAGGAAAAATCAGGCTATATCATTAAATCTATCCTCTTTCACTTCATATTTCTGTGGACTTCTCTTAGAATTTGAATATAGGTCGTATGCAATGTGCTCTTTAGCGCATCTGAATTTGCTTAGCAAGTAGCTTCGGTACTAATGAACGTTCGCCTCAAGCGTATCTACTATATAACTCCTATCTAGGTCTCTTGTCAATTAGAGAGAAAAAGTAAAAAATTCTTAAACATATGGTTATAATCTAGTAAGCTTTTAATTTATTATTAACAGATAATTTGATGGACCATCACATACCATTTTAAATATATAGATAGACTTTTTTTTTTCATTTGTGTTATTACAAATTAATATGTATGTATTGTATTTAGATTTTTTTATCATCCCACGTCTAGGTGTGGGCTTTCCTTCAATACGAAGGAGATCAGGCCATAGTCCACCATGATATTATAGACTAATCTATATTTATACATATAATAAAAGTGTAACTGATCGCTGTCTGTATATGAAAGACATTGAAAAAAAACTATTATTACTAAAAAACTAAACATTATTAACGCAATAGAACCCAAAATAATGATTTTTAGAATTTATGTATGTTTGTCCGTGCATTTGTGCGTGCTAATCTCAGAAATGGCATAACCGATTCTAGTGTGGTTTTCACTAATGTATTGTGGTAAGCTTCACTTAATATTTATTATTTTTTTGATTTTAATCGATTTATAAATAACAAAGTTACGTCAATTTATTAAAATTAAATTAAAAAATAATCTACGTTATATATGACGTCACTTACCTACAAAAGAAAAGCGTTTAAATATGACCATTTTATATTAATTCATTAAAAATATCTTTAATTCACTAAAATTCACACAAATATAATAATAGTATAACAGAATAAGGAAATTCAAACGCGATTATGACTAGTGGACGGAATAGCTCGGCAAAAAGCGAAAACGTGTTTTGGTCAACCGCATTACTCTAAGTGTATTTTCTCATGACATCTAGGAAATGTAGAAAATGCTATCAGCAACTAAAGTATAATATTATTATTATTATTTTTTTTTTTATGAGATTCAGTGACAAACGAGCAGACAGACCACCTGATGGAAAGCAGTACCTGTCGCCCATAACACCTACGGTTCATGCACTTAGGTTTTAAGTAACAAAAATGCAGAACCACGGGTGCGTTGTCACTGTGAGGACTAAGATGATATGCCTCTTGCCTGTAATTGCGCTGGCTACCTTATCCTTCAAACCGGAACACAACAATGCAATCATTGTTGCTTGGCGGTAGAAATAGATAAGGGGGTGGTACCCATCCAGTCGGACTCCTCAGGCTTGACAGAGTCCTACCACCGGTATTATACTGATTGTAAAACACATTTAACATATTTAAAAATATATTTATAAATGTATTTTTTTTTTTTATTTTGGATATTTTACAGAACTATTAAGGAGCTTTGTGAAATAATCTGAAGAGAGTCTGTTGATTTTTACCGTTAGAATAAAAAAAAACAGACTAAAACTTATGCGAAAATGACAATCTATCTTGAACTTAACTTTCAATCCATATCAATATATAAATAGGACCTAACCAAAGACAAAACACTTCAGTAACTCTTTCTCCTATGTTTGTCAACCAATTTTCTTTTTAAAGTAAAACTTCTTTACGCACGCTTGACTCGGGGAGTAAGCTGGTGAATGCGTTACGAAAAAATGTACGTACTTTTGTTGCCATGGTAACCGTTGTTATTGTCTGACAAATGATATAATATAGTACTATTATATTCTTTCCATAAATGATATTCTATAAATATATGATTGTAATATGCCTAATATGTGTTATTTTTAGTATCTCTCTATTCTAATTATTTAAAACATTAATTGAATTTCATAAAGAGTACCGATAACATACAGAAGCTTTACTTCTTGCGCGTGTACATATACACGCACTCTTTAATATTTTTTTTTGTTTAGTAGCTATGGCCTTATTTATTGAGACAGGCTATCTAACATCATACTACCACCCCTACAAGCAAAGCAATTATACATAAGTAGTATACGCGAGCAGGATCTCATACTAAAGCTAGTAATAATATAAAAGAGAAGTTATTAATTATTTTTATTTAACTGTATTTTTTATCTGTATATTGTGCATGTTTTATAATTCACTATGAATGGATTTTATATTATGTAGAACTTATTCAAGCAATTTAATTTGCTACAACTAATTATATTTTATTAGAGTTTATATTGTTTATGTTTATTATATATAATTATACTAAACAGTTATTATTATAATAAGTTACTATAATTTATAAATGTTTATATTAATTAACAAAAATATGTTTGATTGGAATGTTGTTTACACATAATAAAAAACTTTATTAAGGTTTATTTTTACAAATCTATATATCTATACACATAAATAAAATTGAAGTGTCTATTTGTAATGTCTAATTGTAATTTGTAAAATAACAGCTTTAAACTAAATGCATATGGAATTATATACGGTAGTTAAAGGAAAAAACACATTTTAAAATTTTTGTCTGTCTGTCTGTTTGTTCCGGTTAATCTCCGAAACGGCTGGACCAATTTTAACAGGACTTTCACTGGCAGTTAGCTGATATTATAAATAGTAACTTAGGATACTTTTACTTTAGAAAAAAAATTCGCTCAAAAAAATTAAATTGTACCTAGGGACGCACCCGAACGAAGTGAGGGTAGTAGTAAATAATAAGACGTTAGTATAACTTAATTATATAAATAAAATAACAAAAAAAGGTAATATGCGGCATTCAAATCCGTCTAAATGGGAGGTCTCAGGATCACTATTGCATTCAACCTACCTCAACCGAGGTAAACCTCACAACCAGGGGATTGATCCCACAGCCTATTCTACATACTATCAGAAAAGTACGAGAAGCAACCTCGAAGGTCACTGTAGGCCACCTCCTAAATGCGTTTACCAGACGCTAAGCGAATATACGGTTACCGTAATTTAGGGGTAAATATCTGATGATATTATGTATGTAATACGATGAAGGTTACATGTTTAATACCTTACGAGGGTAAATGTTTATATTAATCATATAAATGTTCTTGGTTTTGGTTAGTATGAAAATACCTGGGCGACTAATCTTCACTCGGATTTTTGACCAAAAGTACAATTTTCTTTTTAATTTTGCTTAAAAACAAAAAAAAATACAAAAAATAAATAAAAAGTAAGAAATAGAATCCGCTTATGACATCGAAGGGAAGTAACAAAGAGGTCATACTAAGCGGACGTCATACAAAGCATAGTCTTGGAAAATAAACAATTTTGTAAGGGATTTAGTTTAGTGAAATGTTTAGTATTTACCCAATTGGATTATTTAATTTATTGTGTTCGTTTATTTATTTATTTATTTATTTATTAAAGGTAATTTTTTAGGCTTAATTAAATAGGCTACAATAAGCAACATTAAAGAATTTTCAAATAACTTAATTTCAAAGTACAAAATAGTTATTTAAAATAAAAATAAAAAATATATAAGATACATAATAAATAATCACTAATCAACAATTGGAATTAAATAAAATATAATCAAATGAGTTGTAATTTTAATCTGTTATAATATAATGTTAAAATGATTAAATAAGTAAAAGTAATTGTAATTCATAACTATAAATAAGCATGTATGGAATAAATAAAGCTTTATAATTTTTATTTAGTTTAATAGAGAGAAAAACTAGAAATTGTATGTATCTATTTCATAAAAAAAAGAATAAGAAACAAGAACTGACACAAAACAAACATACATTATGTAATAAAAACAATATGTTATATATATATGTACATAATACATATGTGCATACATTACATATTACAAAAAAAATCATGTCGGTCACTATAAGCGGAGATAATTTTGTCAAAAATAGGTCATAATAAGCGAAATGTCACTACAAGCGAAGTCATTATATTAGACTCGGTTGTAAAGAATTTTATATGGGAACCAAACTTCGCATGTATGTTATGTAAGAATATATAATATATAAAATATGTGTAAAAATATTTACAACAAAAACATTCAAGGAGTGGCAAATACACAAGAATCCTGTATTGAATAACAATGTAGTTTATTTTTAGCGTAAATGAGCGTTCTCTTTACTCTCTTGCCAGTGAAAGCGATAAGACGAGGTTATTTATCTATGTATACATTTACTGAGTTTTAACTCTGTACTTTAAATATTTTTTGGACAATCTTATGGAAATTGTCATTATTATCGATACAGAGTCCGAATCTATAATTTTTAGAATTTTTATCTGTCCGTCTGTCTGGACGCATCACGAGAAAACCACTAGGCAGATTTTGATGGTATGATGATAGTCGGTTATCCGGATCAACATATAGGATACTTTTTACTGCGAGAAAATATCTCATTTTTGAGAAATCTATACATATATTGAAAGTTTTTTAGTTTGATCGCTGTCTTTACATGGAAGATATTTGAGAAAAACTATTATTGGAGGTCTTTATTAACGCAATAGAACCCAAAACAATGATTTTTAGATTCTCAGAAATGTATTGTGGTAAGCTTCACCCAGTATTTGTTATATTTCAATCGGTTCATAAATAAATAATGGGCTCGTGTAACCTTTACGCGCGGTTAAAGTAAAACTTCTTTGGCAAATATCGCAATTAAATTAAAAAAATATATAATTAAATATGGCATATCAGCATATGACAATCATATATTTATAGAATATCATATACGGAAAGAATATAATTTTATATGTACATAATATATCATTTGTCAGACAAATAACAAAGGTTACCATGGCGACAATTAATCACGTTCTCATTCTCTCGCCGGCTTAATTCTATGTATTTATGTATTTGTCTCTTTCCCGTGTCGCATTTTCGTTTTATCGTGTTTCAAATCACAACTATTCTAAAGAAGTTTTACTTCAAAAAGTTATGTCTATTTAAAGAATCACCTAGGGACGAACCCGAGCGAAGCGAAGGTTAGTCGCTAGTCTATACATATAATAAAACTGTAACTAAGCCGAATCTGTACCTTAAATATTTTTTGGAAAATCTTATTGAAATAAACATTATTATCGATACAGAGGCCGCATCTATAGTTTTGAGAATTTTTGTCTGTCTGTCTGTTTGTCTGTCTGTCTGTCTGTCTGTCTATCTGTCTGTCTGTCTATCTGTCTGTCTGTCTGTTACCGCATCACAGAAAAACTACTGAAGGGATTTTGATGAAATTTGGTATGGTAATAGCTGGTTATCCGGGTCAACATATAGGATACTTTTTGCCGCGGGAAAATATCTCATTTCTGAGAAAAAATACAAAAACTGCAATGTAGGAGTATACTAATATGTAAAACCTAAGAATTTGGTTTTTGGTTATGTGAACGCGGGCGGAGCCGCGGGCAATGCTAGTGTTTAAATAAATATAAAATTGACTCGTGGCGAAGAACTTTTCGAACACTTTTCAACTTCAACTATTAAGGGTCATTTACACGAAGAATATCATATTTTGAAGCTTGAAACTCGAAATATAAATGTGATATTGTAAATTGTACCGTATGTAGGAATGTATATGGCATAGTTTATATTGCGTAAGTTTTTCATATTCCTTCAATATTCGTATCTTCGAAGCGTGAACTCGTGTAAATGAGCCGAAATATAGTATCGATTGTATTTATAAGTGAGCCCGTATTGGAATTATTTAGATCTTCTTCGCCGAAATTTGATTTCCTGTTTCTTTAAACTAGTGTTCGCCTAGTGGCCGTTATTCAATCATAATTATTATTTACAAAATTTGAGGAAAACATATAGGATGGAGCAAATCGATGGGACATAGAAGAAAAGCACCTTAAATATTGAAGTTATCAAGATTTACTCAAAGGAAACATTTTTTTATTTTTAAAAATAATAATAACTGCATTTAATTAAAAAAAAAAAGCTTACCTGAACCGGGAATCGAACAAAATAAAAATGCAAAAAAGGACACCGTCACTATTTTATCAACTTAATCAATAGGGTCTATGGTAAGGATAAAATCGACCGAACAAATATTGCGTTTTAGAATTAAGAAAACGATGAAATCTTACAAATCATACATATCGACTCTAATATCGCGGAACAAACAGGAAATGGGACTTTAAAAAAAAATCAGTTATTACGATTTTTTAAAATTAATAAATGTTTTCTTTAAGTAAATGTGGATAACTTCAATATTTAAGGTACTTTTCTTCCATGTCCCATCGATTTGTCCCACCTGTATATGAATATGAATAGAATTTGCCTTATATTATATAAAATACTGTTTTCAATATATTTTTTATTGATATCCCTAAAGCTCTTCAATGGCTTCTAAACAAAAAAAAAAAGAAAATCTGTGGATAAAAATAGGAGCAAAAGGTACCGTTATGTCTTTGCTTTTTATATTTAGACAATTTGCATACGATTACTAGAGTTGATATTGAGAATTAGAGTAATATGAGTTTTGGTACTTATGTCAAAAATACCAAAAGTGAATTAGAATTTATCTTAAATACCCTTTTTCACACTTTTAGGGGTTGAAATAAAAAATCCTCCCTTAGCTACTTATAATATACTCGTATTTTATATGTATATGGAAACAATATGCTTTGAGTGTTAATGAATTACTAGATCACGTAATTTTGTATAATAAAATATTCATAGGTAATTAATATTATATCTTTTAGTTATAAGAATGAATAATAATAATGATTGCCTTTAATTTGAAATTATTTTCGAGTTTTCACAGTACAAGTTAAAGTAAAAATACCTCAACTTGTTATTGAGCGTTACAAAATATGATTAGTGTTGATTTTCAAGTGACTTCTTCAATAAAAAATAAAATAAAACCGACTTCTAGGTACTATAAAGTGAAAAATAACTAAACGGGGGGTTTCATTTCAATAAACACCTAATCAGATATTTTTGAAGTCGGTGCCAGCCACATATCAAAGCACACTGACATCGAAAATATCTGATTAGGTATCTATTCTAAATGAAAACCCCCGTTTAGTTATTTTTTACTTTCCAATGCCTGGAAGTTTTTATAGATACTTATGTCGAATAGTTTAATAAATATTAAATAACTTTTTTTACTATCCAAACAATACCTAATACTATCTATAAGTACTTGATAATATGAAAACGTTTTAAATAAAACTTTCTTTTCAGTTTTTTTCGCTGACTTATTATGATTTTAGTTCCCGACATTTCAAATGCTTTAAAGTATTCATGCTCAAGGGAGAAAATCAGTCTCTCGTCGACATTGTAACGATAGTTTTATTTAAAATATAAAATATTCCCATAAATCTAAGAAAATATAATATAAAAACGAACATAACTGTCTCTTAGGATTATTATCCGTTAGTAACACAATATATGTACGTAGAAAAGTAACTTAAATCATAAGAATAATTAGTAATATAAGCGATTTACCTCAACCGAACTCTTCATGGTGATTAAGCATGTCATATAATAACCATCACAATGCTTTATTACACCGGTAATCACTAAGTAATATTTTATGATATTTATTATAAACGTAATTAAATTCATGTACTATATAATTTTAACAGCGATCGTAGCAAAGCGGAATAAATTTTGAACTACCCTTCACTTCGCATAATCCTCTTGTTAACTTGCCAGGTGTAAAAAGGTTATTTCTCAATTAATATTATTTACAGCTTTTTGTATTAAGTGTATAATGTTTATTATTTTACAGTTTTTTAATGTTGGTAATTAAATGGAATGGCTGCGGAAGAATTTTTATCCGTATTATTATTATAAATATGAAAATAACTCTGTTACATTTTCATGCTTAAACCGCAAAACAGATTTCGATAAAATATGGCGAAAACGTAGACAAATAAAATTGAAATATAAGTTTGTAAGGAAATTATTGTCATTGTAAAATTGGTGTAAAATATCTGGACAATATATTTTGAGATTATTGCTTAAGATTACTCGACTTGTTTAAATGGTATAGAAACGTATCACAAATTATACTTAGCTCGAAAGTGTTCGAGTGCGAGATTGGCCATTCAAGATCAATGATTAACTAGTAATTGGGAGGAAACACGGAGGCTGCCAATTTCCAAAGATGAGGCGATTATCTCTTTGATAAGTACCTATTGTATGATGATTATAAGTATTGTACGTACATTTATATTTTTTTTTTAATGTTAGGAAATGCAAATACACATACCGCCTGTATACATATAGGTAGATGTGGGACTCGCCAGCCAGACGAACCAGTATTACCCACTAAAACCCACAAAACAGAACCTCCCTCGTCTTAATTACATTTTATATAGCTCAACTTTTTTTTTACGAAAGTCATAACTTTGAAGCGAAATACTGTCTCAGTGTGAAATATAGCCTTTTAATATCTAATTGAGTCAAACATGTACGTTAAATATTTATTAAACATTAATTTATGTTTAGGAGACGGACATTTCAAGTTTATTTGGAAAATAGAAAGTAAATCATTTTTTTTTTGCCTGTGTGTTTAATTGTGTAATGTGCATTATTCGTAGCTCAGCATTCACAGTATTTAACTAGGTGTAGATAATTTTATTTCATCCAGATTGAAGATACAGAGAATTAATTTAAATCATATATTTCTCGCACCTCTGATATTTTCATGTGCGAATCATTTTCTAACTTGATTACCACTTGCCTTACGGTGAAGGAAAACATCGTGAGGAAACCTGCATGTCTGAGAGAACCTAGCAAGTTTTCGAAAGACATGTGAAGTCCGCCAATCCGCACTTGGCCAGCGTGGTGGACTATGGCCTGATCCCCCTCGTCTTAAAGGGAGGCCCGTGCCCAGCAGTGGCACGTTAAAAAGGGCTGAATACATACATATATACATTCATATATTTCTGACCTCCTGACCGATTTCGGTCACAACGGCCACTTCTTAATGAGACTAAGCCAACTGCACAGGAGATATCGTAGTGCACAAATATTCACACAAATAGGTACAAGTGCACTCTCACTATACAATACTAGCGGCTCACCCTTTCTTCACTCGGGTTCTTCGCTAGGTACGTTTTACATAGATATTTAAAATAGTTATTTACCAGCGTTAGCCATATAAAATTTTAATATTTTTTTAATTTTTCTGATGTTTTAACACTTATTTATCCTATTCCGGACTAAGAGAAATCCAAAAAAATCAAATATCACAAAAATTGGTCCAACCGTTCTTGAGTTATAAATGGTGTAACTAACACGACAATGTTTTATATATATATATATAACCTAACATGTACAATGTACATGGAACAATCTGTGTATGGATATGTAACAAACTGTTACGAGTAGTGACGGTTATTCTCTCGACGATACCTGTAGCTACCGTCTGATTATATTTCCATTATGGTCACGAAATGGGCGTAAACATCACTTATGTATTAGATTTGTTTTTTTATGTTTATTAACTTGTTGAAGTAAAACTTCTTTACGCACGCTTGACTTAGGGGGTAAGCTGGAGAATGCGTTACGAAAAAATGTACGTACATACGTTTGTTGCCATGGTAACCGTTGTTATTGTCTAACATATGATATATAACATTATATTCTTTCCTTAAATGATATTCTATAATTATATAATTGTAATATGCCTAATATGCGTTATTTTTAGTATTTCATCTATCCAAATTATTTAAAACACAAATTGAATTTCATAAAGAGTACCGATAATCTACATAAGTTTTACTTTTTACACATGTACACATTCATACACGCACTCTTTAATTTATTTTATTAGACGAATGATAGAATAAAATATGAAAGTACGTAACCTACTTTAAGTGTGGTAAATAACTGATTTTCTTATTTTTTATCATAATTACCAAAGGAAAACATCGTGAGGAAACCTACACATCTGAGAGATCTTAGCAAGATTTTAAAGGACCGCTGTCACAGGATGTGAAGTCCGCCAACCCGTTCTTGGCCAGCATGGTGGATTATGGCCTAATCTCTGTAGTATTGAAGTGAGGCCCGTAACCAGCAGTGGGACTTAAAAGGGCTGAATACATACAAGTAATTGAAATTTTATTTGTTTTTCTGATCTAGCTTCATGCCATAAAAATGCATTGCCATAAAATTGCATTGTGGATAGGCTATGTAACAGTCTCTACCGAAGACTTGCGAAATTGTTTTAGTCACGAGGCTTTAACGTATTAATAGGGTAAAAACAAAGAATTATTAAAGTCAAAAATTAAAAAAAAAATGTTATTACACCAGTAGTAACTTAAAACTATGAGTTGAATTAATAAGAACGAACTATTTTTGTATGAACCAGAGAGAGACCATAGGACTAAATACGCAGTTCAGTTACAATATCACTGTGCCACGAATGTTCTCTTAATTTAAAATCTATTTTAATCTATACTAATATTATAAAGCTGAAGAGTTTGTTTGTTTGTTTGTTTGTTTGTTTGTTTGTTTGTTTGTTTGTTTGTTTGTTTGTTTGTTAGGTTGAACGCGCTAATCTCAGGAATTATTAATCCGATTTGAAAAATTCTTCTTGCATTGTATAGCCCGTTAACTGCAGAAGGCTATAGGCTATATGTCATCCCGGAAATGCACGATTCCCGTGGGATAAATTTGTTTTTGTCTAGGGACGAACCCGAAGCGAAGCAAGTGTGAGTCGCTAGTATAAAATAATTTGAATATATATTTTACTGTGTAGATATAACTTTAAAATTTAAGTCAGTCTGCAAACTCAGATATAATTCCTTTATTACGTAAAATTAACGTTAGTAAGAAAAGAGTTTAATTTACAAAAGTTCAGAGAGCCTTATACTGCTATGTATTTTTTAAATATTACCTTTTATTTTTCCCATGCCTGCTATTTTAATGGCCACACGTTGTTATTATACATGCAAAGCCGTCCCGAGTGTCCACATTAAAACTTGGTGATAGAAATGTCAGACTATTTTGAATACATAACTTATTATTCTATATTTAATAGGATAAGCGTTGATGGACGTATAGAAAGCGGTTTTACTTTGATGACGTAGTTTTATCCTGCTAATTTAATAAACGTAAAATTTGTGAACATGTATGGGTAGATATATGTTTGCTACTTCACTGTCACTAAAATTATAAAAAAAAACTCTAAAAAGTAGGTGTCATATAAACTTTCATCCCCTATTGTACCCCCTTTTGGGATGAATTTCGAAAAATACTAAAACACGTATTTATTTAATTATATTGAAGAGTATTAATACCAAGTAAATCTGATCATAGATTTTTTTGGGTTGCATTATAACGTGTTTTTCCGTGGGAATGAGATAATCTCCCGCGGTAAAAAGTAGCCTATGTCACTCTCCAGCCCTCTAACTCTCCAAACAAATCTCCACACAAATCCAAAAGATCACGCCAATCCTTCACTCTGTTATGACACGAAGTAAGGACAAACAAACAAACAAACAAACAAACAAACAAACACACTTTCACGTTTATAATATTATGGATTTTAACGATTCGATAAAACACCCACTTTGTTACTATGTATTACTTGAGTTATAAAACTATTATATTTATATTGATTATATTTTATAGATGATTTATTTCGAATGAAATGTGATAATTGTCTGTCAAAGTACAAATAGGCGTTGATAAAATGTTGACACGTTATTTACAGATGAAAAACTATAAAAAAATAATAATTTAAATCCGTATTTTGACGGAAGCTGCTATTTATTTTTTCATTTTGCTTTTGTATATTTTCATAAATATTGACTAAACTAGCGGTTCACCTTCGCAGCGCTCGGATTTACCTCTAGAAAAACAAAAACAAATCTATCTCTCGGGAACCGTATATTTTTCCGGGATAAAATGTAGCCTATGTGTTAATCCAGACTATAATATATCTCTATGCCAAATTTCATCCAGATCCATTCAGCCGTTCTGGCGTGAAAGAGTAACAAACATCCATAATCACTTTCACATTTATAATATTATACAGATTATACAGATATACTGATATACATATGTACGTACCTTTGTACTGTTTTTTACTGGTTTAATATTTTTATCTATCAATTTTATTATGGTATACATAAATTTGTCGTTGGGGACGCAAAGTTCTCGAATGGAGGCCAAGTACCGGAAGGCGAAGCGTGGGCAGGCCTCCCAACAAGGTGGACTTGGTCAAAGTCGCTGGATCCCACTGGATGCGGATGGCACAAGACCGGTTGTCGTGGAAATCTTTGGGGGAGGCCTATGTCCAGCAGTGGACGTGTTTCGGCTGAGACGAATACATAATTTTTAGTTATGTTATGTACATATTTAAACTACATTTATAACGAGGTCTAAGCTATAGATTAAATATTTAATAAAAATACGTGGTTTCCAGCTTTCGTAGCAGGTTGAATTTTAATAGCATCACCTCTGATGAATGAAATATATTGTAAAAAATGCTTTTTAGTTTAATTTGCTTATAGGCGACATATAATATAATCATTAAAAAAATGTTTTTTTTTGTCTATATAAAAATTTTCTTCATGAACTAAAAATAATTTTATTATATTGAAAATAGGCCAAATTCAATTGAAGATAAAATTATTTAATGGTAAATTAGATATGGATGTCAATAAAAGTATTGGACGAGCTCCAATAAAAGTTCAATTCATCCAAGAAGGAATTGTTTTGGAGCCGTCACAGACTATATTAATCTAGCGTTGTTCTATTTATTGTCACTTTGACATATCAAAAATATACTCTACTGTGTACCTACTCCAAATAGAATGCATTTTTGTGTAATTTACACGAAACTTACGTAATAAATAAATAACATCCTAAGGACGGTTCCATTGGCGATGTTGGCGACACGTTTGGCTTAGTTTGTAGTGACCCTACTTGCTTTCCAGCGATTGCGAGTTGGAGTCCCGCTGGGGGCATTCATTTTTGTGGTGAGCACCAATGTTTGTACTCCAGCCATGGGTTTATATTTATAATATGTATGTATTTAAAGTTATATATGTGTAGTGTATTAACTATCTGGTATCCATAACACAAGCCTCGTAGTTTACCATGGAACCAGATGGTGCTGTGTGTTAATGTACCAACGTATATATTATTATTATTATCATATATTTAAAAAAGTACAGCTTTAAAGGTGAAAGAATTACTTTTGAAGCGATTTATTTTGAATTCAATAGTGATTAACATCTTAAACTTATATTATTTTTAAGTATATAATTTTAGCAATATTATAATAACGTGCAAATAACGATGACTTAGAGAAAAAAATCTTTTTTTATTCTTATTTTAAGAGCTCAGTCTCTTGAGTAACTATGTTGCTCTGGTAGGTTTAACAAATATTCTTATATATACATTAATTATAATAATATTATCTAGTTTCGCTTATTTATATTATGTTTAATATAGGTATATTATACATAATTCTGGCTAACTCTGAATTAGGGTTTTTTTTAGTAAAATTGGTATATCAAAATAACAAGACCGTAGTTTTTTTTTTAAATTCCTCTTAAATATTGAGTATTTTATCTGTTTCTGTATACAAGTTGATATATAGGTGCCATTTATGACAATAACTCAAAGAACGGTTTTCCTGCGATCCATTTTGTATAACACCGTCCAATTATAATAGGTGTTCGCTACAAGGATATAAGTAAAAAAATATCTTATATATAAAAATCACACCAAAACATCTGTCTATATCAAACATAACAAGAAAAGATTTTTATTTTTACAACAATATTTATAGTTCATCCAATAAAATAGGAAAGTGCACATAAAGTCAAGAAACATCAGAATAAGAGATGCCTGAATAATTGAACTACTCACTCTGATGCGGAATTTATTGCGCGTGAACCTCGGGGCTTACCTGAAAAGAGAAATGTGATTGAATGTTTGTTACATTGTCTATACGTAACTATTATTTTTTACAGATTTCATAAAGAAGGAGGTTCTCATTTCTTATGTCTTATGTTACGAGATTTATTTGTGAACAGATTTTTATGCCTTTACTAAACTAATACGCAGTATTCTATGTGTTGTCTATATTCTTTATACTGAAGCAATAAAATTTTAAGAAAAAATACAAAATTATCAAAAACAAATATTTTTAATGTGTAAATACATGTAAGATATTACTTATTAACTCACTATAATATATTATTAACAATTATATTTTTATAGATTGTATTCTTATTTTTAATCTTCATTAATTTACCACTATATTAATTTTGAATGAAAAATTACTGCCAGTAATGCCTTAATAACGAATAATCTTTTATAAGTGCTTAGAAAATTCTAACACAGAAAAATCTAGTTTTTTCTGTAAATAACACATAATAAATTGGCAAGTTTCATCAAATTAATATATTTTAATAAATTAAATATTATATATTTAATTTTGTATTTGTTTTTTCGCATTCGTTCTCTTCCCCTTGAAGAAAATATAGCGTAATAATTCGGTTATTTTTTTATTATAATAAAAACCGTTAGCTATTTTTATTTATTATCATTTATTTAATTATCAATCAGTACAAACATTGTCATTTGTACTGATTGACAACATTATTGCTTGACTTCATGTCTAGTTCTATGATACAGAAATAATATATTTATTAGACTTTATAAAAAAAACCTACATATTATTATTACAACAAAAATACAATATAACATATATACAATCACATGCTTTACATACATTTTTAAAAACCGTTTCAACTACTTGTTGCCATGACGATCTATTAGATCTCATTTACTTTTCAAATGCAACCCGAAGCTATTAAAATTAAATTAGTAGATAAGTACATACTCGCGAAACTCAATTTTCGTTATAATTGTTGTTCACGTAACTTCAGTCCTTACATAAATTGTTCTCTTGTAATAACATTAAAATTAAATTCCGTCATTGTAATTTACTTTCAGTTATGATAATGGTTTTTAGCTATAAGTTTTGAGATGTTGAATTTCAGAAATAAGTCACAAAAATGTATATGATTTAGATATACACACATACATATATACATACATATATACATACTTATATACAATATTTTATGAGTAATTTGATAAATAGTGCTGATTAATTTTAAATGTAAACGTTGTGAGTGAGGGATGATCTTTGATGCCATAACATAAAAGGTTTATCATAGAATATTGTACTGTAGTGTGGTACCACTACCCTATATATATATATATATATATATACATACATATATATATATATATACATACATATATATATATATATATATATATATATATATATATATATATATATATATATATATATATATATACTATATACCTACTACTAGGAACCACTAGTTTGGGCAAATTGATAAGAACGCACTGGTCTGCCTCTATGGACACTAATATAATATGCTCTAAATAAAACAAGGTGTTGAAGTTTTCAAAATATTGAAAAGAACACACAATCCGAACGTTCCAATGAAAACGAATAAGGAGCTACTTCAGTAGACGTCGAAAAATATTTATATGATCAAATTTGCGCAATCTATATATAAAACAGATGCACAAATTCTGAAGACGATTTAACTTATCGAGTAGCTCCTCAGTTGCATCTAGATAGCAAAAGTTGGCATGAAGTAGTGGGAATAACAGGGATAAAAGAAAAACAAGTGAGAATCTAATTCGCACACAAAGGATTCTGTAGAACTAGACATTAAATTTGTTTTTTTTTTAATATACTAATTTATGTTAAAAGTAAAATAAAATATTTTCACATTCACAATATTTATTTTATTGACGCCATAAATAAGATATATATTACTATGAGAAAACAAGTTAACTTTGAGGTTGTATACGTGAAGTGGAAAATACCCCATATCTCAAAAACGACGTAACTCTTCAATATAAATTTCCTAAGAAGTTTTTTTTTCGTCCCTCAGTTACATATATGAAGCGCCATCCTTTATTTTTAATTACTATGGAAACCTAATAATACTACGGAAACCCATTAAACCTCAGCAATATAGTTCTAAAAGTCTTCGAATAAAATAGCTGTGACATGGCGAAATTATAAGAGCTCCGTTTCAGCAATTTGGCTACGGAACCCTAAAAGGAGATCTTATAATCATACAGCATGCACACATAGTGTATACAAACATATTTTAAAATAAATTTAATATATACTAGCGACTTACTCTCGCTTCGCTCGGGTGCGTCCCTAGGTACATCTTAATTTTTTTGAGCGAAATCCTAATTATTTTTTTGAAATAAAAGTAGGCTAAGTTACTCCTTATAATATCAGCAATCTGCTAGTGAAAGTTCCGTTAAAATTGGTCCAGCCGTTTCGGAAATTAGCCGGAACAAATAGACAGATAGACAAGCAAAAATTTAAAAAAATGTGTTTTTCTTATAAGTACCGTATATAATCCCATTTGCATTTAGTATAAAGCTGTTATTTTGACATTACAAACAGACACTTCAATTTTATTTATCTGTATAGATATGTACGTAAGGTCTCAAAAAGCTTATAAATTTCAAGAAAATATTTAAACCATGAAATCTTAAAATTCATCAATCATTAATATGAAGTCAACGTAATCTTGATTTAAACACCTCTTTTTTGAAATCAGTTAACCGATTTCACCTAATAAGACAGTGACGAGGGTAACGTTACAGCTTCATTTTGTTACAAGTTAGTAATGTAATTGACTTCTTGATACGGTCTGTTAACTTACAATTTATAGTTTAATAGCTTAATGTAAATTTTGTACCTTATCTGGTCTGTTGTTATATTAAATAGAACAAAATTTTATATAATTTTCCTAGTCCCTAAAACCTTTTGTATATCCTATAATAAATATTATAATTGCGAAAGTTTGGATGGATGGATGTTTGTTACTCAATCACGCCAGAACGGCTGAGCGAATCTGGATGAAATTTGGCACAGAGATAGATTATAGTATGGAATAGCATATAGGTTACATTTTATCCCAGAAAAACGTATGCTTCTCATGAGATACTCATACTAACCGTTCAAACGTACCTAGTATTAATATACAGGTAGTGTTACCTTATTTTTACTATTAAGAATACCCTAGAAGATCTCTAGGTCATAGTCTATCTCTATACTAAATTTAGTTCAAGTCCACCCAGCGTGTTTCAGCGTGAAAAATACACATATATATGTATGTACATATAAAATATGTACATACAAACTATCACGTAGTAGTGTAATAAAACATACTGTAGTATAAAGGCAAATAGGAATTTCGTTGTTTTGGCATTTCTGTCTAATATGATTGATTAATTACAACAATTTGAACATTTTAGACTAGACCTATAATATATGTACATATATATTGAAAAATCTTATTGAAATAGACATTAGTATCGATTTAGAGGCCGAATTTATAGTTTTTTACCATTTTTGTCTGTCTGTCTGTCTGTCAGTCTGTCTGTTACCGAATCACAAAAAACCGCTGAAGAGATTTTGATGAAATTTGGTATGATGATAGAGATCCGGATCAACATATAGGATACTTTGTACTGCGAGAATATATCTCATCTCTCAGAAATCTAAACGTTAAAATGTAAGTAGGGACGAACCCGAGCGGAACGAGGGTGAGTCGCTAGTATACTATACATCTAGTCGTTAGTCAGGCCTTTACTTTAGTTTAATAATGTGGCTGTAGGTGACTTATAACGTAATATATTTAATTTATCATATTTATATATTAAACTTCTCATACAATATATTTATATTTATTTAATATTTAATTTACGTATTTATATTACACACACACCTACACACAACATATATACTTAATTATTTATACTTATTTATTAATTTATATTTATTCATATTTCATTAATTCATAAGCATAGCCGCGCGAAACCCGTAGTATACGGCAGAACGGAATTTATTTGTCTCCTACCGGCCACTTATGATTTATACAAAGTTAACAGTCGATTCTTTGTGATCTGACGCTACTTTCTTATCTTTACATATAATTTAATCGTAATTCATGAATTTTTGTATGTGGACTTCTTGTGTTTGTACTGTAACGCTTTGTGTTATTGTGTATCTCCCTAAACTATACCTTTTCTACTGTTTTTACGTGTGTGTTGACTTTTTCATTATAATTTAATTAGTGACGTAACATAGACTTTTACTTGTGTTTATTCCTCTCTCAACAACCACCAAAGTGGCAATCTATTAACGACGAAATTATCCAATACCTAGAAGAATGTCAGCTTACTACTAATCATCAATATGACCTTCAATATAGTCAATCAGTTTGGGATCTTACGTAGGCTATCCCACTCATTGTAAGGGGAGGCGATTGATAGAAAGGCTTTGGCAATTAGCCTAGACATTGCAAAGACCTTTCAACGTTTTGGTACAAGACACTTCTCTGCCTTTCTATGAAACTTTATCATAGGATCGCTAACTTCTGAATGGGTTTATCAACACACACAGTCAACGGTTTTTGCTCTAAACCTAAACTAATCAATGTTGGTTTTCCACAGGATATAGTAACATATTGTTCACAGCATATTAATTACAGCAACCATGTATAATGTCTATTGCCTTTGACAGTACGATTTCCGCTTAGAGCTTTCTTGCTCATAGCTAAAGGAGTATATCGAATCTTTCTTTAATCAAATATTTCGATATCATATTCTAATATTCTCGTCCTGTATAGCTATTAATTATTCGGACCTAAGAAGTTCTACTTCTTTATTGTTTTTAGAGCATTTTGAATAAAAGCTTGTTCATTGTTTTGCTGTTTCATTTTTTTTTATTAATTTTTTTTTAGTTTTTATATTCTTCTCAGAAAACCCTTTCAGTAGAGACCCATATCATGGGGGTGCAAAAGAAAAACATAGTCCGCCATCTTTGGAAGTCTCCGATATTGGATTTACAATGACGTTTATTTGTTACTAGCGACTCACCCTCACTTCGTTTCGGGTTCGTCCCTAGACAAAAACAACTTTATCCCACGGGACCCGCTCACTTTTTCGGGATGATATATAGCCTTCCTCAGTCAACAGGCCATCAAATGCAAAAAGAATTTTTCAAATCGGATCAGTACTTCCTGAGATTAGCGCGTTCAACCAAACAAACAAACAAACAAACAAACTCTTCAGCTTTATAATATTAGTATAGATTATATATTTTTAACTATATTAGAATGTATTATTCCCTTATATCTTTTAAATTTCTAAACGATATACGCTTGTGAGACAGTATGAGCAACCATAGTTAGCCCTCCCATTATATACGAATCAATGCTCCACTCAGTCGACAATTCGAAATTGATTGTTATGCATTAAAACGTAATTTCAAACTATCAATAACGCGTGTCAATCTCTTCTGATATTCGACAGGTTAATTATATATTAATTAATATTTGCATGGATATTATGTTACCACTTTATTAATAATGCTATTTGTTTAAATATATGAAACTTACAATCCGGACATAAAGATTGCCACTCATTGCTGTGGCACACATATGAAAAACGTCAATTTTACAATAAAAAAAAGCAATAATCGGGATAAAAACTATCCTATCTTTTTAATTGGCACAAATCACACATTTTGAAACAAAATACGTCTAGATCGAATGAATAGTTTCGGAGTTCATCCCGGACAAACATTGTGACACGAGATTTATATATATTAAGATACATATAATAAAATCGTAACTAAGCCGAATCTGTACATTAAATATTTTTTGGAAAATCTTATCGAAATATACTTTATTATCGATACAGAGGCCGAATCTATAGTTTTAGAATTTTTGTTTGTCTGTCTGTTACTGCATCATGGAAAAACCACTGAAGGGATTTTGATGAAATTTGGTGTTATGTAAGCTGTATAACTTTTTAAATTATCGCGTTTTATATTTATATAATAACTATACTACGGGACTTAACGCGTGAATAAGTGGCTATATACCTTGTTCCCGACGTTTCGACTGGGTTGTGCCAGCTGTGGTCACGGGCAGACTGTGACAGTAAATATCTGTATACTAAGTGACTAAATTCATTCAAATCTGTTTTAGCGCATTTTATAATAATAGTGTGATGAGAAATAAGATATTCTTTACAGGTTGACTTATTTTACATATATAGGGTTATTTCTCGACGACTTCCTTCCGAATAAGATAAATAAATGATACTTAATAATATTAACAATCATTTGCACATGTAAATATTATAAGTGGGAGAGCTGGGGTTAGCCTGCATTACTTGTTTTTCAAATGAGCGCGTTATCATTGGGCTAGCACATTGCAGTACCTTTACTTAGCTTTTCTAATTTCAGTAACAGCCTTATAAGAATATACTAGTGTACCGATTTAAAAAGTAGTTCATGTAGTATGTCATACTATGTCTTTTAAAATAGAGAAAGCAACAAACATGCTGAGATGAGATATTTTTCCGCAGTAAAAAGTATCCTATATGTTGATAGGCATAACCAGCTATCATCATACTAAATTTCATCAAAAACTGTCTAGTGGTGTTTCGTGATGCGTTCCAAGACAGACAGACAGACAGAGAGACAGACAAAAATTCTAAAAACTATAGATTCGGCGTATGTATTTCAATAAGACATTCAAAAAAATATTTAATGTACAGATTCGACTCAGTTATAATTTTATTCCATGTATAAACGACAACCAAATATATATTTCCATTACTATTACTAAAGTTAGTAACACTTGGCTACCAACTACCAAGCTAATATTTTGCACCACACGGGAATCAAACCTCGATATACAGCAATGCCAGACATGATACCATCATTATTAGTTAAGTATTTTAAAAGACACCTGGAAATCGCGACCTCAGTAGACCGCTATATTCATAATTAATACGATTACAGCTTACGCATTATGCAGCTGACAGCCGTGATAAGGGTTAACTTTTTAAAGCTTTTGTCGTTCCTTTGTCGCTTGATATTATTATCTGGACTCTTTATTTGTAAATACAATTAAATGTTGCTTGTAAATAAAGCTTTATTTATACTTAGCCATACTAATTAGTGTTTTAACTTTACACTTAACCCTTTGCGGTGTAATTATATAGCGTGATACCATTTCACTTTGAACTATGGTTTTGATGGCAGCGAGACAATTCCCTAGTGCAGCTTTCCAACTCAACGTTTTGACCTTACCAGACTGAAACAAATTTTTGGGAAATTAAATATTTCTCGTTGTTAAAGTACTGCATTTTTGAAATTAGTGAATAAAATTAAAATGAAATATGTAATATAATAAAAATTTAGTAAATATTGACGACACGTTTGGCTCAGTTTGTAGTGACTCAACTTGCTGTACCAGCGGTTGCAGGTTCGAGTCCCGCGTGAGGCATTCATTTGTGTGATGAGCACGAATGTTTGTTCTCTAGTCATGGGTGTTTATATTTGTAATATGTATGAATTTAAAGTTATATACATATGTGCAGTGTATAAACTATCTGGTATCCATAACACAAGCCTCGTAGCTTACCATGGAACTAGATAGTGCTGTGTATTAATTTCCTAACATATTTATTTATTTAAAGTTGCCACCATTCACAAATCATACTATCCCTGCAAATATTATATATGAAAAACCAACACTGTTTTTCTGTAAGTAAAATTTTCACGCTTAATAAATATTTACTAAACTTGGCCCGACCCAGAACTCGAACCCAGAATCTCTGAACGTAAAGCCGTACATGCTGGCGAGTACACCATGGAGGCAGCTTTAAAAACTAGATATTCTTCACGTGTCCTAATAATACTATAATTTGCTTATTACCAATGTTTATTATTCCTTGAAAATGTTATGTTGAAACTGCTTTTTATAATTAAATCGGTTCAGTCAAATAAAAAATACTGTTACCATATTCTTTGCTAGAGAAAGATGCTTTTAAATTCAGTTTCAACAATGAAAAAGTCCTTGGACTCTGGAAAGATCATCTCTTAAAGATAGCAGGGAGCAAAGCAATCATTGAGCCCATCCGTTTGGAAAACTCTTTAAATACATTTGACGTGATTCCTTTACAGTTGAATGGCTTTATATCTATGTTCTATTATATATTTATATAATGTAACTGCTACATTAGTCTAGTGGCTAGCATGTATGGATGCAGATCCTGAGGTCCTGGGTTCGATTCCCTTTTCGGGCAAAATCTAATTCTTGAGCTTTTCTCTTCGGAAATTCTCAGTAGCGTCCCGTGAATTTGGCTGTTATAGATATATTCGTTCGGATTTTACGCAGTCGGTTCTTTTAGTTTTGTTTTAATTTTGTTATAAAAGGTTTCAAATCCACTATAGAATATAAAATGTGTACATACCTTAAGACATTTTAAAATTTTCAAAAACTATTTTTAAATGAAACATATAGCTACTAATTAAATCCATTAAATATTACAGTGATCTTATAATATTGCAATTTCATAGTTATTCTGTTTAAAATTTAAGTTTTTTTTGTAGGTTTATATAGAAAGTATGTAATTGTAAACAATATTATATAATATTTAAAATTAAAATGCGTGCGAAACGATGGCTCTTAATATTATATTTATTCTTACCTACATAAATATCTGTACCTAATGCGAATATCGAACCCACTATCAGAGAAACACTAAGCAGTCACATGCCATACATTATACTATATTAAGATGGTTATAGTTAAAACGTTAACGTCGAGAGTATTTTTGTATTAACTCAATCCGTAAATCTTTTTCGTGGCAGCATAATACATTATAAGCTGACAACTATTGGACAGTAGTCATTAAATGGATTGAGTAATATGTCAAACGGTAAAATCTGCGGGCTATAAACTACCATCATACGTATTTATGTACTGGAAAGCCTACAAAAAGCGAAAAAAACATATAAATTTACTTCGCAAATTATCTAGTACTAGCGACTTACCCTCGCTTCACTCGGGTGCGTCCGTAGGTACGTATCAATTTTTTGAGCGAAACCCTAATACTTTTTCTAAAACAAAAGTAGCGTAAGTTTCGGAGATTTGCCGGAACAAACAGACATACAGACGGACAGACAAAAAATTTAAATATTGTGTTTTTCTTATAAGTACCGTATATAATTCTATATGCATTTCATATAAAGCTGTTATTTAGACATTACAAACAGACACTTAATTTTATTTATCTGTATAGATATTCGTGTAATGCGTCTACAAGAAAATTATAGGGTTTTATCTCAGATTTTCATTTAAAAGACGTCACTATACAAGAAAAACAAAGTCATTACCAATACCTTGACGCAATCTAAATATATTCTAAATCCTAGCGACTCACCCTCGGTTCGCTCGGGTTCGTCCCTCGGTAGTTAATTTTTTAAGCGGAACCCTAATTCTTTTTCTAAAATTAAAGTAGCCTAAGTTACTCCTTATAACATCAGCTATCTACCAGTGACAGTCCCGTGAAAATCGGTCCAGCCGTTCCGGAGATTAGCCGGAACAAACAGGCAGACAGACAGACAGATAGACAAAAAAATTAAAAACTGTGTTTTTCTTATATGTACGGTATATACTTTCATATGCATTTAGTAAAAATTTGTTACTTTCACATTACAAACAGACACTTCAATTTTATTTATCTGTATAGATATATTGAAAGATTTAACACTTTGTCCAACTGGCACTTCTGGAAGTCACTAAACAAAAGAATTGAATTGAATTGAAGATCTAACAGTTGTAATGTCAGTCTCTAAATCACAATAACCGTTTTCGTATTTCAATCATAATTATCCGCAACTGTACTTTCCCAATAGCATCTTTCTGCGGCTTAGCAAGCGGTCGGGCGTGTACAAATTCTGTTTAGATTACAGCCACATAAGGGTGTGCTGAGTGAGGATCTCAAGTAACATCTAATTTACTAAATTAATCGAATCTTAACTTACTTAGAAATATTATTTACAGATAAGTCCAATCTTGTCTGTGTCATTTGCTTCTACAATTATTGTAATAATTGCGATAAAAAAACTTAAAAAAACTGACTTCCAAGTTCCAGGCACTAAAAAGTAAAAAAATAACTAAACGGGGGTTTTCATTTAGGATAGATACTTAATCAGATATTTTAGAAATCGGTGTGCTTTAATTTGTATCGGCTGACTTCGAAAATATCTGATTAGTTATCTATTCTAAATGAAAACCCCCGTGTAGTATTTTTTTACTTTTGTTATTTTTTTTACGCCTGGAAGTCGCTTTTTATTGAATTTTTTTTAAGTTTTTATTTTTCCATTTGTAGTGTAGACGTAATAAGTAGGTAATTTAGAAGAAGAAAGTTTTTTAATAACATATTCGATTAAGCTATTTATCTAAAAATAATTTATTTTTGATTTTTTAAAAACCGCTCGACCGATTTTGATAAAATTTAAATGGGACCTATAATAAATACCTGGGAAGTTAGTAAAAAAGAATTTTCAAAACGGTGAACATACACAAAAAAAAAAAAAAAGAAAAACAAACCGACAAAGGATAATGGGCATTCCGTCCCCAGAGTGTATCAAGTTGTGACATATGTCATTTTGAAGATCAGAAGAATAGCTTCAATTTATTGTATGACACCAACACTGAGACTCGTGCAGGGAAAAAACTATGAATCATTTAATTTTATCAAACCCGTGAAAGTCTAAAACAGTATGACGTATGTACATTACTTTAAAGGTCATAATAATAGCTTTATTTTATTATATGTCACCATATATTTCTTGACTTAAGCCTCCACCAAAGATTTCCACGAATGCCGGTCTTGTGTCATACGCATCCAGCAGGCTCCAGCGTTTTTGACCAAGTCATCGGTACACGTTGAGGTATTCCTGCCCACGTTTCGTCTTCCGGTATATGGCAGCCACTCAAGAATCTTCGCCCCTACAACCATCCGTTCTTTGAACGATGTGTCCCGCCCACTACCACTTGAGTTTGTCGGTGATTTGGGCCTTTCTGCATATCTTATCATTTCTGATTCGATATCGAAGGGAAACCCAAAGTATAGCCCTCTTCATTGCTCTCTGGGTGACCTGGGCCACGTCTTTGTGACTTATGTCATCACTGACAACACAAATTGGTCAAAGACTTTTATTTTGAGACACATAGAAGATATTGCGTAGTTTCCCGAATGCTGCCTATCCGAATTTTATTTGTCGATTCACCTCCTTTTCGAAGTAAGACCTACCTAGTTAGACAGCTTGTCCCAGGTATACATACATACATGTCTACAACTTCGAGTCATCACCTATAAAAACTGGAATGATTATTTGACATAATTTTCGTCTTATCCATGTTTTATTTTAGACGACCTCGTTATGAGACTCTATTGAGGTCATTGAGCAGTATAATGAGGTCCTCCATGGTCTCAGCCATGACCACTATATCGCCGGGAAATCAAAAGTGAGTGATGTACTCGTCGTTAATGTTGATGCCCAGTTCGTTCTAGTACAGAACCTTAGAAACGTCTTCCAATGCAGCGGTAAACAGTTTCAAGGAAATGACAGTGCCCTGTTATACTCCTCACTGAAATTGGATGGGTCTCGAGTCCCCTGGCCCTAAAGTCGTACGGGTCGATAAACCGTGGTCAACTTAACGCCGCTGGAATAACTGCAGCACAGCCCAGGTCTTGATCGAATCAAAGGCTTTTTCTTAGTCATAAGCTATAGGAAAACAGGCAAGTTATACTCCTCAGTCTTCTGTATAACCTGCCGCAGCATATAAATGTGGTCTAATGGTACTAAAGCCTTTACGAAAAGTAGCTTGTTCGGGAGGCAGGAACTCATTGAACTAGCATTCGAGACGGCTCGTAACACGAATTCCCGCAACAATTTGTAAACGTGAATCAGAAGCGAGATGAGTCTAAAATTATTTAGCAAGACATTATCGCCCTCTTTACAGAACAATACAACTACGCTTCTGCTCCATAATTGTGGGGATTTCCTTCGAGTATGATAGAATTAAGTAACACCTTCAGAAATTCAGCTGTAATTACGTTTGCGACCAGTGCTATGTTGTTCTTAATTTGTTTTAGTGACGTCCGGGATTTCTTCGCTATAGTGTTGGGTTAGCCTGGCCCTTAATCATTGTCATTAGAGTGTGTTTAAGTATTTTGACGCAACTGATTGGACAGTTTTGAGGAACCCATCGATAAAAGTAGCCACATCGCTGTCGCAATCAAAGCGGTTTTGGAGTTCCAGCTGAAAGCTTACTAGGTTTTGGATTTGGTGTGACACCGGTAGGAACGTGGACCTCGTCAGTCAAAGTCAGTTGGAGTCATTCAAGCTTTACACAGTCACTGTGCTGTTCATAAGAGACTTGTGAACGATAAACTCGACACCACCTTGGGACTGTTGGTCATCCGGAAATAGAACAGGTTACCAGATTTGAGCGCTATGGAGTTGTCCCCCTCTCTTCGAACTTCCAATAACCCTACAATGTCCCATATTATACAATCTATATTATACTGTTTTACTTTCACGAATTTAATAAAATTAAATGATCCATAGTTCTTTCCCTGCACGAGTCTCAGTGTTGGTGTCGTACAATAAATTGAAGCTATTCTTCTGATCTTTAAAATGACATATGTCTCAACATGATACACTCTGGGGACGAATCCCATACAAAATTGCCCATTCTCCTTTAGAACCTGCTCCTTTTTGAAGAAGTCGGTTGAAAATAAATAATAATTAATAATGGTCGTCCATATTGAGCTGAACGTGCAAAAATTAATTATTCTATGCGCTATTGCGAGTTTTTAACTAAGACGCCCTGTTAAGTGGATTATTTTTTCTTGTTGAAAATTTGAAACAATTAGTTTATTAAAACGTGAAGGAGTACCTTCATCAATCATGACTTGTGCAGAAAGATTACATCGTCGGCATATCAACAGGCTACCAATTTCACTTGATTTAACTAAAATCTTGTCGGGCTCCCATAAATCACCATCGATGCGAATAGACTCATTGATGTCTTTATAGTTAGGTAACAGAATTAATATAAATTACTACTAGTGTTAAACTTGATATTAGGCAAATTTTTATGAAACGCGTTAGAGAAAAGTCCAATTTTGAATCGAGTAATCAAACATTGGATTTCTTCATTAGACGCTTTTTAGCAAAGTTGCTTTGATTACTTATTACATACAAAAATTATCTATTATCCTTTTATAAAAAATATAATTATATATAAACACGGTTAGTTGTATTCAAATTTTATATTTTAGTTTGTTTTGGTAAATCTTGAAGAATGAGTGTTAGAGTGCACATAATTTTGGAGAATTTATCTGAATTTCCCTGAGATTCGTCGAATCAAATGAAGTCGTCATCAGACGGCTCGATGAAAATAAAACACCTCAATAGTATACCTTTCATACAAAAAAGATTTTATATATGGAAAATATTATATCCAGTCATACGTGAATAACGTTAATTAAATTTCCTCAAACATTTTTACATCAAAAAGCACTTGGGCCTAAGTACATTTTAAATGTATGTATGTAATTATGCTATAATTAACATTTGTAATTAGCTGAAACGGTTCAGACTCGTTGAAATAGTAGAGAAATAATAGGATTAAGTTATTTAGGACATGACATTCAATCTTATTTTTAGAGCTAATTGATCAAAAACTTTGCACGCCTTTTAACTATGTCTCACATTATTTCGCGACATCTATACATATAATAAAATCGTAACTAAGCCGAACCTGTACATTAAATATTTTTTTGAAAAATCTTATTGAAATAACCGTTTTTATCGATACAGAGGCCGAATCTATAGTTTTTAGAATTTTGTGTCTGTCTGTCTATCTGTCTGTCTGTCTGTTACCGCATCACGAAAGAACAACTTGAGGGATATTGATGAAATTTGGTATGATGATAGCTGAATATCCGGGTCAACATATAGGATACTTTTTAATGCAGGAAAATATCTCATCTCTGAGAAATCTATACTAAACGTTAAAACGTAAGTAGGGACGAACCCAAGCGGAGCGAGGGTGAGTTAGACAGAAACAAATCTATCCCACGGGACCCGCACATTTTTCCGGGATGATATATAGCCTATAGCCTTCCTCAGTTAACTTAACGGGCTATCAATTGCAAAAAGAACTTTTCAAATCGGATCAGTAGTTCCTGAGATTAGCGCGTTCAACCAAACAAACAAACAAACAAACAAACAAACTCTTCAGCTATATAATATTAGTATAGATGTCAAATATTCGCGTAAACCTAAGAAAGTATTAAGTTTAGAGTTCTACGTTTATGTACCCGCACACTTCCAACCGGTAATATTTCCAGAGAGATTAATCGGATTAGGCCGATTAGTTCGAACCTATCCGGGCCTTCGTCATACGCTTTGCCACTGTAATATTCTGGGTAAATTTTATGTGCAAAATAAATCAATTCGAGATATTTTATTTAAGGTCAAGTTATTTTTTGTACATCGAAGGAAGGAAGTGACGATAAAGCAAGAAAAAGCAGTGATAAAAATATAAAACCACCATTAACCAATTACAATGAGAATCTATTCTCTTTTTAACGATCGACAGACAAATACAGGAAAGTGAAAGAATTTAGGTATACAAGTGTATCATCTAGATCTAGATATTTTTTGTTAATTTAAAATTTCACATCGGTAAAATTTTTAATCTTAATTGTTCTCATTTCACAGGGGATATCGTCTGTCATAACTGTTTTGTAAATAGCATACATTCATATATCTATAGTCTATACATATAATAAAATTCTAACTCAGTCGAATCTGTACATTAAGTATTTTTTTGGAAAAACTTATTGAAATAGACTTTATTATCGATACAGAGGCCAAATGTATGGTTTTTAAAATTTTTGTCTGTCTGTCTGTTACCGCATCACGGGAAAACTATTGGATAGATTTTGATGAAATTTGGTATGATGATAGCTGGTTATCCAGGTCAACATATAGGATACTTTTTACTGCGGGAAATATCTCATCTCTGAGCTAAATGTTAAAACGTAACTAGGGACGAACTGTGAGTCGCTAGTTTGTTATAAAATATAATAATTTTTTTTAGAAATACTTATAACATAATAGGAAAGAAGCAGGAATAAAACCTACAGCTATGTAGTCCAGAATAGTGACGAAGGTAATATATATTTCACACTTGCTGTAACTTCTCACTACCAATTGATATTCAAGCTATACAATTTGTTCCATCAAGTTAGCAGTTTAACGTGTTTCATTTCTAATTCAATGATTTCTACACCGTGTTGGAACATATTTAATTCATATCTCAGTGAGCTTATATACTAAGTACTAATTTCACTTTATATGAATGAAATATACTATTATGTGGTAGAACCCTTGCGTCCAAATGTAGGCTGTTATATCAAACATAGAATGGAAAGAGTACAATTAGGTCGCTAGTTGCCCAGCTAATGAATACATATCAACATTAGAGCTCCTCTCGACTAAGGCTCGTAATTCGTTGTAACTGCCAAGCTATTATCGCACTTAAAGCAAAGGTATAGAGGGAAAATTTTAACGAGAAAGATAATTACGTGAGTGATGAAATTCGTTTACTTGATAAGGCTAAAGCCGTAATTGAAACTACGACTCGAGGGAGAAACTTTTGTATTAGAATAGAATTTGATATATGGCGATGTTTGACATACGGGCTATATTAATGATTATAAAAAAAAAACTAGTGGTTTCAATAAAATGCTTTTAGTTCTTATTTTTTCAAAATAAACGTACTAATTTTGTTTTCAAATATATTTTTTCAGGTCAAATTTTATTTTTAAATCGATATATAAAATGCTCTTAATCGATTTCGGCCTAGCAGCCAACTTCACTAAGACTAACCAAATACGCGGGAGATATTATAGTGCACACGTATGTGCGCAAATACAAGAGCATTTTATTTTTATTATTATATTTTTCTCACATTCAGGTGGGATGATAATTCGACACGACTGGTAAAAGTTCTGGCGCAGAATCGATGGCTTTACGTGCTCTCCGAGGCACAAGGGTGACACACAGCCAACTTCCCAACTCAAGAAGACCCAATTTCTATTCGGCCCGAGGAAGGACTCGAACCCAGGACTTCTGGTGTAGATGCTAGCCATTACGCCACCGAGAAAGTCAAAGGAAGACAGTAAGGAATTACAAAAATGTTATGAATGCGAAAGCTTGATATCCTACATTAGCACGTAGACTTTTTATCGATTTTAATACCACACGAGCAAAGCCGTCAATATTGAAATCGATAAAAAACTGTTAAAAAATAGTATGATCATAAAAATAAAAATAAAAAAAGCATGTAGTTTTAGCTGGAATAAAGAAAGTACGGGGCAATATTTTATAATTTTTGTCATCAATTGTAATTCTTTATTTATACAAATTGCTATTAATTATACCTGATTGTAGTGTCCAATATTTGTTTAACCTGTATGAATAGGTTTCGAAACTACTGGACCGATTTAGATAAAATTTGTTAAGAAGATAGTTTGAGACTCTGAAAAGGACATAAGATAGTTTTTATTCCTGAAGGGAATGAAAACGGGGTTAAAAGTTTGTATGGAGACGCAATCTAGGGACGATTCCGAGCGAAGCATGAGTGAGTCGCTAGTAGGGTATATAAATATAATAAAAAGTTAAATTGACGGATTTTAGGCGCAAAGTGTATCTTAAAAAAATTACGCAGTAGGTTTTTTTTTTATATTTCATTATTACTAAGCTGATGTTGAACTAAGCAAAAATTGAATTTGATGAATTTTTCATTTCTTATTACTTTTATCAAAAAATAAATTATTCTAAATTGTAAATGTGCGTAATTTAATATTATAAAAGGGAAATGATTGATAAAGTTTGGCCGTTTTGCATGATCACCATTTCTTAAACTTTTCGCAGCTTACCCTAAAGTCTTGCGAAAGTAATTTTATTATTACAGTAGTCTATAAAAATGTAAAGTAGATGTGATTATCTAAATGTTTTCATTTGGAATATATTGTAAACTTCATCTGAAACTTATACATGTTACAACAATAACTAATGACGTCCGATGTATTGACGACTTAAAGAAGGTGGCGGCGGATGGATGCAGATTGCCTAAAACCGGCATGGTTCTCATTAGCGTTCGGTAATCCAACCGGCGTTAGGTGAAGAAACCCACATGGTATACAGTCCACTGTGGTAGTCTGTATACCATGTGGGTTTCACCTGGTACCTACTCTGATAGCTGAGTGGACCATGAGAGCAATCCCTTAGTTCTTGTGGAGAAATTGGTGCGTAGTATTGGCTTTTCTAGTCGGTTAGTCACTACATAATCACTTGTCGTACGGTTAGTGTGCGTAAATGCATTTCTTAAAAAGAAAAAAGCCTAAGGCCTACGTTCAGCATTGGTCGGCGATAGCGTTATAATGATGGTGATGTAATAATTGAATTTTGAGTTTCTTTCGCCAGTTCTTCTTAGGTCTAACACTTCTTTTTTCCGAACTGGTAGTAGACTCATAACGTTCAGTAATAATTTAATGCTGAATAAAATGTTTTTTTTTGAGTTTGAATTTGAGTTTGAATTTGAATTTATCTTGAATATTGCCTGAATTATGTAAAAAACAGGGAAAGTCACGATTTTTGCGCAAAGAATATGTTTTTATTTTTGCCCAAAACGAAAAAACTGAAAATTATTCATGACACACTGGTAAAGATGAGGATTGTCCAAAAATGTACATAGTTAAAAGTTACTGTATGCTTTGATCTCAATAAAAATATTATAACTTCTAAACTTTAAATAGCTTTTTCTCATAATGTATTCATAAGGACATTCCTTGTTCTTCACCTGTACCCTTCAATTTGCTTAGTTTCATTACATTCGAGTAAAGTAATAAATTTTTATTACTATGGGTATCTATGTAAGGCTGTCATATCCAGTGGGTGTTGATGCCAAATATACGCATACGAAGCCATAAATAGTAGCTAATATGAATTACAATATTATAGTACAATCCATTCATACATCTGATTAGTATCAAAAACTTTTCGAGTTAAATTTTTCCAAATGTAATTTCTTCAGCGAGGCTGTGATTAGTAGCATTTAGTGAATTGTTCGAGACGGTTTTACGAATCGCCGCCCATTTAGCAAAATTGTGCGTTTCCCGAGGGCGGTTGTTATGGCTAAGTATTTCTCTGAAGTAGCAAAAAAAGTCCTCTTTTTGTTTTTTTCCTCAGATTTTAACATTTCTCATTACGTTCCCTTGTACAGTAATCACTTGGAAAGTTTTATTTTATAGGCTCGGGTACGTTTAATCTAAGTGCTATATTGCTGCTTTAACTTGTTTATTTTACTAAAGTAACTATTAATTGTGTTGTTGCCTACTTTGAATAAAATTTTATGCCTTAAAGTATAATGTATAGGTATTATTTTTATGCTACTATACTCCACAACAACGTTTAGAAGTGTCAAATGTACACAAACTCATTCAGTGATACAATTTCGCTCTAATAAAAAATCATAATATAAGCGTTCACATAAGTAAACGCGTGAAACTAAAAAAGTCATCGTGATTTTTTGAAAATCTCAATGTTCTTAGCAAAAATTCTAATTTTTATTTGATTCGTTTTAATCCTATTCAGGCATTGCTCATTCAAAGGGCAGAATTTTTACTGACTTCAAAAGGCAGGATTTCGACAGATTTTCATAATTTTTGTTTATCGTGAACTTATATCTAAGTGTTTCCACATTAACTCGAAAATAAAATTATTTTAAATAGTTTTGAATTCAATGTAATTTTTTAGTAAAAATCATAATTAATAATAGTATAGATAAAAAATCAAAAACATGGATATAATCAGTTTTGTGCGTATTTCGCTTTTGTATAAAGCAGGTCTAACTAGGCCCATGTATTGACACTAACTATATATTTAATACCTACATACGCGATGTAGTTAAATACTCATTACTAATTAGTTACTCTAATTTAATAAAAACAATCAAGAAAAATAGAAATATTCATTGGTATACATAAAAGCTATTTGTAAAAGTCAGCTAAACTCCAGAGACAAATACGCAATGAAGCCTCGACACCAAAACCGGATTATGACACGACCCGTGTCAAATTGACAGCCGCTGTCAGATGACATACGTCACGCAGACACCCGCCAAAACCATTGATCTTCATTGGTCTATTCCCATATAGGGTTAGCGACGAATTGAGTGTCCGCTTTATATAAATTCACTGTATCAGATATAAAAAACTAATATTTTATGTTTCATAAAATATAACAGGTAGGTAGTGGTAGGAAAGTGGTAACGCCTTCGCTTGGGAAAATGAGTGAAGCGGGTTCAAATCCCGGGTCTTGTACCTTTGATATTTTCAAGTTCAAATCATTTCACAATACGATTACCACCTATCTTACGGTGAAGAAAATATCGTGAGGAAACCTGCATGTCTGGGAGAGCTTAGCAAGTTTTCGAAAGACATGTGTAGTCCATCAACACGCACTTTGGCCAGCGTGGTGGACTATGGCCTCGTATTCAAGGAAGGCTCGATCCCGACAGTGGGACGTTAAAAAAAGCTGAATACAAACAATAGGTATTGTTATTTATATATTTAATATTTTACTCTGATATGAATCATTTTTAAAATGATTATTACTTGCTAAAACGGTGATGGAAAAGTATTTTAAGGAAACCTGCATCACGTACGAGGGAACTTAACTAGTTTTTTAAAATGTATAATATGAAGTTCACTAAGTTGCACTTGACCATCGAGGTGGAAAGAGCAGTAAGACGTTAAAAGAACTAAATTACAATAATCACAATGAAACCTATAATTTTCATGCATATTATAGAAGCGTTTCCTCTCCTTTTTTGCTTTTGTCACCGTAAGCTGTCTTAAGCTTTGACTTTAGCTGGATTTTACAGGACCCATGTCAATTCCGCAGAGAGACTGACGATGACACATACGCTAAATGCTAAAAGGAGCTAAAATTAGTCTACAGAGAAATTAAATAATGTGATAATAACATAGTGTGATTCGCAGTGATATGACGAGTATTGTCTGAGAATAATAAATCGATTTTAAGGTTGTTACAAGGTTGAAATTGAGATTGTATTTTTTAAATATTTTCAACCACTCCTCATCCCTTCTGCTCTTCTTCGCATTTCTATAACCATCTAACGATTCACCCACGCTCCTCTCGGGTTCGTCCCTACTTACATTTTAACGTTTATTATAGATTTCTCAGAGATGAGATATTTTCCCGCAGTAAACAGTATTCTATATATTGACCCGGATAACCAGCTATCATCATACCAAATATCATCAAAATCTCTCCAGTAGTTTATCTGTGATGCGGTAACAGACAGACAGACACACAGACAAAAATTCTAAAAACTATAGATTCGGCCTCTGTATCGATAATAATGTCTATTTCAAAAAGATTTCCAAAAAATATTCAATGTACAGATTTGGCTTGGTTACAATTTTATTATATGTATATAGGCAATGTAGATATAGGCAATTGTAACCTATGATATTAAGCAGTGTAGGTTTGTAGGCGGTGTTTTTTTTTCGACTTTGAAAATTATCTTTTACTAAGTAAATCTTTTTATCTATACTATCTATACTAATATTATAAAGAGGCAGTGTTTGTTTGTTTGTTTGTTTCTTTGAACGCGCTAACCTCAGTAACTACTAATCCGATTTAAAAAAAATATTTTTCATTAGATAGCCTGGTTATTAAGGAAGGTTATAGGCTATATATCATTTAATATATAGTCTATTTATTCCAAACTAACCGTTAAATTGCACCCAGGGACTGGTGAGTTGCTAGTGTTTTCATAAAATCTATTTACCAATCAAATATTCACCAAAAATTCACCAGACAGAAATATTTTATCTAATATCTAACTCTTTCGTGTTTAGAAGGTTTAAGATTACGTTATAAATTGAAGCATTCAAAATTCATTGCTATTTTAGTAGCTTCGCCAAGTAACTCATTCTACACTATGTTCTTTTCTCTTAATATATTGATTGTTAATAACTTGTAATTATGTTAAGTTTAAATAAACTTATAATAAATTAAATATTACACTAATCGTATTCATGTTGCAATGGTCATTTACTTTCTGTTATATTATTTAATGATTGGGTACATCTTTAATATTTTGGCGAATATACATTTTGATATATTTAAATAAAAGGAAAAGTATATATTCTGATTTTATATAGATATTTTAAGGTTTAATTAGTTGATTGCACATATTTTTATTGCACTATAATTCTGCTACGCATATTAGGAATAGGTCAGGAAAACATCAGATTTGGATGAAATTTATTACTTAGACTAGCGACTCACCCTCGCTTCGCTTCGGGTTCGTCCCTAGACAAAAACAAATCTGCCCCACGGGACCCGTACACTTTTCCGGGATGATATATAGCCTATAACCTTCCTCAGTTAACGGGCTATCAAATGCAAAAAAAATTTTTCTAATCGGATCAGTACTTACTGAGATTAGCGCGTTCAACCAAACAAACAAACAAACAAACAAACAAACTCTTCAGCTTTATAATATTAGTATATCTATACTATCTATAAGTCTATCTAGACCTATAGTAACACTTAAGCTTCTGTTAAACACGTAAGGCATCATCCGAGCGAAACGAGGATAGCTATAGTTTATATTATTAGTAACGATTAAAACTTCTAAAATGAAACGCAGACCAGGTTCACCCCAATTAGTGCATAGTTTGCGTTAATTAAAGGACGAATGCGGACAGTTGAATTTCAAAAGGGTCTGTATTTAAACAAGTGTTGTGTGTTTTGGGTTAAATTAGCATATTATTAAATGTTTCCCTTAAATTGAGAAATTGTGGTTTTGTTCTCATTATTATAGCTCCTTGGTAAATATTTTAAGTAATCTACACATATAATAAAATCCTAACTGAGTCGAATCTGTACGTTAAATATTTTTTTGGAAAATCGTATTGAAATTGTCATTATTATCGATACACAGGTTGAATCTATAGCTTTTAGATTTTTTGTCTGTCTGTCTATCTAGGAACGTATCACGAGAAAACGACTGCACAGATTTTGATTAAATTTGGTATGATGATAGCTGGTTAATCAGGTTAACATATTGGACTTTTTACTGCGGAAAAGACGAACCCGAGCAAGGCCAGGGTTCCTGGCCTTGCTCGGGCCACTAGTGAATGAATAAAGATCATGATATAAATGTCTTTATATAAATAAAACTATTTATTTAAGGTATCAAGAGGTAACTAACAAACAAATTAACTTTCAGCTTTCATATTAGCAAACATATCTGGCATAATTAGTAAAAATTATCCTCTAGTAAGGTAAAGTCCCCTGCGGACCTAAATTTAATATCTGAAGTAACAAGTTAAGTTTTAACTAATGTAATTTCTCATAAAAGTGAATTGTATTATTCTTTTGAGAAAAAAATTAATTTAAGCCTGAACAAAAACACTTAAAAAGTACTTATTCCACGTTTGTCGGTGGAATTTTATTTAATTCTCATTTTTTTTAATTATTATAGAAACATCCTTGATATAATTTTAAAAGATATAATAGCGACAGTCTTTAGACACCCTTTAATTTCAGCTCAATAGGTCAAATTGTTTTCAAGATTACGTATTTTGTTACTTTCTTTTCCCTCTTATTTTACTTATATTATTAATATAAATACAAAAGTTTAGAAACATGGTTCATCCTATTTTAATAAATAATAGCTAAAAGTATAAGGTAACAATAATATATAAGACAGGAATAATATATAAGATTGCTAGCAGCTCACTCTCGCTTCGCTCCAGTCTATCCCACAGGAACTGTACATTTTTCCGGGATAAAAAGTAGCCTATGTGCTATACCAGACTATAAGCCATTGTGGCGTGATTAAGTAACAAACATCCAAACATCTATACTTTCACGTTTAAAAAAATAGTATAGATATATAGATTACAGATCCACAAGGGGCTGTTAATATATTATGTACATAATTTAATAACTTCTATCTTAAAATTTCTATGTACATAATAAAGTTTCGTGGAAATTAAAAGACGCGCGAAATATAGTAAATATAGCAGTCTTTAGTGTAAAACTGGTGGCTCACCCTCGCTTCGCTCTAGTTCGCCTCTAAACAAAGAAAAACAAATCTATCCTATGGGAATCGTACATTTTTCCGGGACAAAAAGTAGCCTATTTGTTATTCTGATGTATGAACTATATTATTCTAAATTTTCATTAAAATCCAATCAGTAGTTTTTGTGTGCTAAACTCTATAATCACTATCGTTTTATAACTATCCCACGGGAACTCTTTAATTTTCCGAGATGAAAAGTATCTAAGATGTTGACCGGGGATATAAGGTACCACCATACAAAATTTTATCTATATCGGTCCTACAGTTTCGAAGATTAGCCCGTACAAATAGATAAATAGACAAAGAAACAAAAAAAAACTAGATTTGTTCTATTTCTCTTCTTACATCCCCCTGACTCGGTTTTTAGCTTTTTTTTCTATGTACAGATATTCGACCTCTACAATTTTATTATGTGTATAGATAATTACATCGATATAGCAATTCTTATAAGTGTATAATCTAAACAAGAATTGTGTTATTTAAGTAACGCAGCAATTAATTTGTCTAGAGATCTTCCTTAGATTAAATCAAGACATCTCGACACCAGTAAGTACAGTGATTGATAAAATGCTGACAGCTAAATATAATCTTATTTTACCAATACGAACTGAATTACTGACAATTGCTTAAAAGTCGTATTCGAAAACAGCTTTAAAAGTAGTTTAAGAGTTATATTTAAACTTAATATTTATTATTAATGATCAAATCTCGTTTTCACCGACTTTAAAGTAAGGTGGATTGAGTTTGTTTATGTGTATGATAAGCAATGTGTTCGCCTTATATCCCTCAGATTTACATGTTTTTAAATGAATAAGCTATTATACTAAGGGTCGATGATGGATGGAAGTGTAGATATTAATAAAAACATTCCTCTTCTGAGGATGGAATTCTTACAAAATTCGAATATTTTTCATTGAAATGTAATTATTTACAGTATCTAAGACAACTACGACCACACCACCCCTAACGCCAACTAACGACTAAAAATGTGATTTAATATATTTTTTTTTAATATGTTGGGACATTAACACACAGCACCATCTAGTTCCATGGTAAGCTACGAAGCTTGTGTTATGGATACCATATAGTTGATACACTACACATTTAATATAACTTTAAATACATACATATTATAAATTTGACTAAGTAAATATTGCAAACGAGACAAGAACCACGTAGAGCCAAGTAGAATTCAGTGCTTTTAAAAATGAAATGTTCAGGCAGAAGGGTCTGACTGCTGTCAAATAGTACAAACATAATACGAATATTATTAAACAGAACACCCAAAAATCCAGGATTAAAGAAATCGAATAAATCACTCAAATTAAATCTGTTTTAAATTAGAATACCAAATTACTGTCTACGTCGCTGACTCTCAAATGATCAGATGAATGAGAATTGCGACCTTTTATTTAATTTAAAATAATTTATACTTTCGGCCCTCCTTTACTTCTCCCAAACCCTAACTGGGTCCGTTTGCCCTTGAATTACTTTTTATAATAGATATAATAATATTTCACGGTATCCACATAATGAAAGAACATATTAGGATAATACGTTGCTCGGTTATAACGTACAAACACACATTTATATTTCGCATTTACATTATTTAATAATTATTTGGGCAAATAATAAATACTAATTATAAGCAAAAACATATTTTCATATGTTTTCTATAATTTGCTAATCAGCGAATTATCAGGAGCAACTTGCATGGGTACACTGCACACCAAAGTGGGCCATCTGAATGTGCGTTTCTGTTCTCGCGCCCGGCTAAACTGCCGGATGCTAATGAGCCCAAACGCAAGTTAGGGGGAAACATAAACTTTCCCATCCTTTGACCAACTTCATAAAGAGAGTAGATGCCTAGTTTGTCTGTATTTGTTTGTGATTTTGTTTCACGATATCTTCGCTGATTATTATATTATGATTACCACTTACCTGTGGTGAAGAAAACATCTTAAGCAAACCTGCATGTCTAAACCTAGTAAGTTTTCAAAAAAACGCCTGAAGTCCGTCAACCCGCACTTCGTTAGCTTGGTGGCTTGATTCCCCTCGCCTTTGCCCAGCAGTGGGACGTTATAATAAGGGCTGCATACAAAGGCTGTCGTAAGTTTATATGTAATTCTAAACATTTCACAAACTCTTATTGCATGTCTCTTCCGTCTTCCGTCCCAATATTTTCCATTTGTCCGAATATTTTTTCTAAATCATCTTAGTGTATTAGTATATATATATATATATATATATATATATATATATATATATATATATATATATATATATATATATATATATCAAGTTATAATAATTTTCATCAAGTAAAGTAAATTTTAGTAGAACTATACGTTTTATGTGCCTACACATATATTTACCCCAACCTAAGTCTAATTCACTCTAGTGAGTGGAAATACTCAACGAAATAATTTAGATTCCAACAGTGTTAATGTTACAAGTTACTCGTACACGACTAAATGCCGACTTAATTGTAGTAATCTATTTCTTTTCTTCAGTACATGTTATAGAAATTGTCTGAGAATGTGCGATATAGAAACATAAAAGGGAGGTTTTAAAAGCGCTTATTACTGCCAAATGACAACTTTTTTAGAGTTTTTTACGGTTCCATATCCAAAAGGCAAATTCTACCTTCACTATATACATATAGTATAGAACAAAGTCGCTTCCCGCTGTCTGTCTGTCTGTATGTATGCTTAGATCTTTAAAACTACGTAACAGATTTTGATGCGGGTTTTTGTAATAGATAGGGTCAAGAGAAAGGTTTATATGTATAAAACGTGGATACTATAGTACAGAAAAGCCTAGAAACTCAAAGATTTTTATTTCATACTAACCGTTAAAAGTTAAAACGTACCTAGGGATGAATGCGAGCGAAGCGAGGGAGAGTCGCTAGTATATTATAATTTCGTTATGTCCACATGTCACATTCATTTTACTTAGAGACTACAAGAGGTGTACGAGTCTAATGAACAAATTCACTTTTGCATTCATAATTTACAAGCATAAAATCCCACAGGCACGAGTTATGATATTTTCTTAATTAACCCCTTCACTTTTAGGGGATCATTTTTTGTTATATTTAAAACTATTATGAATTCATGATTTTAGATTAAAAAAAAATTGTTAACTTCACCCGACCAGGGCTCAAGCTTCGCTCGGGGTTCTTTTTGTTATATCCTATTTTTTAGATAAAAAAAAAACAAAAGTAAAAACTTTGTGTCCGAACGAGATTCGAACTCGGCCACCTGTGATCGTTAATCTTGAATCTTGGTCGCTTGACCACGATGCTTATGCTTGAGTGTACGTAATTATCGATCATATTCTACGTGAAATGCGAAAGAAAACCGCATGAAAACTCGAAAACACGTGTTTTCCCAGACATAAGACTAATCTCAATCGAATTTTCGCCCCCGAAAACCCCTCCATACCAAATTTTAACGAAATTGTTAGAGATGTGTCCGAGGTCGCCGGTATAAATAAATAAATATACGAGAATTGCTCGCTTAAATATATTAAATTACTAGCGACTCACGCTCACTTCGCTCGCGTTCGTCCCTAGGTACGTTTTCGCGGTTAGCTATGTTTATACATAAATAGTAGCTTGCAACTCCTAAGATAGGTATTCATTTAAATTATATAGCCATTTTCCCTCGCTTCGCTCGGGTGCGTACGCCGTACGCGGATTTTGTTCAGAATTTCATGGGCTTTAAATTTTTTTCGCGGAACCCTAATTCTTTTTTTAAAATAAACGTAGCCTAAGTTACTCCCTATAACATCAGCTATCTGCCAGTGAAAGTCCCGTCAAAATCGGTCCACCCGTTTCGGAGATTAGCCGGAACAAACAGACGGACAGACAGACAAAAAATTTAAAAAATGTTGTTTTGGTATATGTACCGTGTATACATCCATATACATTTAGTAAAAAGCAATTATTTTAATATTACAAACAGACACTCCAATTTTATTTATCTGTATAGATATATTTACTAAAAAGTTTTATTTATCTGTATAGATTATTTAGATTTGTGAAACGACATGCTATAACTAGTCTAGGAAAATAATTATTTGCATGCAACAGATAATTATTGCGGTCTTTCAGTTTACTGTTTAGTAAATAGGACATAGCTCATAATGCAAATAATCTAGGGTACATTTATATCTAAAATCCAGCGCGAAACCGCCGGTCACTCCGATGAAATGCGGTGCTCTGAATACGTTATGAACCCATTGTTCAATTAGTCTAGTGTAGCTAGATGACCGAATTTTCGTGAATAAGCGATTGTTGTGAAACAAAACTAAGCAATTTTAAATCTTATCTTCAAATTTTGTGTGGCATTTATGCCATCATTTTAATGATATGTTAAGTTCTTTGGCATAGAAGTTATAGCAGTATTAACCCAGTTGTAATGCGCTCGCTTAGGAAATCCAATGAAGCGGGTTCAAATCCGGTCTCGTCCTTCTGATATTTTTATGTGCGAATAATTTCCAACATAATTACCACTTGTCTTACGGTGAAGGAAAACATCGTGAGAAAACCTGCATGTTTGAGAGAACCTAGCAAGTTTTCGAAAGTCATGTAAAGTCCGTCAACCCGCACTAAGCCAGGGATGTTAAAAAAGGTAAAATATATAAAATTAGCCTTAGGTTTATTCATACATCCTTTGAAGTGACTTTATATAAATAAACTGGAATTTCTGAACCCATACTGGTATTATAGATACGAAAATAATTATGTTTGTTTATTTGTCCTACTTTCTAGCAGAAATACAAATTTTTAGATATTGATTTTAAATTATTTTAAATAAAAATAATAAATCTAAGAAAGTATTATAAGTGAATTGTGAATGTGAAACTAGGAAAATGAATATTTGTTTTGCCTAATACAGTGCTTCTAAAAGTTCTAAATAAAGCTACAAAAGTGCTCTAATAAAGCTTTCCAATATTAATTAAATTCATAGTCCTAAATTTAATTTAATTTTTCGATAATATTCAAACTAAAGGTACAACAACTAATAATGAAGGAAAGAATAAAATACTAAGTTACAGTATTTATTTTACATAAAATTGGATAAATTGTTAAATATTCACATAATTTTAAGATCCAATAACGATATAATTGAAAAAAGCAAGCGTGAAATCGTGCGTGCCTATCAAAGGCGACCTCTAATGGGTTTAGCCAGCTTCATTAAGCTTGTTTGTAATACAGTAATAATTAATTATTAGTAAATTAAACTTGATTTCTGAAAACTTTGAGTTTTTATGTTCAGATATAAATATTTTATTATAAAATGCTAGTGCATATTACTTGTGTTTGAGAGAACCTAGCAAATTTCGAAAGACATGTGAAGTCCGCCAATCCGCACTTGGCCAGCGTGGTGGACTATGGCCTGATTCCCCTTGTCTTGAAGGGAGACAGTCCCAGCAGTGGGACGTTAAAAAGGGCTGAATACAAGTAATAATAGGTTCTGGTATTAATTCAAATTGTATTAAATGTTTTCCTATACGAGTAGATTTTTTTATTAAAGAAAAAGATTCATGAAATTCAGTCTACATCTGGAGAAAAGGTTACAAAAAATAAAACTAAACATTCAAATTGGTTAGGAAAAAATTGCTCGTTGTATAACTTTTCATATTTTATAATAACGTAAATCAAATAAGGATTTAAATACACAAAAGGAAACATTCTAAGTGAAACCCTCAAATTTCATTTGAAAGGCGAAAGATACAATCTTATTAAATTCACGGAAGATACTGACAATTTGAAATATTGCATTCCTTCAGATTCCAACTTGTGGTGGAAAAATTGCATTCTTTAAAACCTTTTTGTTAACAGGGTCGTCGTTCAAGAGGTGAGTTGCTCTTTCTATCCTTATTATAAGATAATAAGAAGCTACCCGTAACTATACTGATATTATAAAGAGGAATGATTTGTTTGTTTGAATATTTGTTTGTAGTGGATAAATTTTAAAATTACTGAACCGATTTTAATAATCCTTTCACTACAGAGAAATACACTTACCAAGTAAGTGATATATAGGTAATTATTTTTAAAGAAAAAGTATATCATATTTTTTTATAAAATAAAATATATTGTACCGTCACAATTATATTTTTAATAATAGATTCATTTTCATATGACGTCAGTATATTGAAGAAAAATTATTGTATAGTGTGGGACAGAAGTGGACCACAATCGAGCTTGATTTCATAAAACATATTTTTTATGTCGACTATAACATCAAACTCTTAACAATAAATTATCGAATAAATATTATAATGGTCCTTAGTAAAAACATTCGCTTTATTTGGTTTTCAATTAACTTAGGCTCTGAATTTATAATATATTAAAAAAAAACTTCTAAGAAGGAAATGGAAATGGTGATATTTAATAAAATAATATCACTTATATTATTTTATTAAATATCACCAAATGATACGGAATTATTCCTGATGAAACTGACGTTATAATTCAGTTTTTTGTTTCGTGTATAAAGTGTTTTCTATCTTTACTTTCGCTGATAGCGAATAGTACCATGTATTGATCCTCTAGAAAACAAAAAAAAAATTCAAGAGTGCATGAATGAATGTGTACACGTGCAAGAAGTAAAACTTCTGTAGGTTATCGGTACTCTTTATGAAATTCAATTTATGTTTTAAATAATTGGGATATGTGAGATACTAAAAATAACCCATATTAGGCATATTACAATCATATATTTATAGGAAACAATATAATATTATATATCATTTGTCAGACAATAACAACGGTTAGCATGGCAACAAACGTACGTACATTGTCTCGTAACGCATTCACCAAGTCCCCCGCTTACCCCCCAAGTCAAGCGTGCGTAAAGAAGTTTAACTTCAATAACATTACAGTTGATATATTATCCCAAGACAACGTTATGTATATGATAGACAAGGTCTTGGTCTAAATGGTTGGTTTTCGTCTAAATTAGTTCAATTCGATGTAAGACACATACTCGTGACTGACACTTACAGCATTCTAGTATCTTCAAAAACTTACAATATATTCCCTTTCAATATTAACAATACGTAATTTGTAATAATAACAAATTATCAATCAAAAATTCTCAATCTCTTTATATGTCAATTGTCAAACTAGTGACTCACTCTCGCTTCGCTCGGATTCGTCCCTAGGTACGTTTTAATTTTTTTGAGCGAAACCCTTTTTTTTCTAAAATAAAAGTAGCCTAAGTTACTCCTTATAATATCAGCTATCTGCCAGTGAAAGTCCCATTAAAATTAGTCCAGCCGTTTGGAGATAAGCCAGAACAAACAGATAGGCAGACAGAAAAAAAAATTAAAGATTGTGTTTTTCTTATAAGTACAGTATATAATTCCATATTATACTCGCGCCTCGTCCTCGAGATTAGTAACTTAGATATTATTTACACATGTAGTTACGCATAGATGTCACCACTCCTGCACTAAGTTGAGAGATATTTTTTTTTTTTTTTTTTTTACCGTCATTGCTTTTTCCCTTTTATGGGTACTTCGTTCAGTTACGCCTTCGAACGAGTATCGCTAGTCATTCGCATTTTAGTGCTCAACCACTCAACTGCTATTTCGCGTCTTCGCAGTGTGTGTTATAAACATGCCGAGACGTAAGTCTCTTGTGTAAGAAATTAATCATTTGAAAATTAAAATAAGAAAGTTATAACGTAATATCCGCGATCGAAAAAGAAGTGCTTCGAAAAGTATACAGAGCTTGGAGTAGAAACTGTCCCTTTACGCAACGGAGATATTGTTGCAATTTTTTTAATTTTATATTTTTTCAGTAATAAGTGCTTTCGTACCTATTTAGGTATATTTTATATGCAACCTGAACAGTCATTGGGACTGTTTAAACGCATTTGAATATGGTTGGCGTTCCTTCCGTTGGGGATTGTAACCTAACCCATAATATTTATATGACTAATCTGGTATATTTTTATGCAACCTGAACAATCATTGGGGCTGTTCAAATGCATTGGAATATAGTTGGCGTTCCTTCCGCTGGGGATTGTAACCTAACCTAAAACAAAATAAGATTAGTCATGGGCTTATTTAGGTCCGATTTTATAATACGTAAGTTATTGAGCTTACATATAAAAAATTATCATATAAATCCTATGGTAATTTTTAGATATCTACCCCCGCACTATGTCCGGATAATTAGTTATTAGAATGGACTGGAATTACGCAACAAACTTGCAAATCGCCTATTGCACATCGAAAGGTGGTCTTAGTATGGAAAACCTTAACTTTTTAATCTTAAAATACTAATTACTAATAAATTGTATCCAATTAAGTGCACCTAAAATAAAATTTTGTTGAAATGAAAGTGGCTATTATTGATTACGCAATTAAACGCGATAAGGGCATTAAAATAAACAAAAGCAAATGTCTATAAAAAATAGAAAAAAAAAAAAAAAATATAGGTATATTATATTCATAGTGCAATTGCTTCCTTAACTGAGATAATAAATTGTCAAATAAATTCAAAAACAAAATATATTCTTTATTGCATATTAACAATGTAACATAGATAATACAGAGACAAATTTGGGCAAAATAAGTAACGATCAGTTGCAAAAATTAATACAAGTAGAATTTTCTACCCGCACTTTACCAGCGTGGTGGCCTGATCCCCGTTGTATTGAAAGGAGGCCCGTGCCCAACAGTGGGACGAGAATTTTATGTAATTTACAATATGCATATTCTGTCAAAGAACTGTACGAAGAAATTTCATTCAAAAATGATTTGAAGGATCATCTTAAAAACGTCAGATAGACACATTTCTATTCAGTGAAAATTTAGCTAAGACGTTAAAATCAGCTAGAGCTGTAAATGAATCAGGGTTAGGACTGAAGGCTGTATTCAGCAGCTAGTCTACAAATACGAATTTTAAGGAACCATCTTCAGGGACATGAGGTCGCAAGGCTATTCCCCAAGCGCGCAGGCAGCCCTTAGAGTCAGCACCACCAGCGCAAAGGAGCCGCGAGCCCGCAGGTCGCGAGCTCAGTATCTCCCACAACAAACTTATTACCAGCCAGCGCATGCGCGCTAATCGAAGTGGTAATCGCAAAACCAGTAATCGACGTAGGTATTCCCGTCGCAGCTTTTAGTTCAGTAAAATACGTAAGCCATTTATTTAAATTTTATCATCAATATGCTTTAATTACAAATGATCAAACCATCGTATATAGTTTATTATAGACTACCTTATTTAAAGTCTATTAATAACTTATTAAAACTAGGTACCATATCAGAATCCTCCAGAATCAGAAAGAGTTTTCCATGTGAAAATTAATTTATGTCTAGTATTTTTCTAGTACCAAAACCAAAGCAAGATGGAGTTTATCTTAAATTTTAAGGATCTTAACCGACTTATTAGATCAGATTATTTCAAATTAGGGTATTTAGGAACAGCGTTAAGAATTGTTTGTTATAATGGTCAAAAAGGATCAATTGATCTCAAATACGCATTTTTATTACCATGTAAAAAACCGTAAATACTTAAGGGCCTTTTTTGAAGGTAAAATATATTTACAATTTAATGTATTGCTATCTCGTATGAGTATTACCCCATAAATGTTTACAAAAATATGTAGACCTTTAGCTACGCTATTTCGCTCTGCAGGCCATTTTTTTCCACTGTCTACTTAGATATTTGGGTATTATTTGGATATTAATGTGAGAAATTTCTAATAAACTGAAATATTATATCTATATTAATTATTGTATGGTTTATGTTAACTTTACTTGATTTCTTAATATAGTTAATACAGAAAGTAGTACACTTGTACCTTCAGTTCAATGTAAATTCTTAGGCAGGATTATAGAACTTTATAGTGTTTCAGATTAGTTTACCAAGATAAAAGATTACGAATTAAAGCACAACTTGAAATATTTTCAAAATGAAAGCGTTGTAAAACTAGGACCTTTGTCACTTATTGCACTTATTAGTATCCGCTTGTCCAGCCATCGAATACAGATGGCTACATTCTAAAGAAATAGAAAGATGTAAAGTCAACTTGGTAGATCATGACGATTATAACAAGTTTTGCTTCCGCCTAATTTTAACTGGTGAGTACTGAGTAGATAATATAGAACATAATATACATCAAGTAAGAATCGATGTCTATCAAGTTGAAATATTTTCTGACGCCTCAACGAGGGGGTGACGTACAATGGTCAAATACTAAACGACAACTGCACATTAATTATTTAGAGATGTTTACTGCATTTATTGTTTTAAAAGTGTTGCAAAAAAAAAAACAATTGCCAGATATTAAGTAATGATAATTCAACATCAGTAGCTTATATAAATAAGATATACGGGTAAACAATAGTCTCCCTTCACGTTAGTAGCTCGTGGTATTTAGAACTCGTGCGACAGCAAGAGGTTTTTTGTTTTAGTAACTATTCAATTGCAGATTTAGAATAACGAAGAACTCACTCAGACATTGAATATGAATTCTCCGATGGGGCCTTTGATACCCACAACTGGTTCTCTAAAGATTGATTTGTTCGCTAGTTGCATCAATAACAAATGTGCCAGATACATTTCTTGGCATCGAATTCATTGCAGATTCATTAACAGTTTCTTGGTCAGATTACGGTTTTGTTTACATTTCCACTTTCTTAGTGATACTTAGCGAGACAATTATAGTCAGTCTATCATGCTAGTGCCATTTTGGCCGATGCAGCCAGGGTACGCGGTGTTTAGATCTCTTCTTGTTCTAAGCTTTAACATTTACCCTTTAGGGGTAAGCCATGCCTTATTACCCTATTTTAACTCTTGTCGGATACAGGACACGATTATTATATCCATATCCTTATTATCATATCCAGCATATTATCCAGAACGCATTTTCAAGATGAATGGTACCGGAATCATCGCATGGTATAACCCAGCATCATTGCTACCTAAATTTATGAAACAATACGATTTTTACTTGAGGAAATAGTGAGATTTCTGTAAAACGAATTCGGTAGATGCTTACTCTGTAATCATTGTAATTCTCTTTTAGGTTCAACTCTTTAGTAGAGGTTGTCATGATGGTACGCTCAATTCTTACAGAACTACTCTTTCTCTAGTATTGGGGCCGGAACTCTTAGGAGATGATAGATTAAAAAGAAAAACTTCTTAAGGTTATATTTAGATTAAATTAGCCCAGACCTAAATGTGACGTTGCCTGGGACACTGACCCTGTATTGAACGGATTGATTTCAAACTACCCTAATGTCGAAATCCTTAGATAGACAATCAAATAAGACCATTATATATTTTACACTTCTTGCGCTTTCGACCACACAGAGTTCAGGCTCTTTCAAAGGTCAGTATAACTAAGACTTTTCTCAGCGTATCACAAGTAAAATGCCTGATATTTTAAAGACCTCTAGACCAGGATTATAACAATTATACATCCCCTTCTTTTTATAATAGACAGCAATTTGCCCAGCTACTTACTACTTTACTCTGTTATTTAGAATGCATCTCACAATTAAAAACATCAGATAATTTATTTTTTGGAATTAAAAGGCTTTATAGACCAGTAGGACCGAAAACTCATAGTCACTAGATAGAGCACATTCAGCGCCTACATCATAAGCAGTGTCTTCGCGCGCGCGCGCTCACTCTCAGCTAAGTTTACACTATCCGTAAAACATCAGGATTTTGACAACTTTTGCAACTATCACAATTCAATTAATTTTATTCATAACGATAATACTACTTTAGCAAAAGCGATAATAATAATATGGTTATATACATTTTGATATATCTTCAAATTATTCGATTGTGCACTGTGTAATTGTTACTTAAGAATTTATTAGTCCAAGTAGTTATACTTCTTGGACGTAGTTATGTTTATTGATTGTATCAAGAGATAATTAAAAGTGATATTTATAAACATTATTGGTCATTGATATTTCCGCAATAGGTGTTTTATCATCTACAAGTACTCTCAAAGTCTACATGTGTAAATAATATCTAAGTTACTAATCTCGAGGACGAGGCGCGAGTATAATTAATGATTAAACGAACTTACCTGTACGTGAAGTTCTATCATAATTATACGAGCGCCGAGTCCGAAGAGATTAGTAATCCCACCCACCCAGTTATATGCCCCTAAATATTTTACAAATATTATGTCACGGAAATAAATCAATGAACTAAAGGATCTTTTACTCTAAACGAAATGACTAGCGATACTCGTTCGAAGGCGTAACTGAACGAAGTACCCATAAAAGGGAAAAAGCAATGACGGTAAAAAAAAAAAAAAAAAAAAATATCTCTCAACTTAGTGCAGGAGTGGTGACATCTATGCGTAACTACATGTGTAAATAATATCTAAGTTACTAATCTCTTCGGACTCGGCGCTCGTATAATTATGATAGAACTTCACGTACAGGTAAGTTCGTTTAATCATTAATTATGCATTTAGTAAAAAGCTGTTATTTTGACATTAAAAACAGACACTTCAATTTTATATATCTGTAAAGATTTTTACAACTTTTCTTAAAAAATCGTATCACATTTCATCTAGCACTAGCTTTTACAAAAGCTATCATTTTAATTAAAGCTCAACATAACACTACATCACTATCTCCTATACATCTTGTATTGTCATATTTATGGCATACGTAGTCACTCTTAGATATTATGCAATACATCACCAGCAAATGGATTCCCTGGGAAATAACCCGTCGCACGTTGCGACCTATCAATCCGTTACTATATTTACATTTGACTCTAAATAATCGTTGTTATGAATAAAGATTTTAAAGGTATTGCAAAAGTAAAAAGTACTTTTTAGACTTATCTCTGATTTTTATTATGGGTAAAATCATGAAATTTAAAATTGGCAAATGTATATTATATATATGTGTAACATGCACTAAAAATATATTTTCCACTCATATTAATTACAAGAAAGTTCTATTACCAATGATAGAATTACTTTTAAGGTCGATCTCGTCGCATTTAGATTTTTTTAACATGCCTCTGCTTCGTTCGGGCTTTTTTAAATTAGAGGGGGATCAGGCCATAGTCCAACATACTGGCTAATTGCGGGACTTTACAAAAAGTATTGCCTTTTCAAAACTAACTAGTTTCTATTAGATAAACAAGTTTCCTCACTATTTACGAAGAGGAAAATACACTTTTTTTAAGGTGATTACTTAAATTTTCATCCGTTTTATATTAATCTTGTGGTATAACTTCTTAATTAGAATGTCATCTTGTAAAATTATAAAATAGATAATGTACAATTTTGACCCACACTGTACAATGGTATTATATATACATATAAGAAAACAAAATACATAGATAGTGACGTGGACAAAGGTGGACTTATCTCTCTAAGAGATCTCTTCCAGTCAACCCACGCATGTGGGAAATAGTGTTAAATAGCGGACAGAAAGCGAAAGTGCAGAAAAAAAAGTGAAGTATATAAGTGTAGCATATAAATAAAACTTAATATATATATATATATATATATATATATATATATATATATATATATATATATACATTATATAAGATATATGTATGTGGGTATAATATTTCGAATATTATTATAGTTGTAGAAGTTTATATAGTTTTTTTTAAATAAATAAATTTTATACTGCAATTTATTTTTTATAAATAGAGTAAAATGGAAAATATATATGTATAAGTATGTCGCTGTCCAATACTAAGCGTCTGAATAATAATATTTTTGCTTTGTACAATTTAAAATCGCTTTCGCAATATATTTTTAGTCTTGGATATGTTGATATCCTTGCCAAAAACATTCGAGGTAGTATTATGAAACGTAAATTTTTACTTCTATTTTGACCAGCGTCTTATACGCTTCCAACGGGTAGGTACGTCCCTAGGTCTTGTTTTGCACAACATTTATTTTTAACTAGTAAAACCCACGGCTTCGCTCGCGCTAAAATTACAAAAAAATTTCTAAAAAGGTAGTTTCATACCATCCTTCACCCCCTATTTTACCCCCTTATAAGATAAATTTCTAAACATGCTAAAATACGTATTTATTTTTTTGAAGAACATTAATAGCAAGTTTCAAGTATTTCTGATAATAAATATTGTTTTGGATTGTATTATAACGTGTTTTCGTGTGTTGTAAAAAGTAGCATATGTCACTCTCCAGCTCTCCAACTATTTCTACATAAACGAAAACAAACAAACAAACAAAAAACAAACATATCTTCACATTTATAATATGAGTACGAATTTGAAAGCAATGCAACGGCCAGTTTTCTTTCGACTTCAGTTAAAATTATTATGATCTCTGACAGTAAGCTCTTAGGGACATTCTCGTGTGAAATGAGGGTAAGCCACTATCCACTACTTCATCTAAAAAATGTGTATAATTAGGTGTTCTTTTTCTGCCTAGTAGCTTAAAAAAAAACAAATAAACCTCATAACATTTGTATTCCGCATAAAACATGAACATTTTACCCAATTTAGCATTTAAAACTATATTTTTTTATTAAAATACTTGTACACGATTTTTCACACAATGTTTCTGACGATATGTTAATGTGAGTGGTTGAAAAATGACAGCGACGGGACGTGAATCGCACTAACACGGCTTTATGCGGTTGACAGATTTCATCGTAGAGCGGATGCAGCGTAAGCGTTAAATCGGCGGGAATTTTTGTTTCCAATGTAGCGCGGAAGAGATTACTTGAGTTTTCATCTGTTTCGTATAAAGCTCTACTGTGAATGTGATTTTTATGAGCTTTCGTATGGTTACGTATGTTTATATCTAACTTATGACCTTATTATTTAAAATTAGCTATCGCCCAGTGTTCTAAATTCCGTCGTAATTCATATCTATACAGATAAATAAAATTGGAGTGTCTGTTTGTAATATTAATTAACCGCTTTTTACTAAATGCATATGGATGTATACACGGAACATATACCAAAACAACATTTTTTACAATTTTTGTCTGTCTGTCTGTTTGTCTGTCTGTCTGTCTGTTTGTTCCGGCTAATCTCCGAAACGGCTGGACTGATTTTGACGGGACTTTCACTGGCAGATAGCTGATGTTATAGTGAGTAACTTAGGCTAGCTTTTGTTTTAGAAAAAGAATCAGGGTTCCGCGAAAAAATTTAAAACCCATGAAATTGTGAACAAAATCTGCGTACGGCATACGCACCCGAGCAAAACGAGGGAAAATCGCTATATAAATTATATTAAATGAATATCTTAGAAGTAGCAAACTACTATTTATGTATACCTAAACATAGCTAACCGTGAAAACGTACCTAGGGACGAACGCGAGCGAAGCGAGCGTGAGTCGCTAGTTCATACATATTATGTATACATAGCATGATTTTGTCAAAATCTGGTCAAATAAGTTATAAAACGCCAAGCGATTTTTTTTCCAAATAGAACCAATAGTTCCCGGGATCACCGAGTTATATGAAACAAACAAGGTAATAAACTGTTTACCTTTATATGTTCATATAAAATTACATAACACTATACCTCTTAGTAGCAGAGTTAATATTATACAATATACAAAAATAAACTACGCGAGCGAACCAAAAGCAAGTCAATAAATTTTAGCTTTCTGCAGTCCTTTTCCATATAAACTGTAACTATTCCAAAGCTCTTACTCTTCTGAACATATAATGAACTTTAAATATAAGACTCTTAATATGGAATATATTAACCACAAGCAACTCACACTCACTCTGCTCGGGTTCATCCCTAGTTACGTTTTAACGTTTAGCTCAGAGATGAGGTATTTCCCCGCAATAAAAAGTATCCTATATGTTGACTCGGATAACCAGCTATCATCATACCAAATTTCATCAAAATCTGTCCAGTGGTTTTCCCGTAATACGGTAACAGACAGGCAGACAGACAGACAGATAGACAAAAATTCTAAAAACTATAGATTTGGCTTCTATATCGATAATAGACTATATAATAGACTTTCTATTTCAATAAGATTTTCCAAAAAATATTTAATGTACAGATTCAGCTTAGTTACAATTTTATTATATGTATCTAACTTTAAAAGTCTTTAAATATTTCTTTAGCTGAGAATTTCTTCCTGTAAACAAATAGCAGAAGAAAAAGAAAGGAATTAATGGGACTATTATTTTATGGGATTTGGACTGGGATTATGTCTTTATTTGCACACTAAACCTAAAATTTTCTATTTTTAACTGAAATTTGATCTTATTTTTATTAATTTTTAGTGTAATTAGTGAATCTTATATAAAAGCTTATTATCAAATTTTCTATTTCTATATATCATATTAATAGCTAAATACTATATTACATAAATATGAAATAATCTCTTTATGTGAAGATTTCTTTCTCAAATATTACGATTGAAGCCATTTATAAAGCTTTGTGGTAGCTTGAGTGGATAAAGCTGCTTGGAAGCGTGAATGTAAATATCTACTTCTGTGTTTTAAGCTTTTCACTCAACTTTGTATTTAACGTTGTCCAATTTTATTATATATTATGTTATGCTGTTTTAGGTTATTAGTAATTTTAAAAATTTTATACACTACCTGTAATCTATGAAAAATATTTTTTATTAAATCAAAAGCATTAAAAAATATTAAAAACAAGTAACTACATAGCTTCACTCATTAGAAAAGTGTTCTTGTGTTTGAACAGATTAATCTTTTATTGTTAGCATATTGAGTTCTTGGTCAGTGTCATCTATTCATAAGATGAGAACCAATTACTTTTAAAATATCATTTTTAATACAAGTTATATTATTAACGACGGTTTGTGATGAATTTTATATGTAACTATACACTTAATTCTAAGCTTATCTGTTCTATAGAAACGTGTACAATGGCTATGATTTGAATAACATCTGACTAAAGGCTAAAGAAGTCTAACGATTAAAACTACCCACACACATACTAAAAAAAGCTACCCGTGTAAAATAAACAAAAATCATCAGTAACTTTTACTTAAATTAATAATATGTTTATATAAAATATAAGAAAATTTTCTTAGTTCTAAAAAGCTCTTGTAAGGAGCGTAGCAAGACTTAGAAATAAATGGAATTATTTCAGTATTCTTTAAAATAACCTAAGCTAAACTGATTTTGTTAGTAAAAATTTTATTTCACTAGTGATTTTTCATTTATTCAACACTAGTGACTTACCCTCGCTCTGCTGGGGTTCGTCCCTAGTTACGTTTTAACATTCAGTATAGATTTCTCAGAGATGATATAATTTTCTGTAGTAAAAAGTAACCAGCTATCATCATACCAAATTTCATCAAAATCTATCCAGTGATTTTCCCGTGATGCGGTAACAGACAGACAGACAGACGAAAATTCTAAAAACTATAGATTCGGCCTCTATATCGATAATCATGTCTATTTCAATAAGATTTTCCATAAAATATTTAATGTACAGATTCGACTTAGTTACAATTTTATTACATGTATAGAGAAAATATATAACGCAGTGTCAAAGAGAACTAGAAATCAATTAAATCTAAACCCGATAGTGTCATTTATCAAAGAATAAATATTTTTTCGAATCTGCACTTTTCATATCTAAAACATCTGGCTTTTCGTATTGCAGCTTGAAACATTGCCCATAAAACATAAATTGGGTTTAAAGGAAATTTATTTGCGTGTTCAACACTAGACTTTTTGTGTATTTATTACCTACTAAATTTTATTGTGGTTTTGCTTGCACGACTTTTCTAATTTTAGTTTGCGACCATTTAAAATGGCTTCCATTTTGTAAAGGCTACCATAGTGTAGAGTTCAAGGAATGTCAATAATCGATGCTTATTATAGTTATTTTCTATTACTAAAGATTTAGTTTGATTTATGATATTTAGATCACACTCAGAACCATGTCAGAAACCAGTTACATAATCACTGCATCAACGCCGTCGTCAATGTGAAAGTAAAGAAAATGTAGAAAATTACATATTCGCCCCTTTTTAACGTCTCACTGCTGTACACGAGCATATCTATCAATGCGAGTGAAAACCGGCCACTAACGTATACATTCGACTCCGTTTAAATTTTAGTATACGTATAGATGTAATAGTTTTCTACTTACCACCAAGTGTTATAAGTAACAATTGTTTATTTTTCCGTAAAGTATTATATATAGAGATTGTTTATTTTTCTACAGGGAAAATATTTGTCAATGAAATATAATATTACGCAAATGGCGTCAAATATTTTCACTTCGATGTAACATATAGGACGAGGTAACGAATTCAATTTTTTGGTTTATAGCTCATGTCTGCGCGTCGAGACCGTTACTTCGCAATGTTATGTAGCATGGATAAGACACGATTGTGATGGATCCATATATATAACAATTCTAGATTTGATTACATATATGTAAAATAATACAACAAAATTGTTGTAATATCTAGATGACGACATGTTTAGCTCAGTTTGTAGTGATCCTACTTGCTTTGCCAACGGTCGCGAGTTTGAGTTTCGCTGGAGCACGAATGTTTGTAGTTTGTACTCCAGTCATGGGTATTTATGTTTATAATATGCATGTATTCAAAAGTTATATATATCAACTATCTGGTATCCATAACACAAGCATCGTAGTTTACCATGGAACTAGATGATGCTGTGTGTTAATGTCCCAACATATTTATTTATTTAACTACAACAGTAAAAGTATCTGAACTAATAGAAATATAATTAAAAAAAAAAAAAGATTTTTATGTGTTTTTATAACGCTTCTAAGCTTCATGTATTTGGATGTTAAAAACACAGACACACAATGACCTGAAGTAACACATAGGTTATTATTAAGTACGTAGCGACATACTCTTGCTTCACTAGCAAGAGTATGTCGCTAATTATACAAAAAAATGCGGGCGGAGCCACCAGCAACCGCTAGTTATATATAGGTACGTAGAATATTCCCAATTCTTAACAATATTGATATCTATACAGATAAAAAAAAATTGAAGTAATAATTATATACGGTAGGTAGGTACTTATACGAAAAAAACAATTTAAAAAATATTTGTCTGTGCCTGTCTGTTTGTTCCAGTTAATCTCCTTAATGGCTGGACTAATTTTGAAGGGACTTTCACTAGCAAATAGCAGATGTTATAAGGAGTAATTTAAGCTACTTTTATTTTTTTAAAAGAACTAGAGTTCCGCGCACAAAAATTAAAACCTATTAAATTGTTAACAAAATCCGCGTACCTAGACGTACTCTAGCGAAGCGAGGGTATGTCGTTAGTCTATACTAATATTATAAAGAGGTAAACTTTGTGAGTTTGTGAGGTTATAGGGGGTAATCTCTGGATCTACTGAACTGATTTAGATGAAATTTAGTAAGAAGATAATTTCAGACCCTGGAAAAGACATAGGTAACTGTTTATCCCGGAAATCATCCCTTAAGGGGGTGAAAATGGGGATGAAAGAGTGTATGGGGAATCAAGCTAGTTGTTAATAAAACTTTACATATTTTATTTGCGTAGACAGAAAATGTTGTGATATGATCAATGACAGCTGATGAATGGAGGTTTGGGAATCGAAATCCTAGTCTTTGTATTCAGTATGAGTCAGAGATTTGCACATTCCGATATAACAATGGTGTTCAAACTTTCAAAGAAACAAACTTTGCGTATAAACAGCATTATGCTGCGGCGATGCAGGATATAAATAACAAAACTTTGTGTACTGATTGCAAAAGAATTTCTTATAAGTCGATGAAATATTACTTAGAATAATAAAAATGTTAAGATTCAAAACAAATAAATATTAATTTTAGGAACGCTTTGTAGAACTTTCTTTCATTATTACGATTAACTTTTGCTGGTATTTTTGAAGTGAAAACTTTTATAAGCAGGTTTGGATTAACGTGACGTAGTACGTAACGTACGTAACGAAGTGACGTGTTAACGCTGACACTCAAACTGCCAAAAGATGCCAAAAACAGATAAATATAAACAGTTTAAATTTATAAATTTAAATTCTTAAGATCCAAAAAAATATTTGAATCAAAAATAACAACTGTTTGTTTATAGTTTTGAGTTTTCACTTCTGTCGGCAGTCCTCATGACTGTTTTTTTTTATATAGATTTTCATAGCATAAGAATGATTCTAGAAAGTCATCTTGGCCAAATAATTAATAACTACTTTTGCCTTATTAAATAAATTTTAAATTCAAAAACCAAGTAAAGGACATAGTAAGAGTCGCATTCAGTTTTTTTTTTGCATCTTAGTATAAGCGGCTCGTTGGTCTAGGGGTATGATTTTCGCTTAGGGTGCGAGAGGTCCTATACTATAATAATTATATTGAATATGCAAGTTCATTCATGTCACTCTTTTATTTTACTATTCCTTGACACGTTTTTTTTGTATTACTGGCTTCATATAGTAGGAGATACTGATCAATATGGTGGACCCCTTTCTCTTTTTCCAGACGATATTTTTTAAACCATGAAACATATTAATAAGCACAACCCAAGAGGGTTGTCTCCGAAAATTTGCTCTAGGCTATTTTTTACTATAAAAAACCTCTAGTCTGGATAAAAAAATATATTCCGCCTGGAAAAAGAATGAGGGCTCCACCACATAGATCGGGATCTTAGACTTTTTGTTATATCGTATTTTTTAGCTAAAAAAACTAAAAACTTGAATAAATACAAAAAAAAAAAACAGAAGTCAAAACTTTACACACCGACCGGGATTCGATCTCGGACATACTATGTGATAGTCTAACTTGCGCCTTGACCTTATGCCTGAGTTTAAGAAATTATCGATCATATTCTGCTTGGAATAATGCAAAAAGAAAACCACTTTAAAACTGGAAAATATGGGTTTTCCCAGAAATAAGACTAATCTAGATCGATTTTTCTCACCCGAAAATCCCCACGTACCAAATTTCAGGGAAATCGTTAGAGCCGTTTCCGAGATTGCCGGTATAAATAAATAAATAAATATACAAGAATTGCTCGTTTAAATATGATGATGATGTTCTCCTGACCGATTTCGGCCACGGCGGCCAATCTCATTGAGACTAGCCAACTGCGCAGGAGATATTATAGTGCACAAGTGTACGCGCAGACACAAGTACACTCTCTATTCCTGTCACTCTCATACTCCAGTGGGACGACTACTCGACACGACCGGTGAGAGTTAAGGCGCAGGACCGACGGCTTTACGTGCTCTCCGAGGCACGGGGGTGAAACACCGCCAACTTCCCAACTCCGGGCTGTTACTGAGGCTTACTATACAGAAAGACTCAATAACTAAACTTGGCCCGACCCGGGACTCGAACCCAGGACCTCAGGATGTGCAGCCGTACATGCTAGCCACTACACCACCGAGGCAGTTATCGTTTAAATATATTACATATATGAATACATAAAATCGCTAGTACAGAATATGACCACACAAATCTGGGGCGACAAAAATTCATTCGCGTTACGTAATCAGCGCGATCGAATACCTCTCACCCTTTAATGGATATTGGAGATCAATCTTCCAACCCTTATACAGAGGTGGAACAGTTAACGACGCATATTTGTACTTCTATGTTGGTATGTTCATTAGTGTCACTTATTATCAGATTATTAGCTGTACCTATTGTAATATAAGGATTGTGCAACGAAAATTTATATTGTATAATTATAGATATTAGATTAGATTATTATATATGTATTGTACGACAGTCTCTCACTGGGTCTCGCTAGTGCATAACACACATTAACAAACGTCTTATTATTAAAGCCTTATTTATTTATCCTCACGTCCGCCACATTAGCCGCTTGACTTGAAATCAATTCAAACACAATAACAAATTCAAACACTTTGAAATCAACTAGTGTATTTATCAAATTCGATTTTTTCTTATTCTTGACGACCATATTATTCTTGGGCCCCGCGAGATTTCAGCGAAATAATTGAAAAAAGAACCATGAAATTTTGTTCAGAATTAAACATGTCGCGTAAAATACACACAAAAATGTCTATCTTACACCTAAATCGGGTACCAAACTGAGTTTGAATTGTTCAAAAACTACAAAATTATAATGAAATGGTGGAAAACTACCAAAAAACTTCCAATATTTTACTCAGTCCATAGCTTGCACGGGTAGTAATTACGTTAATAGATACATTTATTTTATTACAATTTCATATAGTTTTTGTTGGATTTTAGTGAATATTCCAATTTGATTGTTTTAGCCATTATAGAGATGGAGTAGACGGTGTTTATCTAAAATTACAAGTATAAGTATTATTGTAATATTGTATTGTCTTGTAGTACTCGTTATTGTAATATTATACACAAGTTACACATTAAAGGCCTAGCAGTGGAGTTTTGCATCGCCATTTGAAGTTTAAAATAACGTGCCCTTAGCCGAAACGCAAAATTAAATATGATTGATTCACATATCATATTTTCAACTAATTTTAAATAGATAAACCTAAACTCAAAATTTACTTCATTCAAATAGATACAAGTAAGTGTTTATGGTGCCAGCGAAAAATTTAGCAGTTGCTCTTTTAAAAATTTTGTTACTTTATTTATATTCATCATACAAATTATATAAGCTGCTCTGCGAAAAGTTTGTGTTAATTGAATGCAATTGTATTTTCTAGATTTTTCTTTAGACAGAACTCGAAAGGAAAAAATTAAATTGACTTCATTTAATTTTCACCTTAGTAAAGAAGAAACAAGCAAATTAAAAAAAAATATAATGCAATCAGTTGTTTCTATGAAAAATGCTCACAAACATATATACATAACGTAACGTTCTTGTAAATCGTAAAAAAAAAGCATTGGGCTCGTCCGGGATTTGAACCCGGGACCTCTCGCACCCTAAGCGAAAATCATACCCCTAGACCAACGAGCCGCTCTTAACAATAACTAAAATTCATTAAACACTGCTGTTTAGTTTATTTTTTACATTACATTTTATATTTTACACTAGCGACTCACCCTCGCTCTGCTCGAGTTTGTCCCTGTTTCCGTTTTAACATTTAGTGTAAATTTCTCAGAGGACTGAGAAACTCTTTTACAGCAGAAAAATATCTTATAATATATTTTCTCCCAGTAAAAAGTAATATATTGATCCGGATGACTTACAACAATCATACAAAATTTCTTCAAAATCTGTCCAGTGGTTTTCTCGTGATGCGTTCCCAAACAATAGATAGACAGAAAAAATTTATAAAAAAACAATAGATTCGGCCTCTGCATCGATAATAATGAAAAGTCATTATTATATTATCAATAAGATTTTCCAAAAAATATTTAATGTACAGATTCGGCTCAGTTAGAATTTTATTATATGGATCGATTATCAAAAATACTTTTATGATAGGATTTCTGCATAATTTGTAAGGGTAGTTATAGTCTTGAATTAAACAGCAACGTAACGACCTAACGAAATAAAACTATGGTTAAAGTTATCTCTTTCCGGTTTCAATTCAATTCAATTTTCTTGCTAATGACTTTGCAATGCTGCTATTAATGACTGCCAGTGCTCTACACAGTACTAGTGCAGTACACATTACTTCGCTAATGTCACGTAGAATGGAGACACGAGTCCTAAAAATCGACGGAGCTTTTTTCACTCATTATTACAATATGTCGCTTAAAAGCTATCTTACCCGTAAAAAGCTCGTACTATAAGTTTAAAATAATACTAATTTTTTTGCTAGAAACGATGAATAATAAATCTTCATATATCTTTCTTTACATTTCATTTTAAGTTTTACTTAAAGTTGTACTTATAATATTATTTTTAATATCAATGTGATTATTATTAACCTCATTTACATTTATATAATAAGAATGCAAAATTCTCCTTTGTACATAAGATTGTATGAAAAATAAAACTCTGAATAATATGAACAATACATAATAACATAAGTTCTTTGGTATACAGTAACACAGGCGTTACGTTTCATTTTTTCATTTGAAAAAAGTTGAACTAATCCTAATTTATGGTAACATAGATAAGGGACAATCGTCAACCATTTCCTAATAGGTGGATTATTGTCAAGTCCAAAATAGGATACACATAGAACTAAATTGCAAAACGTTGGTCATGAATCACAATTAATGATTGCTTTCAAAATGCAAATTTGTGGATTTTATACCCTTTTCAAAAATTTATTTGGTTCCGATTAACATTCACCTTTTGCTTTACAATATTACTAGTAATTGGTAATCATGTTGAAAATATCACAGATGTAAGAAGTAGAATTTGAACGTTCTACATTCTGTTTTTGAAGCAAGCCTTCTTCTAATAAGCTACAACAGATGTAGGCATATTAGGCTCCAAGACTTTTATTTTTATCTTGCAACATTTTTATTTTCTTTCAGTATCTACATAGCTAAGTAAAACTTAATATTTGTGAAAGATTTGCAATTTCTCGACCTCGAATCTTAGAGCTAGGCATAAAACTGTTCAATATTTGCCGACAACCAGATGTGAGTAATCAAACGAGAGTTACGACCATACTAAGTCTCAATCATATAGCTGGGTTTCTGCCAAAATGTAAAGGAAACTATTCGTCTGCGAATAGTGAAAAGAAATGCTAGGATTTTCAAGCCTGAAAGCTTGTTGAATGTTTGAATATAATATTTAAGTTTTTAAAAGGTATAAGGAACATATTTTCTTTTTGAGCAAATTTGTTTAATTTATTTTTAAAATATTAAAATATATAATAATAAATAAGGTTATACGACTTTTAGCCCTTCTGATATGCCCATACTATGCTAAAGATTATCGTAATAGAGGCATATCTGTATAAATAATATGTTAAGTACAAAATACTTTTCATCTGATAAGCCATAGATAATGAACGATTACTTTGAACTTCTACTGTATATCCAGCATGTTGATCATGCTCTATTACACTTGAGTCAAACAATGTTCGGTGCTACTTCTCCTAAGGCTTCGTTAATCTTGAGTTATTCCTGTTAAATCCAGAGATCATGGGGCTAATTATTCCTTATGAGACAAATATTTATACTGGTTATTCAAGTATATGTACTTAATCCAATAAGAGATATTATGTTACTATATTTAAATATTAGTAACTTAACCATTAAATTCTTAAATTATTTGAATTTTCACAAAATTTTCTAAATTGAACCTAAATAATATGTTGCAGCAAGTTAAATAATATGTAGGTTGTTTAAAATAAAGCTAAACAGTCTAGAAATTGGAATAAGGACTCTTTTGAAAGTCGTAACTATTTAATTGGATAGGAAGCATTAAACATTATAAATTTTTCATCTAAACAATTTAAATATCTTTGTAAAGCAAAAAAAAAAATGTTAAATACCAAAGAAAATTGAATCATTCTAAGCTAATTGGCCATTTCGAAAATAAATAGGTGTAATGAATATCGAATAATTTATTAGATGTTTCATTAAGCACTAATTGCCTAATTAATAATACGCTTGGAAATATTCCAGTAATTGCTCAAGAGATATTGTGCTCGAATTAACTATGGTCCGTTAGGAGTGTAATTTTTTATGTAATGTGTGTCGAATTTAACTTATTAAGAGTGATTTCTCCATCTTTTTTGCCATCACCTCTTCCCGTTACGCGGGGTCGGCTTTCTTAATCATTTGGCGCCATTCCTTTCGTTGGTAAACATCATCTTTTGTAAGGCCAAGCTTTTGCATGACCTTCTGGAGATTTGTCATCCAGGTAGTTTGCGGTCTATCTCTTGCTTTCCTTTTCGTAGCCATGGAAAAGTACTTTTTCATGATGTGGTCATCGGGTCTACGCATTACGTGTCCGTACCACCTTGGCCTGGACTCTGTAATCTTCCCAGCAATAATATATATAGTTAAGAGTGAGTTCTCCAGTCCAAACTAATATTATAAATGCGCAAGTAACTCTGTCTGTATGTCTGTTACGTATTCACACCTAAGCTACTAAACTAATTTTGATAAATATTGGTATAGAGATAAATGAGACCTTGGAGAAGGTTTAGGCTTTTTGTCGTAAGAATAAAACTTGAAAGGGTTGAAATAAAGGTTGAAATTTTGTAATGGAAACCAAATACCTAAGTACACTCCTGTAGTAGTAGTCCTGTAAAGGCAACTTTTAGCAAAATGGATAACATCAAAATACTCTCCGTTTAATACACTTACAAGTTTTAACGTTTTAAATAAAATTATCTTTTTGGATATTTTCGCTGATTTATTTTGATTTTTGGTTCCCGACGTTTCGAATGCTTTACAGCAATCATGGTCACGGGAGAGACTAAGGTGTTAGATGTCTCAAAGGCATTATATAGTTGTTACAGACAGCCTACCCACAAAATAACAAAATGAATTCAAAAACTTAACATTTTCAAAAAATCGGTACTTTGGAGATTTGTGGTTTGGCATATTATATAGTTGATAAAGTGTGTTGATTGAATTATCTTGTTCTTATGCAGCTTTAGTATAAGATCTAGTACTTTTCGGTAAATCGTCTATAAACACTTTGCTAGTGAAAATAAATCTTTTTTTAAAATAGTATTTATTACTTTACCATTACTACATTACTGGTCTGACATTGTCTTGCCTTTCAATAATTTTATGTGTAATATTGGAATCATAAAAAGGGGTACTTTAGTTTTTCACGAACTTCCTAATTTTCCGGGCATATTTTGTATTTTTTTTAACTTTAATCATATTATTACGAATACATAAGAAAATTATTCAAATTAGTCCAGCAATTCCCAATTGAGGTGCTGACAAATGTCATTGACAAATGAAAATTGAAAGAAGCTGAGTTTTCTACTAAAACCTACACATAAAAAAAGTATCATTAAAATTGTTTCGCAGTTGAACACCCGAATTGAGTACCTACTTTTCTGAAGTCGGTAAAAGTTTTATTACATTATCACCAGATACAATTCAAATATTCCTTATATTTATTAAAATTGAAGTGAAACTAGTCTATAACTGGTATTCGCACTTAGAACGTAAATCAAATGAAATCATATTATTTGTTTAGTGCGCAGTCAATATCGAGAGTGCACAAACAGAGCAAGTAGTTCAAACACAACATGTAATCTGATTTCAGTTTATTGAAGATACAAAATTGGGGAAAAAACCTTTTGGTCAATAGTTATTATAATGCATTTACGAATGCATACATACAGGTAGTTATGTGGGACTCACCGGCTAGTGGACCAGTATTATCCACTAAAACCCAACAGAACCTTCCCCCTCTTAATGGGACGCCCCGACGGCAGGTCTGCCGAAGGCCCTGTCCCTTGCGAATGGGATCACCGTGGTGGTTTTAGTGGGTAGTCTGTCGCACTTCTCGCGGCAGGAGTCCAACATACCCCACGCGCCCCCTGCGCTCGAGCACCCGTAAATTTGTTTTCTCACGAATCAAAAATAGGTCTGCTGAAGCAGACCACAATAACCATGGGATTGCTCTTCCAGTGTACTTTCCTATCAGAGTACTTTCTTGGCTTCGCACCCTGCTGAATTACCGGACGCTAATAACATTGAGGAGGGTATAAACATAACAAGCTCAACATTTTACAACATGTCACACACTCGGCTAGGCTTCTTTTTGATATAAAGACTTATTATTATACGCAAGTATGTACTACGTATATATCTTTACTTAATTACTTACTGTTGTTCCTGTTCTATTCAAACGGCAATCCATCAAAGTGTCATCATAATCGAATTAATATTTATAATTAAAATAATAGGTAACTAAATTGCTTTGTGTGCCAATGTCTTGCGTTATCTAAACCAAATAGAAATCTTTGAAGTAGAACCCAAGAATTTCTTGAGGTACATTTAACTTAATTAGAATACTAGCTGTTATCCGCAGCTTCGTACGCACGAATTTCATAATTTGTGTCTTTTCCTCTATTTTGCGAATGTAATTTTTCATAAATATCACCAATCTGAAACTCATTTTTTTATAACCAATGTTTGTGATTAAATTCGTAAAAAGATTTCATTTAATTTTCAAATCACTTCTAAGATTTCGTTATGAATCAGTCAGTCATTCAAAGTCAAGTCAGTAAGTGATATTTCGCTTTCGCTTTCTATACACTAATATAATACACAGCCATTTGGAAAAACTTATCAGCAACTTAAGTTTAAGAACAACATACAAAGTAGCAAAAAATAATCACAAAAATAGAGAATGGTCAAAATTAATGCACCCTCACAAACGAAAGTTATTGTATTCCGATGTCTTCAAAATAACAAAGTGAATTCGACTTTTATAACTAGGTCATTGGACGTTTACGTAAACAGGGTACGTATATACAAGTTTAGTATACAAAGGCCTTCTTCAATAATGAGGCATAAAAAGTGAAGGAAATTTTTTGGAAGAATTTACGCCTTCTAAGACTATGGTATGGACAAGGAAATTCCTCTTGTTTTCTTGGTAATGTGCCCATAATTGGATACTTTTTGATGTGTTGTGGAATTTATGGACTAAAAGCTGATGAGAAAATTCGAACAAGAGGGTAGTTCAATACTGTTTTTTAAGGTTAATGATAATATTAACTTTTGCATGTTATTTTGCCTGTATATTTGGTTTCGATTAATTTAAAATCATTATCCAGGAGTCATTTTACAAATGACAATATCTTTAGTATGTAGCTCGTGCTGTATGGAGCAGAGCTACCTTTAAGCAATTATAATTAAAAATTGGGCTACATTTTTTTTTAAACTAAATTTTATTTACAAGTCTTATAATTGTACTGGGCTATAACTCTTTTGAGCCCTTTTTGAATGATATATCTGATAGATAAAAGTTATAAAAACTGTTCTATTTGTATTAACTATCGACCCAACCTCGCTTCGCTCAGGTTCGTTTCTAGGTGATTCTTTAAACTGATATAAGTTTTATTTATGAATAGATTGAAATAAAATCAGCTTACTAAAATACAATAATGAAAACCGCACCCAAAACGGTTAAGCCGATTCTGAGTTAGCGCGCACAAGACAAACAGATAAAAAATCTAAAATACATTTTTTTAGGTTCTATTCCGTTAGTAAAGAGTCCCAATAATAGTTTTTCTTAAATATCTTCCATATACAGAGTGCGATCAGTTAAAATTTTATTATATGTATATCACAGAAGTTAGGGATTAAATATTTAGATATCAGATAAATTCAATTTTAAAATTTCATTCGAATAATATTTTGTCACTTAAAACTTGATGAGATAATTAATCTAAGTTTAAATAAAATAACTAAACTAATTATTTAGAATCATCAAATATCTTTAAAATACAAATCGCATTCAATAAAATATCTGTATTACTAAGTAAAAACAGTAAGAGTATGAAGAGAATTTTTATGTAGACATCTGTATTATCCCGGAATAGCTTATGTATTATCTTATTACCTTATATTTTACTGCAACGTGTGTTCATTACACAGTTTTATAGTCGCGATAAAACTTTAATCTCCTTTAACTTATTTAGGTTACTTTGTAGTCCAAATTTTATTCGTCTAAAGAGACTAGTTGTAACTAAATGGACAGGTAATAAGGAGCTTTATATTCTATACACTTTTATACTTGAAATAAAATGGTGGTATCTCCTGTTGTTTCCTTGAAAACATGTTTAAATATCGCATATTCAGTAAATTTTTGAAAGGAAATTTGATGTAAGCAAAATTTGGTATTTCGAATAATTTTAAAATGGGAGGAAGCATCGATTGTATGAAAAGGTAAGTACTGAGAAAGCAGGCTTATCTTAATAGGAATAATAAAATATTTGTATACGTAATGTCTTTATTTTTCTCGTTATATAAAAGAGGTATATGGGCTCGTCCGGGATTTGAACCCGGGACCTCTCGCACCCTAAGCGAAAATCATACCCCTAGACCAACGAGCCGCTTGTATATTATACCTAAAATTCAATAAACAAGAATTTACTTTATTGTATAGAAGATTATCTTGTTTTTTATCAGTAATTTTTATTGCTTGACTTATGTACCTATTATAATATTTATAATTTCATATACTCTTACATAATTCAGATTATAAAAGTTATTCAGACTTCAAAAAAAAGAACCTTTTATATTTATATACATATATGTATGTATAATACAGGTATAGTATTTATGTATGTAGTTATAGTATTTATTTATTGATTAATTATATTTTACTTGTATTTATTTTGTATTTAGTATATATTTGTATGATACGTATATGTATAAATATATACATTTTCTACTGTCTCTTTATTATTCGCGCCCCTTCTATTTTAGTACTATTTCCTACACCTAAAGGTTGTCTGGAAGGAGTCGCTCTTTTAGCGATAGGGCCGCCTTTTGTACCTTCTTCTATATTTTTGTATATTTTCTTCTCTCTTTTTGGGTGTACAATAAAAAGTTATTCATTCATTCATTTAAATAAATAGCTCTAATGTTTTAACTAAATAATAATTTTAGTTAAAATAAATTATTTTAAACTAGATATTGTTCTTTCAATGAAATGAAAGAAAAAAATAATACGATAAGAGCGCCTTTACAAAGCGAACTAAGCTATAGTAAGTATAACCACATCTATACATGAAATAGTCATTATTATCGATACAGAAGCCAAACCTATAGTTTTTAGAATTTTTGTCTGTCTGTCTGTTATCGCATCACGGGAAAACCACTGGACAGATTTTGATGAAATTTGGTCTGATGATAGCTGGTTATCCGGGGTAACATATAGGATACTTTTTATTGCGGGAAAATATCTCATCTTTGAGTTAAACGTTAAAATGTAATAAGGGACGAACCCGAGCGGAGCGAGGGTGAGTTGCTAGTAACATATAATACTAGTATAATTATACTAAATATAGAACTATAGTCAACATGTTTACTTTTAATGTTAGAATTGCGAAAGTGTGTTGAATTGTTGATTTATCCTTCTTTTAAAGTAAAGAAGTCAAAGATCGACGTGATTGTTTGCATAAAGATAATGCATGGGCGTGGCTGTGAGGGTAACATATACTTTTAAAGTATAAAAAAAAACGAGACCTTTATCCAAGGACAAGAAGTTATGCTGTGGAAATATATATATATATATATATATATATATATATATATATATATATATATATATATATATATATATATATATATATATATATATATATATATATATATATACACACGACTTTCACCGATCTGTTAACCAGATAAAACATATTTTTTATAAAGTTTCAATAATAGATAAATACTGACTACTAATAAGCCGAAACAGACAGACAAAATTTTAAAAATTGTTTCTTCTCTTATTAGTACCGTGCATTCATTTACTACAAAACTATTATTTTGACATTTCAAACAAACACTACAATTCTATTTATTTGTATAGATAATCATAGTAAATGTAGAATTCCAGATTTGTTCTATTCTACTTTTTAATAATATTTTAAGAATCCAAAATTAGAAGAAGTCAAAATTTTAATTTTTTTTAAAGGAAAATTGAGCTTCATTTTCATTCACTTGATCCAGATGTTATTAAATGGTAGGGCATTAATTTTTATTATATTTCTCACTAAAACTTTATCGAGCTATGATCATTACTACAGTACAGTAAAAACTTCATAGAATTAATGTAGTGCTTTATAAATCTGATTTTTCTTTAGAAGTGTTCTATTTTATAAATGTCGGTCGCGGTATTCCATGTTTTAGTTTTATTTTAATTTTCTATTATTTCCTATATTTTACTCGTAATTATTCTATTTCTATTCGATTCTAAAAAACGAAGAAATTGAACCTGTTACCCACTCTTCGAATATTTATATATACTTATAATACTATAAAGAGGTAAAGTTTGTGAGTTTGTAAGTTTGTGAGTTTGTAGGGGGTAATCTCTTAATCTACTTAACCGATTTCGATGAAATTTGGTAAGCAGATAGTTTGAAACCTTAGAAAGGACATAGTTTACCTTTTATCCAATAAATCATCTCTTGAGGGGGTTAAAACGGGTATGAAATTTTGTATCGGGAATCAACCTAGGGACGAACCCGAGCGAAGCGAGGGTGAGTCTCATGTTACTAATATTTGGTATTTGCCCATTCAAAATAAGGAAACACCCTTGAGATATATGTGTAGCTTTGACCCAGTTTAGCTCAAAACTGGCATAAATTAATTCTGATTAGTGGTAGAAGGCTAATGAGAGTTTGTAACGTGTTTTACTCTACAGTAATTAGTTATGTACTGTAAGAGAACAAACTTATTTTTCTACTGAATATAACTTGTATTTTAGATGTATGTATGATGTTGATGTATGAAATGTATGTAGTATCTTATAAAAATATAATTGAAAAGTAGTTCTTCATGAATAAATTTTGTAATTCTTATATTTAAAATAACGTATAATAACCTAGACAGTGGTAGCCCAGTGGTAACGCGCTCGATTGGGATACCGAGTGAAGCGGGTTCAAATCCCGGGTCACGCACTTCTAACATTTTCATATGATAATCATTTCCAACATGATCACCATTTGTCTTGCGGTTGAAGAAAACATTATGAGGAAACAAATGTTTGAAGGACCTAGTTAGGTTGCGGAAGACATATAAAGTCCATTAAATAACATTTGATCAGCGTGGTAGAATATGACCTGATCCCTTGTATTGAAGGGAGGCCCGTGCCCAGCAGTGGTACGTTAAAAAGGGCTGAATACATATAAAATAAATAACAATTTAAAAAATATAACTGATTACGTTTATTTGTTTATTTAATCTATTAGCAGATAGCTATTTATTTATTAACTTGCTAAAGATCTATGGAAACTATCAGCAATATAAAAAAAAATCTTCTCAAACATAAATTTAAAAAAGTTTTTATCTAACGTCAAAAATAACATGCTTCCCTTTTAATGGCATTCCTTATATGAAAAACAAATCTATCCCACGGGAACCGTACATTTTCCGGGATAAAAGGTAATTAGCCAATGTGCTATTCCAGACTATAATCTATCTTTGTACTAAATTTCATCCAGATCCGTTCAACCGGTCTGGCGTGGTTGAGTAACAAACATCCATCCAAACATCTAAACTTTCACATTTATAATATTAGTAAGATATAGAGGAGAACATCAAAAAAAAAACTTAGTCCTAATATTTATTATACAAGAAACTCTTGAGTAAATTGCAAGCTTCTAGTCTTCATGGCTGTACGTTTTATTATTCAATTAGCGACTCACCCTCGCTTCGTTTCGGGTTCGTCTCTAGATAAAAAACTATTCTATCCCACGGGAACCGTACATATTTTTCCCAGGATGATATATAGCCTATAGCCTTCCTCAGTTAACGGGTTATCTAATGCAAAAAGATTTTTTCAAATCGGATTAGTAGTTTATGAGATTTGCGCGTTCAAACAAACAAACAAACAAACTCTTCTACTTTATAATATTAGTATAGATTAAAGGTTTTTTTATCACGTAGACCTACGTATTGTACTTGGAGTGTTGCTAATAAAACTTAATTGAGAGTGGTTGAAGAGCGCTAAAATCGTTAGACGAACTAAAATCCTAAAAACATTGAACATGGTTTCTAGTACATATCAATTAGACTTTAACGTGAACTTTGTTTAAAGGTAATAAATACAAAAATACTCTGACCAAGAATCAAATCCGCTAACACCCTAATAAACTAACTAACCATTACTGAATTCAAACAATTCTAATAAAAGGTACAAGAATTTTCCCCTAATAGCCTCAATAACACTAGTGGCTACTGATAACATACAGGAAGGACCAAATGCAAGTGACATTCTCATATATATTTCTGGTATAGGATAAATAAAGCTCTACGGAAGCTCGTTCATACGTCACTAGCACTTTCCACTACGTCTTAATAGCTGATCGTTACACGAAATTGCAAACAGGTATTGTGTAGATTATCGCTATATATAAAAAGTTGTGTAGTCGTGTCTGTACGTAATTTTTTTTTCTTGATATGTTTGAACAAAAACGAAGACTAATTATTTGTTATATTATAAACACACAAACTTACTAATTAACTTAATTAATATAACTTATTAATTAAATTAATTAATAAGCTTATTTGAATTATTTAATTTAGTTTGTACTTTTATTTAAGATTGTAGATAAGTTTAATGGTAATTTTAGCAGTTTCAAATATTACTTGTTCTTGCTTGTGCAAATAGGGTTATTTTTAGTATAAAAAGTAGTTGAAGTTGCTGACAATGTAAGTAGTATAACCGTTTCTATACTAATAATTAGTCTTAAAAAATAGACATTTATCGCTTTAGTGTTTAATCCACTATATTTTAAAATGTCGAGTGTTTAAGTAGGTATACTTTTTTAATTTAACTATAAGGGTATTGTTCAGTCTATTTTTAAAATTATTATGTCCCACTTCCATGGAAAAATTGGAGAAACAATATGTTACACAACTTATCTAGAACACACATGACACGTTTTGAGAGCGTCTATTGCACGACACGTGTGCGATATTCACAAGAGAACATACATTAGCCTGGACAATATTGATCTGTTTCTTTGTAAGATAAAACAATTTATAGTATTGAACTAGCGACGTTTTAAGTAGGTCAGTATAGAATATATATATATATATATATATATATATATATATATATATATATATATATATTCGCTCAGGTGCGTCCCTAGATACGTTTAAATTTTTTGAGCGAAACCTTAATTCTTTTTCTAATATAAAAGTAGCCTAAGTTACTCCTTATAATATCAGCTATCTGCCAGTGAAAGTACCGTTAGAATTGGTCTAGCCGTTTCGGAGATTAGCTGGAACAAACAGACAGGCAGACAGACAAAAAATGTTAAAAATTGAGTTTTTCTTATAAGTACCCTATATTTTCCATATACATTTAGTATAAAGCTGATATTTTGATATTACAAATATACACTTCAATTTTATTTATCTGTATAGATAAATAAAATCTATACGAATATTATAAAGATGCAGAGTTTGTTTGAACGCGCTAATCTCAGAAACTACTAATCCGAATTGAAAAATTCTTTTTGCATTAGATAGCCCGTTTATTGAGGAAGACTATAGGCTATATATCATATAGTATATAGTCTATCTATTCCATACTAACCGTTAAAACATACCGAGGGACGAAATCGAGCGAAGCGAGAGTGAGTCGCTAGTAAATGAGTTTAAAAAGTTTTTTCACTTTAATTATAAGTTAGTATTGGATAAAGCAAATCATAACATTTAAAGTAAGTTTTTTTTGTATAATTTTGTTTAAAAGGTAATAAAAGTGAGGTTAGCGTAATTATTTTTCATTTAAAAAAATACATAATCACTTAACAAATTATTATTTTTCCTTTAGATATGGAGTTTTATGAACCGCTCTTGAAATATAATAACTCATTCATTTAAAACAGAATTGTGTAAATCAGTACACAATAATTGGGAAAGATATCACGTAACATACACAAAAGAATTCGAAGTCAAGCGACCTTAACAATGGAAAAATATTTGGAAGTAGTAGCCTAACCGTTGTACATTATATTATATATATTCTCTTATATATAAATAATTTTTTTTGTATCTCAGAAACGGCTCTATCGATCTGAATTAAATTTTGTTTTTAGATGAAGTTTTACTTTACTTTCTTAGATTTACGCGAATATTAGACATTTAAATAACACTATCTTTTCGGATTTTTTCGCGGATTTATTTTGATTTTTGGTTCCCGACGTTTCGATTGCTTTACAGTGATCATGGTTACGGGAGAGATCAAAATCCGAAAAGATAGTTTTATTTAAAAGTTTTACTTTTTAAGTTTATGTGTAGGTACCTATTCTTACTGAGAAAAACGCAATGTTCATATCGTGTTCGAAAAAGTTATGTCGCCCAGGTACTTTTTACCAGGTACTTAGTTGATCTAATGGTTAGTATGTACGCCTGCAGACCTGAATGTACCAGGTTTGATTCCGGGGGTCGGAAGTATATACCATTATGTATATTTTTTGGCAAGAAATCAGCCCGGACTTGGGAAGTTGTTACACCAACGTCCCTCAGAGAGGATTTAAAACCACAGGTCCTGCTCTTTAAGAGGCCTATCAGAAAATGTACTGAGTTCGGTCTTAAGTTCGAGCGGCCGATACATCGCTGTTTTTAGTATTTTCTGCAGTTGTAATTACTTCTATGTAAAGTTTTATAATAAGTTATTTGAAAAAAAGTATGTTATTACGTTTCTTTTGAACTGACGTATATTCTGGTATAAATTTTACTTAATAATATGAATGTTGTAATGATATATTTACAGCTAATTCTGAACGTTTTTAGTAGATTTTGAAAAGGTTTTTTTTTTGTAGAAATCCTAAACATATTTTCATATTCCGAGGCCGCTATTAACTCAACCACTATATACCAGATATTATTATATATTTTTCATTTCGTTTGCTTAGTACAGTATTTCAATCCATGAGCTTGAAAAAATGTCGTCGCGCATTTTATTAAAAACTTGCTTCGGAATTTTGGCTTTATTTGAATTAATAATGAAAATTTGCGAAAAGCGAGGCCGCTATGAACTATATTAATAATTATTCTCCATTATAAAATAAATAAAAATTGTCGAAGAGTTTCAGTTTCTCTGAATAAGAATGTCAAAGATGGGCATTAAATTGAAAAATCACAGTCAAAATGTAATAGGCCTCTTAACTTTTACCGTTCGTGTCGAAATATTATCTTTCCACTGGATTTTAAGAATTAAAGGAATACATTGTGGCTGCGTACAAACAATTACAATATAATATCTTTAGCACAGTTAACTAGTCTCAATGAGGTTAGATATGTATGTAACAAATAAGCATAGAAACTTTAGTTAAAAATAATGTAGTTTAAACATAATATATTATCTATATATTAATATGTGAAGCAAAAACTTTGTTATAACTTTTGTTATTTTTACGAAAATTGCGCGGACGGAGGGAGTATGAAATTTCCCATATTTATAGTTTATATAGACAAGGAATGCAGAATGATTTTTTTTTTAAATTATGCACAAAAAATACATTAAATCAATAAAAAAAATATTACGCACACTACCAAGTATTTGATCCACACACACGCATTTATACTCTTTTGTTTACTGTATAAAGTCTGTGGTCAAATTGAGAATAGATTAATATTGTAATATACGCAAGACAATAAATATATAACTTAATGAATTATGGTGGATTTTCAACCACGCGGCGATTACTAGTTATGATTATTGTAATAATTTATTATTCAACGATAAAGTGAAAGGCAAGGAGCTATTTTGCGAAGTTTTATTTTAACGTGTTATTTAAGCGGCTCGTTGGTCTAGGGGTATGATTTTCGCTTAGGGTGCGAGAGGTCCCGGGTTCAAATCCCGGACGAGCCCAAGTAATTTTTTTTATAAATTTATTTGTATTTATTTATTATATACTAATTTAGGATATCAATTAAAAGTTACATTTTTGAGTAAATATTCGACTTGCCGTCATCAACCACATAACTATATAAGTACAACTTCAGCCAAAGATATATTTTATAATATTACCCAAGTTTGTAATATTAAAAATATTATATGTTTTATTGATCTATTACTTTTTGTATATTTATAAAGGAAGCCTTAATATTTTGAAATTAAATTTAATTTGAAGCAAAGTGGAGGGGAAAAGCGAGAGAATAATTACCACAACAACAACATTGTAATTAAATTTTGTACCAATTTTGAATTTGAACTATAAATATATTAGAACTATGAGTTCAATTCTATTGAATTATCTTCTTAATGGCTTTAAAACGTCTGTGAGCATAGACAACAGATTACTTCACAAATGTCATGTGAAATGGAGAAGACATGAAAACTACGAGTAGATCCTTGTATAACATACACGAAACACAAGTTCACTTTCTATTCCTGGTACTCTTAAACTCCGATGGGACAATAATCGATGCGACCGTAGAGTTACATATATAGGACCAATGCACGTAAAACTGTCACATTACTCTAGTAGATAGTTTTAAAATATTTTAAACTAGCGACTCACCCTCGTTTCGCTTGGGTTCGTCCCTAGGTTGATTCCCCAAATAAAAAGTTTCATCCTCATTTTCACTACCTTAAGGGATAATTTTCGGGATAAAGAGTCGTCCTATGTCCTTCCCAGGGTCTCAGGGTCTTTTTACTAAATTTAATCTAAATCGGTTCAGAAAATCCAGAGATTACAACATCACAACATCACAAACTTTACCTCTTTATAATATTAGTATAGATTAATATGGTTAAGAAAAAGCTTCTTGATGTTAGGCATATAAAACAGCTTTTCTATGGTAGGGCAGGATATATCCAGCCTGGGCTTAATAATAGGGTTTTAACACAACCCTCTGAAACCCTAATAAATACAATTCATATTTACTTATATTTTATTGTCGAATTTGTATCAAGTTATATATGTTTTACATTTATAACTTTATTACTTGCTATACGTGCAATAGTAAACAGAGCAACTCTTCATAAATGAAAATAGTTCCGTTTTCCTCATTCCGGTTTTCCGAATTGGGGAGAATTCTGTAGGAAAAAACACATTCGAATTTGTTTGTTTGGTCGGAAAAGTATGTTCCAAGAAGTGGGACACGGTGTCACAAGTATTTACTTTACACCGGTAGGCTTTAAATGCTTGAAAACAAATTTTCTTATCAGATTATTTTAATATTGCTTTATCAAGAAAGGAATAAATAATAATGCTTAGGTACGATTGGAACTAAAATTGAAATTAAATTTTTTATTGTTTCTTGATTGGTTATTTCTTTTTGATTTCCTGTTTGTTATCAATAAACTCTGAAATTACTAATCATAAGAGAGACCAGGTTTTTTAAACATGTATCTTATACAAGAACTAATGAGCATAATATCTACCTATTGGGCGAAAATTATTAGCTATCGTGACCATTTCACACTAATATAACTATTTCGCTGAGTTTGCATGCCTGAACACTTATCAAAGATCGAAAGTCTTTATTTTGCAGGGGCGCTAAAAGCAGAATAAATTATGAATGTGTAATAGTGTTATTCAGTATAAGTATTGCGTCAAAAAAATCTTAGTAGCAGCCTGAAATCGTGTAGTATGTAAAGTTGATGGTCGTGCACCTAATCTCTCACTTGTCGTCGCCAATTGTCGTCCACTGGAATTTAGGAGTGGGAAGATTGGAGAGTGAACTTATGTCTGCACATACATGTGACATGTTATGTCTTAGTAAAATTGGCCGCTGTAACAGAAATCGTTTAAGAACCTACATTATATGTAAAAAAACAAAACTTGTAGCTTTAATTGAAGGATACTATAAGTACAATTATTTTAAATCCTTATATAAAATGGCGTAAAGTAAAAAAAAAACTTTTTTTATAAATTCCACCTATGAGGTAGGTATATGGCGTAAACTTCTACTGTATACGACCATATAAAAACTAAACGACTTTCACACTGACGTCTTATTTCTCCTAAACAATAGATAAAATCAAATATTCCTTAATGGGGTGAAATTCATCAAACTTGATAAAGAACCATTTAAATGAATGGAATGAATGTTTAGAAAGGGTGAAGTTGTTGTATTGTATGCCTTCAAAATAAAGTGAATTCGGGCGTATCCACATAACTAGGTCACTCTGGGCGTTTACACGAAGAGTATACGTGAGGGACTGTACCAAAGTTTGATACTCAAGATCCTATCGCTGAGAGTTGAGGAACGAGTATAAGTTATCAACTATATATAAATAAATCACATCTGTCTGTTAGTGGTATTAGAGATTTTTTTTTATTCATATTTACTACTTAAATTGTATTTGTTTTTTGTATTATAATTAATTATTGTTTTAGGATACGTATTTAATAATTTTTTTAAATAACTTGAATATGTTCACCTTGCCGTGATGGCGGGGGATGAGGTTACTCATTATCGTCCCGCAATCTAGCTGGGTACTAAGCGAAGAGACTTGGGAGGCAGTCTACCTCAGTGGACCTCGAAAGACGGGTTGCCCTCGGTATTTCTGATACCAGAGTGGAACGACCTCCTGGTTGTAAAGTAATGGCCTAGCGTGCGTTCACCTTGTCTTGGTGGGGCTCAGTAATGCTCGGCAATCCAGCCGGGCTTGAGGCCAAGAAACGCACTGGGAGGCGGCCCACCTCGGTGGGTGGTGTGCTATGCGCGTTGCATCTGGTACTTCTCTGATAGCAGAGTAGACTGTGGAGCAACCCCATAGTTGTAGTCTGCTTCGGCAGTCCTGCCGTCGGGACGTCGTGGTTGAATGCGTAAGCGATCCTGCGATGCCCCATTAAGACGGGGGAGGTTTTGTTGGGTTTCAGAGGGTACTACTGCCTTTTCTAGCCGGTGAGTCCCACATAACATACCTGTATGTCTACAGATGGTATGCGTAAATGTATTTCCCAACATAAAAAAAAAGCTTGGAAGGCCAGCCTTATGTACAATATTACCACCTGTATGTATGCAGTTTGTATACATATATGTATATATATAAATAAATAAATATATATATATATATATATATATATATATATATATATATATATATAAGTTATTATTCCATCATAATGTGATTACAATAACTAAGACTATTTTATAGTAGTAAATTAATTTTCTTCATTAAGTCGAGCAAAGTAAGGGAGTATCACTAGTAGGTAGGTTTCTTTGATCTTTTCAACTGTTTTTGTTTAAGATAACATTCTTGACATTCAAGATGTTTGGAAGTAATATTACTTTGGAACATCTTTTATATAATATTTTATCTTTCGTATTTTAATCTATTACGTGGAAAAGTAATTTAATGTTTGGAAGACAATTATGAATTCCTTGAATGTATAATAATTATTATTTTGTCTATACATATAATAAAATCATGAGTTCAATTTGTACATTAAATATTTTTTTTGGAAATCTCTTTAAAATAGTCGTTTATATACAGAGACCGAATAAATAGTTTTTAGAATTTTTGTTTGTCTATCTGTCTGGAAACGCATCACGAGAAAAAGATTTTGATGAAATTTGGTATGATGATACTGGTTATTCGCGTCAATATATAGGATTACTTTTTATATATTTTATGTAGTGCATCAACTATCTGATATCCATAACACAAGCCTCGTAGCTTACCATAGAACTAGATGGTACTGTGTGTTAATATCCCAACATATTTATTTATCAGAAAAATTTCAAGTGTATTAATTAAAAAAATATGAAATTAATTAACGCTTTAATCCACGACCATAACTTTCGCGATTTCCACTGCAGTTAAAATGAGGGCATAAAAACGTTTACGAGCACAAATCGGATATTTTACAAGTGCGAAATCAATTTAGCGATGTTTTATTAACACTTGAAATCACTTAAAGCGTTTAATTTTGCACACTGACAGCAAATAAATGACCTGATAAATATGACCAATCAGCTTATGTATATTGGATTTACAAACAGCAATAAGTGGGGAGTCCGCGAAAAGGCAAGTAGAATATTCCCTATAGTGGTAATAGTAGAATGTTCAAAGGACTGAGTTATGTATACTAATATTATAAAACAAAGAAGATTTTGTTTGTTTTATTTTATTTCAATGCGCTTATCTCCGAAACTACCTACTAATCCAGAAATCAAGAATCCAGATAGGATAAACACAGATCATAGAAAGCCTAATAGAAAAGAAGAAGATCATAGAAATTCCTAAGGAACTAAGTATCCTAAAGAGAACATCTATAAAATAAGTAAAAGTGTGTTGTTAGTTTCTTTTTGTGACAGTTAGGAATGGTATAGTTAATTTTTAAATATATCTATATTTTACAGTGATGTAATACTATATGTATTTAGTTTTGCAATTCTAGTGGTTTAATTTACATTAATAATAATAGAGTAATAGATAGAAGTTTCAAAAAAGAGTTATTTAGACTAAGATATAGATATATAAGATAACAAATAAAATTTACACTTTCACAAATACAGTTATTAAAATCATTTTGCTCTTGTTGATTCTATATATTACTAGCAGAACACGCAGCTTCGCTCGAGCACAATCTACAAAAAAACATCTTTTATATATAGCGACTATATCATATGTTATATATAGCGACTCACCCGCTCTTCGCTCGGATTCGTCCCGATGTATTTATATAATAATAGCTTTTCCCGCGACTTCCTCCGCGTGGAATAGTGACTGCTCGCAGAGCTACCGGAACGGCGGCCAGCGCCCTCCCCCCTCACGATCGCCCCGCACTCGCCTTGCATCGGGCTGAGAGCGCGCTCACCCATAGTCCGCGTAAAGTTTAAATATGTATATTTTAAAACTATGATATCTCCTAAGATATTCATTGAAATCAAATGATGTCAAGGGCAATTTCGTTCAAAATTAAATACTTGTGATGAATAAAGTATTTATTTGGATAAAGATTAATATCATATTTTTAAAAACATCTTCGAAAGTATAACATTATTTTAGAACAAATTTGATTACCATAAAAATGGTTATATTGAGTCAACCTTAAAAGATAGACATATGCTGTCGTGGACTTTTTTTTAGAACTTTTAAAGGGGAATAATTTCGTCATACATAATTTTTGCGTAACTTTAACCGTTTACGTAGCGCACGCAACGGAAGCTCTCTAAAGGAATCAATTTTTCCCGATTTAGCAACATTTTTCATTTATGCTCCGCTCCTATTGGTCGTAGCGTGATGTTATATAGCCTAAAGCCTTTCTCGATAAATGGACTATCCAATACAAAAAGAATTTTTCAATTCCAACCACTAGTTCCTGAGATTAGCGCGTTCAACCAAACAAACAAACAAACAAACGAACTCTTCAGCTTTATAATATTAGTATAGATTAATTTACTTAGATATTGTTCATACAAAAATACTAAAATTGCGATTAAAAAAATGGAGGGTGGGGGTGGTAGGGAGAAAAATACTTTACGACCTATCCTCATACCTACCAAATATACGAAAAAAAATCGGTCGAGCTGTTTCGGAGGAGTGTCACCACAAACACAGTGACACGAGATATTTATGTATTAGATTTTCATATAATATATCAATATAATATATTCTGTATGTAATATGAGTAGAAGAAAATGTAACAGTGTTAGCTAGTTGAATTCGTAAACTTTTGATACCATATCGTCCCATTATAACTCCACTGTAACATGTTGCATCAAATTGGTTTAGAATCTGACGCGAGTTGGGCGTACTCTGGAACTTGTGATGTTATTTCTAAGTCACAAAAACTAACTTTTGTTTCTAAGAAAAAAGTTTGTATAAGAAAATTTGTTTTCGGCATCCACATTATTATATTCAGCACTTTTCTTGCTTTATATAGTTTTATATATTAAATATTTTAGAATTTTATGCTACTGTACGCTTATTTGTTTTATTACTATAAGTGATATTAAAACTAAATGTATTCAGCCCTTTTTAAAGTCCCACTGCTGGGCACGGGCCCGTCAATACGAAGGAGGATCAGGCCATAGTCCACCACGCTGGCCAAGTGCGGGTTGGTGGACAATAACACTAAATAATAAAACTTAATAAGCTACTATTGCTTATGCAATCCATGCTAATATTATAAATGTGATAGAGTGGTTTGTTGATTATTCTTTTATATATTACTAACAACTCACCCTCGCCCCGCTTGGGTTCATCTCTAGTTAAGTTTGAACGTTTAGCTCAGAGATGAGATATTTTCCCGCAGTAAAAAGTATCCTATAACCCTGAATAACCAGCTATCATCATATCAAAATTCATCAAAATCTGTTCAGTGGTTTTCCCGTGATGCGGTAACAGACAGACAGATAAAAATTCTAAAAACTATAGATTTAGCTTCTGTATCGATAATAAAGTCTATTTCAATAATATTTTTCAAAAAATATTTTATGTACAGATTCGGCTTAGTTACAATTTTATTATATGTATAGACTAGTATATGGAATTTAGTTACTTTTTATCCCAGTATATAATGTAATCCCACGGGAAATTAGAATTTTATATCCCTAGAAATGAATCACTAGTAAATAATATTAAAAATACTGAAATAATGTTTGACCGTCATAACTACTTCTCGAGTACGTCAAGCATAATTCTCAGGCCCATAACTCTTTTATACGCTCTATGTATCTGTGTTAACTATAAATTTCGATTTTGGTTGAAGCCTGGCCTTCTTGACGTCGTATTTACAGCTTTGAGACTTAATTTAACTGCATTTTTTTAAATTTTTCAGCAGTTTAGGTGTTTTTAATTTACAAACTTTTGTTAGAATTAATTGTATCTTAGTAAAATCTAACAAGCCTGTAAAACTAACGTTTTTAAACTTTCATGGTATTAGATAATAATATTATCATGATGTAAAACGGGATATTTTCCATTATATCACCATAGCACTTTTGACCCGAGTATACAAGTGACCATGGCGCTTGTAATAGTGCCTAAATATCGGGAACTCCCAAAAGTATATATTCAACATGGTAAATATCCCATTTTACATCATAGTAATATAAAATAGTATTTCCAGGTGACAATGGTGACGACACGTTTGGCTCAGTTTGTAGTGACCCTACTTGCTGTGCCAGCGGTCGCGGGTTCGAGCCCCGCTGGGGGTATTCATTTGTGTGATGAGCACTAATGTTTGTACTTTAGTCATAGGTGTTTGTTTGTATTTATAATATTTATGTATTTAAAGTATATATGTGAAGTGTATCAACTATCTGGTATCCAAAACATAAGCCTTGTAGGTGACCATGGAACTAGATGGCATGGAATGGATAATATTTCAACATATTTATTTTAATTTTATTTATTAATATATTTTGATACTATCAAAATCTTCAACGGCTACTAGTAAAGGTTTCGAGTTTGAGCTCGCTTAAATCGTTTTGGCAAGCCCATTTTATTGAAGTCAAAAAAAGCGTGATATTTTCAGTTGTTTAACAGACGTTTAAAAACGTCGCTATTTTTGAAAAAAAAATATCTTATTATGAATTTAAGTATAGTTTAAAGTAATATTTTTAATTAATAATTTCAACATCACAAACTGGTACTTGAAACTTAAATAAGACAAACAAATGTTGGAAGTTAAGAAGTTTCATTTGGAAGAAGTGATTCAGTAAGCACTGACTTAGACTTAACGTTTGAAATGAATTCTTAGTGAGTATACAAAAATTGTCAATACTTTAAGTTATATTAGAAAATATTATATTTTACTTTAAAAAAATATCGATTTTCTTAGAAAATGTAAACCTTAAAGTGTAAAGTACCTGAGAATTCACATCTGAATACTATTTCGCTTGGATAGAATCTGCTGAGCGGTGAAAAATGAAACAATGTTTATGAAAATACTCATGCTTTTGCTGTTTTATAGTTTAAAGAATATAACGAAAAACTTTCTTGAATGTTTTAAACATAAATCACTATGAAACCATTTATTATAACTAGTAAACATATTTCAACAAACGTTTGAATTAATTTAGATATATCGCTTTTGTAACTAACTGTCTTAAAAGTTACGTTAAGCTTTAGAAATACTGTGTTAAATATGTGAACATACATTTAGCATATAGAATTTATTATATATTATTAATTGCACATATATGTTTTAAAAAATACATAGAAAGTGACGTGGACAAAGGTGAATTTATGTATTTTTTAGTCAACCCATGTATGGGACAATATAGTGTTAAATAGCAGGACAGAAAGAAAAAGTGCGGAAAAAAATTGTACAAAACATAAATAGAAATTAAATATATGTATATACTATAGGTATATATAAAAGTAACTGCCTCGGTGGTGTAGTGGCCAGCATGTACGGCTGCACACCCGGAGGTCCTGGGTTCGAGTCCCGGTTCGGGCCAAGTTTAGTTATTGAGTCTTTCTGTATAGTAAGCCTCAGTAACAGTTCGAAGTTGGAAAGTTGGCGGTGTTTTACCCCCGTGCCTCGGAGAGAACGTAAAGCTGTCGGTCCTGCGCCTTAACTCTCACCGGTCATGTCGAGTAGTCGTCCCACCGGAGTATGAGGGTGACAGGAATAAAGAGTACACTTGTTGCTGCACTATAAAAATATCTCCTGCGCAAATGGCTGGTCTCAATGAGACTGGCCGCCGTGGCTGAAGTCGGTAGGGAGGTTATAATTATTATATATAAAAATATACAAAACATATACAGTATAGAAATATAATATAAACATGTAATCCAATATATACTAAAATTATATAAATATATATGTACATATAAATATATACATAAACATTTGTCATAAGAATAAAAGTATAGAAGTATCCAATCCGTTCAGATTTTTATGGTCTTTGCTGTGTTGGGTTTGTCTCCGTCCCGAATAGCAGAATAACTATTCAAATATCGGAAAATTTACGAAAATAAATAATTAAAATATACATGACTAACACTGGCTAATAACTATTTCTATGTATTTAAAATGTACCTAGTGATGAACCTGAATGAAGCCAGGGTAAGACGCTAGTTTATCATAAAAAAGAAAATATAAGGCAAAAATTCAAACACGTTTTAGAATATTATATAAATAAAAACTGAACCTACATTTTTTTGTGTTGGTTTTTTGTGTGAAAAAATATTTCTATATAAAAATAAATATTATGTACATAATATTAGATATCATCTTATATTTTATTCATTACCCTGTTAATTATTCTAGATTGGGTCAGGGATTCTCTGAAAACCATCTATAAATTTCCAACACCCCTTGATTACGATCCCATCTGACGCCTGCAAGTAAAATCTACTTGTGGCATAATATATGGATAATAAAGTTTCTAGGGTTCCTTATAGTAGAAAATTTTGTGTATTTATTTTTGTATACGTAAATAAAATATAAGCTCATAAATAAATATTAAATTATAATAAAAATAAACATTTTAAATGCATGTCAAATGTCGTTTAACACCATTTCTTCAGCTATTATATGTGTGAAAGTGTTTTATCTATACACAAAATAAAATTCTAAGTAAGTCGAATCTGTAAATTAATTATTTTTCGGAAAATCTTATTGAAATAGATATTATTATATTATAGATACAGAGGCCAAATCTATAGTTTTTAGAATTTTTGACTGTCTATCTGTCTGTGACTGCATCATGAAAAAACGACTGGATAGAGTTTGATGAAATTTGATATGATGATAGCTGGTTATCCGGATTAATATATAGAATACTTTTTACTGCAGGAAAATATCTTATCCCTGAGCAAAATGTTAAACGTTTATGTATAATGTACATATTATATTATACAACGGCTCACCTATATGTTAGCCTATGTGTTATTCCAGACTATAATCTATCTCTGTGCCAAATTTTATTTAGATCCATTCAGCCGTTCTGGCGTGAAAAAGTAAAAAACATACATCCAAACATACAAACCCACAAACTTTCACACTTATAATTTATTTAAAGAAATTTAAATAAATTATTAAAAATTTAAAAAAATGCTAAATCATACTGCATATTACCAGTATTATATGATCTGTGATACTACAAACCAGATGATAAAGACAAAAGAGGACATTATGTAAGGCTACCTTTCACCAAAATCATACAGGCTTAATATTTATTTTTATCATTTGCCTAAGATTGTTTTAACGGTTATTACAAGCGGCTCGTTGGTCTAGGGGTATGATTTTCGCTTAGGGTGCGAGAGGTCCCGGGTTCAAATCCCGGACGAGCCCAAATATTTTTTTGTTTAGAAGTTATATGTATAAAATTCATACTTAATATTGCTTAAGAGAATGACTAGATTAGTTTTGTCTTGTAGTAAAGATAATATATTTATATCAGATACATTTTATTTTATGTTTATTATTACGTTTTTATGTATGTTTATGTTATGACGTAAAAGAAACAAAATCTTCATTTAAATGTTTTATTTATCTGTTTGTTTGGTCGTATATTGTACGAGTAAGGCTTGGCAGAAGCATTTTCTATAATTCCAAAAATAATAATATGAATTAAGGCATAGCTAAGATTAATTTTGATTCAGCTGATTCATTTGACGGCACGTTTGGCTCAGTTTGTAGTGACCCTACTCTCTGCGCCAGTGGTCGTGGGTTCGAGTCCCGCTGGGGGCATTCATTTGTGTGATGAGCACGAATGTTTGTACTCTAGTCATGGGTGTTTATATTTATAATATGTATGTATTTAAATTTATACATGTGTAGTATACCAACTATCTGGTATCCATAACACAGGCTTCGTAGCTTACCATGAAACTAGATGGTGCTGTGTTTTAATGTCCCAAAATATTTATATTTAGCTTAAAATCCATAACGTAGATCATGGAGATCCTAAATGAAGTAGTGGTAGAGTAAATGTGAACTAAATAAAAAACTAGCAACTCACACTCGCTTCACTCAGATTCGCACCTAGTGATAAACAAGACTTTATCAGATAAAAAGTAACTCATGTGCTATTATTAAATTTCATCTAAATCGGTTCAGTAGTTTTGGAGCCTATTCGGTACAAACAAACAAACAAAAAATCAAATCTTTCCTCTTTATAATATTAGTATAGATAAAAAAATTATAGACCAACAAAATCGCAGACAGCAACAAGTATAATTAAAAATATACTCACGAAAACATTTATCGTAAATCCTTATCTATCTTATCCATTAATTTATGATGCTATAAATTGTTTATTTTGGAAACGTGTACGTTTTATAGCGTACTACAAAAATGTTATATTGATATACTACAAACCCAAGTAATACCTAAAATAAAATAAATCAATCAATTATAGTGAAATGATATTTATGACTTAACAAATCTATATAATTGTAACTAAGCCGAATCTGTACATTAAATATTTTTTGGAAAATCTTATTGAAATAGACATTATTATCGATACAGAGGCCGAATCTATAGTATTTTTCTGTCTGTCTATCTATCTGTCTCTGTGGGAACGCATCACGAGAAAATTATTGGACAAATTGTAATGAAATTTGGTATGATGGTAACTGGTTAGCCGGGTCAACATAAAGGATATTTTTCAATGCGGGAAAATATCTTATCTCTAAGAAATCTATACTAACCGTTAAAACGTAACTAGAGACGACCCCGAGCGGAGCGAGAGTGTGTCGCTAGTATATCATATTTATTATCAAAGTAAATATAACATGCTTTAGATACACGTAAATTGGATTTTTTCAGACTGATTAGTTCCTTAGTAACTTTATAGAGATCCTGTATGTATTAAAAAAAAACACGTACTGCTACAGATCAGGAGATCCTGGATTTATCTCCCAGTTCGGGCCGAGTATTGTTATTGTGTGTTTCCACCAAGAAACCCTTAGTAATAGTCCAGAGTTGAGAAGTAAGTATTGCTTTACCCTTGTGCCTGTACCTAATTTCTCACTGGTCGTGTCGAATTGAACTTTCTAATCCTAATGCCGTTGTGTTTGCAAGAACATTTGTGCACTGTATTTTATGCATATGGCTAGTTTCAGTGAGATTGACCGCCATTGGATCGGTCAGGAAGATACATATGTATAGCGAGAAGTAATTAAGTGGCAATTCCTGCTCAAGAACTTCATTCAAACAACATATTAGATGACAAACTCTACTTTTTTTTCATAACCGTTGTCAATAGCTTCCAATGTAACTTATAAGAATAAGCAAGTTGTAAATACACTAAGTTACCATATAAAAGTTATGTCTATTCCACGCAACTTTTATAGGGCAAGTTGGACTATGAGTCCCAGTTATTATTAAAGCAGCATACACTTGTTTCACTACATTACTTTTTCTATGCACATACCATCAAACACCCTTTTAACAATTGAATTTAAAAAAAATGATTACCTATAACGTTTTAGCAGTAGGCTATAAACCTAGACCAAGATTTAAAGCTAAAAATTTTATAGTCTACTGCTAAAACGTTAGGTTAAGATAAAGGTTAGGTTAGGTTACAGCAGCTAAATTCAATAATACTAGTCATAGTGGAAGATATTAAGAGCAGTGTACAAGCGTTTTCGCACATAAAGGCAATTTTATATTCCTTCCTTAGCTTATGGGCTTATTATTATGGGATCTCAATACTATTAATCGTGGAAGGGTCAAGGCCTATCTCTGACAAACTGAAATCCTTTACGTATTCTTCTAGACATAGAACACCACCAAACAAATTATGGGATTTATGGAGTAATTTTTAATAATTTATGGCCCGATCAAAAATTTCGTACCAAGAAAAATACGAAAATAAAGAAACTCATAGATTTTTGAGCTTGGATTCCTTTAACAATATGTAGAGAAATAGGGTCCACACAAGGCTTACAAGACCAGCAAGACGGGTAGGAGCAATTCAAAACACTTTTCAATGCAATTTCCGTTTCTTGTCAGTTTTCCAGTACATATGTACATTTGTCCAGACCGATATATTTGAATCGTAGATACAGTTTGTCACTTCCTTATGTTGACAGAAACGATCTTTTCTAGAGATAAATTCACGTTTACCCACATTGATCACTCTATTGTTTATATTATTATGTTAATGTACATTAAATAATATTTGATTATTATTTTTCTCCATCATCAGACTAAAATTGATTTGTTTGAAAATTGCATGTTTAGACATTATTATAATTTGAAAACTAACGACTCACCCTCGCTTCGCTCGGGTGCGTCTCTACTTACGTTTTCACGTTTTGTATATATTTCTCAGAGATGAGATATTTTCCTGCGATAAAAAGTATGCTATATGATGACTCGGATAAACAGCTATCATCATACCAAATTTCATCAAAATCCCTACAGTGGTTTTTCTGTGATGCGGTAACAGACAGACAGACAGACAGACAGACAAAAATTCTAAAAACTATAGATTCGGCCTCTGTATCGATAATAATGTCTATTTCAATAAGATTTTCCAAACAATATTTAATGTGCAGATTCGGCTTAGTTACAATTTTATTATATGTATAGATAAAAATTTGGTAACAATCTATTTTAGATTTTGGTTTGCGTGTGTTTATAATTCTCTGCCTCCCGATCTATGGCAAGATTACGTCTGCCAATCTTTCACTAGTATATATTAAAATAACAATAATAGTAGATTGTATTCCATTAATAATGAATACATATTGTAAATGCGAAAATTTGGATGGATGTTTGTTACACAATCACGCCAGAATGGCTTAACGGATCTGTATGAAATTTGTCACAGAGATAGAATATTATATTATATTGGAATAACACATAGGTAACTTTTTATCCCGGAAAAATGTACGATTCTCGTGTGATAGATTTGTTTTTGTTTTTTACTAGGAATGAACCCGAGCGAAGCGAGTGTGAGTATCTAGTATTATATAAAAATGAATTTATAAAGCATACTATATTACTCCAATGATCCATTCTTAAGTTACTTTTAATGGAATTTTAAAGAAGAAACCGTAAAAAATCTGTCCATTCGTAGAAAAGTGGATAGTGCTTGAAAAAAGAATAAGCGAATTAAAATTATTTTTTCTATAAAGACTATAAAAATGATTGTTATAATCCACTTTAGATGCAAAAGAATAATATACATTACCAATAGGCTTTTTCCTCATATTATACTTATATTAAAAAAAATACTTATGTAAATATCATATAAAACGCAAAAAACAATGAATTTGAATTAATTTAAGAAAAAGTTGATTTCTATACTCACTAACACTAATAAAAATATTTGGGCTCGTCCGGGATTTGAACCCGGGACCTCTCGCACCCTAAGCGAAAATCATACCCCTAGACCAACGAGCCAGCTGATATATAATTTCATTTTACTTACCAGTAGCAACTGGTTTGCTAACGACATAGCGAATGTGAAAGTAAGACGATGCATGGTACGTGTTTATCGTATTGAATTTCGGCCACAACGTGAAATCATTGTGTATACGCAGCAAGGCAAATCAAATCAAGTCAAAATATACTTTATTCATATAAACTTTTTTTTTTAAATAATTTTTTTTTAAATGTGTTGGGACATTAACACACAGCACCATCTAGTTCCATGGTAAGCTACGAGGCCTGTGTTATGGATACCAGATAGTTGATACACTACATATATATAACTTTAAATACATACATATTATAAATATAAACACCCATGACTAGAGTACAAACATTCGTGCTCATCACACAAATGAATGCCCCCAGCGGGACTCGAACCCGCGACCACTGGCGCAGAAAGTAAGGTCACTACAACAAACAAACTGAGCTAAACGTGCCGTCATTTTAAAAGCACTTTTGATGCAGCAAACGATGTAATAAATTTTTTTGAAGTAAAACATCTTACGCACGTTTGACTTGGGGCGTAAGCTGGTGAATACGTTACGAAAAAATGTACGTACGTTTGTTGCCATGGTAACCGTTGTTATTGTCTTACAAATGATATATAATATTATATACTTTCCTTAAATGATGTTCTATAAATATATGATTGTAATATGCTTAATATGCGTTATTTTTAGTATCTCGCCTATCCTAATTATTTAAAACATAAATTGATTTTTTATCTGATATTCAGTTTTAGATAGATATTTTCATTTAACCTAAAAATACATTCTATAGGATGATTTCTCACAAAATTATTTTAGACTCTGTTTCAAAGTAGGTAGCTCAAATAATATAATAAAACTTCTCAAGTGAAGGAAATCATCGTGAAAAAACTGCATGTTTGAGAGAATCTAGCAAGTTTTCAAAAGACATGTGAAGTCCGCCAGCTCGCACTTGGCCACTATAGTGGACTATGGCTTGAACCCCATATTAAATTGGCCTGTGCCCAGCAGTGGGACGTTAAAAAGGGTAAAATATAATAAAAAAAATAATTTGGTTTTAAAGCGAGTGAAGTCACAGTCAAAACTAGTTGTAAAAGGAAACCCATGTCAATTCAAATCAAATAAATGATTACTTGAGGGATTCCCGTTTTTATTACTAAAAGCTAAGGCTTGTGTTTGTATACGCGTCACGTAAAAAATACGGCACGGTTTCACGGAGATCGTATATAGAGTTTCCCTCTTATTGAGGGAAATGTATATATATAAATAATCATTTGTGTTGATGTGTTTATTGACAATATATTTTTGGATTTTTTTGTGATTTGACTGAAATTTACAACGATATCTATTTTACTAGGATAGCTATCCCCAATTGAGTGAGGCTAATCTATACTAATGTTATACAGAGGCAGTTTGTTTGTTTGAACGCGCTAATCTCAGGAACTACTCATCTGATTTTAAAAATTCTTATTGCATTAGATAGCCAGTTTATTGAGGAAGGCTATATGCTAAATTGAGGCAGTGGTAGCCCAGTGGTAACGCGCTCGCTTGGGAAACCGAGTGAAGCGGGTTCAAATCCCGGGTCTCGCACCTCTGATATTTTCATGTGCGAATCATTTTCTAACTTGATTACCACTTGCCTTACGGTGAAGGAAAACCTCGTGAGGAAACCTGCATGTCTGAAAGAACCTAGCAAGTTTTCCTAAGACATGTGAAGTCCGCCAATCCGCACTTGGCCAGCGTGGTGGACTATGGCCTGATTCCCCTCGTCATGAAGGGAGGCCCGTGCCCAGCAGTGGGACGTTAAAAAGGGCTGAATACATACATACATACATACATATGCTAAATATTATTATATACTATATAGTCTATCTATTCCATATTAACCGTTAAAACGTACAAAGAGACGAACCCGAGCGAGCGAGGGTGAGTCGCTAACGAATATTAATTTTGCTTAATAAAATATTATACTATGATATTTATTATTTATTTCTATCCTAACTTTTCAGACTAAGGAATAATATAGACAGAGTGAACTAAACATGAAGCCAAACAATAAGATTTTAAAATAGACAATTAACAATTTGTATATTGAATAATAAGAACATAGATGTTAAAAAAAAATAGCGAAAAGATATTTTGAATAAAAAAAAATCTAATATCAACTAATACTTAAAAATTGTAAAGAATATAGTATTATTTTTATTATTCATAGTTTATTCTAAAAATATTTTAATTTAACTTATACATATTATATATTTAAACCCTTATTCTTTAAAGAAAGTAAAGAATCTGTAAATGCGTAATAAAACATACATAGATAACAAATCTATCTAATAGTCTAGTCAACAAGTGCCTTTTAGGTCAACTTTTTTCAGCAGTCTCGGAAAAATATGAACGAGGTATCAATAGATTCGGAATGGTATGTAGATATTAGCCAGAGCAATCGTTTTAGATCGTATTTTCATCCCTCTGAGAAAAATACAAATACTAGTGCTACAGTTCTGGGAGTTGAAACTTTTGTATAGGAAATTTCTTTCTCTTTTTGTATTTTTTTTTTTTTGATTTGAAAAATCTCAATTACCCAGTTTTTGAGATATTTACAAAACACTAAATCCCTCTTTTATTTTTAGTTAATTGTTGATAAGTTTTCCATTTTTTGCAAGCAGAACTTGATTTTTTTCAAAAATCATCAACATACCATTCCGTATCGAATGAAACCTCGATCATATGTTTCTGACACTGCTAAAAAATTGGCCTAAAACGCACTTGTTGACTAGACTATAACAGCCTAATCGTGTGAAAGATAACAGTCATTTTAACCTTTAGTCATGCTCCCATGCTACTTATAGTAGTCTGGATGACACGCTTTCTTCTTAAATATCAGTACCTGGGCGACCGAGCTTCACTCGGAGGTCTTTTTTGTAATATCGTATTTTTAAGATAAAAAAAAACTAAAAACTTGAATAAATACAAAAAAAACTTTGTATTATATGGACTCGATCCCGGGCATATGTGTTGTCTATGTCTGTCTCTGCACCTTGACCGCTTGATCACGATGCTTACATCCGAGTGAAAGAAATTATCGACCATATTCTGCGTAGAATATTGCAAAAGAAAACCGCATGAAAACTCGAAAACACGTATTTTCCCAGACATAAGACTAATCTAGATCAATTTTTCGCCCCCGAAAGCCGCCATAAACCAAATTTCTGCGAAATCGTTAGAGCTGTTTCCGAGATCGCTGGTATAAATAAATAAATAAATAAAGATATAAATATACAAGAATTGCTCGTTTAAATATATAAGATAAGATAACAATTTTAAATTCATTATTATTGATTTAGTTGATAATTATGCTACAATTAATTTAACATCACTTTAATATAAAACGTATTATCTAACCTAATATATTTAAAGGAGCAATTCTTGTATATTTATTTATTTATTTATACCGGCGATCTCGGAAACAGCTCTAACGATTTGGCTGAAATTTGGTATGTGGGTGTATTCGGGGGCGAAAATCGATCTAGATTAGTCTCATGTCTGGGAAAACGCGTGTTTTCATGTTTTCATGCGGTTTTCTTTCGCATTATTCCACGCAAAATATTGTCCATAATTTTTTACGCACGGACATAAGTATCGTGGTCAAGCGGCTATGGTGCAAGATTGACAACCACAGGTGTCATATTTTTACTTATGTTTTTTTTTTGTATTTATTCAAGTTTTTAGTTTTTTTTTTTCTAAAAATTCCATATAAAAAAAAGAACTCCGAGCGAAGCTCGATTGCCCAGGCACTACTTACCATGTGACATAACTAGGTGATAGCCAAACGAGTACTTTTTAAGAGGAAGTTAAAATGTATTACAACTATGCCTGGCTCGTTGGTCTAGATTGTTTTAGCAGTTATTACAAGCGGCTCGTTGGTCTAGGGGTATGATTTTCGCTTAGGGTGCGAGAGGTCCCGGGTTCAAATCCCGGACGAGCCCAAATATTTTTTAATTCAGCAACTAGCGACTTACTTTAGCTTCCCTCGGGTGAGTATAGGAACGTACAAAAGTCAAACGTCCAAAGAAAAGATCTTTTTTCATACCAGGAATATTGCAGGCATCCATAAAATAATCTACCAGAGTTGCATTACATACATATTAATGATTTAGGAACGTATAGAGGACAAACAAACGAACATCCACTTTTATTTATATTAATATATGCATTTACGATTATTTACGAGCTATAATTTTTTTATTAATGTTATCTATCTCAATAAAAAATATTATACACATATTAACTATACATGGACAATAATGTACCATTATAACATTTACTATAGTACAAAACATGATCACAGGAGTGGTGAAAATTAAATTTAATTTCTTTGTAAATCTAAGAAAAATATTATAATTTCAGTTGTTTGAAATTGACAGTGTTAATAGTGATACAAGGTAGTAGGTATCCTACATCCAAAAATCGTAATATAGTTATGTATATCAAAATTGAAAGCTTTAAAACCCTCAACATAAGATATAAAAATTCAGTTCTCGATAAAAATCAAAAATAGAAAATAGTGTGGAATAAAATATGTACAGCACAAAAATACATGAAAAAGGCTATCCGACAGTTTCAAATATCCTAAAAAAAACAAAATTTGTAGAGAGGTTTTTATACATAAATATATACAGACATATGTTCTTTACTTATTCACAGTATATAGATGCAACGGATTGTTGTATAAGATCAGGCCATAGTCCACCACGCTGACCAAGTGCGGGCGAACTTCACATGTCCTACGAAAGCTTATTTGGTTCTCTCAGACATGCAGGCTTCCGCACGATGTTTTCCTTCATCGTAAGACAAATGGTAATCATATTACATAATAATATACGTTAAACAAATAGGTACATCTGTTAAGTTGTGAGGAAGTAGTTTTAATGGCTTTATTTTATTCATCAATGAGAAATATCATTATATCATTGGGGATGCTTAAGAAGTTTGCAACATCGAGCTTTTTCAGTTCTAGCAATCTAATTATTTCTATCAATGTCAATTTCACCCTTAGAAATTTTAGGGGAGTAAAAGAAATAACTATAAGTTCAAAAGGTTTTCTAGTTTCAAAGCTACGTCGGCATCGTCAAATTGCGGCTACACTTTCTTTACGCATCATTGAAAAGGGTTGATCCTTTAGTGTATTTATTTCGATATAGAAATTACACATATATAGTGTACAATTTCTACATGAAAGTAAATATATACTGTTAATTTTTTTTAATACATAGTTTTTTAGTAATTTCAAGTCAAAAAATTAGGGTTTTAGGATAATGCACGCACAAACTGACAGGATGACAAATCTTAATTGATGTTATTATAAACTTTTATCATAGGTAACACGCTCTCTTTAAATCAAGTGGAACGGGTTCAAACCTATGATATTTTCATACACGAGTATCATTATTAACATTTTTACCACTTGCGAAGTGAAGTGAAGAAAGACAAAGTAAGGGACCTACATTATAGAACCTAACTAGTTATCGAAAGATGTATTAAGTCTGCCAACTTGTGTTTGACCAGCATGGAATATGGCCTGATCCTCCTTGTGTAAAAGTTAAGCCTATACCTATTGAGATGTAAGAAAGTGGTGTAATTATTATTTTTATCATAAATACTACGTTATAAATAATAATAAATAAATATGTTGAGACATTACACACTGCACCATCTAATTCCATGGTAAGCTACAAGGCCTATTAGGTATATGGATACCAGGTAGTTGATACACTACACATATATAATTTAAAATATATACATATTATATATAAACACCCATGTCTGGAGTACAAATGATTCCAGCGGGACCCGAACTCGCGACCGCTGGCACAGCAAGTAGGGTACTACAAACTGAGCCAAACGTGTCAGTCTCGTCTAAATCGTTATAATACGTATAATACGTAAATGAATATTTTTTTATTGTAGAATGTTTTATTAATGCTTGTAAGAAACTTAAATAAAAACATTACATTATTAAATTCTCGAGTAAAAGCTTCTTCATAGAATTGGTTTATTGAATTAGGTACTTTAAAGCACATGTTCTAGTGATGTATCGAAATAAGATAAAAATTAATTCTGTTCAGTTTTCTAAGAAACCAAATTAGTGGTAGGAGTCAAAAAATATATCTTTTGTGACAAATACGATAAAGTATGCATTATGCATAAGAAACAAGGAACTATAAAAGTAATTTTAAAAAGTTATATATGGGAATGTGTCAAATAAATTATTTATGTGTTAAATTTTACGATCTTGGTTAAAATTGAACTGTCTATCAACCCCCTATTTCACCGTATTAGGGGTGGAATTTCAAAAAAACCTTTCTTAGTAGATATCTACACTTCCTAAAGAACACACTCTCCAAGTTTCATGTCTCTAAGACCAGCGGTTTAGTCTGTACGTTGATATATCAGTCAGTCAAGACTTTTAAATTTCATATATATAGAATACTAGTAGAGCCCGCGGGCTCGCCTGCGTTTAAACTACAGAAAAAATAAACACTTTGGCTTTATGCTATCTATACTAATATTATAAAGAGGAAAGATTTTTTTGTTTGTTTGATCGTACCGAAACGATTGAACCAATTTAGATTCTATTTGGTAAAAAGATAGTTTAAGACCCTGGAAAGGAGATAGTTTCTATCCCAGAAATCATCCCTTAAGGGGTAAAATTAATCGCACCTGAGTCTAACTATGAACTTTAGTTAACTTTTAAACTCAACATAGTTTCTTTCTTACGGAACCCTTAATGTGATTTAATATTTTAATATAAATCGCATTAAGGGTTCCGTAGATATTCTAAATGAGAATCAGCACCGGGTCGGGCTATAAATCGCGACCGATCTTAGCGAGTCTATAAATAGGGGCACTCATTTCCATTTGTGACAGAGCTACGATTCAGTTAGGTATGGTTTAAGTGATTAATCCTATGAATATGTATGAAAAATTGTAAAAATTTCTTTTAAATTCGGTCATGGCGATGAATATTTGATAAAATCAAAAATGAACGTGTTAGGTTATTAGAATAAATGTATTATAAAACATCTTACTACTATGTATATAGATGCGAAAGTTTGGATGGATGGACGTTTGTTTCTCAAACACGCCAGATTGGCTAAAGGAATGTGGATGAAATTTAGCACAGAGATAGATTATAGTCTGGAATAGCACATAGGCTTTTTATACCTGGATAAAAGTACAGTTCCCATGAGATATATTTGTTTTTATTCTTCACTAGCGACGAACCCGAGCGAAACGAGGGTGATCCATCAATATTTTAAATATATCGTCAAATGCATGATAATTAGTGGTATAGAGTTTTATTTGCTATTATAGTAAGTGGGATAATCATGGACTTAAATGTGCCATCGAACTGTAAATCTGGAGCAACAAAGACTAATCAAATTAAAATATACTTTTGAATCGTCAATTTTAAATTTGTATTAAAGACAGTATGTCAGTGCGTTAGAAAACAACCCCGGCTCCTGTCCTGTCCTGCTGAGAAGAGCCAACGAGAAACTCAATAATATGCATAATAAGCTTCCATTTTATCAGTTATACAAACTACTTTAATAACACAATTCAAATATTCAATATTAAACCAAACGCTATGTACAAAACACTTATGTATTAAATTGTGGAATATACTCTATACATCTTCAAACCTAATCAACATTTTTCGTTTTAATAAGAAGTTATGTATTTGTTAGTAGTAATAGTATTTATATAATGATTTATTTTACATAGGTAAATGATGTACCTATATTTTTAACGTTTTCTTTTAACCTATATTAAGATTGTACCGAGTCGTATACGTCTCGATAAATCCTTTCACTAAAGGTTGTGGGAACAAGACCACTGTGCCTTGCCTTATATATTCTTTCAAACAAATCCTCGTAGAAAAATGTACTGCCTATATTTTGTTTCCACAATAAATTCCATTAAATAAATAAATAATTTACATCAACCGAGAACCGAAGCAGGACTAGGTTAATTTTAAGATTAAATATATTTACGCCTCCGCTCATGCTTTAAGCGTTTTGCTTAGTAAATGGAAAAGGAAAAAGATCCAATGAGCGTTAAACTTCTCTTATATTGAACACCATACTGTAAGATAAATTGTGCACTTTCAAGTTTCCCGCATTGTTTCTTTGTGCTTTCAGCGAAATAGGTTTATTAACTTGTTTTTCTTATCCATCTAAGTATATAAAGACGAAATACCTACTACTTGTTGACAACATAAGAATTTTATTTTATTTAAAGTAAACTGTAAGTACATATGTAGGTAATTTATAATTTAGGAACAATTGACGGACACGTGAAGTAAATACTGGTGGTTGACGTAGAGTAAATACTCATTCGAGTGACTGAGTATATGAACAATATGATATACATACAAATCTACTACTTACACGCTTGCTAGAAAAACTAAGTGAAGCGGGTTCAAATCCCGGGTTTGACACCGGTAATATTTTCATGCGCGAATCATTTCCAACATGATTATCACTTATCTTACGGTGAAGGAAAACGTCATACATGTCTGAGAGAACTTAGCAAATTTTCGTAAGATAATTTGTTTTAAGGACTCCTCACTCAATGATTAATGACAAAAATTCAGAAAATATTAATTCTATGATTAGTAGGCACATTCCTCATATAAGGGATAATATGAAACTTAAGAGCGGAAATATTATCTAATCTATCTAATATATTTTAATGAGCAATTCTTGTATATTTATATATTTATTAATACCGGCGATCTCGGAAACGGCTCTAACGATTTCACAGAAATTTGGTATGTGGAGGTTTTCGGGGGCGAAAAATCGATCTAGATTAGTCTTATGTCTGGAAAAATGCGCGTTTTCAAGTTTTCATGCGGTTTTTTTTTGCATTATTCCAAGCAGAATATGATCGATAATTTCTTGCATTCAGACATAAGCATCGTGGTCAAGCGATCAAGGTGCAAAATTAACAATCACATGTGTCTGAGTTCGGATTTCGATCGGATATAGGGTTTTACTCGGCTTTTTACTTTTGTTTTCTTTTTTTTTTTTGTATTTATTCAAGTTTTTAATTTTTATTTTTATCTAAAAATACGATATAACAAAAAAGAACTCCAAACGAAGCTCGCCCAGGTACTAATATATAAATAAAGCACGCGAGCAATGCTGAGAGTATACGCTAGTGTATAAATTCTATTATTCGCCTAGGCATCGAAATTCGACTTACTGATAACACTCAAAGTAGTCTAAATAAAAAAAAAACGAAAATCGGTTGACAACAGAGGAGAAAAAGGAACTGAACTGTTTTGTCGTTGCCTATTTTTATTCAGATAATTTACTCATCTTGACTTGATTTATCAACGTCTTCCAAATCATAGAAGCTAAAATTTATATATTATTTTCACATAATGACATAGATAGCCTTTTTTTAAATTTAACCTGTAAGATGATGGAAAAGGATAAAATTTTTATGAAAATAAACTGAATTTCCAATCAAGCTCACCTAAAGTTTAGTATTTATGCCCAGTAAAACTATTGATAAATAAAGAGGATTATACAATTGTGAATGGGAGGTTTTATTTTTTAAAATAGGCATGATATTTGAAATTGAAATAAAAATATGAATATTGAGTTGGTTTAATGATTTATTTATTCATAGAGCTTTAAGAAACTTAAAAAAAAAAAACTTATTGCATTTAAATAGATTTTTAGAGCTTATGCCTTTGATGAGTTCGAAAGAAATACTTAAGACAATATATTCATAAATGATTTTTTTTTTTGGATTTTATTGGATATGGGGAGTTTTTTTTAATAAAATAACGATTGCAGTAAAGCATTAGAAATGTCGGGAACCAATAATCAAAATAAATTCGCGTAAAAATTCTAAAAGATTTTTGAAGTGAAAACTTCTATAGCCAGGTTTGGATGGGGAGTAAATTCATGTAAGTCGTCATCGACATGGTCACGTGACGTGTTAACAGTAACATTCAGAGTGCTGATAGATGTCAAAACCAGATAAATGTAAACAGTTTTAATTCACCAATTTTAATTTAAGATTTTTTGAATATCCAAAAATAACAACTGTTTGTTTATAGTTTTAGGTTTTTACTTCTGCCAACAGTCCTTATGACTGCTTTTTTAAAAATAACGAACAAATAACGTCACATCTATACATTTAATAAAATTCTAACCGAATCGAATTTGTACATAAAATATTTTTAAGAAAATCTTATTAAAATAGTCATAATAATAGAAACTGTGGCCGAAACTTTTTAGAATTTCTGTCTGCCTGTCTGTCTGGGAACGAATCACGAGAAAACTGCTGGAAATATATTTTGATGATTTTTGGTATGATAATAGTTGGTTAACCTGGCCAACATATAAAATACTTTTTACTGTGGGAAAATATCTCATTTCTGAGAAATCTATACTAACCGTTAAAACGTATCTAGGGAAAAACTCGAGCGAGGATGAGTCGCTAGTATAATCTATTATACAACTTTGAGAGCACAACAATCTGAAACAGTAAAGCTATCGAAACGTGTGGAACATACAAAAGTATAATGAAAATAAAAAAAAGTATTCTTTAAAAAAATGTATTTCGGGCTCTCGGGGCTTATATTAAATAATAAAATTGATTTATCCAAGGGACGGCTATCCGGCACGCTTCCTGCCCAAGCCGATTAATTATTTTTCCAATGGTACCAAGTTAACTTGCTTATATTTAATAACCAAAAGGGAAAAAGAAGTGAATTGAAATGATTAACAATGTTTTAAAGTATTTGTTGTACTTGTATACTTTTATTTTTTTTTCTTTGCTGACTGTGGCGGTATGTTCGATCATATATTCCGAATTTTATATAACAAATTGTAAAAAAAAACTTAAATTAGATTGACTTAAACTAAATAAAATTAAATTGCCAAAATGTAATTGAAAAAATAAATTGCCAAAATACGAATACTAGACTGTATAAAAAGCGTTATTTTTCTTATTTAATTCTATACTAACTTGGTCTTTATAGGCTGTCGCTTAGTTGTTGCAGTAATGGTATTTGTTTGGTAAAAGACTGTTAATAGATTGATCTAGGGCTTATCTTCAAAACAGTTAAATTAACAAGATTAAATACAACATAAATAGGCTTTCTAAATCTAGATCTACATATATAATAATTATTCTTTTTGTATTTATGCCTGATATATCTATTATCTAAACTAATATAATAAAGAGGCCGAATTTGTTTGTTTGTTTGAACGCGCTAATCTCAGGAACTACTAACCCGAATTGAAAAATTCTTTTTGCATTAGATAGCGTGTTTATTGAGAAAAATCGTCCCTATAACCTATTATAATAGGTTATAGGAACGAACCCGGGCGAAGCGAGTGTGAGTTGCTAGTTAAAAACACTTTTTTCATTAACTGTAGTAATTTAACCCGCTATATATTCGTGCCTAGCACTTTTATTTACTTCTTTAAGTTATGTTATTTATGTAATAATATTATTATCATTTATGGAAGAAATCTTTAGAAGATACGAGTAAGTCCATTCCCTGATCAATCTTCTTATTACTTGTATTAGTTTCATGTTTGATCGTCAAAAAATACAAGACACTTAATTTATCTCAATACTTATTTTATACTTGCGACTAACCCTCGCTTCGTTCGGGTTCGCCTCTAGTTACGTTTTAAAGTTTAGTATAGATTTCTCAGAGATATTTTCCCACTGTATCCTATGTGTTAACCCGAAACCAGTTATCATATCAGATTTCATCAAAATTTGTCCAGTGGTTTTCTCATGATGCGTTCCCAGACAGACTGGCAGACAGGCTGACAGACAGACAGACAGACAGACAAAAATTTTAAAAACTATAGATTCGGCATCTGACATTTTCCAAAAAATATTTAATGTACAGATTCGAATCAGTTATAATTTTATTAGGTATATGTATAGATATGTGTTACGCGATACCTTCATAAATAATTATGAAGCACTTAAGTGAAAGCTGAAGGGCACCCCATAAATTAACAAAAACATTTCAACCCTAAGGGCGGTTTAACCACTGTCAAGAGATTTTGAATTTGGTTTTTCTGGAGTTAAAAAGTATAAATAACTAGCGACTCACCCTTGCTTTGCTCGGGTTCGTCCCTTTTGAATCACCATACAAACTTTCATCCTCATTTTCACCCCTTAAGGGATGATTTCCGGGATAAAAAAATTTCTTTGTCCTTCACAGGGTCTCAAAACTATCTTATTCAGTACTTTTTGAGTTTATCTCTTATTCTCATTACAAACATACAATAATATAAAAATACAAATCTTTCCTTTTTATTATATTGTATTCAGCCCTTTTTACGTTCCACTGCTGGGCTCGGGCCTTCCTTCAGTACGAGGGGGATCAGGTCGTAGTCCATCACGCTGGCCAAGTGCGGGTTGGCGGACTTCACATGTCTTTCGAAAACTTGCTAGGTTCTCTCAGACATGCAGGTTTCCTCACGATGTTTTCCTTCACCATAAGGCAAGTGTTAATCAAGTTAGAAATGATTCGCACATGTAAATATCAGAGGTGCGAGGCCCGGGATTTGAACCCGCTTCACTCGGTTTCCCAAGCGAGCGTGTTACCACTGGGCTACCACTGCCTTGATTATTATTATAATATTAGGGTAGATATAATAATTGCTTCACTAAAAGTGCTCAGATTGCTAATGGAGTTGATGGATATATTTTTAACTTTATAAGTAGTAAAGTGCTCTATTTATATTCTAATCTATAGTCTGTTTTTTAATCTCAGAGACAAAATTGACATTACATGGTTCGCCAGTTTTTCGTAATTCTTGAATAGTGATGTACCATTATCGAAAATTAACGTTAGTAAAATCAAGTATCGTTTTTTTTCATAATAAGTTCCTTTTTTTGTATAACTTATCCTGAAATAATGTGTAGTACCTAATAATGACGATTTCAATGATACTTAATGATTTAAAATTAATAAATATTTAATGATTTAGAATTAATAATGTGAATTTTAATGATACACTTTGGAATATAAAGCTGAAGCGGATCGTCTAATAAAGATAAAAAGTTGCGATTCAACAAACCAGTATCTTAGATACAACACTACACAAAAGACCTGGCACATTATTAGTAAATTTGTCATTTGCATGTGTCAATTTAGTCTCTGAGATTAAAAAATAGACTATACTTTGAAAATTCACTTCGTAGATTTAAATTGGATGAAATGAAGGAGAAACACATTTTAGGTGTATCATTATTTAAATAAAATGTTCATGTAAATATGTTCTTTGATATAATCGTGAAAGCATCAGCTTAACTTATGAGATATTTTGATCAAAATAGCTCATATTACTTCAGGACATAGGCAAAGGTCGGAAAACTTATACAATTAGTTTATTAGTTCTATTTAACAGGAAATAATTTACATTCAGAGAAACTATGTAAGGCGTATATGAAAATAAATATAAATAAATACATAAATATGTTGGGACATTAACAAACAGCACCATCTAGTTCCATAGTAAGCTACGGGGCTTGTGATATGGATACCAGTTAGTTGATACGTATATGTAACTTTTACACATACTATATACATATTATAAATTTAAACACCCATGACTGAAGTACAAACACTCGTGCTCATCAAACAAATTAAAATACTCAGCGGGACTAGAAACTACGACCGCTGGCACAGCAAGTAAGGTCACTACAAACTGAGCCAAACGTGTCGTGACAATAAATAATAATTATTATTAAAATTGCAACTAAGAAGTCACATCGACATCTAAGTTACTTCAAAAGAAATTAATTCATCCCTAAGCATAATTTTACCTTAAAATTAGAGCCGCCCTTTAGGTACAAGTATATATTTTATTCATAAAAACAAATCATTAAAATCGGTTCACAATAAGCGAATAACCAAAGATATCACGTAACAAAAGATACACCTCAATGAAGATCCTTCTTCTTTTACAAAAAAAAACAAATTAATGACTGAGAATGAGTATTATCTGAAAGTTTGTGTATGTGTGTATGTTTGTCATTACTTCACAATGAAATGGCTGAACAAATTTCAATGGAATTTATACCCAAGAAGGTTATGTTACCTGAAGTAATATATAGGCTGAAATTAATTATGAAATTTGGTGCTACCTACATTGTATGTATACAATATTTAGTAATAGAGCGAAACAAAAGTAAATCGCTAGTATCATGATGACTTAAATGTTTGTGTTTTGTATACTTTGGCTCAAATTTCGAGAAATGAGGAATGAAGAAACTTTCACAGAACAAATATATTTTCCTTCAAAACTCCACTTCTGGATTGGTATTGAAATAAAACATTCGCCACTTTGTAGATTAAAGTAGAAGATACAAATGTAAAAAACATTCATCTTAATATAAAAGTATGGTTCAATTTGAAATTGTAATCCTTACTTAATACTAACAATGTTAAACAATCTTTGTCGGTTTTATATGATAATGAAATGAAGAAGAGGGTAATCAAAAATATTATGATTGTTATTATTTATGGAGGGTAGAGGTAAGCAGAAGTCTCTTATATGGGAGACAAGTTGAAAAACCAGTATGCTGAAAATATATATGAATTTAGCTGATAAAAAGTACGATATGAATTTAGCTGTTGTAGACGGATTGAAGTATGTATATTCAGCCCGTTTTAACGTCCCACTGCTGGGCATGGGTCACCCTTCAATGAATCAGGCCATAGTCCACCACGCTGACCAAGTGCGAATTGGCGGACTTCACATGTCTTTCGAAAACTTGCTAGGTTTTCTCAAATATGCAGGTTTCCTCACGATGTCTTTCTTTACTGTAAGGCAAGTGGTAATGATGTTAGAAATGATACGCACATGAAAATATCAGAGGTGCAAGACCCGGGATCGGAACCCGCTTCACTCGGTTTCCCAAGCGAGCGCGTTATCACTGGGCTACCACTGCCTTGGATTGAACTGTGCCGAGTTTAAAAATTTAAACTTTTTCATGACTAAAGTAATGAAATACCAGTAACTAAACCTCAACTATATTTACGTAGTCTAAAATAATTTTGTAAATATTCCTAAGTACTAATATCTCTTTTTTAACCGGTTAATACCTTATGTAAACCGTCTTCTCCATTCTACATGATATTGGCAAAGTAATCTGTGTCCAAATGATACGCCTAAAAGCCACGTAACAAACAATTGAATTAAATAGATTTCTAGTTATTTTAAAAATCAATAAATAGTGGATTGAGTCAAATAAGGTAAGTTATAGATAAAGGTTACTATTACCATACAAATTCTATGGAGATATTACATTTTAACATATCATAAAAAGTATGTCAATTGATTGGTGGTAACGCCACAATTGATCGATGATTGTTTGTGGTAGTGGTGGAAACTACCCTATTGCTCTACTTCTGACTAAATAAATTCGTCAAAGCTTTCTTGTAGTAGCACTATTGATAATTACAAAAAAATTTTTTGTAGCCCATTTTTTACACAATATACATCTAGCTATATAATGAAAAATTATGAGTACTACATTATGCTTGAAATAATTCAAAATATGTCCAAATAAGCTGGGAATCTTCTTTCGATATTATATGCATCTAATTTTAGGTCCAGAAATTTCTATTGTATATTATATACTAGCGACTCACTCTCGCTTCGCTCTGGTTTATCCCTATGTATGAATATAAAGTCTATACTTATATTATAAAGAGGCAGAGTTTGTTTGATTGTTTTTTTGTTTGTTTATTTATTTGTTTTTTTGTTTGTTTGAACGCGCTAATCTCAGGAACTACTAATCCGATTTAAAAAAATCTTTTTGCAGATAGCCCGTTTATTGAGGAAGGCTATAGGCTATATAATATATGGTCTATCATATATAGGGACGAACCCGAGCGAAGCGAGGGTGAGTCGCTAGTATGTATATATATATATTAAATAGTTTTACAATAATATACGGAAGTCTGCCCAATTTGTTGACATTTATGATTACTGCTCTGCTCTTTTAGGTAGTACCTAGCATGATGATACAGCCTTAACAAACGGGCTATCTAATGCAAAAAGAATTTTTCAAATCGAATTAGTAGTTCTTGAGATTAGCATGTTCAAACAAACTCTGCCTCTTAATAATATTAGTATAGATTAGCAATTCTCTAGCTGTCCAATATCCATTTCCAAAACCACATTTCAATTGTTACGTATACATCATGTATTGTAAACTACACTTCTAGTAATAAATATTTATTTGCTAATGAGTTACGTATGTATCTAACAATTGTTGTATTGAAAAATATTTCGTAGAAAAATGTATTTGTTCAACGAATACGAGCGTGCTGAAATTCACACGGCGAATTGAATTAAAATCGATACAATGTCATGACAACAGAAAAAAAATTACAACCGTATGCCACTGCTTATTTATTTTGCAAAAGTTTTTATTTATCGACAAGATATTTTAAAATTACAAATAATGTAGTTCACTCATTTTATATATAGTATTTATTCAAATAGTCAATGTTGAAAATGTATACGGGAAATGTTTTATAAGATGCCCAACGGAAATTCTGACCTAGTTTTATTAATATTTATAGAAATATTGAGATCTTTTCAAGTGAAATCTGTGTCGCATTTAAGTGAACATTATTTGTCAGTATCACGAAGGGTTCCGTACCAGATTATCTATAAAAACGGCAAAAAAAACATGTGTGTTGTATGACAGCTCCCCTTAAATATTTATTTTATTCTGTTTTTTAGTATTTGTTGTTATAGCGGCAACAAAAACACATCATTTTTGAAAATTTCAACTATCTAACTATCACGGTTCATGAGGTACAGCCTGGTAACAGACGGGCAGACAGACAGACGGACAGACAACAAAGTTTTAGTAATACGGTCCCGTTTTACCCCTTGGGTACGGAAAACTACAAAAGTAAGAATTCTTATTCCAATCAGTATTTTTGTTTCGTATACGAATGAAATAGCATCAAAAATTTTGCACTCAGTAGCAGTTGAAACCCTTAACAGCTGATTAACACCTTTACGGTTTAACGAAATGGTTTTTGTAAACGGTTTGCGAAATAAAATAATCTTTTTTAACCGACCTTTGAAAAAAGAAGGTTATTGATTCGATACGTCTGTAGGTATGTAGTATTATTGGAACTGCAAAATATATATGTGAATAATCTATTAGTGCTTTAACAGGGCTATAATATTTTAACTATTGTCATATTTACCTACTAGCGACTCACCCGGGTCGTCCCTAGACAAAAAAAACTATCCCACAGGAACCGTACATTTTTCCGGGAGGATATAGCCTTCCTCAGTTAACGGGCTACTCAATTCAAAAAGATATTTTCAAATCGGATTGGTAGTATTTCAAAATAAAACTATCTTTTCGGATTATTTCGCGAATTTATTATGATTTTTGGTTCCCGACGTAAAGTATTACGGATTGGAAGTACCTGAGATTAATACGTTCAACCAAACAAACAAACAAACAAACAAACTATTAGTATAGATTAGATATTCATATCTTAAAGCATTGTCGGCTGGCAACGACTTCGAAAATATCTGATTAGGTATCTATAGTAAATGAAAATAGTACAGTTATTTTTTAATTTTTAGTATTTTTTTGAAGTTAGTTTATTTTTTTTTTTAATTACTTTATCATCAGGTTTTCTTGTACAGTGTAAATAAAATCACAATATTTCCAAAAAAAAAAAGAACTGATTCGATAAACCGTAAAGGTTTAGGTTCGCTCGCTGTATTGCATTTTTTACTAAAAAATATGGATAGTATATTTGCAATGAGTGTTGTTTGTATGTTTGTTTTTATAATTAAGTTTTGAACGAATACGAGCTATTAATTTTGGGTAAATTGTAACTATACAGGCTTAAAGGTTATATTCCTTTATAGGAAAACCAGATAGACGAAGGGATGGACAGTGAGATTAGTAATTTAGGTATCCGTCTGCACCTTTTGATTACACAACCCTAATAATTCCTTATCATCGAAAAAGGTACACCAACTTCACAATCACTTTACAAGTAATATTTCAAAAAGGAAAATTTAAATAAAAACATTAAAGTAACTTATTTTATAAATAAATAATCATGAAAATGATTTCATGATTATTATCTTAATCATTTACCCAAATAAAGTTATTTTTCTTTCCGAAGTCAGTAAAAGTAAATTTAATACAATGTAAGGTATACAGATAATTTAGTAGTCGACTAATATGATAAGCTTACTTATTCGATAGCATAGCGAAAATATGTACATATTATATATAGCCTATATATAGGCTTGCCATTCGTAGTAATTCGATACTAAAAAAAGAATTTGTTTTCGACTTAACAGCATACAAACAGATTGACACAGTAACCTCGAGGTTTATAATAAATTTGCGACTCACCCTCGCTTTGTCCGGGTTCGTCCCTAGCTTGCTTCCTAATACAAGCTTTCATCCCCATTTTCACCCTCCTAAGGTATGATTTCCTGGATAAATATCCTATGTCCTTCCCAGGGTCTCAAACTATCTTATTATCAAATTTCATCTAAATCGGTTCAATAGATCCAGAGATTACCCCGTACAACGTCTCAAACTCACACAATCACAAGTTCACAAACTTTACCTCTTTATAATATTAATATAGATATAATAAGGATAAGGATAAAATATGCTGTCAAATTTAACCTTATATACTTTAACTTAAAATATTTATTCAGTTATTTTAGAAAATATCATACTCAACGTCGCAATCAATTTGAAACAAGTGTTATCGACAGTTAATCTTTCTAGCACTCTTAAGCTAACTCTACTATTATTTTACTTTTATTGCCCATTATTATTGGTACTTTAAAATATAATAGCAAAATGGTTGAAGAAAGAGTTGGCTATTTTTATGACTCGTAGCTTTCTCATTTTCTGGAAAATTATGCATGTATGTATTCAGCCCTTTTTAACATCCTACTGCTGGGCACGGGCCTCCCTTCAGTACGACGGGGATCAGGCCATAGTCCACCACGCTGGCCAAGTGCGGGTTGGCGGACTTCACATGGCTTTCGAAAACTACATGCCTTTCGAAAACTTTACTGTAAAATTAAAAGAAGGATAATAAGCTCATCATTTACTCGTACACACACATGCACATACGTATACACAAGTGCGTGCGCGCGCGCGTGCACACACGCACGAACAGGCACACACACATATGCACACACACACGCGCGCGCACTTACACATACACATGGATTTGGATAATATTTAGTACACAGATAGACTATGACCTGAAGCAAAACATAGGCTACTATTATTTAAAAAATCTAAAGATGGCGTTGCCTGTGTATTAAGGACCCACTTGAGTGAAACGAGATAATGTTACTAGCCGTACAATAGTTTTAATTAAAACTTAACTGTGTCATTACGATCGGTTTAGCAAATTCAAAGACTGCTTCTTAACCTCTTATACAAAACGAGGGTTATCTTTAATGACTTTCGACTTAATAGAATTATAAATGACTAGCGACACCTCGCTCCGTTTGGGTTCGTCCCTAGTTACGTTTTAACGTTTAGTATAGATTTCTCAGAGATGAGATATTTTCACGCAGTAAAAAGTATCCTATATATCGACCCAGATAACTAGCTATCATTATACCTAATTTCATCAAAATCAATCCAGTGGTTTCCTCGTGATGCATTCCCAGACAGACAAGTAGACAAAAATTCAAATAACTATATATTCGGCTTCTGTGTCGATAATAATGACTATTTCAATAAGAATTTTCGAAAAAATATTTAATGTACAGATTCGACTCAGAATTTTATTATTTGTGTAAATAAATATATGTCAACGCGGTAGTTAGTAAATTAAGATAAATACACCAATAAATAGGTTAAATAACCAAAAATAACATTTCACTAGAATATAAAATATAAAAGATGATGTGAATTATGAACAATGGATAAATTTGGTCAATTTTAAACTAAAGGGTGAAATTATGGCAATTGTAATATAAAATACCGTTCAAAATGTTTTATTTAATTTTCATACTTTGTTATTTAAAAGTTATTGGAAAAAAAGTTTATCGAATAATGGTAGCTTTTTAAATTACTGTCAGTATTTCAAAGTCTAAATTTAAAAATATTGACGCTTTTTATCAATTTATTTCACATAATTTATAGATCGTTTTAACGGTCAGTATAGATTTCTCAGAGATGAGATATTTTCTCGCAGTAAAAAGTATTCTATATATTGACCCGGATAACCAGTTATCACCACAATAAATTTCATCAAAATTCCAGTGGGTTTCTCGTGATGCGTTCCCAGACAAACGGACAAAAATTCTAAAACTTATAGATTAGGCCTCTGTAACGATAATAATGTCTATTTCAATAAGATTTTCCAAAAAATGTATCCTGTATAACTGAAAGCGAGGACATGTCGCTAGTTCATTAATAAAGAAACATAAAAATCGGTTCACAAGAGGTAGAAGGTATTGCGCAAACTCACAAAAAGTATGAAAACCGTATTAAGCATCTCCCTTTTTGAAGTCGGATTACAATGCTACAAAGGGCTATAATATAAAAGCTGGATTAAAACATACGTATGTACATACTTTACATTCGAAAAACGCTGACGAAAAATGTTTGAAAATTCGCATCACATGGACAGAATTTTTCTACAGTCTAGTGGTCAGGAATGCTATATACCAACGTATTTGATGTAGAAACCAAATCGGAATGACAACAGACGTAGCAAAGTGTGAAATTCATCATTGATCACATGGTTTTTGTTTTTACACAGTATTATAAAAACATTAAAACTTTTAAAATGTATTATGAACAGGTAGAAATGACAGATATAAGCATAAATGTTAAGATAAGTTTTTTTCTTTAAGTAAATTTTATATCTTAATTTCTAGGTTTTTCTTGTAGCTTAGACTGATGTGTATATTTAAATAGTAGTCTTTATGTTCTTCTAAGATATAAATTATCTCCCATATCTACCTACTATATATCTACTTTCAGATATGTTCGTTCCGTTGGAACGACACACGACTTTTGAGAAATCAGACACATGAATGACGTTTGTACGTGCTCTACGAGCACAGAGATCAACTTTCCAACTTCGGGCTATCACTGAGAAGTTTTTGGCAGAGTATCCCAATTATTAAACTTGGCTTCAAGACTCAAACCTAGGACCTTTGGGTTTGTAGCTATTAATACCAACTACTGCACGAACACGGGCTTTAGTATACTAATCTTACTTTACGATGGTATTACGGTAAAAATATAAAGAGAAAAAATAACCAAGTTTTTGTCTTTTAGCAACCCTCGAACTCTATACACATTTCGACCCAGATTGATCCACTTTCAAATAGTCGGTCACCCTAACTAGGACGTTGTCATTTTCATAAAAGGATCCGAACGATCCCTGTATACTCATTCCAAATATGTCGATAGACGGCGATACGATGTAAATATATGACAAGGTCTACCAAAAATGGTAAATTCTCTTTTTATAATAACTATAAAATTGTTTTCGTTTTATGATAACTATGAACTTTTCTTTATTTTTTAATAAATTTGTAGAGTACTTATAGGGTAGAAAAACAGTTTTTTTTTTCATTAATATGTTAATTGTATAAGGAAAAATCCTACTGATTCTACTAATATTATAAACACGAAAGTTTGTGAGGATGTATTTTTTTTATGAGATTCAGTGACAAACGAGCAGACAGACCACATGACGGAAAGTAGTACCTGTTGCCCATAACACCTACGGTTCATGCACTTAGGTTTTAAGTAACAAAAATGCAGAACCAGAGGTGCGTTGTCACAGTGAGGACTAAGATGATATGCCTCTTGCCTGTAATTGCACTGTAAATTGTACTAAAATGTATGTATGTATGCTTCTTACTTTTTTATGTAAAAACTACAGAACGGACTCTGATGGAAATTTACGGTAATGTACGTGAGAATAGCACATATGTAAGTTATTATTTATAATAATACACACTCTTTACCGGTGGTAGGACTCTATCAAGCCTAGGAGTCCGACTGGATGGGTACCACCCCCTTATCTACTTCTTCCGCCAAGTAACAATGATTGCATTGTTGTGTTTCAGTTTGAAGGATAAGGTAGCGCAATTACAGGCAAGAAGCATAATATCATCTTAATCCTTACAGTGACAATGCGGTTTTATATTTTTGTTACATATAACCTATGTGCATAAGCCGTAGGTGATACGGCAACAGGTACTGCTTTCTATTAGGGCTGTGTGCTCGATTACTAAGCACCATAAAAAAAAACATAATAAAACTACATACGCTAGCGAAGCTCGAAAAATGCTAATCTATATACATATATGTATATAATATATTAAAAGGTAAAAGTGATTCAAAATTCAACCCCCAAGGGGGTGAAATAGGGGATAAAAGTTTGTATGAAACTTTTTATTCCTTGGACATATTTGCATGAAATTTCGTATGAATTGAGTACGGCAAAAATAACGAGTTCTAGGTATAGTTTACCGTTTTCCAAAATTCAATCGCTAAGAGGATAAAATAGGTAATGAAAGTTTGTATGAAACCTACCTTTTCAGAGATTTTTTCTTTTCAGAGATGTGTTTTAGCACAAGCGAAGCCATGGGGTTTTGCTAGTATATAAATAAATCTATCGCAATACGATTGCGTTATATACCCTGTAGGTTAAAACAAGATCCCCCCCGATGTGTATTCATCTCGTCGCGGTTGGGGAGCTTATTAGCGTCCGGCAATCCGGCCCGGCGTGAAGACAAGAAACATACAAGGGAAGCAGTCCATCTCGGTGGGCGATGTATCATGCGTGTTATTCCTTGTGTTTCTCTGATTACAGAGTGAATTATGGGAGCAACCCCTTTGATTGCCTCGACAGGCCAGGTTCTGGTTAAGTGCGTACGTGATCCTTTGACGCAAAGCTGGGAAAAGTTCTCTTGGGTTTAAGTTGATACTACTAGCTTTTCTAGCTGTTGATCTACATAACCACTAGTATATAGAGAAAGTATATGTAGAAGCATATTCCAACGTTGAAAAAAGGTAGCATAAACAATAACACTGTTATCGCTATTACTAAAATAAAAACTAAGTCTCGTAAAGAAATAACAAATCTAAGAGTTACTATCATGTCCATAGACTACTATAATGAGAATCATGTTGTAAAAATGTGTTATTTCTTCATATTTTTTTACATTTCTACCAACGATATTCCTTATAAAAAGTCATCTCGGCTAAGAGGATAATTGTTTTGGCCAAGTGCACACCGTGCCAAGTTTCGCTGTACTGCAAGTCGATGATAACGAGCTATTGCTGTTGTATTAATAAAAATATAACATAGCATTTAAAATATAATTAAAGTTAACAATGGAAATGTAAACAACGAGGCTGAAGTTGGTTCATTTGTTTAAAACAACAGGTTATTGCAGATTAAAAAGAAATAAAAAATTAATTACTTTTTTAAATGCCTTTAAGAATTCCTCTTAGAGAAACTGGCTGACTTCTAGTATCTTCTAATTATCTATACATATAATAAAATTTGTAACTAAGCCGCATCTGTACATTAAATATTTTTTGGAAAATTTTATTGAAATACACATTATTATCGATACAGAGACCGAATCTTTAGTTTTAAGAATTTTTGTCTGTCCGTATATCTAACTGTATGTCTGTCTGTCTGTCTGTCTGTCTGTCTGTCTGTTACTGCACCACGGAAAAACCACTGGAGGGATTCTGATGAAATTTTGTATGATTATAGTTGGTTATTCAGGTCAACATAAAGGATACTTTTTACCGGGGGAGATTATCTTATTCCCTCGGATATACACGTTATAACACAACCCAAAAAATATTTATGATAAGAATTTCTTCAAACTTGGTATTAATGCTCTTCAATACAATTAAATAAATACGTGTTTCAGCGTTTTTTGAAATTCATCCCTTAGGGAGATAAAATGAGGGATGAAAATTTGTATGAAACCTACCTTTTTAAAGTTTTTTTGTTGTAGTTTTACGGCGGGAAAATATCTCATCTCTGAGAAAACTATACTAAGCGTTTAAACATAAGTAGGGATGAACACGAGCGGAGCAAGGGTGAGCCGCTAGTTGTATAATATACTTTTAGCTAAAACATCTATTATTTTATCCAAATAGTTATTGCGATTCAGCAATAGAATGTAGATAGCGTTCTCGCTACCGTTCCAGGCTTGCGTTGCTAAGTGTATTTACAGTGTATTTATATATATTAATTATATATTATATATATTAATTTATTGTATATTATTATTTATTATTGTATATTAATTTTTTCAATCAAACACAATTTTTATCATTTTAAACCAATTCGAAAAAGTGGAATATTTATTTAGTGGACGGTTAAAGGGTGTATTTTTTATGATATGATACACATCCTTTCGCCTATTGTGAACCGATATTGATACCGTTTTCTTTAAGAATAGTGTTTTCTAGTGTCCCTAAAAATTTAAAACATAATATTCTCTGTGAAGAGTAAAATTGTGATGTATGCTTAAATTATAGTTAAGTAAGAAGTAATTAATTTATACTAATATTATAAAGAGGTAAAGTTTAGGAGTTTGTGAAGTTGTGTGGGGTAATCTTTCGGTATACTAAACCGATTTAGATGAAATTTAGTAAAAAGATAGTTTGAGATCCTGGAAAGGACAAAGGATACTTTTCATCCCGAAAATCATTCTTCAAAGGGGTGAAAATGGGAATAAAAGTTTGTATTGGGAAGCAAGCTAGGGACGAACCCGAGTAAGGCAAGGGTGAGTCGCTTGTATTGTATAAATATATTATCAGTACCCATAAAACAGTAGTAATTGAACACGTCTGGGTATATCTAACAATTCGTGTACTTATCTGAAAAGCTTTACGGTTTCCAGTACCTCCTTCCATTAGGACTGATGGTTTTAGAGGTCCATATAAATTAGGGCCCTTATCGAGCCTTTGATGAAGGGTTTGGTTACTTTTACAATATTATACAGAGATGGTATCAATGGTGAGGTTATAAATTTACTAAAGTATGCTAAAATGTAAATTTAATATAGAATTTTAACGATCCATGGTTTATTTTTAGCTATGGTCAAGTACCTCTAATAATCAATTAACGAAGTCACATTCGTCACTCCCTTAGACAAGATTGCTTCCAATCATGTTTATTTTTTCATATCTATATATAAATAAAATATGATACTTTTGTTAGTAAGTGCATCATTTAAGAACGTCTGTGCCGATATGTCTAATATATATTTTGAAATGTTCGTATTGGTCTAAATAAGGGTTTTAGATTAAAAACCTTTCTTTTTTATATTAACACGTTGTATTAACTTTTTGGATATGGTTTAAGATTGAGAAAACGTCTATCGCGTCAGCTATTTTATGATTTTGACATGTAATAAACACAATTCCTGAAGCTAAATTGTCAATAATTCCCTTCCATTGTAATGAAATTATAAGCCAAATAATACAACAGCTTCAAAAGGTATCATAATCGAGTTGAGCGTCTCAGATAAAGCAAACGTAGTTTAAAACTTATTTTCAAAATAATTTTCTGCTAAGATGATTTTCTAAATTAAATTGTACGATCAGTTGACAGTTTTCAAATTATACTTCCAAGGAGAATGAAAATTTGAATTTTAGTAAAATATAAATATAGTATATAAGAGATAAGTAGTGTAATTTCGACTCGCCAAGACATAGAATAAAAAAAATATGTGTCTTAATGTCATGACATCTTTATGATTCTATGACATAGCGCTTGAGTTTGTGAATTCAATATTATATTTTAAGTTTCACTCTCGATGCTTTAATTAAATGGCATCATATTACCTATATTCTAATTTTTGCATTTTTTTTGTATATTTAGTAAATTATTTTAGTAAAAAAGCTCAAATAACGATTAAATATCTCCAATATGTTGTTTTTTCCTTAAGCAATTGTTTAACAATAGATCTATCTTGCCCGTGGAAACTTTTTTGATATCCATATTTTATCTCTCATTGATTTCCGATCATCATAAATTATCTACACTTCAAATAACCCTGTACTAACTTTAAACAAACGTTACCACATAATTTGGAAAACAACAGCGTAATTTGACGATGCCACGCCACAATAGATTCCGCGGTTGACCGACCGGACATCGCGCATCACCGCAACCCTACGAATGCGTACTAAATATGACTATTCAGCCAAGTTTGTTCATGAAAATAATTTTTTTTAGTAAACTAATTTATGATTACAGTCAACTGTTAATTTATGCATGTGATGAGAAAAGTGATGGAAATGAATGTAGATGGTTAGAGAGGTACAGGAAGTCTGATGAAAAGGTGGATAGATTGAGTGAGACAAGACATGAAAGATAAAGGGATGAATGATGAGATGACCAGTAGGTAATATTGAAAGAGGAAAACTTACTGCGCCGACAACAAGTAATTTAGGAAATGGGCATCATGAGTTAACGTCATCGTCATCAAAATTCAAGTCTCTAGATTGTCATATAATGTGCAGAAGACCATGTGGCTCAGTAACTGGTACATAAACTTCTATGCCATATGGCTTTCGCCCTTAAAAATTGCTAATCTTATTTCCTTACATTATATAAATAAAATAATACGTGTGTTAGTAAATTTTTCTTTTACGCAGAAACGGATCGATCGGTCACAGTATGGTTTGACTTTTTGGAATGGAAAAAAGTTAGAGTCAGAAGGTTATGTACCTACATTGTACATATTTACTTTCACTGATTATGAACCAATTTTTATTTCCAGAGAGCATTAAATCCATTTGGTAGTACTATATTATTACAGTCATTCTAATAAATAAATATGTTGGGACATTAACACACAGCACCATCTAGTTACATGTTGAGCTAAGAGGCTTGTGTTATGGATACCAGATAGTTGATACACTACACAGTACACACATATAACTTTCAATACATAAGTATTATAAGTATGAACACCCATGACTGGAGTACAAACAATCGTGCTCATCACACAAATGAATGCGGGAATCGAACCCGTGACCGCTGGTACAGCAAGTAGAGTCACTAAAAACTGAGCCAAACGTGTCGTAAAGTAAATTGATATACTCATGAAGCTTAAAATCGATTTAGAAAATAAATTATACAATTACAAGAAAAGATAATAAAAATGTCTATAATACAGCACAAAGAATATAAATCAATAACCTTACTGGCTAAAGCTATTTTTTTAATATATTCTGTTTTATGTTTTTTTTTTTTTTTATTTTGAGTATACAAATTAAATTATTTGATATACAATTAGTTTGCTGTTTCGTAACCCAATAAACTGGTAAAAAAAAATATTTACATAAAAATATTATGGACTATGGTATGCTAGTTTACTTACAGTCACCTGCCAATCAACTTTTCGACATGACCGGAGCAGGCTAAGTCTACCTAAATCTCATCTAAAAATGTAAAGCATCTGTGCTTAATATTATAAAGCTGAAAAGTTTGTTTATTTGTTTGTTTGTTAGCTTTTTGTTTGTTTGTTTGGCTAGTTGAACGCGCTAATCTCAGGAACTACTAATCTGATTTGAAAAATTCTTTTTGCATTAGATAGCTCGATAACTGAGGAAAGCTATAGGCTATATCATCTTGAAAAAATATACGGTAAATATACAGTGGGATAGATTTGTTTTTGTCTAGGGACGAACACGAAGCGAAGCGAGTATGAGTCGCTAGTAGTTACATAATGTTATGTAATATTGTATGCATATCTATATTAGCACACTATTTTCGAAAAATACACATATAACACTTCTGTATGTATGTGTAGATGGCCTAAAGTAGCATATAGGCTATGTTAGTTTATGTTAGGCACCACGGGAAACACCCGAGTAAAGCCAGGGCAAGTCAATAGTAACTAGATAAAAAACACTCATCCTAATACACTCTTTGATCATAAAAACTATACCTAATAAAATACTACGAGAAAATTCCTCAAATTCTGACCGCAATAAAATCAGTAACTTGTCAAGCGAGAAAACCTAACGGATGTATCTTAGGGAGAATAATGTTATAACAAATATTTTATAGTATCGCGAATTCATGCCTCTATTAAAATTTTACGGCTTTTGCGGCATAAATTCTGTCATGCGTTAGAAATCGAAAGGTTGCTTTTTTATTGTTTGTTTTATTTTACCAAAAATAATAATTTTATATCCTAATATTGTGTGTGGAAGTTAAAATTTTTAGCTGATATTATTTCCACATTTATATACTGACATACTTACCTACCTACATACATAATAGGGCAGTGGTAGCCAAGTGGTAACACGCCGCTTGGGAAACCGAGTCAAGCGGGTTCAAATCCCGGGTCTCGCACTTCTGATATTTTCATGTGCGAATCATTTCTAACATGATTACCACTTATCTTACGGTGAAGGAAAACATCGTGAGGAAACCTGAATATCTGAGAAAACCTAGCAAGTTTTCGAAAGACATGTGAAGTGTGCCAATCCGCACTTGGCCAACGTGGTGGACTATGGCCTGATTCCCCTCGTATTGAAGGGAGGCCCTTGCCCAGCAGTAGGACGATAAAAAGGGCTGAATACATAATTAAATAGAAGAGTGCTAAATGATAATAATAAAAATGAGACGTTGCTAATCTATACTAATATATAAAGCTGAAGGTTTTGTTTGTGTGTTTGTTTGTTTGAGTACGCTTGTCTTTGGATCTACGAGTACTATAATCTATTTATTAAGGAAGGTTATAGGCGAGTCTTACATACTACGTCTTTCGAGAGTGGCGTAATTTTACAAAATTAAAACACACGGACGGAGTAGCCATTAAACGTTAGTACACATATAAAAGGATATAGTCTGTGCATATAAGCGCGATTATTACGAGAAATGCCGAATGAATTTCGGTTTGATTTTTGTTGTTATATGTGTACTATGTATCTGTTTACAAAGATTTTAGTAGTTTAATAAAAAAAAAATATCTATAATAAACGGAACTGAGCTTTGAAATAGAAGAGTAGAAAAAGCGCTGCTTAGTTGCTTTCATCGATAACGATATAAGCTGCGTAAACGATTGTCAACAAATTATTAATATGTATCACAAATATGTGTGTATGCATGTAGATTATACCTCTAATAGTTTGACAAAAACTTAGTAAATATAGGTAAGTTAAAAATTAGTAGATTGAACTATTTAAATTAACAAATTTTATTCCTTATAAAAAAAAAAAAAACTTCACCATAAGCACTGATATAGATAAAAAGTAATGTCGTTAGTATGGCATTTATTAATATTATGTAAAGGAAAATCGTGCCTTGCGGGATTTTTTTATCTAAGAACGCGTGTACTTCAAAATAAATGAGTAACTAGATCATACATTTATTTTTATCGAAAATCGGCTTTGAGTCAATCGACACCAAAAAGCAGACATTTCATTATGTAAAGCTATGAAAAATATGTAAATTTTTAAGCCAGTTATCGTTTAAGCTAAACGCTTTAATTTAAATTGTATGAGATCATTTTTATGCTAACGAAGCTCAACTACTAGTTTTTTTATCCTAAAACAAACAAGGTGCGCTGAGATAATGCGATTTTATTCAATTTTCAACTTTCCACAAAAATTATAGCTTATAAGATAGAGATCATATACATTTTTACATAGCTAATTAATATAGTTTTTACTTTTTATAAAGTATCTGATAATGTAGAGGATATATATGCATATAAAATCAGTAAGAATTATAACAAAATAGCGACTCACCCTCGCTTGACGAACCCGAAGCGAAGCGAGGGTGAGTCGCTAGTTATAAATATAAACAACCATGACTGGAGTACAAACATTCTTGCTCATCACACAAATGAATGCCTCCAGCGGGACTCGAACCCACGACCGCTTTTTTTTTTTTTTTTTTTTTTATGGTATTCAGTGATAAACGAGCTGACAGTCCACCTGATGGAAAGCGATACCTGTCGCCCATAACACCTACGGTTCATGCGTTAAGTTTTATGTAACAAAACTGCAGAACCGCCGGTGCGTTATCACTGTGAGGACTAAGATGTTATGCCTCTTGCCTGTAATTGCGCTGGCTACCTTATCCTTCAAACCGGAACACAACAATGCAATCATTGTTGCTTGGCGGCAGAAATAGATAAGGGGGTGGTACCCATCCAGTCGGACTCCTCAGGCTTGACAGAGTCCTACCACCGGTAACGCTAGCACAAGTAGATTCATTACAAACTGAGCCAAGCGTATTGTCAAATTATAGAATAATAATTGTTTTTGTCATAACACAAAACAGATTCCTGCCCCAATACATGTATGTGTCTATGATCTTTGAAGTTTGAGGTCATTCAAAAAAAAAAAACATCTTTAGTTCTCCCGAATATCCGAATTTTCTCAGTTTTTATTTGTTCCTAAAACCGAACTGGGGCTATAAAAAAGATTTTATAAAAAAAAAAAATAAACCAAATCTGTCCAGTCGTTTTCAAGTGATGCACTTACTAAACGAACAGTATTGCATTTTTCTTATATAGATTGTCTGACTCGACAGACGTTGCCTATCCAAATTTCAATAAAGCTCGTGATCTTTGAATTCATATAAAAAACGTATAGAAAAATAACACCAACGTTTTTCCAGATTTTTCTGAGTTTTTTTTTCTTCTATCTATCTATTTTGTGTTTATTTATTATTATTTTCCCTGATGTATTATATAAAGTTTATTATTATTATTATCCCCTTAAAAACCTTATTGGAATCATTAACAACACTTTAAGTAAAAATTTGACGGTGCGTTTGGCTCAGTTTGTAGTGACCCTACTTTCTGCGCCAGTGGTCGCGGGTTCGAGTCTCGCTGGGGGCATTCATTTGTGTGTTGAGCACGAATGTTTGTACTCTAGTCATGGATATTTATATTTATAATATATATGTATTTAAAGTTATATATGTGTAGTGTATCAACTATCTGGTATCCATAACATAGGCTTCGTAGCTTACCATGGAACTAGATGGTGCTGTGTGTTAATGTCCCGACATATTTATTATTATTATTATTAATTATGCAAATCGGTCTAGCCGTTCTCAAGCGATGCGCTTATCACCGAATAGCATTCATTTTTATTATATAGATATGCCCTGCCAAATTATAACCATTAGGGTCCTAAAACCAAATAACTATATAATCCAGTACTTACGTTTTATAAGTTCTTTTATTGTATCCGAGTTATTATCTTCACACAATACATTACGTCGATGTTTTTATCCATCGGTTTCGGTACATTGCTTCCTATGAATTTCTGCACGGTAATCGTTTTCCCGCTTATCATACACGCTTAGTCAGAAAATTTTGATGAATCTTTTTATTTTACACTTGCAGTAAAAGTTTTATAGGTATTTTTATTGAAGGTCGTATTTTTTAATAAAAATATGTTAGTCTTACATAGGTAGCTATATTTTAAATAATGAACTAGTGTGACATTCCACTCTATTGGAACTGATTTTATGGTATTATCAATAAATTTTAACATTAATTTAGAATATAAATATTAAAATAGTATAAACAAGGTAAACTTTAAGAAGACGATCTTGACAATCTTTTAGCTTAAAACTTTTTAGAGCTTCCGGTATAGTAAATCTAAATCTAGAATAAAATAAGCACTTACCAAGTAATAAACACCGAAGGGCATAACCACGACTGCCACCAACAAGTCAGCCACCGCTAAGCTAACAATGAAATAGTTTGTCACCGTCTGCAATGTTCTCTCTCTCACAACACTCATTATCACTAGCACATTACCAAATAGCGTGAAAAAAGGAAATATCAACAACAATAACGCCCAAAAATTATATTGTGGAGGATCGATATGTGCGAAACAGGAAAAGTTGAATGTACCATTAAATGTACAGTTGGCAACATCGTTAAAGATATCTAAAGTATCATTATGCAAGCTAAACACATCATGACTTGTGTTGCCATAGAAATAATCACTGAAGTCATCTACTAACATCAATATATCACTAGTGTCTTTTGTTTCATTTTTAATATCACTTATATTTGATAGTGGTTTTGAATCTGGCGGTCTTTTCGTCGGATATAAATATGTAGCATATACTGTATTGTGGTGAGGAGCTTTGGTCGTTTCTATCATTTTCAAGTTTTTATTTCACTATGTAACGTTTACGGAATATTTTCCTAATTCTTCATACATTTTTGTTTATCTTAATCACACTATTTCAGTTGCTTCGTAATTCACGTTTCACCTGAAACAAGAGATATGGATATGTTGAATAAAAATATTATAATAAAAACAGTAGATGATAGTGTTATTTTAATAAAATCATAAAATCTATAATATTATAATTAATTAGTGTATTGCCCAAAAAAGTTCACTGACTTCAAAATCATTTAAAAGTAATTATTTCAGAGACTAGCCTAGTTATTTTACTCATATAAGATTTTTGTAATTCATTAAAAAAATATTTAATATTGGCGAACATATACAATATACATACATACACAAGAACGATATAACTGTATTGATGTTCTTAAAATTAGGTAGCGTAGCTATTTATTAGAGGCAAACCGGCCCTTATATATTATGTATAGTGGCTAAAACGATTTTTTATTAAACTTTTAGCAAGCATTACGGAGGTAATACCAATACTAGAAGCTTGTTCATATAATCAATATCAAAATAGACAGAGCTTAAAATATTGAAAAATGAAAGATTTAAAAAATCTCCAGCATTTGCCTTTAGGAGCGAAACAATTACAAAAAATCTTCATCTTTTTATACCCAATTCTATATAAATAAATAAATAAAGGCAGGCGAAGCCGCGAGAAAATTTTTACATGAAACAAAGCGGAAAACTTAATTATATGTAAATGTGAATGTCAAATATGACATTTAAGATAGCAAAAGAACACACCATTACCTTGACGAAAATGATGATTCTTCCAATCATCAATCAAAGTTAAACCTATAGACAGTTTAGACGTCAATCAAATCTTTTCTCTAAGAAACTCAATTTATATGATTGATAATAAATCGATTTAATGTATTTCATAATTAAATGTAGTCATCTCATTTATCTTTCATACCTTAAAGTAATTTCTGAGATCCCGACGTCACTTAGGTAGGTTTTTATAGGTACTCAAAAGGAAAAAAAACGGAACTCTTATAGAATCACTTTGTTGTTCGTCTGTCTGTTTGTCTGTTCAGTTCAGATATTTTTAACTGGACCAGGTACGCCTTTAAATTCCAATATTATAATATTATTTGCATTTGCAAAGTATCATGAATATTTCGCTATATTAAAATTCAGGATCAATTTCAAAAGAAATAGCCTAATTTTCTTTTCAGGAGATCAAAGTATATCAATACCAAATATCAACAAGATCTTTATAATAAAAACATCAATTCAAAATGATTAGAATATTTTTATTTAAAGACAATTTAGGTAATATTTAACTTTTGGTATTTTATTCTGGTTTAAAGATATTCTTTGAAATAATAAATCATTCTCTAAGGCTATTTAAAGGGGCTGATGTTTTAATTGCCTTCTTAATTTCCTTAATGACCGCTTCTGGAAAAACGATATTTCGTAAACGATATCAGAATTATGAGGTGTTAAAGGCCCATTAATTATAGTCTTTATCTGATACTGGTAGTAGAAGCTTTTGTGCTTAGTTATTATCGAACTTATTTTTGAACGCAGCTGCTCTTTGGACTTTTACATAGTCGTATAATATTTAAAACTAGCTCGCTCCGCTCGGGTTCGTCCCTAGTTACGTTTCGACGTTTAGCTCAGAGATGAGATATTTTCCCGCAGTAAAAATTTTCCTATATGTTGACCCGGATAACCCGCTATCATCATGCCAAATTTCATCTAAATCTGTCCAGTGGTTTTCCCGTGATGCGGTAACAGACAGACAGACAGACAAAAATTCTAATGTAAATACTATAGATTTGGCTTCTGTATCGATAATAAAGTCTATTTTAATAAGATTTTCCAAAAAATATTTAATGTACAGATTCGGCTTAGTTACAACTTTGTTATATGTATAGATTTTAACCTGCCAAAATGTATGTAAATTTAATACTAGTTTGTCCACAATTTTCTCGAAAGCTTATGGTACTCATGAATAGTGAGATAATTATTTATTATTCAAATAAATTTAAATAAGCTCTCGTAAGCTCAAGGCAGTGGTAGCCCAGTGGTAATGCGTTCGCTTGGGAAACCGAGTGAAGCGGGTTCAAATCGTGAGGAAACCTGCATGTCTCAGAGAACCTAGCAAGTTTTCGAAAGACATGTGAAGTCCGCCAATCCGCACTTGGCCAGCGTGGTGGACTATGGCCTGATTCCCCTCGTATTGAAGGGAGGCTCGTGTCCAGCAGTGGGACATTAAAAAGGGTTGAATACAAGCTCTCATAGGACTTTTGAAGATAAAGTATAAGTCTAAGGATCCCCAGCTAAATGTGTCTGATGACAAAGGAAGAAGCGAAAAAAATATGTCAAGTTGTAGCGCTTAAGTTAAAAACTTCAATTTAATATATCCATGGTTTAAAAAATCTGGATTTGGCCTCTGTATATAATGACTTAGAGGTTATTTGTCCAAGCGACCAATATACCAAAAGAGTTTTAATACAGAATTATTATTAACCTTTTTAAATGTCAATTCTATCGGTATTAAATACGTGCTTTCTATCTAGTACCGGGGCGACCGGAGTTTTTAGCCAAAAGAACAATTTATACCGGCGATCTTGGAAACAGCTTTAACGATTTCGCTGAAATTTCGTATGTCAGGGATTTTCGGGGGCGAAAAATCAATCTAGATTAGTCTTATGTCTGGGATAACGCGTTTTCTTTCGCAAAATATGTCGCTAATTTTCCACGCTTGGGCATAAGCATCGTGGTCAAGCGGCCAAGTACAAAATTGACAATCACAGGTATCTTGTTTTTTGTATTTATTCAAGTATTTTGTTTTTTTTTTTTCATTTTAAAAATAAAATTATACTTTTGGCCAAATACTCCGAGCGAAGCTTAGTCGACCAGGTACTATTATATTATGTGGCATATAGTGCTACAAACACGAATAAACACTATCTACACGTGCCTTCGATTAGTGACGTTAATGTATACAGTTATGATAATTGCGATGTTATCATAAATAATATTATAATTCGTAGATAATTCACAGTAACTAAACTTGAATGCTTATTATGTGTATTGAAATTACATTATCTTTTGTTTATATTTTAGTAAGTAGCGCAGTAATAGCACGCTTCTTTAGAAAATGAATGAGATCAAATGAAGTGGGTTCACATCTCGAGTCGAGTAATTGTGAGATTTTTATGTGCAAATCATTTTTAATATGATTAAAATGCGGTGTAAATTGAATGGAATCATCGTGAGTTTACCAATTTACTTTTGTTCCGGCAATGGGACGTAAAAAAAGCTGAATATTGTGATAGGGTGTGTATGTGTGTGATATATCTAAGTTTAAAAAAGAACCTTTAACGCGAACTTTTGCTACCGATTCACTATTTTGATACTTATATTTAAAAAAAACAAGAAATTAAAAAGTTATTACAAAAATGCTTACAAATATCGTGCTAAAGTCAACATTATTCTAATGCATCCATCTAATGTTAGACATTATGATAATGCGTCACTCATTTTGATGGATCTACGGATGGTACACTTCAATTTAGGGAGAGACTCGTTATAGCCTATAGATTGAGGAAAGATGATCCATAGGTATCTATAAATGACTATAAATGATCTATGAATGATCTATAAATGACATCTTGCTGTTAATAGGCAAATAATGTGATCTATGGCGTTTATAGGCTAATTTAATTGGTCGTATTTGGCGTATCTATAAGGAAGATAATCAGGATTAATGATAAGACTGTCTAATTCTGGTCAAATGTGTCATAATAATTTTTATACTTACCTATGTAAAAATTTGCATAGCATATTTAGTTAAAATTTAATAAAAGAATAACCAAAACCTTGAAACCAAAAACAATTTAATTAAATCACTAAGTAATAAATAATAAAATCTCTTAAAAGACTCCTTTTACGATAAGATACTGTCCGACTGATTTTCGGCCATTTATAATCTTACCATATAATTGAGTAGGAACGGTACCTATGTATGTATGCACTTTTACACATTATGTATGATATTGTAAATATCTTTATTGTATTACTTAATTAGAAAAACTTTCATGTTTAGTAATGGAAAGCTCAAAAAATTATAAATATTTCGATATTTGATATTTGAAATTTTTAATTAAAACTATCTTTTCGGATTATTTAAACAAATATTCTAAAATACTCTGGTGCCATTTTTGGATTTTTAAAATCATTTTTGTAAAATTATGGTTAGGCACTATCTGTAACAAGTATGTAACGCCTTTAAGATTTCCAAAACCTTAGTCTCTACCGTGACCATGATTGCTGTAAAGCATTCGAAACGTCGGGAACCAAAAATCAAAATAAATCCGCGAAATAATCCGAAAAGATAGTTTTATTTAAAAACATTTCTACTAACTTCAAATTTGGATTTTTTGGACATATTACGTGATATTAACATCAATCGCGAACCAAATCTATTTTTTTTAAACAGTTGATAAAGATAACAAAAGACAAAATGTCAGATGATTTTAAAGTCATTGTCTTTTTTAGTTATTGGCTGATGTGTAAACTTAGTTCCTATTTTATTATAATTGATTATATACTTGATCAGATTAGTCATTAGTGTACATCGAACAGATGTGATGGATGGGCAGCTCGTGAACCATGATAGATAATTCAATATCAATGTCCCCTATGGTTATATTGACAGCAAATTGCTTTGGAACAAATCACGGTTCTGTTCTTAGGGTTATAATAACCGTCCTTGAAAGGTCAACTGAGCTTAGGAAGAAATTCATATAATTCATAGAATAACCAGCTATTGTTATACCGAATTTCATCAAAATCTGTCCTATGGTTTTCTGGTGATGCGTTCCCATATATGTTTTTTAATAAAAACTATAGATTTGACCTCTGCTTCGATAAATGACTATTTCAATTAGATTTTTCAAAAAATATTTAATGTACAGATTCGACTCAGAATTTTATTATATGTATAGACTTACTTTTAAGTAGTTAAAACTTCAATAAATCTTTTCAATCGTTGATCCCAAATCAAATTAACTTTTGCGGATTTTAATCACAGATATCTAAGAAAATAAATTCTCTAAGGCGACGTGATCGAGTAATACTATTAGCACTATTTAATACTCATTTCATTAACTTTTATTACCGTGTGATCGGTCACCTTTTTCTAGTGATGAATTGTGGGCAAGTTCTTACTTAGCTACTTCTATTAATTTTCTTCAAATTTAAATCTTGGTTTTTACAACCTTTTTTTAACTTAACTATTTAATTTTTGTTCTTTAATCGAATGCTTTTAGTAAATTTAATCCATCAATTTAGATAATTTTATAATATTGATTTATTTTTGTATCACTGTCTATATTATAATTTTGCATTTTCCAAGTTTATATGAATGTGTTTTTTTGTTCTTCTTTACGCTGATACGTCTGAATAGGTAGCACATACGGTAAGTGTTATTAATAATAATAATAAATATGCTGCGACATTAACACACAGCACCATCTAGTTCCATGGTAAGCTACGAGGCTTGTGTTATGGATACCAGATAGTTGATGCACTACACATATATAATTTTAAATACATACATATAATAAATATAAACATTATTGACTGGAGTACAAACATTTGTGCTTATCACACAAATGAGTGCCCCTAGCGGGACTTGAACCCGCGATCGCCGGCATAGAAAGTAGAGTCACTACGAACTGAACGAAGTTTACTTAAAACCCCGCGCAAATGAAATATTATAGGTGTAGGTATACTGTGTAAGAAACCTCAATATTATAATTTTTTTAATTTATCAAAAAACGTGTTGATAGAAAGACATTTTGCTTTTGCACCAAATTGCATGTTAATCAAATGCCTCATTCAATCTAGATGTTCAAAGCTTCTAATTATACAAGAATGTTGTTAATTAGCGAATCATATAATGACAGTGCACCCGATAATTGCATACATACGGAATACATGATTACCCTTTTATTTAAAACTAGCGACTCACTCTCGCTTCGTTCGGGTTCGTCTCTAATTTAAAAGCCCATACAAACTTTCATCCCCATTTTCATCCCCTCAAGGAATGATTTCCGTTATGAAAAGTCCTATGTCCTTCCCAGGATCTCAAACTATCTTCCTATCAAATTTTATCTACATCGTTTCAGCAGATCCAGATATTACCCCCTACAACTTCACAAACTCAAAAACCTTATTTACATCTTTATAATATTAGATAGATAAGGAGCTCGACCTCAATTCACTTAGGTCTGAATTACGCTCATACTCTATAGTCCACCTTTCAGTTCATTTTTCAGTTATAATATTAACTAGCGATTTACTCTGACTTCGCTTGGGTGTGAACCTAGGTCTTTAGGCCTAACAGAAGCCTATGTATTACTCCAAGTCATACTCGTATTTTATCTGTATGCTACATCAAAACCTATCCAGCCATTTACCTAAAGGTAAAGGAGCAACAATCATACACACATACAAACTTTCAAATTCACATATTCCGATAATTCATTCCTTTCTAACATCCCACTGCTGGGCATGGGCGTTCCTCTAATTCGATCGGGATCAGATCATAGCATACCACAATGTGGCCAAATGCAGCTTGGTGGATTTCAAAAACTGATTCGGTTCTCTCAATCATTCAGGTTTCCTCATGATGTTTAATTTTTAAATATATGAATCAAAAAGTTATTTACTAAAAAAAGTATATATAATACGAATAGGATGTAAAAAAAATAATATGAGATTCGAAAATATAATCAAAATTTTAGTATAACATCAGTGTTTTTTACTGCTCTAATGTCTATAGAATAACAGAATAAACATAAGATTTTGTTTTCACTAAATTTGTTCTTACTAAAATTTAGACCTACCTACATTTCAAAATATTCGATAATGATAACAGATTAATGTATTTTTTTATTTTTACCGTTCTATTGTCTGTGGCCTAACAGAGTAAGCCCAGGATCTTGTTTTCACAGTTTGATTATGTAAACTTCGAAATATCCGGTATATTGACTTTTAATACTTCGTTCAAACGTTTTAGGCTTTGTATTTGATAACTAGTGACTCACGCTCGCTTCGCTCGGGTTAGTCCCTAGTTGCGTTTTAACGTTTAGTATAGATCTGAGAACTGTCTGAAAACAGAGATGAGATATTTTCCCGCAGTAAAAAGTATCCTGTGTGTTGACCCGGATAACCAACTATCGTCATATCAAATTTCATCAAAATCTCATCAAAAAATGGTTTTCTTGTGATGCTTTCCCAGATAGACAGACAGATAGGCAGATGGAGACAGATAGACAAAAATTCTAAAAACTATATATTCGGCCTCTGTATCGATAATAATGACTATTTCAATAAGATTTTCCAAAAAAATATTTAATGCACAGATTGGACTCACGATTAGTTAGAATTTTACTATATGTATAAAAAAAATGTCAAAATAGATAGTGGTTGAATTAAAAAAAAAACAAAAATAATATTCCATTCAAACATTAAAACATTATAATAATTTTTTGAAAACAATAATTTAGGTTATTGGTTTAGCTAATGTCATCGAATTTTCAAGCTAAAGGAACTGGCGAGCAGCACTGTGTGTAATATTACATGAACCATTTGGAGCCACTTTTGACCCCCTCATAACTCAAAAATCATTTCACATAAACATGTCGAATTTGGCTCATATATTGAAACTTGCGAGATACATATGTACTTTAAATTTCATAAATATACCTCAAACGGTTATTTAGATATTAACATACTAAAATCGTAATTTTTATCAATGACTATACATAAAAACTCTAACCTAGTTCCAGACGACCCAGAAAGTTGAAATTTGGTATTCAGAAGGGTAATCGTGTGCATACTGAGGGGAAAATCCGAAAATTTGTAAAATTTGAAAAAGTTGGAATTTCAATTTATCCTAAGCTATCTACGAAAAAAAATCAGGATTATCTACAGAACATGGTACCCATTTAGAACTCAATTCTTTTGTCGGTGAAGTTGACAACAACGCTTATTCTTAATATTGAACTTGGCTCCCATTTTTACATGTATGTTTTTGATGGGATAATAGATTCTACACGTAAGTCGTAGGTATGTGATTTAAATTAAAAAAAATAGGTTGAAAGATAGCAAAATGGCGATTTCATTGTGACCTTTGTGACCTAATGTTGTGATTGTTTAAAAACTAAATATTTTTTCCCAATTAATACATTTCTTACACATCTGTATAAATATTATAAATGTGAAAGTTTGTGAGTATGGATGTTTACTACTATTTCACGCCATAACAGTTAAACGGATCTGGATTAAATTTGGCACAGAAATAGATTATAGTCTGGAACAGTATGTAGGCTACTTTTTATCTCGGAAAAATATACGGTTCCCGAGGGATAGATTTGTTTTTCTAGAGGAAAACCTGAGCGAAGCGAAGGGGAGCCGCTAGTATATTATATATTTTAATACATTATAAAAAATTCCATAAAAAATATAGATATTAATAAAACATTGAAAAAATGTAGCTCTAATCATCCGTAATTATTATCTCGGGATATTACTATTATGTGAAGCTGACAATGTAATTTAGCCTAATTGTTAGGAAACCGCAAGGAAATTCTTGGAAAATTTGATAAATTCACATGAAATACGTCTTTATTCTGAAGATATTTCCTTTACAAAGGGAAGGATAGTAATAATATTATTTTAGGTCAAGGGCACGAAATATTTTTGATCCCTTTTGTAGTGACATTTTGTTATCATGAAATTCTTTTATATTTAAAATTATACACATAAATATAATTTTATATATGTATTTATATATATTTGTATTACGACACGTTTGGCTTAGTTTGTAGTGACCTTACTTTCTGTGCCAACCGTCGCGGGTTCAAGTCCCGCTGGAGGCATTCATTTGTGTGATGAGCGCGATGTTTATACTCCAGTCATGGGTGTTTATATTTATAATATGTATGTATTTAAAGTTATAAATGTGTAGTGTATCAACTATCTGGTATCCATAACAGAAGCCTCGTAGCTTACCATTGGGAGTAATTGGTCCTGTGTGTTAATGTCCCAACATATTTATTTATTTATTATTTATATAAAAATGTTAGATAATATTATATTTATTAAATATTTAAGTACAAATAAAAAATGTATATAATTTGAAACCGTTAAAATACGTATTATAATATCACTGCATTTAGGTTATAGAAAAGTCCCATTCATTAGGAAATTACAATAATTAATTAAAGACACAATAATGTAATACATATCTGTAAATTAAATATTTTTTTGAAAAATTTATTGAATTAGAATTTTTGTTTATCTTTCTGTCTGTCTGGGAACGCATCACGAGAAAACCACTGGACAGATTTTGATGAAATTTGGCATGATGGTACCTAGTTATCCGGGTCATATAGGATACTTTTTAAATCGGAAAAATATCTCATCTGTGAGAAATCTATACTAACCGTTACAACGTACGTAGAGACAAACCCGAGCTGAGCGAGGGTGAGTTGCTAGTACCTACGTATACAAGTATAAATTATACACGTAGAAATTTAAAACATTAAATATATTTCTAAAAGCGACAGTTTAAGTGAAAAATCCACACTTTAAGTACATTTAAGAATATTTTCAGTGATTTTTTATCATAGTTCTCTCGTGTAATACAATTTTGGGATGTATCATACAGTAAGTTAACAGTATGTTGTTACAGCAGAGCGTGAAATATCATGCTTTTACTTAAGCTGTCGCTGTCGCTGTCGCCCGCGGCTACACTCGCGTCAGTAACAATATTACTATGCCAAACTAGAACGCCTAAAATTCAAGTAACAAAGACGACAAGTTTGGCTCAGTTTGCTGTGGCAGCAGTCGCGGGTTCGAGTCCCGCTGGGGGCCTTCATTTGTGTGATGAGCACTAATGTTTGTACTCCAATCATGGGTGTTTATATGTATAATATGTATGTATTTAAAGTAATATATGTGTAGTGTATCAACTATCTGGTATCCATAACACAGGCCTCGTAGCTTAACATAGAACTAGAAGGTCCCGCTCGACCGCTGGGAGCGAACGTACGTGCCCCGCGCGTCGAAAACGGCGCTCCATATTATAATAGCGAAGAAACGGCGAGAAACAGTTTTTAAATCAATTAAAAATAGAAAACGGACTATAAAATTCATAAAAACTATATAAATCAGTGTCATAAGTGACAGTGCTACTAAAGACGCAAATTGTGGTAAAAATAGTGCACGAAATAGCCCAAAAATTTGACAAAAATAGACAATTTTAAAAAATTTTACACTGTTTTGGCGTGCGGCGCGCGATTAGTCGCGATGACCTATACTTTTTATTAGTGCGTTATAAAGTGCTTAGTGAGACCTTTCCAACGATACCAAACTCGGATTTTTTGGACTTTGGGAACCTAATGAAATCGTCAAAAAAACAACTTTGTGAAAATACCTCTTTTCTGTACGGAGAGAGAGAAAGGGAAAAAATCACCACCACCTGAAAGAAGACAACGAGCCCAGCTAGAAAAGGTGTCGCGCACTGAAAAATTCCTAATAATATAGAAGATACAGCGATTTGAAAATCTGAAAAAATTTCATCAAACTTCACAACTAAATTAAAAAAGATTTTCAGTGACATTTTTAAAATTAAAGTTAAATAGTTTTTTAAAAAACATTAGAGTAACTCAAAATTCTGTAAATTACATAATAAAATAAATAAAACTCAGTCTCAACAAACAAAGAGATCGAACAAATTCTGTTTGCTGTACATAAGGGGAGGAGCTAAAAAATTGATATTGCCAAGATCGAGCAGGACTTTAGAATAAGTAATAGTTTAAGTAATTTATAAGACAAGATTGAACCTGAAGTTCATAGTTATTTATTTATAAATATCAACTACTAGAACTTTTATATATTAACTTAGACCTTATCACAAGGCCTCAAGGTTGTATTTAGCTAGAATAATCGAACCCGCTACAATAGCTAACAACCACTGACCCACAGGGGACTTTACTTGGAGAAAAAATTGTTGCTAAGCCCCTGTGTACACCCCCCCCCCCCCCTCCGCCCACGCCCACCACCCCTCCTCTAACAAAATCCTAAATAACTCGTGCACCACTCAACCGATTTTAATAAAAGAGGTGTCGGGTGAAAGGCGCTGGCGAGCCGCACTTAAAACTCATAAAAAAAATATATATTTGAAAACCCCAATTGATAGTAAACCGGAAAAAACGCCCCTGTAGAAAAACCTACTCCTACGATTTTGGTTTTAAAATATATAGTATAGACTGACTTACAAAAACCCTACACAAAATTAAAATAGAAAAATTCCTATAAATAACCCCACTAAACCCTCAAAACTAGAATAATTGCCCAACTCACTCAAAAATTGAGATAGAGACCCCGAGTTTGGATTCTTTAGAAAGGTCTCAGCCAACCCTGCAACCCCCTGCCCTTAGTTTCAACCCCCCTTGTACCCCCATTTCCCCTTCCTCTGTACAAATTTCAAAAAAAAAACTTTTTCCTCATAAATTAAAATTTAATTATAATTTAATTATAATTAATTGGGTTCTATTATATATAAATTAGTTTAAGAATAAGTTGACCTTATACCGACTGTTCGAGCCATATACACTCGGATATTTATATTCTTGACGTAGACCGAATCGCCCCGACAAAATGTATCGTACACCAAAGACATCCAGGCCGTCCTCGAACGTAAAACCAACTTCGTCCAAAACCGCAAAATCTAAAAGCCCGCCAAAGTGTACTGAATTAATACCGGACTTTAGTAACGAAACGGAACAATTAGCAAAAGCGAGAGAATTCTTCGAAACAGCTATGGAAAATATGAAACAACCAAGTAACTTAAAAAAGACGATCAAGGACGAGATTAAGAAATGCCTCGCAGGTTTGTACAAATTGACACTGGACATGTGCAAGGAGAACGTTAGATTGACAGGAGAAAATTGTGTAAGAGAAATAGACAAAGTAACAGAACCCACTATAATGGAACACACACAAAACCTGATAGTGACATTCGATGGTAAGATGGATGCAATATACCAGGAGACAAAAATCCAAAATGAAAATATTAGTAAAGAAATACAGGAGATAAAGGAGAACTTAAAACAAATAAAAGAAGAACAGGAAAAAAAACAAACCCATATTCAGACAATAGTAATGGAAAACCCATATCCGAAAACGTATGCCCAAGTGGCTACAGAACCTCTAAAACCTACCCATTGCCTTCTAGTAGGTACTGACAATACATTTGACACGAGCGAGGACGTAGCCACTAAAATTAAAACAACGATAAAGGCAAAGGAGATGGGATACCAAATTTCAAAATTCAGAAAAGTAAAGGACCAGAAAATCCTAATAGGATCAGAAAGTAAGCAAGATTTGGAAACAATAAAAACTACCCTGCAAAGTCATAATTTTAAAGTGGAGGTAAAAACTAATAAAGACCCACTAATAATAATTAGAAATATAATAAGTAGCAACACGGATGAGGAAATAATAAATGCAATTAAAATACAGAACCAAGAACTAATTCAGCATATCTCGGAGGAGGACTACAGGATACAAGTACGCCACAGGAGAAAAGCAAGAAACCCAGCGGAAACCCACGTGGTTCTGCAGGTTTCCCCTTTAGTGTGGAAATCGCTGACTTCAGCAGGCAGAATCTATGTGGATGTACAAAGGGTCCCGGTATTCGACTTATCGCCGCTAGTGCAGTGTTCGAGGTGCTTGGGATTCGGCCATGGCAGGAAATGGTGTACGGAAGCCATCGACCTGTGCAGTCATTGTGCAGGGCCGCACATGAGAACCGAGTGCCCCAGCCGGCTGGCGGGAGAGCAGCCAGTATGCAAAAATTGCCAGCACGCCAAACTGCATGACACGGGACACAACGCCTTCGACACTGTATGCCCGGTTCGGCAGAAGTGGGATGCCCTCGCCAGATCCAGCGTGGCGTACTGTTGACATCACCCAAATCAAGCATCAGACTCGTACGCGCAGGGTATCATAAAGATACCCAGGAATATAAGCAGTACTTTGTTCCAAACGCAAAGTCGAAAAGCACAGAAATTTACAACAAACAATTCAAACATTCTAAATAAACTAGAAATAAGATAAATAAAAAGTAGTACATGCATAATGAAAAAAAAATATAACAAAAAAACACACGTTGAATACACTCTATATTTAATACAGACCTTATATTAACGAAACACAAAAAAAATTTTATTATATATTATATATATATATATATATATATATATATATATATATATATATATATATATATATATATATATATATATATATATATATATATATATATATATATATATATATATATATATATATATATATATATATATATATAAACCATCATGCAGTACGAACTAAGTAAATAATAGATAACGTATGAAACCTTAGTATAAATATATATTATGAAATATATATTATGTACTAAATCATGTAATAAGTAGAAAGTAGTACATATAGTTTAATTAGTAGTTGTTTTAGAATAGTCAAACATACAGTTATTATCTAGATACAAAATAAAAATTGATGAAATAAAACAAATTTAAACTATGTAAAAAATTAAGACTTAATTGACACAATAAGCATATGATTAAGCAAATGATTAAGTGTAAACCCCATGTAAACTAAGAATTATATGTAATAAATAGCAAAAACTATATAGTGTAAGAGAGTTAGTAATAAGAATAACAATAAAATAGGAAATAAGTTAAATAGATAAGCAAAATGTAGAAAAAGTACACACATACATGTAATCAAAAAATGCAAGATTAAGCATAAAAATTTCAAAACTGTAACTTAATAGACTCCCCCAGTAACATAAAAGTATAAAAAGTTCCTCATTGCTAAAGTAATAAATAATGTAAAAATAGAATGTAAAAAATCACAAACCCCTCAGGTTTAATAATTAAAATGTAATAATTCGACATTGTAAAAAAGGTCTCCGACCACCATGTCGGAGGAAATTCGGTCTTAAATAAAAAAAAAAAAAAAAAAAAAAAAAAACATAGAACTAGATGGTGCTGTGTGTTTAATGTCCCAACATATTTATTTATTATTATTTATTAAATCGACCAATATTACTCAGAAATTGTACACCTAAGTAGTTTTGTAGAATATTCCATAATATATAAAAAGAAAAACTTTTTCTTTTCAGTTATATTATAGTTTTAATAAATTAAAATTGTATGTTGTTAAAAACAACACACATTATTAAATGTATTTATTGGGTTGAATTGACGGAATGGATTAACTTATGAACTATACTGAAATTCATGACTGTAAGTTATAATTCTATCATTCTAATATTCTTTATTTACCATGAAAAGTACATTTTTCATTAACTATCAATCAATTTTAAGAAAAAAATTCACATAAAAGTCCATATTATGTGTGACTATGGAATCAATTAGGCGAGACGCTGACGCAAAAATGAGGCTGTTAGTCCAGCGAATTACTTGAACTAAATAGCCTCTTACTATTTAGACGTAGATAGCACATGATAAAGAAATATTATTATTAGAAAATTGACGACACGTTTGGCTCAGTTTGTTGTGCGCTGTGCCAGCGGTTCAAGTCCCGCTGGGGGCATTCATTTGTGTGATGAACCCGAATGTTTGTACTCCAGTCATGGGTGTTTATATTTATAATATGTATGTATTTAAAGGTATATATATGTAGTGTATCAACTCCCTGGTATCCATAACACAAGGATCGTAGCTTACCATGGAACTAGATGGTGCTGTGTTAATGTCCCAATATATTTATTTATTTATTGTAAAAATTTAATTATTTTTTTAAAAGTATATTATATTAAATTTCTAAAATACTGTTTTTAATTTGGGAACACATAGTCAATAAAAAAAATAGTTTCTCTTGAAAGTAGCCCTTACTCCTGTCTTGATTCTTTTAATGTTAAGTATTAATGGCATTTGAAACTACCTTGTTTATCACATGGTTAGAATGTAATTCTGTAGATTCGTAGGTCCAAGGTTAAAGCTTGGTGCTGAGCCAAGTAAAATTATTGTATATTTTAGTCAAAGATTACGCAGTAACTGTACGGAGTTGGAATTGGCGTAATTATACCCCCTAGATTTAGAGAGAATTTAAAACTCTTAGTCCTGCGTCTGATTCTTACTGATTATGTCAACTTGTAGATCCACCGGACTTTGAAAATGAAAAGAATTAAAAGTGTACTGTGCTTCTTAGTGAAATTGGTCGCTGTGGCCGAAATAGATCAACTTAAAGGCAATAGGACTTAAAGGCAATTATCTAAATAATAGGCTTGAACACTGAAACGTATCCTAAACGTAATCATCATAGTGTTTTAACTTTAATTTTCGTATGTTATCATCAACAAATTATACGCTTCACACTGCCTTTTTGGTGGAGTGAAGCCTCATGGGTGTTCCGAAGGCACGATAGACTCAATAAGGAAATTCTTCCTATATTGCGCTAATAGCATTTATAAATTTTGAGAATTTCATTATGACAGTATAATTTAATGAAAAATTTTGATCCTTACAATTATATTTATGTTGAGTGATATAGCAATGTATGCTGCTTATTTTAGTTTTACTAGTATTTTAATATAAAAGTATATTTGTATGTTATTATGTGTATCCGTTTGTTTGCAAAAATCGTCGAACCAAAATGTAGATTGTTTTTTTTACATAAAAAAAGAGATTATCAAAGAAATGAATAAAAAAATTACCAAAAAATATTTCTTTGTTAAAAATTGCACTGTTAATAAGTAAAAAAATCATTTCATCATCCTTAAAAAAGGGGGATCAAAACTTAATGATATATAAATTTACTTTAAACATCTTTTTTTTTTCTTAATATTCTCATTGAAAAATACCAAAAATATCATTTTAATAATAATTATATATAAGGATATAATAATATAATATAAAGCTTATTCCATAGTCAAAGTTTAAGAACTATTTCTAAACATAATAGCTACCACAAGTAGTTTTTGTTGTAATAAAGGTTACATCCCAGATGGAATCAAACCGAACATTTGTCACAAGCGTGACGTGAGGATATCTCGGTACAATTTTTGTGGCTATATGAGATTAAATAATGATACGATCTTAGAGGTATTTTCTTGGAGTTTTTTTTATAATATGAAATCTTGATTAAGTTGAATGTATTGGCAGCTTTTGTTATATACAACAGTTGTTATGTTAATTTCAATTTCCTTTATCAGTAATTTATGGATGGCCATTTCAGTCCGGAAAAGATTTAAGACATATCTTTCTTAAATCAACTTATCATTGTAGTGATAATAGTTTTAAGCTGTCTCCCTACTTTATACGATCGCAGATTATGAAATCCAGAGTTCGATTCCATGCTGAAGCTAAAAGAGTTATTGGGGGTTTCTGCTAAAAAAAGTAGTCCCAGAAACATGACTGTAATTGTGTAACCTGACTGAAATTGACCAGGAGGTATTTGAAAGAAAAAATAAGAAATATATAGCCATTATTATTTTAAATATTAATATAATAAAGAACAAATACATACATATACTATTTAGTTTGTCACAAAAAATCGCTATATAAAAAAATAGAACTAATTTTTGTAATTTTATTTAAAACTCCATCTGTGGTCATAATTTGGCTAATTTGTTGGTAAAGTAATAAAATTCAATTAGTTTTCCACATAATTAATTGTAATTACTTTATATAATCTACTGTGATTTTATTCGCTAGTAATAACGAAAAAAGATCCAAAAATTCTTAATTTTCACTTAACAAGTAGTTTAATCAACTTTAGAAAATAAGATCATTTTTAAAGTAACAATTTTATAGTGATCAAAAATATATTATTTTTATAATATATATGTATAATGTAGTGTTAAAATTATTTTAACTTACTAAACTTAGTAATAAAAATAAATATGTTGGGACATTAACACACAGTACCATCTAGTTCCATAGTAAGCTACGAGGCCTGTGTTATGGATACCGGATAGTTGATACGCTACACATATAGGTATAACTTTAAATACATACATGTCATAAATATAAATACCCATGACTGGAGCACAAACATTCGTGCTCATCACACAGATGAATCCCCCCAGCGGGACTTGAACCCGCGACCGGTCAGCAAGTAGGGTCACTACAAACTGAACTAAGCTGAGCGTGCCGTCGTAGTGCTGCCATTACTGAAAAAGAAAAATAAAGACTGCAATTCGTGGGAGGTCAAACCTGTCGCACATGCAGCAAAAGGTAAAAGGTTTTCTTTTTTTGTTGTCACACGCGGCGCACTATTTGCAAGAACGTTCTGAAATAGAAATTCTTCCTTTTGCGATTTTTTTTATAAAAATATTATCTCGTTTCATCTTTAAAAAAAGGTTTATGACAATATAGGTTTCGATAAAGCTTATGGAATATATGCTTTTATGTTATAGCAGGTTCAGTGCCCGAGCACATTTTTTGTTTTAAACTTTGTTTTATTGATTAATTATTAGTTCTGAAGTGGATATTTTTTGATTTCTATGTATTTCATCACTAATCTTATAAACGTTTACCAATGATTATCATGTGAAAAACCTTTGATTTTGTCTTCTATAATTTGTAAATTATTAGGACTACCAACCTTATGCAAAAATGGAATTATTATCTCCTAATATTAATGTTACATATCAAACGTTGCCTCATGCCCATGTTACACAAAATACTTTTAATTTTACCACCAACCCTACCATCGTTTAAAAAGATTTAATAGCAACAAGTATCATTAGTTTAAAAACTTCAAGCCCAGATATTCTATAAATTCTCAGCAACACTCTAAGTTTCAAGAACACTCCAACAGCTACTAGTAAATCACGGTCCCGACACTTCGTTGACTTCACGCAAAAACGGATGACCTTCTGCCAACTGAAAACTTTGTTGGAGTTTTGCTACTATTCTAACTTAACTAATGAAGAATCAATGTTTTGCAGCGGTTTTGCTTCTTATTTATTGAGTTAACTGTTTTCTTCGCCAGAAACTTGTTATGTAATTCTTACTTGATCTCTACAGAATATATAAATATAATTCTATCCAATTGCTTATTATCCTCTTGACAAGATCGACTGGAGGATTAAAAGTAGTGACAGCTAAATATTGGATAATAATTGGCCATTGACGATTTCAAAAGAACAACAAATATGTAACGATATAGTTAGTAAATTAATTATAAATATTACTGAATATATTAAGTACAGTTTTATTCAGTTAAGAAACAGGATAATCGGTTCGCAATTGGTAAAGATATTATGTGACATACCCATAAAACTAAACCAAACGTACCCAAATTGAGAATCTCAACATTTAAGAGTTGTATAAAAAAATAAACTTTAACACTAGTAGTTATAATATGTACTACGGTTTTTTAGTTTGGAGTATACTCTTAAATGGCCAGTGGTAGCCCACTGGTAAGGTGCTCGCTTAGTAAACCGAGTAGAGCGGGTTCAAATCCCGGATCTCGCACCTCTCATGATTTCATGTGCGAGTTATTTCCAATATGATTACCTTACGGTGAAGGAAAATATCGTGAGAAAACCTGCATGTCTAAAGGAACTTAGCAAGTTTTCAAAAGACATGTGAAGTCCGCCAACCCACACTTGGCCAGCGTGGCGGACTATGGCCTGATCCCCTAAGCCAATGCCCAGCAGTGGGACGTTAAAAAGGGCTGAATACAATACAATTATACCCTTAAATAGCCCATCTTGTTCTATCCATCCTTCGAATTGAATAAGTCATCTAAAGTGAATATGCACAAAACCTAAAACAGCCAAATCCGCAAGCTGTAGTTAGTGAATGTTAATTGTAATTATGTGTTTAACCAAATCTGATAAAGTGTTTCGTACCAGAGGCTGTTAAATTAATCATTACTGAAACTGACATATTTGTAATAGTGTATATTGTGTAAATGTACGAACAACATGAAATCGATGCGATAGTTATTTGATTTCGAACTAATAAAACCATAAATTTAGCAAACGTAATTAAAATAACATTCACATTCCCTTTTAAATGTGGGCAATATGTTGCAAAATTACCAAATTCAATGCAACCAGTAAAAGTATACGAGCTCGTCGTGGTGATATTTATTTATGTTCAAAACCATTCTAATATCCATATTGAGAGAATATTTTATAGACAAACTGGTTTAATCTTAGTACTACCATTTTAAGGGTGCAGGCAAAGAACAGGGAATGTGACAATTTTTGTTTTTTTTTCTATGCCCAAAGCGAAATGGTAATGTCTATGACATACCGGTAAAGAAGGATTGTCCAAAAATGTACATAGTTAAAAGTTATTTCATACTTTGATCTCAATAAAATATTACACTTCTAAACTTTAAATTGTTTTTTTTTTCTCATAATCATTAGAATATTCCCTGTTCTTTGCCTTTACACTTCATTTATTAAAACCAACTTTCAAACATCAAATAAGCACATAAAGTTTGAACTGTAGACATTGAAGAATTCCACTATCCAAATTCTGGCTCATCAGATTAGCTCTTTAATATTAAGTTATTGTCAAGTCAAAGTCTTCCAAGGTTTAATCAAATGGTTAATTAACCGTTGAGAAATTAAATAACTGATTAGTTAAAAGTAATGAAAACATATTATCAGGATATTTTTTATATAACTTCTATTATCTATTTCATAGAAGCCCTTTTTATTTCCAACTAACAGATGAGCCATTGCCTAAATCTAAAATGTGATCTATCTACTAGCTGAATTTTATCCAAATAAGTTTAGTGGTTTGTTCATCAAAGGCATTAAATAGAAAGAAACATAGGCATATGCTACAGATAGGGTTTTAATATATATCCAGTCAGAAATTTTCGTTCCGTTTCGTAAAATCGCTTTTAATAAATTATAGCCTTTAAAGGAAAGCCCTACATTGGCAGTTCGCTATTAGATAAAAGAACCAAAGCCGTCTCGTATTACGCAAGTTTATATAGGTTAAACGGTAAAATTGCCTGCCTACAGAACGGATAACTTTGACTTTTCAAACTTTACCTAGCAACTGTTATCACTGTATTAATTGACGTCAAAAACCATCTATTTATTTATACTTACATATTATCAAATTGTAACTGAGTCGAATCTGTACATTAAATATTTTTTTGGAAAATCTTATTGAAATAGTTATTATGATCGATACAGAAGCCGAATCGATAGTTTTTCGATTTTTTGTCTGTCTGTCTGGGAACGCATCACGAGTAACCATTGGATAGATTTTGATGTGGTATTATGATATCTGGTTATCCGGATCAACATATACGATACTTTTTACTGCGGGAAAATATCTCATCTCTGAAAAATCTATACTAACCGTTAATGCCTACTACTTATAATAAGATCATAGAAATAATTAGGATAGCGCTAATATTTGTACTTTTTAGTAGCACCAAATAATATCGATATAATTTTGTCCAGCGTCGTCGTTATAGTATTTAATTAAATTATCTAAGAAAATAAGGTGTACTAATTTACAACGTGATGGGTATCGATATAATATGTATAAACATACATATGTAACGAATATTATGATTATTTATTGGATTAATTGAAAAACCTGGCATGACTACAAAATTCTAAATATTAATACGTATCAAAATAAATGAAAGATTTTTTTTTTAATTTTTGTTATTTATTGTAGGTGATTTCTATAAACCGTTATTAATAATTCTTTTTTAATTATGAGATAATAGCTCATGGGTGATCTTATATCTTTCTGGATGTGTTTACCTTGTCGTGGTGATGGGGAACAACCCCATGCTTGTTGTAGTCTGATATTGGGACGATGTTGTTGAGTGTGTAAATGATACTGCGACGCCCTATTAAGGTAGGGGAAGTTCCATTGGGGTTTAGTGGGTAGTAGTGACTTTTCTAACCGGTAAGTTTAACATAACCACCTGTATACAGGTGATATGCGTAAATCCATTTCCCAACATTAAAAAAAGGTGGTTTTATAAAAAAAAATGCAAAAAATCTTTTTGAATAGTAAATGAGTTACATACACAGTGATTTTGATTTGACGTACCTTTGCAATGAAAAAGTAATTATCGTGATTACTTAAGTTTTCACATTTAAATAATTTTTTTTGACGTAACAGCCAAGATAAAGAGATTGACAGATAGCAAAATTTATCGTTTCAAAACTTTAGTAGTGACAGTTGTCATGTGATTAATTCACGTCAACGTCAAGGGGAATCATTGTACAATGCATTCTCACAGAAGCATGGCACGCGCCTATCCATCATAGGGTTAGATGGATTAGGCGTGAACACTTTTAATTCATAGTGATATATAACTAAAACCATATAGGTTTTACTCAACAGCCCTAGAAGTAAGTTTAATATGTTAAGAGCATTTTAAAATAAAATCTTTATTGCGTTTCTGTAACAGTAAAAGATTTATTTCACTTCTAGATTTAGAATTAAATAAATTAAACATTTAAAAAAATACGCTTACAATAAAACAAAATATTATCTTACCTGTAACAATAAAAGAAACTACATTTAAAGCTTCTATTTAAAATCTCTTGATATTTTAATTAAACATATTATATAGAAAATGTATAAGTACAATTCTCAATTATTTTAATGAATGTCAAAGCTTAAGAAAAAAATAAAAAAAATTAAAAGTAAATTTGGAACTGACAAAAAAGTATTTATGAAATAAATATAAACTTATGAAAAGCACTCGCATATGAAGTGGTTTTCTTTACATATATATATATATATATATATATATATATATATATATATATATATATATATATATATATATATATATATATATATATATATATATATATATATATATATATATATATCTGTATATAACTCATGCAGATGAAGAATGAGATTATAGTTAAGTTAAAACTTTTATATATACCTATATACTTTTATGTACCTGTGTTTTGACATTTTATAAGTTGGCTGAATTCTAATTTACAAAGTCGTCAAAAGTCATGAAATAGAAGATATTTCTTTTGCTCATTATTCATTTAAAGATTATACTAGAAAAAATACTACAAAATTTACGGCATGAAATTCTTTACACTCATAGTCCCTATTAGAATATTTCATACGATAACCCGTTCTTGAGATAGCTCGTGAACAGTAGAAGTGCTTATTTTTAAGCAGTAAGTTTAAATTCTATGTTTTATTGAAATTAATTGAAATTTAAGCAAATTGCAGCCTTAAACAATATTTCTAGTTTATCAAAAATATTTACTTTCCTACCAAAATAATTTTATAGTGCTTGGTAATCGTTATTCCTTTATCTTCTAACAATAAAAGATCAAACATCAATATAGCCAATTTTATTTCCCTATATCAAGTGACATATTGTAAATGGCTAAAAGGCTCAAACAAATAAATTTATTTTTCTGTGAAATATTATTGGCAGCAAATGGATGATATTTGAATACAAATAGAACTGTTCAATTGAACTGAGTTAATAGAAAAGGCTGAACTGTGGACAATCGTAAAGCTAGCTATAAAATTAGTTTACGGTCATACTGAAAGTTGATAGCTCTTGGCATTTGATTTATCGTATTGGAATATCAAAAATAAATTTAAGTGTGCATCCTTGTTTATAGCTATATTAATATGGTCGTTCAAGGAAACGTCTTAAATAAATATATAGTATAATATTTATCACTTAATATAATAATATATTGGACGGATGTTTGTTACACAATCACCCCAGAACAGCTGAACGGACCTGAATGAAATTTGGCACATGGATAGTATAAGTTAATTTTTATCCCAGAAATATCCGTTTCCGTGGGATAGATTTGTTTTTGATTTTCAATAAGGACGAATCCGAGCAAAGCGAGAGTGTGTCAATAATATGATTTATAAGTATATTATACTGTCTTTTTGTCCTCAGATTTTAGGTAAATTGTAAAACTTTAATGAATTAATCATTCATCGTTTGAGGCATCATTCAAAAATTTAACGATGTAATAGAAAAAAGAATGAGAGCCAACATTGTGTTTACTAACAAGAGGCGAGACTGAAATAAACTTTATAGGCAGTAGGTACAAATCTCAAGGGAATCAAATATACACTCTATTAAATGGCCCCAGTTAAACAAATCTGAACGTGCTTTGAAGGTCTAAAAATACATAAATTATAGACTTAGACCTTTCGTTATCTCAGTCAAAAAACGAGTACAGCCTCCCCTAAAGATTCCATGACTTCGGTCCAGTCTTGTGCCATCCGTAACCAGTTATACGATTCCTACGTCTTTGACCAAATCGTCGGTCAACCTTGCGGAAGTTCTGCCCGCGCACCATCCGGTACGTGGCCGCTAGAGAAACTTTTGTCCCCATATGTATATATGTATATATACCCAACCCACTGCCACTTAGTTTGAAGCTTAAGGAATCAAAAATAACACATGGAAAGTAATGTTAATGTTATATTATTTATATTTTATTTTAAAATAAGCGAAACAGGTATTTTGGCACAAATACAAACTTTTTTGAATTGAGAATTTTTCCAATTTATTTCTTGGGATATTGCCACGTTAGCTCTTTATTTATTCCTTCTTGATTACAAAAACATGGACCTTAGTTTAAGTTAAAGCGTGACAATAATATCATTTCCTATTTATTAAGTATTATTCAATTATATGTATTTTATAACTTTACATATATTTTAGTTATCTATACATATAAGAAAACTCTATCGATATAGTCACTATTATCGATACAGATGCTGAATTTTTGTCTGTCTGTCTGTGACCGCATCACGAAAAACCACTGGACAGATTTTAATGAAATTCGATATGATGATAGCTGGTTATCCGGGTAAACATATAGGATACTTTTTACTACGGGTAAATATCTTATTTCTGAAAAATCTATACTAGGCATTAACACGTAACGTCGCTAGTAACTAATTAAAAGAATTCAAAAATAGCATACCATTATTCTTTGTCACAAACTAACTTCTGTCAGCAGTTATTTCCGTGTAAACATTTTCATAATATTATGTATCAATTTTATACCAAGTCGTATCTCCAATAGTAATTTGCATGATGCATCAAAATTCTTTATCTATACGTATAATAAAACTGTGGAGGTGGAATGTCTTTTCATAGAAAAAATAAATGCTAAAAACTAAGTCAGGGGTATGAAAAAGAGAAATAGAACAAATCCAGATTTTTTTCAATTTTTTTTGTTTCTTTGCCTGTTTGTCTGTTTGTACGGACTAATCTCCGAAACTGCTGGACCGATTTAAATAAAATTTTGCACCTTATATCCCCCGTCAACATTTTAGGTACTTTTCATCGCGGAAAATTAAAGAATTCTCGTGGGATAGTTAAACATTATAGTAACTTATACAGCTTAGTACACAAAAACTACTGATTGGATTTTAATGAAACTTTACTATAATATAGTTCACACATCAGAATAACAAAAAAGCTACTTTTTATCTCGGAAAAATGTACGGTTCCCGTGAGATAGATTTGTTTTTGTTTAAATTACAAGTATATATCTAGAACATCATTTTAAGTCGTCATTCTGTGACTTTAATAGGTGCGCTATTAAGGTTCATTGAATACCGAAACACTAAAGGAGATGACTATATATAACATCTGTTGAAAATAAGTCAATATTATTTCTCGTATATAAAACTATGAGCTCTAAAATTAAATTTTATCGCCCATCTTTAGATTTTTACGATGCTCGAAGTATCTATCAAATACAATATTTCATTGGACTTCGAGTTTAAATCATGAAGCGATTCAACTTATGTATTGAGAGGATAGCTTCGTTTAGAAAAGTTTAGATTGAAATCTAGAAATATAAAATTTAATATTGACCCAAAATAAATGATACCCAAAATAAATTTATATATATAAATTATGTATTTGTTAGATTTAGACTTGCAAAATTTTAACTTAATGAATCAATTTTCAAAACAGTAGGTACGTAATTTAAATTACAAATGTATTTATTACATTAACAGGCTTTTTCCGTTTGAGCAATTTAAATAACGAAGTCCAACAAAGCCTTTAATGGTTTCTAAAAATTAGAGAAGTCACGCACTCTCCCAAAAAAAGGAAATTGGAGGGCAATAATTATAATTATTACAAAATATATATATTCGTCACGTTCCAAACCATAGCTTTGTTTAATTAAAGAAAAAAGAAGGTACAGAGCTTGAAAAAAATCAAATATACAAGAATTTGATTTAAAACGGTATTTTAAACAAATTTAAGCTTTAAACCAATGCAATAAGAGCTAGAGCTGTTTGAATTTAAAGTAAATTTCGAGCATTAAATTTGGATATTATTCTGTCACGTTTTGTCGTTATTTCATTCTTGATAAATGACAAATTAACATATACACGTAAAATACATTTGACCATCCTCTACATATACAAGTATGTAGCTGTATTTTAATTACTTTTAACTTAAAGGTTATAACCACTTTAAAACATCTGTTAAAAACATAATTTCACCCCTAAGGTGGGGTGGGTGAGGTAGTGGTAGTCCAATGGCAACGCACTCGCTTGGAAAACCGAGTGAAGCGGGTTCAAATCCCGCGTCTCCCACCTCTGATACACTACACATATGTATGTAACTTTAAATACATACATATTATAAATATAAACACCCAGACCGGAGTACAAACATTCGCGTTCATCACACAAATGCAAGCCCCCAGCGGGACTAGAACCTGCGACCGCTGGCATAGCAAGTGTGGTGTATATCACTACAAACTGAGCCAAACGTGTCGTCAAAATTGAATAGTATTTAAAGTTCATTCGGCTTGCTTGACAAGTCTGTTGAATATACGTTAAACATATTGCGCGGTATACGTTTTATTACAGGACAAAGGGCGTGTAAGGGATTTTATTTATACTGTATAACACTACACATTTGATAAAATGTATATTACAGAAGTATTATTAACAATATTGGATAAGGGCGGCATATCTAAGGGGTGAAAAAGGGTTTACATATAAATTCGGAGTATTTCTTTTTGCTTCCTTTTAACCATTGCTAAAACTAAATGGATACAATAATGAAAAACTGTAAAAGGCGGGTGAAAGAAAAATCTTTGGCTTTTCTGGCTTAAAAATATTGTTTAGATTCGAAGCAATAAATCTTATACCTATAAAGGCTAGACCTAATGCGATATGTCATGAAATGTGCTCATTCGGGATAGTGTTATTAAAGCTTCTCCTTGAAACGAAATTGAGGAGCTTCTTTTTAAGGAGAGATATTTATTTTGAATCACTATATTGATATATTTATTGTGAAGATCTATTTCTTTTGAATTATCTTTTTTATATATCTAATTATTTATTTATAACTGCCTCGGTGGTGTAGTATAGTATAGTGTAGTGGCTAGCATGTATGGTTGCACATCCTAAGGTCCTGGGTTCGAGTCCTGGGTCTGGTCAAGTTTAGTAATTGAGTCTTTCTGTATCGTATCGCCTCAGTAACAACCCGGAGTTGGGAAGTCGGCGGTGTTTCACCCCCATGCCTCGGAGAGTACGTAAAGCCGTCGGTCCTGCGCTTTAACTCTCACCGGTTGTGTCTCATGTCGTCCCACCGGAGTATGAGAGTGACAGGAATAGAGAGTGCACTTGTGTCTGCGCGCACACTTTTGCACTATAATATCTCCTGCGCAGTTGATTAGTCTCAATGAGATTGGCCGCCGTGGCCGGAATCGGTCAGGAGGACATTATTATTTATATTATTACTATTTATTTATATAAAGATATATAGCTTATTGCAATATATATAATATTATTGGATTATCTTATTAAACTTAGCTTTATAATACTAATCAAAATCAAAAATCAAATTAAAATAGTGGTTAGCTAACTTTTTTTGTAAAATAAAATTTCTTTGTAATACACTAAGAATTGTTTCGGCTGCTTTAAAAGAAATCAGTCAAGTGCGAGTTGAATTCGCACACGATGGGTCTGTATCAACGTACATGTACTTTTTATGAACATGACTGTAACTCTATGTATGTAGTATATTAACTTCGATAATTGATTACGAACGTAAAAATGTTTCTTGTATTTTTATTTTTTTATTACTTTTATTATTTATAAATAAATAAATATAAATATGTTGGCACATTAACACACAGCATCATCTAGTTCCACGGTAAGCTGCGAGGCCTGTGTAATGGATACCAGATAGTTGATACACTACAAATATATAACTTTAAATACATACATATTATAAATATAAATATAATTTGTTGTTATGGCGGCAATACAAATACATACTCTATGAAAATTTCAACTCTACCAGTTACATGAGCCCTCTGACAGATGGACGGACGGACCAACGGGCAGCCGAGGCTTAGTAACAGAGTTGGCACCCTTCGGGTACGGAACCCTAAAATCGGAGACCTCTATACAGTTTTAGTCTTTACTAATCCTTATTAAGGGTGCAATTATTGATTTAAAAGTAATTTTAAAGTCTTTTTCATTAAAAAAACCGTAATCAAATAAAAAGTTTAAACTGTATCAATTATAATTATCAGAAAACCAGTTAAATTTACTAAATCTCAATTCAATCAGTTCAGTGGTTAGGCGTCGAACTACCTACTAATATCAAATAAGTGAATAGATAATTTTGCAAAGCCTTTTCGCTCGTACATTCGCTCTTAAATAACTCAAAATTAAATTTATAGTGTTTTCAAAGATATAAAATGTTCATATAAACTGTTACTTACTGAGTGTTTAAATTTTTTTGTGCCAACTGCAATGCGGAAGCTATTCATGAAAAAAAGGAATATCAAAGTTAATACTTGAAAATATATTTATTTATCTATACATATAAAAAAAATTGTAACAGAGTCGAATCTGCACATTAAATATTTTTTGGAAAATCTTATTGAAATAGTCATTATTATCGATACAGAGGCCGAATCTATAGTTTATAGAATTTTTGTCTGTATATCTAGGATCACATCACGAGAAAACCACTGAACAGGTTTTGACGAAAAGAATGATGATAGCTGGTTATCCAGGTCAACATAATATAGGATACCTTTTACTGCGGGAAAACATCTCATCTCTGAGAAATCTATACTAAACGTCCAAACGTAACTAGGGATGAGCCCGAGCGGAGCTAGGGTGAGTCTCTAGAATAAAATGTAATTAAATTATAAAAGAATCAACATAGCTTATACACTAAATGTATGTACGAAAAATGTTATTTTTTTCTTGACTGAGAAACAAACAAAAAACCATACAATTTTGCCATTGTACATAATATTAGTTACGCTTATGCAAGATGATTTTATATTGAAAATACTTTGAGTAAGAGCGACGTTCATATTCAAATGTGACTCACGTGTACAGTTAGAAAGATTTATTTCAACATGGACTACTTGTGAAAAGAAAGTATTTCATATCTCTGAAAAAACTTAAGAGGAGGCTCCCTAAATTTAACGCTGATTTGCTTTCATATTCTATGTATACCAGACATTAAATCAATGTGATAATTTCAATGTATGATTTTTAAACCTTTTTCTATGGATCAGAAAAAACAGAAACACAATTGGATGAAATTTTCTCGATAGTTTTATTTTTTAAAAAATATGCCTTTTTTAGAGATTAATGGATTTTACTCTTAAACTACTTCAGTTATATACGCAAAAAAAATACTCTGAGAAGGAAAATATAGTTTATTATCTTCTGTATGAAAGACATTTAAATTGACCAATTATTATTCTCATAATAAATTAAATTAGATTTGAGACTTACGTTTTTTAATTCTGTGCAAGAATAAGATCGATCGGATATTCGATATTCAACCTTGTTCGCAAGCAACTAAGGTGCAACGACGATAATGATTCAGTCGGCCGCTGGCCCTTGACGAGGTAGGACCTATGTCGCTTTTGCTCGCGCACAACCCCCCCGCTAATTCATCGAATTATTCATTCTTTGGACATAGTGTAAAAAATCAACGTTTTTTGCTTTTTATACATAGCTTAGTAAAAACAACTTTAAGTAACACATTTAAGGTTGAATTTACATTATTGTATATTTTTTAAACTAGAATTACCTAAATACAGAATACTTTTGCTTATGATTTTTTGTGTAATATCTAGTTTAGTGATCGATGATTCCGTTCTGTCGTATACTAAGGGTTTCGCGCGGCTATGCTTGTGATTAATATTAAATATGAATAAATAATATAATTAATAAATATAAATCATTTACTATGCGCGTTGTATGTATGTAAGTGTTTGTATATATAACATACATACATACATGTGTTTGTATATATAACATATATACATACATACGCGTAGGATTTGGACGCGGGTTTCAAATAAATCTACATGTAACATACCTACCAAATTTCATAAACATAACGCGAACTTAGCTAACCATAACTAGTACGGGTAAGTAAGTATATCATAATAAAACATTGGTTATGTTTGTCCCTCAAGGATAATGCAGATTTCTATCACAGAAATAATTTTCAAATCGGACTGGTAGGTACCTATCTACATATGTAGTTTAGCAGATTACATATCTTCATATTTATAACTTTACCTTTTATTATGTACATATAAGTATATACGGGGCCATTTTAAATTTACTGAAGACCTTTTGTGAATATATTATTTACATCATAACATCGTCGAAGTTTTTTTATGTAAGATAAAGCAGTATGTAACAAGTTAGTGTAAATATGTTATTTGAAGTGGCGCCCCTGGTGTAATAGGCACAGTGGCCAGTGAGCGCAATCAGCTGAGCGCGGGCGTCGAGCGGTTAGAAAGCCAAGCGCTTAGAAAAAAAAGCAAATTTATATTTATACAGATAAATAAAATTGGAGTGTCTGTTTGTAATATTAAAATAACCGCTTTTTACTAAATGCATATGGATGTATACACGGTACATATACCAAAACAACATTTGTTACAATTTCTGTCTGTCTGTCTGTTTGTTCCGGCTAATCTCCGAAACGGCTGGAGCGATTTTGACGGGACTTTCACTGGCAGATAGATAGCTGATGTTATAGGGTATATATAGTTGTCCTTTGGCTACTTTTATTTTAGAAAAAGAATCAGGGTTCCGCAAAAAAAAATTAAAACCCTGAAATTATGAACAAAATCCGCGTACGGCCTACGCACCCGAGCAAAACGAGAGTAAATCGCTATATAATATTTAATTTAAATGAATATCTTAAGAGTTAGCAAGCTACTATTTATATAGGTATACCTAAACATAGCTAACCGGGAAAACGTACCTAGGGACGAACGCGAGCGAAGCGAGCGTGAGTTGCTAGTCTATACTCATATTATAAAGCTGAAGAGTTTGTTTGTTTGTTTGGTTGGTTGAACGCGCTAATCTCAGGAACTACTGGTTGGAATTGAAAAATTCTTTTTGTGTTGGATAGTCCATTTATCGAGGAAGGCTTAGGCTATAGAACATCACGCTACGACCAATAGGAGCGGAGCATAAATGAAAAATGTTGCAAAAACGGGAAAAAATCATTCCTTTTGAGAGCTTCCGTTGCGTGCGCTGCGTAAGCGGTTGAAGTTACGCAAAAATCGTGTATGATGGAATTGTTCTCCTTTAAAAGTTCTAAAAAAAAGTCCGCGACAGCATATGTCTATCTTTTAAGGTTGACTCAAAATAACCCTTTTTATGGCAATCAAATTTGTTCTAAAATAATGCATTACTTCCGAAGGTGTTTTTATAAACATGATACTATCCTTATCCAAATAAATACGTTATTCATCACAAGTATTTAATTTTGAATAAAATTGCCCTTGACATAATTTGATTTCAATGAATATCTTAGGAGATATCATAGTTTTAAAATATACATATTTAACTTTACGCGGTCTATGGGTGAGCGCGCTCTCAGCCCGATACAAGGCGAGGGCAGGGCGGTCGTGAGGGGGGAGTCACTATTCCACGCGGACGAAGTCCCGGGCAAAAGCTAGTAGATAAATAAAATTGGCGTGTCTGTTTTAATATTAAAATAACCGCTTTTTATTTATTGCATATGGATGTATACACGGTCCATATACCAAAACAACATTTTTTACAATTTTTGTCTGTCTGTCTGTTTGTTCCGGCTAATCTCCGAAAAGGCTGCACCGATTTTGACGGGACTTTCGCTGGCAGATAGCTGATGTTATAAGGAGTAACTTAGGCTACTTTTATTTCAGAAAAAAAAATCAGGGTTCCGCGAAACAAAAATTAAAACCCACGAAAAGCGTACACATCCGAGCGAAGCGAGGGTAAATCACTATATAATTTAAATGAATATCTTAGGAGTAGCAAGCTACTGTTTATCTATCTTCTTCTTCTATACTATAATAAAACTGTAGAGGTCGAATGTCTGTACATAGAAAAAATATGCTAAAAACCGAGTCAGGGGGGTGTAAGAAGAGAATAGAACAAATCCAGATTTTTTTTTAATTTTTTGTTTTTCTGTCTGTTTGTCTGTTTGTCTGTTTGTACAGGCTAATCTCCGAAGCTGCTGGACCGATTTGAATGAAATTTTGCATGGTGGTACCTTATATCCACGGTCAACATATAGGATACTTTTCATCCCGGAAAATCAAAGAGTTCACGTTGGATAGTTAAAAAACTACAGTAACTTATACAGCTTACTACACAAAAACTACCCATTGGATTTTAATGAAACTTTACAATAATATAGTTCATACATCAGAATAAGCAATAAGCGACTTTTTATTCCGGAAAAATGAACGGTTTCCGTGGGATAGATTTGTTTTTTCTAGAGGTGAACCCGAGCGAAGCGAGGGTGAGCCGCTAGTATATAAATAAACATAGCTAACCGTGAAAACGTACCTAGGGAAGTACGCGAGCGAAGCGAGCGTGAGTCGCTAGTAAAAAATAAAAAAATGTTTCGCACCTTCTGAACCACGTATTTCAATTCGCAAGCCAAGCAAAAGTGGGTGTAGCGGTATGATCTCGGACTAGAATTTCGATGATCGTAGATTCGATTCCCCTCGTGTGTAGACATTTTTTTCCTTTTTCTCAATTTATATATTGAATTTTGAATTTTAATATACAAAGATTTTTCGCATGCGCTTTAATTACTATCCCTTGTTGAAAAGTCCAAAATCCCATTTTTTTATCGTTTCTATGCCTTTTGCATATCTATACATATAAACAAATTGTGACTAAGCCGAATCTGCACATTAAATATTTTTTTGGAATATCTTATTGAAATAGACATTATTATCGATACAGAGACCGAATCGATAGTTATTAGAATTTTTGTCTGTCTGTCTGTTACCGCATCACGGAAAAACTACTGGAGGGATTTTGATGAAATTTGGTATGATGATAGTTGGTTATTCGGATTCCGGGTCAACACATAGGATATTTTTTACTGTGGGAAAATATCTCATCTCTAAGAAATCTATACGTAACGTTAAAACGAGGGTGAGTCGCTAGTAAATAAATAAAAAAAAACGATAAATGATAATAAATAAATAAAATACTTATTTCTTTGCATAATTGAAAAATGAATAATATTATATAAAAATGAGAAAAAGAAAGAAAAATGACTACGCACGGGGAATTGAACCTACGACCTTAGAGTTATTAGACCCAGCTTTTACCGCTACGCCAACTCATACTTGGTATGCATTGTGAAATAAGTGGTTCATAATCATAATCCTTCGATTGCTTTTGATTATTATTTATTCAATACTACAAAAATTACATACTAATTTGTAAATTTTTAAACATCAAATCAAACTAACAAAAACATAAGTAATTTCCTGATAAAATTCCTAAATATGTATTTATATATTATGAATATATAAATACTTGAATAAAATATAATTTACATGTTCAATATCTACTCAAATTCATTTATTGCATAGGAATAAATGTCTTAGCTTTTCGCGATTACTAAATATATACGTATTATAATAAAATAAAATGTTATCGGATCAATTCCCGTATTTTAAATTTTAATAATATTAAAATCAAATTGATAAGTTGGCCTACTGCTTATAGACGCGCTTGCGTACTCTGTGACGCTTGACCTGTAGTTATGAGTTCACGCCGGCGACGTGAGCGCACAGCTCGCTTTGCGGGAGGGGTGGTAGCGTTAAATGCCTACTTCGCCCGGACAGCCTGGCCTTAACGCATTGTGTATACAGAAAACATAAATTTATGAACATATGTTATTATTAGTTTACAATGACGGATATTTCATAGAAGTAAAACACGCTTTTGTCACAAAATAATGCAGTAATAATGCAGTTTTTAACCGACTTCCAAAAAAAGGAGGAGGTTCTCAATTCGACCGTATATATATATATATATATAAATCCGCGAACAAAAATTATATATATATATATATATTTTATGTTTGTTCGCGGATTTTTTCGTCGTTTATGAACCGATTTTGATAATTCTTTTTTTGTTGGAAAGGAGATATCCCAAGAGTGGTCCCATGATAAGGAAACCAGGATCTGATGATGGAATCCCAGAGAAATCGAGGGGAACTTTCGAAAATTGTAGCGGCGAGGTATTTTAAAGCATTACTATTTAATGAAGGTCTGGAGTCGATCTGATGATGGACCCGAAAGATAGTCGAGGGAACTCCTCAAGGATTTACAGCAATTACCTGGTGTTTGGGCTTGATTAATTTGTATTGATGATACGTCTACACTAAAAATGGATAAAAAAAACCTTAAAAAAAAATACGACTTCCAGGCACTGAAAAGTAAATAATAACTAAACGGGGGTTTTCATTTATAATATAACACTTAATCAGATTTTTTCGAAGTCGGTGCCAGCCAATACAAATTAAAGCACATCCGAAACATATCATATATAAGAGGATGAAAAAGGAGGTGCAAGATTGAGTGAGGAATCAATCATTTCTCAAGTAAGAGATGTATATTTTTAATTTTTATAATACTTACCTATTTTTCTATACCTATGTATGTACATTGTACACATGCATATCATGTAATATATTAAATAAATAAAATGACCACATTGGCTGATATTTTTATCCGAAAATTTCCGTTACAGCCCAAACAATCTTTTTAGGATAAAAATTAGAAAAAAATGCAAGTAAAAATTGAAAAATTGGTGAAAAACTGAAAATGCGAATTTTATTATAGGATTTTTGTATGAGCTGAAACATCAAAATTATCTTGAAAATTATTTGAACAGGACGTCTGTTAGGTCATCTAGTAATTAATAAATTATGCTTCCACAGAAAGTATCAAGTTTGTGTAAATATTGAAGATTCTAAATGGAGAGTAAATCCAATTTACTCGTAGTGTTCTACCAATATGACTATATTTGTTAAGTACTTGCAAAGGAAACTTATTTAATTACAATTTGTAAACAATTAAATTACTATGTGTAAATATTCAAAGATACTGGTAGAAGTATTTAACTAAGATATCTAGTTTAAAATTTAGTTACTTACTACTACTTTTTGTGATTTCTGTTAAATTCGGTCTAAACAAGGTATGATCGAGAACAGAGTTATCGCCATTTATTTATAATAATTGTAGTTTAAAAAAAAATAAACAACTAACCTACGTAATAATAAATAAATTATTTATTACTGGCTAAAAAAATATATATAGAGAAAAAATAAATAAAACGCAGGTAAAAAAAATACAGTCATTTCTGTTCTCCCGTTAATGAACAGATAGTCAATATGAAAAAATTGTACAGTCCGAAATACAGCTGACTGCATTATTAATGTTTAGCAATCTTTTTTTTTATGAGATTCAGTGACAAACGAGCAGACAGACCACCTGATGGAAAGGAAATACAGAGCCACAGGTGCGTTTTCACTGTGAGGACTAAGATGATACGCCTCTTGCCGGTAATTGCGCTGGCTACCTTATCTTTCATACCGGAACACAACAGTGCAATCATTGTTGCTTGGCGGCAGAAATAGATAAGGGGGTGGTACCCATACAGTCGGACTCCTCAGGCTTAACAGAGTCCTACCACCGGTAAAGTAATCTGTTCCAGAAAGTAGCAATGCGCGTCTTCAGTATCGCATAAAAGTCAGGCAATCTCGCCTCTGCAAATTATATATGAGATTCATCAAATCAAATAAAACAAGCCTAAACTCAAAGGTTTTACTAACATCCATTGACCAGTATCCTCTAATCCCATCAATAGACCAGTTCTACAATATTTTTGATTGTTTTTACATTCAAATCTATACTAATATTATAAAACTGAAGAGTTTGTTTGTTTATTTGGTTGAACGCGCTAATCTCAGGAACTACTGATCTGATTTCAAAAAAATATTTTTGCATTAGATAGCCCATTTGCTGAGGAAGGCTATAGGCTATATATCGTCCCGGAAAAGTGTACGGGTCCCGTGGGATACATTTGTTTATCTAGGGACGAACTCGAAGCGAAGCGAGGGTGAGTCGCTAGTTAACTTATATTTGACTACTCACTTATGTCTCCTTTATGTTATACGCAAGTTTCTGTTTTTATATTGTAAGATCAACATGTCTCCCTCTTCTAAGAATTTCGTTTACTGGTAAAAAATTAGACAAGTCAAATCTTGAATTTCAATTTATCCTAAGTTATCTACTCAATGCAAAGAATTCGACTGTTTAAATATAAGAAGTTCTATTTTTAGGTCTCAATTTTTTTGTCAGCGAAGTCGACAACCACGCATTTTCCTTATTTTGAACTTGGCTCCCGTTTTCACATTTATGTTTTTGATTGGATCAAATTATTTAAGTGTCATTAAGGTTTAATCTATATATTGTACAGGTAAATAAAATTGACGTGTCTGTTTGTAATGTCAAAATAAAAGTTTTTTTAATAAATGCCTATGAAATTTTAAACGATACTTATAATAAAAACACATTTTTTTTAATTTTTGCGCGTCTGTCTGTTTTTCCCGACTAATTTCCAAAAGAACTGGATTGATTTAAGTGGGACTTTCACTGGTAGATAGCTCGTTATAAAAAATAAATTAGGCTACTTTTATTTTAGAAAAAGAATTAAGGTTCCGCTCAAAAAAACCAAAAGGTACTTCCACGATTCTTGCACTTACGAGCGAAGCGAAGGTAAGTCGTTAGCATAATTATAAAGTTCTAAATCGACACGACAGTTAGTAGGTTATAATCGACTTTCATGATTAGTTTACTCAGCTACAAGCAAAGCTAATAAAAGCGTGCTAAAAGCTCTTGTGTATATATTTAGTCAGAGAGATTTACAATGGCTAGAAATCGATTCAAAAAATCATTATTATTATTTAATATAATTAAAGTAAAATACTATATAACTTGTTAGAAAGAGACTGTGATATATTCTGTACTCTTTTGCATGTAATTGTAAATATTAATTACATATAAATGAATAACGAAACTAATTGTAATCTTTTTTGCTGTAAAAAGAACAGTATTAATTTATAAATATACATATAAATAAAATTACAGTGTCTACTTGTGATTTCAAAATAACAAATTTTTTTTCAAGTACATAGTTCTTTTTGTCCTGGTTAATCTCTGACACTCAAAGAAGCAGTTTGTAGGGCTAAAAGGCTAGGGATATGTTTTATTCTTGAAATATTTAAAGTACCAGTGCCAAAATTAAAACCCTAAAAAATTAGACAAAATTCGAATTCACGATTTTCGAAAAGTTTGTCATAGCATGTGTTTACAGTGCCGCTAGTAACGAATAAATTCTACAGAAACGTATGTACACCCTTATTAAAAACAAATAAGTGTAGCAAGAACGTAATGTTAGTTAAATTCTAGAAACATATGTCAATTTAATGTATAGAGATAAATTGGGGTTCTAAAGTTTGACAGCATCTGAATTAAGATGAAATCTGCGTTGTTTACTAAGCTGTGGTAAATGTAGGCAATCTATAATAGTGTTTTACATTGGACAAGGATTAATTTGATTTGGATTTGTATTAAATGTTATATATTTATCATTATTATCTTATTTAATAATAGAATAATACTTTTTTAGATTTACGCGAATAATTAACATTATAAATGAAACTTTGTTTTCGGATTTTTTTGCGGATTTATTTTGGTTTTTAATTCCCGACGTTTCGAATGCTTTACAGCAGTCATAGTTGCCGTGCGTGACCGAAAAAACTCGAAATTTGAAATCATTTTTATGTAAAATTTATTTATTATAACAAATCGCTATAAATAACCTAACATATACGCTAAGATCGGTGGAACTTTTTAGTACTTTTGAGGTGATTTTAAAGACGTAAAATGTTTCTATGTTGTAGTGAATAAGATGGTCACTCATGACCTGTTTTACCGTAGATTAGATCCGTAGATACTATCTATATACACAAAAATAAATGATCCATTGTATGTTTTTTCCTCTAGGCGATTCTAAACCACTCACTCCCCAATAACTCTAATGTGCACTCTAATGTGCCCCAAACAAAGAGAGGGTAAATCCCTAGTATCTTATAAGAAAAATGATTTTGATTTTAATAAGAAATAGTATGAAGTATACCTCTGAAATCTATACTTAATATTATAAAGAGGTAAAGTTTGTTAGTTTGTAAGGTTGTAGGATAAGTAAGCAAGAAGATAGTTTGAGATCCTGGGAAGGACAAAGTTTTTATCCCGGAAATCATCCCTTAAGGGGGTGAAAATGGGGGTAAAAAATTGTATGGGAAAGCAACCTAGGGACGAACCCGAGCGAAGCGAGGGTAAATCGCTAGTGTCTTAATAAAATTATGTTAATTAGCGTACGTAATAAAACCTACAGGTTTTCATATTAAAATAATATTAAAAAAAAAACTTTCAATTATCATTTCAATCCAAGAACAAAGAACCTGAAATTCCATTTGCAGTGTCATTTTAAAATTAAAATATAGAAATTTCTAGAAAAACGATTCGAACAGATGCTTTGAAATCGAAGTAGGTCATACATATAAATAAGTTCACGGCTAACACTCCAATTTGCCGTTTATTTCCGAGTGTCTCCCGTACATGGAAACCAATTTATTGCTTACCCCTCTTTACCCTATCTTTGTAATATGAGAGCGTCAGCACATTTATATTATTTTCTAATAAAATAACCTATATTAATTTACTTAAAATGACGCTTACATTTAAATTTTTAAGTTTTATGTAAATATACAAGCGACTCACCCGCGCTCTAGTCGGGTTCGTCCCTAGTTACGTTTTAACGTTTAGTATAGATTTCTCAGAGAATAGATAGTTTCCCGCAGTAAATAGTATCCTATATGGTGACCCGGATAACCAGCTATCAACATACCAAATTTCATCAAAATCCTGTGGTTTTCCGTGATGCGGTCACAGACAGATAGCCAGACAGACAAACAAAAATTTTAAAGACTATAGACTAACATTTTTTGTAAAATGACTAGAATTTACTGACCACTTATTTCTAATTAAGGTTTCTATGTATTTATCAATTATGATGTCTTTTGGTGTAGGTTCAAGGTTTATTAATTATTAAGGATTTACTCCCTTTTTTACACATTATAATTTAATTTTGTTTAATGATTTTATTTTACCGACCAATCCTTCGTGTCTCCTCCATTCTACGTGACATTGACGAAGTAATGCTCAACTGGCACGTTTTAAAACCATTAACAAGAAAATTGAATTGACTAAATGAGGAACCTTTTAATATGCTAGAACAATGTAGATGTAATGTACATATCTCTTAGATATTTTGTTGGATATGGTTTTTTTTAATTTAGACTTTTTTAGAAACTTTTATACATAGGCAGATAAATTACAGAGTAATATACAAAGAGTTTAAGTTACATAAACAACTGAATATGGTTATATCAGCTACAAATATGAATAAAGTAAAAATGACTTTGACAGGAATTATGATCATAATTCATAATCATTAAAATTATACATACACATATATTCTTCTTAAAATCTATACCATTATTATAAAGAAGCAAAGTTTGTTTGTTTGTTTATTTGTTTGTTCGTTCGTTCCTATGCTCGCCCGACCGAAGCCGTTTATTTATCCGCAGTTGTAGTTTTAGCGCGAGCAAAGCAGCGGGTTCTGCTAGTCCATATATAAATAGGCAATGACAAAACAGTTTAGTATATTTTTGTCCTTTATTTGTCTGACGACCTTTAGTGTTATCAATATTTTTTTTGGAAACGGTTAATTTTTATTTATATAAAGAGGTAAATTCTTTTTTCGATTAGTCGATTTTCAACCAGTCCAGTCCATCCGTTACGGAGATTAACCGGAATAAACAGACAAACAGACAAAATTTTTAAAAATTGTGTTTTTCTAATTTACACTATATAATTTCGTATGCGTTTAGTAAAAAAGCTGTTATTTTGACATTACAAACAGACACTTTATTTATCTGTATAGATTGATCGCCTTCAAAAAGGTCTCTCGATTTGCATGGATTTTTGGTTTTATATTATTTTAGATGTCATTGCGGGTATATTTTCATATATTTCTAATGAATAATTAGGTTTTCAAAGCTGGCCTTCTTGTTAATTTATTTTAATAAAAATTCCACCCCAACCTTTTTTTGTTGAAAAGTAATTATTTTATAAATATATATTATGACCTACAACTATGTTGATCCGAATATTAATTATGACCTTTAAAGGTCATATAATTACAATATCAATGATTTAAGATTTATCATTGTTTTAAATTAATTGTAATATAACAATATAAAATAATTTCAAAACCATTTTTTTTTTGTCGAGTGTACATTGTTGGAAACGAATGTAGGCAATAATAACAACATGGGAGCAAAGTGACTTCGTGTTTTTATTTGCTACAGTAAATAAATACTCTGTGGCTTTGTAATTTAGTGAAAAGCGTTTGAAAACGATTACTGTTAAAGAATCGATGTCATACGAGTATATTTTATCAATTCACTTTTGAAAATTGACGGTTTTTTTTTTGTTATATTGATTAATCTAGATTTAAAGGATCTAGTATGTGAAATAAAATAAATTAGCCTTAAGTCAGTATAAAAAAATATTTACATAAAATGGATTACTTGATCAAAGTGAATGAAGTTATGGTTTAAAACTTTACGGTCGTTTAAATTACAAATAATTAATTCGGTTTAAAGATTTATTTATTTCTCAAAAGAATAACATTCACTTAATGAGAAGACAAATTACAAGTAGGTAGTTAAATATTATTTACATCGTGAACAACTTTATACAATACAAAAATATGGTATTATAGGTACACAAACATCAAATATGAGTTCATTAGGTAATAAGATTAATACTTTATACATTTGGTCAAACAATATCATTTTTTACATAATGTTGTGGGTAGAATGGTATTACAACTAAAATGCTTACTTAATTAGTAAACACAAAGATATAGAGAGCTTGTTACTAGAAGAGATACAGATAGAATTTAGTAATAAAAATGAGTATAATAATAAAATGTTAGCTATTTTATTGTATGAGTATGTTATATACAGTTTACATAATTTTTTATTTATTTATTTTTTTATTTATTATTTTTTTTTTTATAATAATTATTATATATTTTTTTTTTAATTGAATACGTATATATATGAATTCTGTTATTTACATTATTCGTAGATATATTTTGTTTAGTTGTAAAGTATTGAGTTTAAGATTTTGATATTTTTTACTTATATATTTATTATTTCTTAAATTATAGGTATGTTGTTTAACACATGATTTTTTAAAAGTTTTTTGAATTTATAAAATGGTTTTGTTTCTATTACATTTGATGGTAATTTATTAAATATTTGAACGCCTTCATACATTATATTAAGTTTTCCGTAGTTAGTCCTTGGTTTAATTAAACTTATTTGATTTGAATTTCGTAGTGAATGTTTTAGTGTATGTGATTTCTTTGTGAAGGATATATTTGTATGTATTAATCCATTCATAATTTTATATATTAAAATTGAAGTATTATACACATATGTTTGTTTTATACTCATAAATTTAGTTTCTTGGTACAGTTTCTCAGTAGGAGTCATATAGTCGTAATAAAAAAGCACTTTTATTAGTTTATTTTGCAGTCTTTGTATTTTGCAGCGATTAGTTGGTGCTGCAGTGCCCCAGAGTTCAATTAGGTAATCTATATGGGGCTTTACCATTATATTATAAATAATTAATCGAACTGGTTTAGGAAAACAACGTACATTGCCGCGTAGTACTCCAACCAATGATGATAATTTAGATTTAATTTTGTCTAAATGAGGCTTCCATGTCAAACAGCTATCTAATGTAATACCAAGATATTTTCCACTTTTTGTCCTATTGATAACAGTACCATTTATAGTTAAAGGATCAAAACTACCTATTTTCTTATTTTTAGCAGCAAAGATGATATAATTTGTTTTTTCAGTATTAACGGTAAGTAAGTTGTTCTGTAGCCAATTGTTTAAACAGACCAAATCATTTTGTGCATCTTTTACGATCGAATTTATTGATTCTCCATAGTAAAACATACTTGTATCGTCTGCATATAACGTCAGATCTCCATTTAACCCTATATTGCTAATGTCGTTAATGTAAATCAAAAATAAAAGTGGACCTAATATTGAGCCTTGTGGTATGCCACATTTAATTGAAACAATGTCACTAGTGTATTCTCCTATTTTGACTACTTGCTGCCGATTTTCAAGATAAGATCTAAAAATGTTTAACGCTGTACCTCTAACACCGATATTGTTAAGTTTTTTTAATAGGAGTGCAGTACTTACGGTATCAAAAGCTTTTTTGAGATCAACAAATATGCCCAGAGCTATTTGTTTTTGATCTATTTTAAGTTTAATTTTAGTGATGAGATCCATTGTGGCAGATAATGTGTTGGATTTGGGCCTAAAACCGTATTGTTTACTGTAAATAAAGTTAATTGAAGTTAAATAGTTATTAAGACGGGTGTGTAATATTTTTTCAAATATTTTGGAAAAGACTGGTAGTACTGATATCGGTCGGTAGTTTCCAGGATCAGTGCGTTTGCCTGATTTATAAATTGGACTAACTTTGGCTATTTTGAGACTGTCTGGAAAGACACCATCATACAGACACTGATTTATGCAATTAGTGAGGTCATCAGCAATCAAGTTTTTTACACATTTTATAGCTTTCGTGCTAACACCATCGATACCTACTGATGTGTTGCTATTAAGGTTATTAATTATTTTAAGGACTTCATCCGTAGTAGTAGGAGTTATTTCAGATAATAATATCTGTGAGTTGGAAGTATCTGAGGATAGTGTGATAGACGTTGAATGTTTATGTGTATTATGCGTTTTGGAAATTTTTGATGCCAACGTTATACCTATAGTAGAAAAATATAAATTAAAATAGTTACAACTATTGGATTTGTTATTATGTTTAGGTCAATCTCTAATTTTGTCGGAATACTAGTATGTTTGATTTTGTTATTAGATATACTATTAAGCAAGTTAAACATTTTAGCCGGTTTTTTAATGCAATTTTGAAATGCCTTTTGATAGTAGTTACTTTTGGTTAATTGTATGTCTTGAGCTACTTGGTCCCTTTTATTCACAAACTTTTGTTTAATTTTTATGTCTTTTGGTTGATTTTTATGTTGCTGCCATAAAATGTTTCTCTCATTTATGGCTTTAATTATATTTTTGTTTATCCAGTCGGTTTTAGGAGGATTAAGAATTTTTATTTTTGTAATTTTACTGTCACTGATGTTTTTTATAATTATTTTTTCAAGATCACTGTACCCTAGTAACGTACCTCTAGTAACATCCTGCTCAACATTTTTATAAAGATTTTCATAGTTAATAGCTTCATAATGAATCTTCTTTTTTATTTCTGGACAATATTGTTTCAGCTCCAGGTACATCTGCTTATGATCTGACATTGCTGACTCTATAATAGCTAGGTTAAAGTTATGTTCTTTTAAGTTGGTTGATACGTGGTCTATTATAGTTTTTGTTGATGAAGTTTCGCGCGTGCAGTAAGAAGGCTCCACACAGTTAAGAATTGTGTATCCATTTTCATCAATCATCTCCGTGTAGTTTAACGTAGAGTGGTCTTTTTTAAGTAACAAATCTATATTATAATCTCCAAAAACTATAGCCCTTCTTCTTCTTTCTAATTGTAGATAATATTCTTCAAGAAATTGATTCACTTTTGTACGGTCAGGTTTATAAATTAACCCAATATCTAGGTTGTATTTATCAATATGTATCCATAAATAATGTATATTCCTAATACAGCAGTCTTCTATTACGTTATGACTTAGGTTGTTGTTTATGAACATTGAAATTCCACCACCAGTAGTATTCTGTCTGAAGTTGTAATGATGAGTGTATCCGGGTAAGATAAGTCTTTTCGCTTGATCTTCACTTTTTATCCAAGTTTCTGTGATGGCAACGATGTGTATTGTGTTTGCAAAAGAGTCTAAAGAACATTTTAATTCATCAAATTTTCCTTGTCCTACAATACTTCGAGCATTAATGTACAAGAATTTCAAAGACTTTTTTGTGGAAATAATATCTGTATATGTGTTTGTTAGTTGATAAGATATTGTATTACTTTTTATTTGATAAAAATCTGTATTACTTTCGCATATTAGTTTTTTGACGCCGATTTTACTATTTTAGGTATACCCTTAAAATATTTTATTTTTAGATTTTCTTTGCCATTTTTAACTCGTTGTTCAAGCTCTTTATTGAGGTTGCGTATATAAGTTTGTTGTTGCTTAGTTTTATCGGAAAAAATTTTGGTATTGCCTAGTTTAAAACTTTTCTTCTTCCTTAGTATTATCTTTGGTATGTCATCCGAGTCAAAACAAACCTTTATTTTTCTTTCTTCTTTATGTTTTCCAAGTCGAAAAATTTTAATTGGATTCGGACATTCCTTATAGATGTCTTTTAGTATGTTGTTAATTGCATTTGTATCATCACTTTGTCTTTTATTTTCATCAGGATTTTTTGATTCCAGTATTCCAGTAATTATAAGATTCTTTTCTCTCGCTATACGTTCTCGTAGTTCAATCATAGTATTCTCTGATATGTTGGATAGGTTATCTCGCGTTTCTGTGGACCTCTTTTTTAACTTTTCAATCTCATTTTGTAAGCTCTCAACTTTCTCGCTAGTGGTGTTGGTAGAAACTTTCAATTCTGTGAGTTCCACTTTTATAGTACTTTGTTCTACTGTTAGTTTATCCGCCATGACTTTAATATTATTTACTTGATCTTTTATAGAAGCAACATCTTGACTTAGCTTGTCAGTCGCAAGTTTTTGTGCCTCAGTAAATTGGCCCATAAAATCTAACAGTTTATCCATTTTGTTGCGTATCTCCACTAGTTCCTCTTTAATTTCTGAGTCTTGGTCGGGCTGCTTTCTTTTTTGGCGGTTAATAGATTGTGATAGATTACTATCATTAAAAGAGAATCCATAATTTAACAAGTTGGGCTGCTATGCACAACTTTCATTTTTATTGTCACTTCCAGTAGGGGATCGTAACACATTCATGATATCTGTGTTTTTGTGACGCTTATCCAAGACGAAGCGGGAGGAAGGTAATGCAGCGGCTTGCTAATGCTCAGTCTTGATGGGTCATTAAAAAACTAACGCACTGGTTACGATAATTTACACTTTAAGCTGTTGAACTCAAAGTTTATTTTTAATCAATTTCACAATTATATTTTTACAAGTAAATCACGTACACGTCCGATTTGCACGGTTGTTCACGATGAACTCACGATTAATTCAATACAATAATATCCTTATCATAAAACTAATTATTTGAACGATACGTTTGGCTCATTTACGTAGTGAGCCTGCTCACTGTGCCAGCCGTCGCAGGTTCGAGTCCCGCTGGGAGCATTCATCTGTGGGATGAGCGCGAACGTTTGTACTCCAATCAAATTCAAATTCAAATTCAAAATATTTTATTCAGCATTAAATTATTACAATTTTTTACTGAACGTCATGAGTCTACTACCAGTTCGGAAAAATGAAACCTCAGACCTGAGAAGAACTGGCGAAAGAAACTCAGCGGGACTAATTTTTTTTTTTTAATAAATTGTAATTTACAATATTTTTATAAAGTTGAAGTAGCCTGGAGGCGATCACTTCATTCCCAAGGCGTGCTATCTTCTATGAAATTATTTATTGTATAATAGCCTTTAGCACACAAACGTTCTTTAACAATTTTTTTGAATTTAATGATAGAAGCTTTTTGAACATTTTCTGGGATCCTGTTGTACAAGCGTATACATTGTCCATAAAAAGAATTACTGACTCTCTTTAAACGAGTTACAGGCATTACAAGTTTGTGTTTGCTCCTAGTATTAAAGTTATGCATGTCACAATTCTTGGGAAATTCGTGTATATTTTTACGAACATACATAACACATTCGTACACGTACTGAGAAGCAACAGTCAATATTTTTATTTCTTTAAACTTATCTCTTAATGACGCTCTAGGACCTAAACTATAAATTGCACGAATAGCTCTTTTCTGCAGTACAAAAATCGTATTAACAGTTGCTGCATTTCCCCAGAGTAAGATACCATACGACATAATACTATGAAAATAGCTAAAATATACTATGCGAGCTGTATCTACATTAGTAAGAAGTCTAATTTTTTTTACCGCGAACGCTGCAGAGCTGAGTCTACTCGCTAGTCCCTCAATATGGGGGCCCCACTGCAATTTGGAATCTATGATAATACCCAGGAATTTAGTGGACTCTACCGGTTTTAACATTTCCCCATTTAATATTACACCATTATCAACAAGTTTAACATTGGGTGTTGTGAATTTTATTAATTTTGTCTTTTTATTATTTAATAATAAATTATTAGAATCAAACCAATAGACAACCTTTGAGAGAGCATCGTTTACATCGTCGTACATAAGCAAATTTCGCTTCACTTTAAAAATAAGTAAAAATAAGTAATCATGGGTGTTTATATTTATAATATGGATATATTTAAAGTTATATATGTGTAGTGTATCAACTATCTGGTACCCATATTAACACAAGCCTCATAGCTTACCATGGAACTAGATGGTGTTGTGTGTTAATGTCCCAACAAAAAAAAAAAAGTTATTTAATTACGGTTTTTTTTTACTAAATTTACAATAAGTATGTATATAAATTAGTTTGTACCTTCTAACTGATTTACCGCCTAAAAAACTGACGTACAAATTTCAATAGAATTTCATACAGATATAATATAGTCTACACATTGTGCTTGTAAATATTGTATGTATTTCAAATGAAGAATTTCATAAAACTCTCTATATTAAGCTTATCACACAACTTTTTTTTGTATGTTTGTCTCTCTTTCACCCGGAAATGGCTGAACAGATTGAGATAAAATGTAGTGCAAAAATAGACTAGATAGGCTAAAAAAGAGATTTGACAACTAGGATTGCACCGCAAGCAATGCAAGGGAAAGTCCCTTATGTACCTTATAAGCCAACCAGTCATTAGTAAAATAATTTATTATATGCCTTTGGAATCAATTTAAACAGCACTTTTACTGACAGTTAAAGGATTTGGTCGAATTTATTTGCATGAAAAGCTTTTATTTGAGAAAAGGAATTGGATACGATGTAGGAGATACATTTTTTTATGATTTTTTTGTGAAACAGAAGTGAAGCGTATTTTGTAAAACCCAGGCAGAATGGTGTAAGCTGGCTAAATATATGAAGTATAATATGTAAATATAATTTTCTTTGTTTTATGCGTATTTATTGTTTTATATTGTAAAACATTTTTCAGTATTTCATCGTAAAAATTGAAAATCCCATTGAGTCTTACCGCCCAGGAACAATATTTGCGTTGAAAGTTAATCAGCAACACAGCTTTTTAAATTTTATTTCCTCTACGAAATTTTCACTAATAATAAAATACAGGAGTCTGTTTGTTGGATCAAACAAATGAAACAACTACTTTACATGTTTTTTTTTTCATTGAGGCAATAAATTTTTTTTGTTAATGACTTCAAAACGTGCCTAACTTTTTATTTATTTTATGTATAGTTGCAAAAGTTAGACACATCTGCTACTGTGAGACACTTAGGAACGGACGAATTCACTAATATATGTTACCCTCAAAACCATTTTTTAGTCAAAACTACTTTAGACTAAAAAGATTGGTCGAAAGTAGTTTTGACTGCAAGCGTTGGACAATAACAATTTTGACTGTCATATCGGTAAAAACTCTTAAAAAGTTAAGGAGGTAAGTTTGAAGGTTACTCGGTGACCCTTTCTTTATTTAAAAGTTAGGTTAGAAGAGTGACCACCATGACCATGACCGACTAGAACTTTTAGAAAAAAAAAATGCCTGCAGTCAAAACTACTTTTGACAGTAACATATATAATATAACACGTGACTTATTAACCTGTTAATCTTTAAAGTACATTAAGAATATTATAATAATAAAAGTGTAATCCATATAATATTTATTCAAACACTATTCACTACTTTCATCAGTCAAGTAGGATTATCTTGGTTATTTATGAACGTTATCTCACTATGTGTTTATATGGCGAGTGTGACAGACATGAGGGGTGTAATCATATGATAATAACCTTAGAAAATATACATCTTTTAATATACTTCTGTATTAAAGTACAATCTACATATCTATGGGTTTACGTATCGTATGTGTGGTAATGGTGGATATGCAAATAAAAAATTCAAGAATGTTGAATAAAAGATAATTTATTTGTTAAAAAATCATTAATTAGATACAATAAGTTAGCACACATCATTATAATTTAATTATTTAAAGAAAATATATATTATTTTTCGATTTGCAAAGAAAAATTTCTAGATTAAACGGAAATAATACATAATTTAATACACGAAAACTATAGATAGATACACAACGATAATAACATTTATTATCCTTACTAATATTATAAATGTTAAAGTAATTCGGTCTGTTTGTCTGTTATTCTTCACGCTTAATACGCTTAACTGATTTAGATGAAATTTAATATGGAGATAGTTTAAGATCCTGGAAAGTATAGGGAACAGTTTTTATTCCGAAAATAACCCCTTAAGGGGGTGAACATGGAGGTGAAACTTTGTATAGGGGATCAATAATTTCTCAAATAAATAGATATTTTTAGTTATTTAAGTACTTACCTACTGTACCTATGCACGAACATACATACATGTATATATATGGTTTGTTCTATACTAACAGTTAAAACGCACCTAGGGATGAACTCGAGCGAAATGAGGGTGAGTCGTTAGTATTTATTATAAATTGGGGATTAACCTTAGAGTATACATAAGCATACTCTAAGGGATTAACACTTACAACATAATATTGTAACATAATATGTTAATAAAGACGCTGCCTTAAAAAGTTAAAAGAAAAGAAAGAAAAGAATTTTCGCACTAGTAAACGCGATTCATAACTAAATCATGGAGGATTAAAATTAGAAGAGTGTAAAAGTACAGCTCTAAAGCGTTAGGCGAAAAATATTTTTACGGGACTTGAACGTATGTTTATATATGGCCATGACACGTTTTTAATTAAAAAATAATAGGCAGTAGTAGCCCAGTAGTAACGCGCTCGCTTAGGAAACCGAGTGAAGCAGGTTCAAGTCCCGGGTCTCACACCTTTCATGCGCGAATCATTTCTAACATGATTACCACTTGCCTTACGGTAAAGGAAAACATCGTGAGGAAACCTGCATGTCTGAGAAAACCTAGCAAGTTTTCGAAAGACATGTGAAGTTCGCCAATCCGCACTTGGCCAGCGTGGTGGACTATGGCCTGATACCCCTCGTATTGAAGGGAGGCCCGTGCCCAGAAGTGGGACGTTAAAAAGTGCTGAATACATACATACATACCCTTAATTAACCTATCGTGTTCGTGTCCCATTGAAAATGAACATACAGTAAGTGTAGAAAGAATGTCCTTTGCTGTACAGCTTTTAGTACTTCTTTCTCACACGACGCAAGAATATATCAAAATCATATACTAAACTAGTTAAATTTTAATAAAACAGGAACAGCAAAATCTAATAATTAAGAAAGATATATACTATTGTGGATAGCACTGTAGGCCTTTTTAAGACCTACAATTTTCTAGTAAATTGTTTTGATGTATCTCTTAAGGTTTAGCCAGCGTCAGCCACATAAATTTCTAAGGACGACTCGATCGAATAAGTTATTGTGTTTTCCCGTGAGAATGATGTAGTAAAAGGTATCTTGAATGTTAACCTGAGTAATAAGTAACTACACAAAATTTAGTTAAATACGCTTCAGTACTTTTTGCGTGAAACGCGTACATCGATTTCGCTTAATTAATAAATAAGTTACTGTTTTATTATATTTACAGATAAGGTAATTTTAAAAGTACAAAAATGTCTAAGTAAAAAATAAACTTTATAAAAGATCCTCAGAATTGTCTTTAAGGAAAATCATAATAACCGTAGCTATAATATTCATACAACATCTGGGGCGTGCTCGTGGAACGGTTGAAATGAAGTGTGAAGAAAGATAGGGCGTGATTTAGCTTGTCTTCGAAAGGGTTCATTCGTGTTACTATCAGATCGCCCTAAAGGGTCTATGATATCTTTACGTATATGCTTTGTTATAACTCATAATATATTTTTAGACTACCGACTTATCCTCCTCCGCTCGGGTGCGTTCCTGGGTACGCTTTAACGTATTGAGGGATGCGAGAACACCGGTGGTTTAGTTAACATTTAATTTCTTTGAAATTAGCCTGGAGTGGTTAAACAGTTAGACGTATTTAAACAATGTAATTAAAATTACAAACTACTACTCAATTGTTATTTTTATATTAAATTATATACATATATATTATATATGTACATAAAAGGAAAAGAGAGGGCACATTGGTCTACGCGTATACGTGTAACACAGGAGATAACGGCAATGTGCCCTCCTACATCGACAGGGGAACTAGTAACTACTCATATGGTAAACCTGTAAATTAACAAATCTGCAAATTTATGTAAGTTTAGTAATATTGCTTATATTAAAAAATATTTAAACGATAACGTTCCTATCCCGATTTTTATCCCTACCTACTTAACACATCTAAATAAAATAAAAAAATAAAGAGTGCGTGTATGAATGTGTACATGCACAAGAAGTAAAACTTCTGTAGGTCATCGGTACTCTTTGTATTCAGCCCTTTTTAACGTCCCACTGCTGGGCACGGGCCTCCCTTCTATACGAGGGGAATCAGGCCATAGTCCACCACGCTGGCCAAGTGCGGATTGGCGGACTTCACATGTCTTTCGAAAACTTGCTAGGTTCTCTCAGACATGCAGGTTTCCTCACGATGTTTTCCTTCACCGTAAGGCAAGTGGTAATCATGTTAGAAAATCATTCGCACATGAAAATATCAGAGGTGCGAGACCCGGGATTTGAACCCGCTTCACTCGGTTATCCAAGCGAACGCGTTACCACTGGGCTACCACTGCCTTATATCGGTACTCTTTATGAAATTCAATTTATGTTTTAAATAATTAGGATAGATGAGATACTAAAAATAACACATATTAGGCATATTACAATCATATATTTATAGAATATCATTTAAGAAAAGAATTTAATATTAAATGTCATTTGTCACACAATAACAACGGTTACCATGGCAACAAACGAACGTACATGCATTTACCAGCTTACCTCCCAAGTCAAGCGTGCGTAAAGAAGTTTTACTTCAAAAAGGTGTTTTAACCATACATTTATTACAGAAAATTAAAAAAAATATATTTAAGCAAAGAAAAACCTCTATATTATCTTAGATGAATGTTTGGTCGTTAATTGTCAGATTACCTGCGAAGTCTGTGAATTAATTAACAGTAAGATAATAGGCAGATTAACTAAATAATCTGCATTGTAACTGTTTTACATTTAAACGGTAACATAATATGTTTCTTCTTTCGTTAAAAAAATCAGCATTATAAAGCTTTATGCACGTCTATACTTATAATAAAATTATAATTCGAATGTATACACTAGACATTAAATATTTTTTGGAAAATCTTGTTGAAATAATCATTATTATCAATACAGAGACCGAATGTAATAAAAATCAAGAGTGTATACTTCAAATGTATAATTAATTATTGATTCACATAGTATACGAATTACATCACACTACATAAATTACTGCTTTACTAAAATTGCCCAAAACTGTTTCAGCACAAGCACACAGTAAATTTTCCTAAACTAGAATGAATCCCAATCATTAAAAACGCTCCATATATAATAATTTTAATTCCAATCAACCCATCTGTTTAATAATTTTAATGTAACTTCAACTACATCCGGCGTAATCTCTAAATCATAATAATCCATTTATGTATTTAATTTATAAAAGCATTGTAACTGAGTCGAATCTGTACTTTAAATATTTTTTGGAAAATCTTATTGAAATTGTCATTGTTATCGATACAGAGGCCGTATCTATAGTTTTTAGAATTTTTGTGTCTATCTGTCTGTCTGTGACCGCATCACGAGAAAACCACTGGAGGGATTTTGATGAAATTTGGTATAATGATAGCTGGTTATCCGGGTGAACATATAGGAAATTTTTTACTGCGGGAAAATATCTCTGGGAAATCTATACTAAACGATAAAACGTAAGTAATAATTAAAATAATCTATACAGATAAATAAAATTGGAGTGTCTGTTTGTTATATTGAAATAATCGCTTTTTACTAAATGCATTTGGATGTATACACGGTACATCTACCAAAACAACATTTTTTTAAATTTTTGTCTGTCTGTCTGTCTGTTTGTTCCGGCTAATCTCCGAAACGGCTGGACCGATTTTGACAGGACTTTCACTGGCAGATAGCTGATGTTATAAAGAGTAACTTAGGCTACTTTTATTTCGGAAAAAGAAAAAAATTTAAAACTCATGAAATAGCGAACAAAATCCGCGTACGGCGTACGCACCCGAGCGAAGCGAGGGTAAATTGCTATATAATTTAAATGAATACCTTAGGAGTAGCAAGCTACTATTTATGTATAAACATAGCTAACCGCGAAAACGTACTTAGAAACGAACGTGAGCGAAGCGAGCGTGAGTCGCTCGTAAAATATTGATTTTACGATAATATTAGTGGGACATTATACCATAATCTTTCCCTTTAGTAAAAATACGTATGTTAAGGATATCAGATAAAAATAGGAAAAATGGTTCACTGGTTTTCCTGTGAGATCACTCTTAAAGGCTTTAGAATGAATAATATTCACTTGATAAGATTTATTTATGCTAGTTTATCTTGAGACAGTATTCAATGGTTGAAGCCATGTATTTTATGGATGACTATTTCAATAAGATTTTCCAAAAAAATATCTAATGTACAGATTCGACTCAGAATTTCGTCATTTATTATTATCATTATAATTATATAATTATTATTATAATTATATAATTATTATTATCATTATAATTACAATTGGCTAATGATAATTGGATATATTGTCCTTATTTATGCGTAGAAGATGTCTTGCTAGCCTCTTACTTTTGGAAAAAATTTAATTTGAAAAAGGACTATACCGTGAGCTTATTAAATATAATAAAGAAGGGCTTCAGTGTCTCAAACATAATTTGTTTACTCCTGTATGTCGCTCAATTTAAATATACACGTACATCTAGACTGAGAAATATAACTAAAGTGAGACAATAGTATACTTTTGTTGTTGTTAATATTTGTGCATTATTAGCAATAACATTTGACGACACGTTTGGCTCAGTTTGTAGTGACACTACTTGCTGTGCCAGCGGTTGCGGGTTCGAGTCCCGCTAGGGGTATTCATTTGTGTGATGAGCGCGAATGTTTGTACTCCAGTTATGGGTGTTTATATTTATAATATGTATGTATTCAAAGTTATATATGTGTATCAACTAACTGGTATCCATAACACAAACCTCGTAGCTTATCATGAAACTAGATGGTGCTGTGTGTTAATGTCCCAACATAAATAAAATAAATAAATAATAATAAATAATCGCCTTTTAGCCATTTTTTTCTATATAAGCTTCACTAGTTAAGGAAACTCAAAAAAAATCCTTGCCTAATTGGTTATTCATGTCAGTATCTATATTATATACTCGTAAATAAGCAAAGGCAACATTTTAGTACCTTTTTCTCCTCTGTTTGTCGACTGCTTTTCTTTTTTTGCTTATTAGTTACCTATTGATGAGTTTAAGTGTTATAAATTAAAAAAAAAAAAACAATAATGCTTAAGATCAAATTTTGACAACTATCCGAACAGTAGTAGAAAAAAACTGTCAAAATTTTAGGTCTATCTCTAGGTGAAGTCTGGAATTCGATGAATTAGTCAAACCAGGTTTTTCCTGCCGAACTGGTGGTAAACTCATGACGCTTAGTAAAATTGTAACAATTTATTAGATACTGTATAAAATGTATAAAATTTGAATGATTTATCATTATTCTGTGTAACATACAAAAATATTACCACAAGCAATCATGATTATAGAAAAAATGGCACTAAGCCTAACAAACCAGATTTAAGCAATAAATTACCTAGCCTCTGGGAAATATAAAAGACCTTTTACACAAGGTCTTTGGCCTGGAGGTCATTTATGAAATATTGACAAGTTCAATGGCTTGTATAGAACACGGATAATACGTATGTAGCTTAAGATGGTCAATGTAAGTTTAATGTCACTTCTAGTAATAATAAGTTAAACAAGGTCAAATGATAGATGAAATATAAAAAAAATACTTGTGGGTATTTTTTGGGGCAAACAATGACAATGATCTATGTAAGTTTATATTAATTTTGTATCTGTATATTAGAAAATTAATAAATACTAATTAATTTTAAAATTATAATAAATTATTATTGAACCGAATAAATCGATAAGGCCCAGAAATCGATTTGAGATCTTGAAAATGTCGTGTGTGAAAATGGGGTTGAAAATTTGTATGGGGAATCAACCTAGCGAAGCGAGGGTGAGCCGCTAGTTAGAATATACATTTACAATATTTTAAATATTTGTGGCATGTAACTAACAAGAGTTATTTAAAATGTTAATGTCCCATTTTTTTTAATAAAAAAAAATCTATGAAAAATTTTATGGAAGCGCTAAACGTTGCGATACAAAATATTACCGTCGCTTACATGGCGTCAGCTGACCTTTATTACTGAGCAGTACTACTTGTATATTTGGTCAACGACCACTTGAAAAGACCCCAGATTTACTTAAAAAGGAAATATTATGTAACTAGTGGTGCCTAGAGGTACTTTGCGTTTTTATTATCACGAAAGCTCTCAGAAGGGACGAGTTTTTCCGACTTAATTCACAATTATCATTATACCGGTAGCTTAATTTTTGCAAAATGTCCATAAATTATACTTGATAACTTATAGCCTTCCTATATAATTGCTATTTCTAATAGTCAGAACTGTATGAAAATTTGTACAGTAATTTCTGAGATCAGCCTAAACAAGCACAAATTGAGTGCATCTTTTTAAAATATTGATCTTGTTTTTAATTTTTTTTGTGACAGCTCGGAATTTTGGCCGTGTAACACCCTCCGTGCCTTCCAGAGCAATATAAAGCCCATCTATTTTGTACTTGATCTCCTTTTGGTCGCGTCAAATAATTTTCGTCCCGACGGACTTGAAAAGGAATAGAGAGTCCATTTGTGTTTTATTATCTTTTTCACTATAATATTGTGGCTTGTCTTAGTGAGATTTACTCCAATGGCAGTATAGGAGGACATTATAAATACGAAAGTATATAGATGAGTATATCAATATATTAATATTTTTTACAATTATAAAGAGACAGAGTTTGTTTGTTTGAACGCTCTTATCTCAGGAACTACTAATCCGATTTGAAATATTCTTTTTGCTTTAGATAGCCCGTTTATTAAGTAAGGCCATAGGCTATATTTCATCCCGGATAATTTGTTTTTGTCTAGGATCGAACCCGAAGCGACGCAAGGGTGAGTCGCTAGTTTACACATAAAACTATTTCATTTTTAAAGAGTGATTGGCTTTTTCTAAGTCGTAATTTAAAAGCTTCGCTTATAGCGATTCCGTAGATCAATATTGTATTGCAAAAAGCTATTGAGCCATCCACAGATCAAGAGTGGATGATTACTAAATAAATGAAAAGTGTCTACTGATACATTATGAAATAATTTTCTATATCTTAATTCTTAAATAATAAGACATACTCTACTTCTTAGCTTTTAAGAGGCAAAGCGTCACGTAGTAGCCAACGTCAGTTAAGTCACTTTGCTAGAAGTACGGTTAAGTTTATTTTACAGAGAGTGTCTCCTCTAAGCTTTTACTCTAGAGCGTCTTGTGCTATTGTAAGTCTTCGTATATGATGAGCTTTATTTAGCTTTATATTAAGACCACTATTTATGTCATAAGTAAACACGTGTTGTAAGGAGTAGTAGCCCAGTGGTTACGTGCTCGCTTGGTTTCAGTGAAGCAGATTCAAATCCCGGGTCTCGCACCTCTGATATTTTTATGTGCGAATCATTTCCAACATTGATTGCATTGTTGTGTTCCGGTTTGAAGGATAAGGTAGCCAGCGCAATTACAGGCAAGAGGCATATCATCTTAGTCCTCACAGTGACAACGCACCTTTGGTTCTGCATTTTTATTACTTAAAACCTAAGTGCATGAACCGTAGGTGTTATGGGCGACAGGTACTGCTTTCCATCAGGTGGTCTGTCTGCTCGTTTGTCACTGAATCTCATAAAAAAAAAAAAAAAAAAAAAAAATAACATTGTTCTACCACCACTTGTATAACGATGAAGAAAAATATCTTGAGAAAACCTGCATGTCTGAGAGAACCTAGCAAGTTTTCGAAAGACATGTGAAACCCGCCAACCTGCAGTTAGCTGGCATGGTGGACTATGGCCTTAGCTCCCTAGTATTAAAAGAAGGCCCATTCTCAGCAGTGGGACGTTAAAAAGAGTTAAATACAAGTAAATACGTAAATAAAAAATATACTTCTTTTCGTGAATAGATGAGATAATAACTTGGTAGATCTTTATTACAATAGAATAGGTATACTTAAGTTATTCTTAGTGAGCTAAAATATATAATATGCATAATAAAAAAATACCGTTTTGCTTATTATCTTCTTCTATCTATATAAATAAAAATGAATGTTGGTAAGCGCATAACTCAAGAATGGTTGGACCAATTCGGCTAATTTATTTTTTTGTATATTCCTTAAGGTCCACGGAAGGTTTTAATACTTAAAAAAAAAACTCGAGATCGTTAAAATGTACCTAGAGACGAACCCGAGCAAAGTGAGGGTGAGCCGCTAGTAGTCAATGAAATAAATCTTTGATATTAACTATTTAAAAATAACATGGGGCTTAGACAAGATATCATACTACATACAATATTTGAAGAATAGAAAACATAAAAATTGTATTGAAATGATTTTTATTAGTATTCGTATTTCCGTATTAATATTATAAATGTAAAAATTTGCGAGTATGTATGGATGTTTGTTACTCTTTCACGCCAGAACGGCTGAACGGATCTGGATGAAATTCGGCACAGAGATAGATTATAGTCTGGAATAATACATTAGCTACTTTTTATCCCGAAAAATAGTACGGTTCCCGTGGGATAGGTTTGTTTTTGTCTTTCACAGACTTAGGGATGTACTATCTATTCCATATTAACCGTTAAAACGCATCTAGGGACGAAACCGAGCGAAGCAAGAGTGAGTCGCTAGTTTTACATAAGCTCTAAGATTGAACTTGTAAAACTTAAAAAAAAGAATATAACAATCTATCGAAATGCGAAAACAACTCGAACTAACCTTTGAGTTTTGTACGTACCTGCTTTTTTTTATAAAATGAAAATTCATCGTTTCATTGAAAGTAAAAATGCTTGTATGAAAGGTCGGAAGTCCTAACGCTTTGTGCTTTAGTATAAAGAAATATCCTTTACCTTTCACGATCAATTGAGTGGTTTGAACAGCTTATGTTATATTTTGTGGCGATAGTTGAGAACTTTTATATTTTTTATAACTTTTTTAGTACTAATATCCTTATTTTTATATAGATATAACTAGCTAAGTCCTCCACTTGGTGTCAACAGAAAATGGCAAATTATTAAAGAAAATCTGGTAAGCTTGAAACTGATTCGCGTACCGAGTGTTCCGTAGCTTATGTTTGAAAAACGTAATTTGTTACTTTAAGATTTAATATTTACGTACTAACAACATTTATTTATTCAACGTAATTAGTTTGTATTTCATTAGTATTTCTATGAGAAACGAAATAAATTTTGCTTCTGAACGAGTGAAAATGTAAATATACATTTATTATACAGATAATATGAAGAAGTATAATTGTTCTGTTTTTGCCTTTTGGATACGGGACCCTAAAAATAGAAGTGAAAGTGTACATTGTACAATATCATGCATACCTATTGAACAGTCTGTCTGGATTTAAAATTAACAAGACCTTTAATACATCAATTAGCCAAGTCGACTTTCTACAATCGATGTAGTTTATAGAGAACTCAACGCTTACAAATATTATTTTCAAAAACATGGAACATAAAGAATAAACTTTTTTTGTGAGGCACACAGTTACAGATACATAGAACGACAATAAAAGAAAAAAATCTTCTCTTCTGCGTTCAGTTTCATTCTTCTCCTTTTTACCTTAGAGAGCTTTTTTAAACTGAGGGGCTCTCATACTTTTTCACTCTGCTATAATAAAACATTTCTCTTTAAAACCCCTTATCACTCCTTTTATTTTCACGCTAACTTTTTCACACATTACAATGAAAGCTGCACGTTTATATTTTTTTTTTCTATTTAACATCAAGCGGGCTAAAACTGATTATTTTAAGGAACAAACAAAGTGATTTGATTTTGGATATATATTATTTATTTTTTTAACCTATACTAATGTAAAATCGCTGTATCTACTGGTCCGATTCGAAAAAACATTTTTGCGGTTTATAGCCTACTAGGAGCACACCCTCGCTTCGCTCGCGTTCGTCCCTAGTAAAAAAAAAAAACAAATCTATCTCTTATGAACCGTACATATTTCCGGGATAAGAAGTAACCTATATACTATCCCAGACTATATAATAAAAAAGTAATAAAAAGTAGTATATGTACTATTCCAGATTATAATCTATCTCAATGCCAAATTTCATCCAGATCCGTTTACCCGTTCTGGCATAATTAAGTAACAAACATCCATCCATCCAAACTTTCGCATTCGGAGTTTATTGAGGAAAGTTATAGGCTATCCTATATCACGCTACTACAACCTAAGGACGGAGTACTTCTACACAATGAAATGACTTGACAAAACTGCGAGAAAATGTTAGTCTTATTATATTTTGACGCCTCAAATTATTAAAAAAAACACGCGCCCTGACAATGTGGGCGGACGGGTCGCTAGTTATTCAATGCCACTCGTTTTGAAGCTTAAGAAGTTTACCTCATCAAAAGATATTATTTTTTCTCGCCATAACTCAAAATATTTTAGATTGTTTTCAGCAAAGTTTTCTACTTTACTCTAAAACTGCAATCTCGTTTAAAATGAAATTTATTACCTTGCGCTTGTATTAATAATTAATCTTTCTTACTTCTTACCAATATTATAAATGTGAACGTTTAGATGTTTGGATGTTTGTTACTCTATTACGTACGTACGTACGTACGGCTGAACGGATCTGGAAGAAATTTGGCACAGAGCTAGATTCTAATCTGGAATAACACAAAGGCGAATTATATCACGGAAAAATATACGGTTCGAGTGGGATAGATTCGTTTTAGTTTTTCTAGAGGTATACCCAAGCAAAGCCAGAGTGAGACGCTAGTTTAATACATATGGTTAAAGGTAATATTAAATTTAAAGCTTCATAATAACGTTTTATTATATTTTTATAGTAAACATATTTAGGAGTACAAATAATTTTTGATACAATCTATTCAGATAAATAAAATTGAAGTGTCTGTTCGTAATGTCAAAATAACAGCTTTATACTAAATGCATAAGGAATTATATACGGTACTTATAAGAAAAACATAATTTTTTACATTTTTGTCTGTCTATCTGTTTGTTATGGCTAATCTCCGAAACGGCTATACCAATTTTAACGGGACACTGACAGATAGCTGATATTATAAGGAGTAACTTAGGCTACTTTTATTTTAGAAAAAGAACAAGGGTTTCGCTCAAAAAAAATTAAAACGTAACTAGGGACGCACCCGAGCGAAGCGAGGGTAAGTCGCTAGTTAATTAATATATGCTTGTATAGCATTAGACACTATACTACTGTGGTTGTTAAATAGAGTTATATTATATAAGTACAGATATAACGAAAGAATATATACCAAATTTAATTTGTTCGAATCTGATTTTCCGATCAAATATTTTATGCGTCTCTATTTTTTCGAATCGGTACACCATTCGTCCCTATTACGAGTATGTTTTATTGTCCCAAGGGGACGATACCTTGTTTCAACCCTTGTTTCCATAAATAAAGGATTTATAAAAAACCTTTTAGCTATTTACGGATATTAAATCGTTAATGGAACAACAAAGAAATGTTTAACGAAGCTTTTTAATAATTTAACAAATCTCTAAATTTGTTTTCGGTTCAGGCCGATACTCGTAAATCATTAAGTGTTTTTTTTTAATGTAAAGTACTTATAACTCATATAACTTAAAAAGAAGAAACTCTTGAACAGTGTAATACGCTTTGCTCAATAAAATAATTTAAAATATTCATTATACTGTTCAAGAGTTTCTTGTTGATGAAAATGTGTGGAATTGAGTAATATTGACTCATATTCAGGCTATCTATATAGTTATGATAATAAAATAAATGTAACTTCGATATTTAAAAGAGCAACTGTTGAGTTCCTCGCCGGCTCTTCTCAGCAGAACTGCTTTTCGAGCCGATGGTAGCTTCCTCATGAGCTGACTACACTGACGCTTACATTAAATTGACGATTCAAAAGCACTTGTAATAAGTCTAATTAAATAAAGTTTATTTTATTTCATTTTAAATAAATATATATTTATATTAAATTAATAAAAATGAATGAGGTGAAGAGCCTCTTGGATATGAGATGAGATGAGATGAGATTAATGTGCTATATTGATAAATGCTTGAGTTTTAATAATTAGTTGTAAGCTAGATATACAGGTACATAGTATGTATAAATATAGGTTGGTTAAGGTTAATTTATAATTTATATTTATTTATTTAATGAATAATTAAAAAAAAAACATATAAAATCACTTTATATACTGCTATAAAAATTAATTAATTTTAGATTTCTAAAAGCAAAAATGTTAAAAATAATTAATGTTTTTAGAAAATATGGAATTTAATTTACGGAATGGCTAAGCTGATTTTAACCGAACTCTTCTAAATATAACGTATTGATATTTTTATTCATAGGTAGACTTAATTTGTTTTAAAAAGTCAAATCAGATATTATACAAAAAGTCAGGAAAAAATCCATAATATAATTATAGCTCCCATACGTTATTCTCGTAACATAGATATAAGAGGGGAGACATGGTGTCCTGTAACACAGGTTTCTTACTATCGCAGGCTCCAGGGCTACGATCAATTTTTTCATCACCGAGTTTATGCTCTTGTTATTAATATATGTATGTAGTACTTTATTTTATTTTTTTATGACATTCAGTGACAAACGAGCAGACAGACCACCTGATGGAAATCAGCACCTGTCGCCCATAACACCTACGGTTCATGCACTTAGGTTTTAAGTAACAAAAATGCAGAACCACAGGTGCGTTGTCACTGTGAGGACTAAGATGATATGCCTCTTGCCTGTAATTGCGCTGGCTACCTTATCCTTCGTATCGGAACACAACAATGCAATCATTGTTGCTTGGCGGCAGAAATAGATAAGGGGGTGGTACCAATCCAGTCGGACTCCTCAGGCTTGACAGAGTCCTACCACCTACTATAACCCATACTCATTACACAATGTTAATAATCCCTAATTATTATAAATATGAAAATAAATCTAGTCGATAGCAGCATCGACGTTTTTGGTAAACAAGCTTTATTTACGAGTATAATCCAAAATATACGTAGACCACTTTTTTTTCTCATCAAATGGTTTAATGTAGTATGAATTTGTCATATGATATTATTTCACAATGCTATTTAGATGGGTGATAAATCTATACATCTATACATATAATCAAATTGTAACTGAGTCGAATCTGTACTTTAAATATTTTTTGGAAAATCTTATAGAAATAGACATTATTATCGATGCAGAGGCCGAACCTATAGTTTTTAGAATTTTTGTCTGTCTGTCTGTCTGTTACCGCATCGCAGAAAAACCACTGGAGGGATTTTGATGAAATTTGTTATGATGATAGTTGGATATTCGGGTCAACATATAGGATACTTTTTACCGCGGGAGATTATCTTATTCCCACGGGAATACATGTTATAACACAACCCAAAAAATATTAATGATCAGAATTTCTTGAAACTTGGTATTAATGCTCTTCAATACAATTAAATAAATAAGTATTTTAGCGTTTTTTGAAATTCATCCCATAAGGAGATAAAATAAGAGATGAAAATTTGTATGAAACCTACCTTTTTAAAGTTTTTTTGTTGTAGTTTTAGCGCGAGCAAAGCCGCGAGTTTTGCTAGTAAAATATAATTTAATTGATAATGAGAAAATGAGCATAACAAGCCTTACCGGAGCTATAGAGCAACCTGATAATACATTCCAATGTATGCATTAAATAGCCTTTAATGTTACATTGATCTCATGAATAATTCAACGGTTACTGTTATAGAGAATACACGCTGGTATCGTAATGGATCATGTTAAACAAAGACTATGGCAGTGAGTCGTCTGCATTCACTGTAGGGTGGCAATCGTGTAAATGAATCTAAAATTAATAAATAATCAATAAATATGTTGGAACATTAACACGCAGCACCATTTAGTTCCATGGTAAACTACGAAGCTTGTGTTATGGATACCAAATAGTTGATACGCTACATATATATAAGTTTAAATATATATTATAAATATAAACACCCATGACTTAAATAAAAGCATTGGTGCTCATCACACAAATGAATGACCCCAGCGGGGCTCAAACCCACGACCGCTGGCATAGCAAGTAGGGTTACTACAAACTGAGGCAAACGTGTCGTCAAAAATTATATATATAAATATCAATTTGTTTCAATATATTTGGGTTTTAGTTTAGATATTATTATTAATTCCTACGAGACTAGATATACGTAGGATATTAAAATATGCCTGAACTCAAGTTATTGTGTAGGTATTGTGTCAGTAAACAAAGGTACTTTTATTATCTTACTCTCATAGTCCGATGGGAGTACCTAAAGGTGGTCGTAAACAATTTCCCAATTTCGCAATACTACTAACAATTTTTTATCAGAAAATATCTATTATACCAAATATTAAACAAAATAATTATAAATATTTTGAGTTAGTTTGAGAGTTTTCGTGAAATTTTCAGATATGTATACAATAATACAACAGGAACTAGTTGTGCCAAAAAGTAGTTAGTGTAATTAGTTTTAATATTCATATAAGCCTTTATATATATATATAAATATATATCTATGCTTTATTTATTATAAAGAAATTATTCTGCTGATAAACAGGACTTTCCCATAAGTTCTAAACTCATGGTGTTAGCACTATAGTTTTCAAATACAAACAGCGAGACATCTATGAAAGAAATTACTTTTCCATTCCCACTTGTTGCGGGAACCATGACGTCCGAGATTGTATGAACTGATTCTAATAGGAATACTAGAAAATAAATATAGTTTCATAATTAAGTAAAGCTTTTTATAAATACGAAAATTTTAATTTAGCAGTAAATTATTATCTACCAATAAAACCCTGATAGTCATGAGTTGGAAAAAATCCTTAGTGCTGAGAATAACTGGCAAAAGAAACTCAGCGGGACTACAATTCCTTTTTTTATATTAAAACTATAAATAACAAGAATTAAATCTTATAATTAATAAAACCTTAATATCACCTCCTTTATAATTTCTAAGAAATCAATTGTTAACTGGCACACCGGTGTGCCCGCGACTCTCGACAGGATATAGCCTGGATATGGTCATCTACGACAATAACTTTTCTTTTGTTAAAGATAACCAAAAGTATGTACCTAAATAAATCAGTCTATTTAATTTATTGTTATTATACATACTTATATTGCAAATGTGAAAGTTTGTGAGGACGAATGGATATTTGTTACTCTTTCCCGCCAGAACGGTTAAACGAATCTGGATGAAATTTTGCATAGGGATAGATTATAGTCAGGAATAGCAAATAGATATTTTATCCCGGAAAAATGTACGGTTCCCGTGGGATAGATTTGTTTTTGTCTAGGTACAAACCCGAAGCGAAACGAGGGTGAGTGGATAGTTATTAATACTGAGCTTACGACTTATAAAAATTATAATCAAATTAAATAAATACTAATATTCGTCTAGTGCTCGAAATTCTACCATAATCATATTAAGAAAACGAAGATAACCTATACGAATCGAACTTGTTTATTTATTCTATTTATTTGTTTATCTACCAAAAAAAATATACATATAAAATAGAAAACAGTAACCATGTGTAAACAATGTGTACAAGTAGTGTAGGACGCCCTCCAGCTAGAAGGAGCGACGATATACGTAAACTGGCTGGAAGCGGTTGAATGCGTAGAGCTGAAGGTCGAGCTCAGTGACGTACCATAGGAGAGGCCTATGTCCAGCAGTGGAAGAAAGCAGGCTGAATATGATGAACCACGGGTACAAAGGATGACTTATCTCTTTAAGAGATCTCTACCAGAAACCCTCGAGCGTGAGAAAAAAATAATAATAATATGGTGCGGTGTAGGTACAAACTACAAACATCAATTATATCTATATTATATAAACATACATACACATATACAAACATACATACATACATACTACATACATACTTATATACATATTTCAAGAAATGTATTATATAATAAGGGAATTATGTGGAGTGACTTAGAAAAAATTTACCTATCTATATGAAGAAACTGTTTCCAATTTTTTTATAGATTACACTAAAGCTCCTTAATAGCTACTAAACAAAAAAGAAATATATAAATTAAAAAAAAAATAAAAACCGACTTCCAGGCACTGAAAAGTACAAAATAACTAATCGGGGGTTTTCATTTAGAATAGATACTTAATCAGATATTTTCGAAGTCGGTGTGCTTTGATTTGTACTGGCTGACCGTATATATATAAAGTAATTAACGTTGAGAATATCAATTAGTTTCTAACACTGGTTAACATATTGTAGCATTTTATTGCAAATTAAAATGGCACATTATATTTATCATTATACAAGATGAAATAAATAAACGATGAAAAAAAAATTAAATTAAATATAGAAGATATCAAGTTTTAGTATTGGAAGTATTGGAATATTTGTTCATATATATGTAATTATACCAGTCATTCCAGAAGCTTTATCACTTGTGTTAAACTGCAGCCGAATAATATCTCAAAATCAGTTTGGCCTATTCCAAACTAGTTAAGCTTAAAGTATTTAGGCCAAACTAGATCGTTCTGGGATGTTCTGGGAGTATGGGTTGATGCAAATTTTCTCCTTACAGTGTTATGTGTTAAGTTTTTGTTATATCGAGGCTCAGACATACATACATAAACAAATAAAAATGACAAAATTGCAGACTAACGTTGAATTCATCAATTATTTACATAGCCCTTTTTTCTATTTACACTTTATTGTTTCATAGAAAACACCTATGCATTTAAATTGGCAATTTGGATCGCAGACAGCGGTAGACACTTCATTCAATCAGAGCAATAAAATCCAATCGAACTTACACGGTACATATTCAAATGGTCTGGAATTTTAACACGCTGGCTTTAGATTTATCGAACAGCAATTATTTTTGTCGATTTTTTTATATAAAAGAAGTGACCCGCACTCGCTCCGCTAATTTACCTAGGCCTTTGGAACTTTATGGCCTGAAAAACAATGTGTTTTATTTTATTAGATTTTTTATTATATTTTACATTTCGATATTAATGGCGTAAGCTACTTTCGTGGAATTCATTTCATCAATAATTTGAAGTATTAGACTCTATAATATAATCCAAAAATAGCTTTCATACAAATCCGTTCAGCGGTTATTGCGTGATTGAGTAACACACATTCAATATTCTTTTTTAAACTTTCACTTTTATCATATTAGAAGAACGAATTTTCTAAGCTTTTAAATACTGACGTGTATTACTCACAGGCGGTATGATTATTATCAAAACTTTGTTACGAACAACTTCCAGGTACTAAAAAGTAAAAAAAACCTATACCGGGTTTGTAATTTACTATAGATGCCCAATATTTACCACACTGAGTGACATAACAAAAACAAAGTAAAGTTATATTTATATGTTTAGTGTTTATCTTTATGTTTTTGATTGTTGATAAGAATACATTTTTGTTTTTGTTGTTGTAATAACGAGCGCGTCTCGCCGTTAAGCATCACAGCTTGGCGAGATATAATTCTTTGCTAAATCTGTTTGTAAAAAAATTAATAAATTAATAAAAAAAAAAAAATTGTTATTCCTTGCAAGTATCGACAAAGATAACTACAACCATCTCACCTGTTATTAAGAAATAACTAGCAGAAGTTTAATTCTGTAATATATTCCCATCCTTATATAACAAAAAAGTATATAAAAACGTACCGGCACTGGCCAGCAGAAGCTGACATCTGTTACCTTCATTTAAGACACATTAGGTTGGAGAAATGTAGTTAGAAAATTACATGCGACAGCTCTTGAGAAATTCTAATGTATTTGCTATTATAATTGCTTATAGGTAGGCTTGGGAGCATTTAGGACAGAGCATCAGTTTGTAAGGCTGAATATGCTTAATATTTAGTATAAAGCTAGGGGCACACCTTGGATATACCTACTTATTACTTTATTTAAAGCATAGATATGTCTTTTGATTGATTTTAAAATATCTATTACATTGACTTTATACACAAGTGTACATAATTCCAACGTATAATATCAACCTTCTCTGCTGATTCTTACAGTATTCAGCAAAAAATAAACAAAAAAAAACCACAAAAAGTGACGTTAAAATAATATTTTTTTAATAATTTGTTAATAAAAAGGACCTTTATTTTCTTATGTCTTCAACAATATCAATTTTGACGGAAACTCAGTTGAATTTAAATATACACGACTTCCTTTGATGTAGGATAAAAGGGATAGTCTGATTTGTTGTTCAACGTCGAGTATCCTTTTGCTTCTTTGCTTCAGCCTTCATTTTTCTTTAAAAATTTCAATGCTTTAAAACGTTGTGAATATAATAGCCCTATGTTCTATTTTCTTTGTTTTTTGCAATTTATGGTATTTTTAAGATTGTTAACATTATGTACGTACATTTTAAAACCTTTAAGTTCAATAAAAACAACTTAGGTCCTAACTATACAAACCCCGTACATTTTAAGTAAGTACAAAAAAATACTAAGCCATTTTTCAGCATTTTTTTTTAAAGTATGAATTTGATTCATTGCTTCGTAAAAGAAGGGCAAATTAGCAAAGAAGGACCAGAAAGAATATTGAAGAACACAGCACAGGTGATTTCACACGATTTGTTTTATGTCTACAGTTATAATATACGGGCGAAAACGTTTTTATTTAAGTCACACGAAATTAATTTGTTTAAAGTCATACTTTCTTAGTTTTACGTGAATATTTGACATTTAAAATAAAACTATCTTTTCGGATTATTACGCGGATTTATTTTGATTTTTGGTTCCCGACGTTTCTAATGCTTTACAGCAATCATGGTCACGGGAGAGACTCTCCCCTCTAAAAATCCGAAAAGATAGTTTTATTCTTTAAAGTAACATAAAAATGTAGTCAGACATTTCTAATCATAACATATGGGTCATTCCACGTGAAGCGGACAACGAAAAAAAAGCGAGGTTCTGAAATTCGATCATATTAGGCATATTTTAACTCTAGAGGATATGAACACGTACACATATTTTTTTTTTATTTGAGGTTTACTTGTCAAGTTATGGGATTCTAAAGAATTGATTAGATTGAAGGTAGGGTATTTTTGAATCTTTTTTTAAATTAACTATAGTAAAATTATGATTATTAGGGGAACTCTTTAATACTAACATTTACATCCTTGTAGCAACTGAAGATATATTAAAAGGCAAATGTCATACGACCATAAAATAATGGCAAAGGGAATAAAATAGTACATTGAATATCTTTTAAGGGAACTGTCCTTGAACAGTTTATAGTAAAATATAACCATAATATCTAGAGATTGTAGGATTATTGTCTGGCCATTTTCTTGTGTAACCTTGAGAAGACAATCTAAATTTTACTGGTGGTAAACATTTCCTATTATATAACTGTCTAAGTTTTAGAAAAAACAAAGTTTCATTTGGATATATTAAATCGATCTCAAGATGAACTCTTATATTGAGTATTCAATTCAATGTTCTATAGCGTCAAATTAATCTAAAAATACAGACGGAGTCACAGATAATATCATCTTAGTCCTCACAGTGATAACGTACCGGCGGTTCTGCAGTTTTGTTACGTAAAAGTGCATGCTGCACTGCTCCTTTATCACTGAGTGCCATAAAAAAAAAGTAATAATCAGCAATTGTTATATTACTGAATACTGATAGACTGACAGAAAGTTTAGCATTTGTATGTTTGACCGCAACCTAATCTAGTAAAAATCCGAAATAGGTATGCGAGTCTGATTCGTGCATCAAGGGATCCGTTACAACATCAAACATTATTATATTAATAAATGTTTTACTTTTTTATATTTAATAGGTTGGAATTAAAATTAAACATTTACAGATCTGAAATATTATTTTTATTGAAAGCATAAATAAATTTGTGTGTTTATTTCGAAGAAAAACAAGATTAATTTTGCCTCATAAACTAACAAAGTGTGGAAGCAAAATTATTTGTTCAAAAAAAATACTCATCAATCATCATTTCTTCTTTTCGACAATATTTCTTCACTAACATAATTTAAGGTATTTAGGAAAAAGTATTTTAGTATAATATCATTTTTTACCATTTATCAAATCTCACTTTCACTTTAACACCCCAATATATAAGATATACAATTATTATATCCCAAATTAGATTAACCCCAAGACTTCTAACTTCTTGTCCAAAATCAGTGAATACCTACCGCTGTCATATTATTTCCATCTACATTATACAGAGGTACGTATGAATATACATAATGTACAAAGGCGAGCACTGAACCTGCACTAATTCGTTAAGTGACACATTTCCTTGCGAGCTTCAATAATAGCGTGCTTTGTTGTATATTATACTCGTACGTATTCAAGTGCCGTTATATTATAAGTGTCACAATATGAAATTAATTTTACCGTTTTATTTTTATTAATATATGCTATAATATAATTTACTGTCTCGGTGTAGTGGCTTGGTTGTGTAGTCCTGGGTTCGGAGTTTTGCACATTTGTACAATTTTGAAAAGTCATCACTTATCAAATGAATCATGATCATGAGCAAATAAATCATCATGATCATAATCATGATGATTTATTTCTAACATTTATTTGATTTTTCAAGTTAAATGTGTAAAAATCGATGTTTTTACTTCCGTTTATATTACCAATGGGCTGATAAATATATTCGGAGTTTAGAGGTCATAGATTTTTTTTAAAGCAAAAGGTTTAATTGTTTTGTATATATAAAAAAAATGTGACATGCTTGCTTGCTTTCAAAAACCACTTCATCCATTACAGTACTTCATGTACTATATATTTTGTTAGACTTATTCGACTGTTTTCCTTTTACTTTGATAAGTCTTTATGACTTAGAAACTCAAATACTAAGATTTTATGAGAATTTCAGAACACATTTCAAGTTTCTGGTTGAGGCGGTCTTAAAGATGCCTTTGTATAGAAATTAGATATTGATTCAATTTCCTCTGATACTGTGAAAGTATTGAATAACTATAAAACTTACACTTTACATAGGAGTGTTTAAAGAAAAACAAGAATTTATTAAAATTACCTACATAATAATAATAATTTTATGGAAGTAATTTTAAGTATTACCAGGATTATAAATCGAGGTAAATATATCGAGGCTAAAATTATAAAGATCTATACAAACATAATAAAATTCTGAGTTGAATCTGTACATTAAATATTTTTTTAGAAAATCTTATTGAAAAAGTCATTATTATCGATACAGAGGCCGAATCTATGGTTTCTAGAATTTTTGTCTATCTATCTGTCTAAGAACGCATCACGAGAAAACCACTGGACTTTGATAAAATTTGGTATGATGATAGCTGGTTATCCGGGTCAACGTATAGGATACTTTTTAGTGCGGGAAACTATCTCACGTTAAAACGAACTCGAGCGGAGTAAGGGTGAATAGTCCTTTATATGTATATTCTTAGGCCTACTAAGCTTTGCCTCAAAAAGACTTTTAGATAGGTACCTCGTTTTATAGTTTTAGATTTATTTCAAAAAAACTCTTTGATACAGTCTAGGAAACACGTACGGAGGAAATTGGTAAACATCCGCATAAAACTTTATTCTGACCATTCGTGTACACCAAAACATCCTAACTTGTATAATATAAATAAATGTGAAGGTGTATTTATTCCTTAGTCCTCTTTAGTTTAGTTGGTAGTAGCAAAAAAATTGACATTAGTGTTTGAGTTGTTATATTTAGGATAGTAAACTATAGGTTATTTTTTAGTCCGGAAGTAGTTTCTATTAGAAACACTAAAGGCCTAAAAAAAGGAAAGGGGGGTATGGTACGGAATTATTGGAATTATGAAGACTACTATTATAAATACTAAAATTTGTATGTATGTTAGTTCGAGTGAATTTTTTGTATGCAGAATGTTACCTTATCTACTCAACCAATAGAAATGTAACTTAATCAATTGTTCAATTTAGGTCATTTTCGTAGGAGAAATGTGTTCTCTGGTTTAAATGGAAGACAATATATGTAACGCAGTCAGATTGTATAATTTCTCATTATAGAAGCGAAAACGTTTGTTTGCAAATGCTGGCTGCTTAAATGTAAAGACAAATTGATGTTTATGATGCTTATTCATTTTCACATGAGTTTCATGTCACCCATATGTTAATATTAAACAAAATACTGTTTTTAAATATTTATTATAGTTAGATAACTATAATATAAGGCTTACAGTTGCAGTAGAGATCTACTGCAACTGTAAGCCTTTCTAATATGAATAAGAATTAAAGACAATACGATGGTAATTGTATGTGAAATGTAATTTATTAGCCGACGACAAAAAAAGGAGGTTCTTAATTCGACACGTATATATTTTTTTATGTTTGACAACACATAACTTTTAACAGTGTATTTTTTGATTATTGGATAACTTAAAAAACCGACTTCAAAAAAAACACTAAAGAATAGCACCAGTCGATACATATACATCAAAGCACACCGACTTCGAACATATCTGATTAGAGGTGGTTTTTTATAGTTTTATTTTCAAAAGACCTAGTATTAATTTATCCTGTATACATCTATAACAAGCTCAATTTTGATTTATATATAAATCAACACATTTTTATTTTATGTTTATCTATTACCATCTACTGACTTTGTTATACACAAATATCCGTTTTCTTTGTTTTTGCTAACGACGTTATTAATAATCTCCATAAAAATCTCTCTAATGCTGTGTAAATCTAATATATTTAAACGAGCAATTCTTTTTTATATTTATTTATTTATTTAAACCGGCGATCTCGGAAACGGCTCTAACGATTTCTCTGAAATTTGGTATGTGGGGGCTTTCGGGGGCGAAAAATCGATCTAGATTAGTCTTATGTCTGAGAAAACGGGTATTTTTGAGTTTTCATGCGGTTTTCTTTCGCATCATTCCACGCAAAATATCTTAGTAATTTCTCACACTCGGGTATAAGTATCGTGGTCAAGCGGTCAAGGCGCAAGATTGTCTATCACAGGTGTATTCGGATCCTGGTTAGATACAAAGTTTTTACTTTTATTTATTTTTTTATATTTATTCAAGTTTTTTTAAGCCAAATTAAAAAGAAAATTGTACTTTTAACCAAAAGCTCCGAGCGAATCTCGGTCGCCCAGGTACTTAAAATAAATCAACAAACACTTTCGCAGTCACAATATAAAATATTAAGAATATGAGGTTCCATTCCTTAGATTCCGTACATTTATATAGGGATATACAGGATCTCTATAATAAATTTTACGATCATATTTAATGGGTATGGCTAATAGGCAATAGATATAATCCAAAATGAAATATCAATTAAAGAACGGGATCTCTTTTCGTTTAGCATTTTTAGGTTCACGATTTAGACTAAATAAGTGCTGCAGTAGGACTGTTTATGGAATTTTATCAAAAAATAATAATAATTTTAATATCAAACATGTATATAATCAGTTATTTCTCTTGGATGTTCTCAATTTTTACTGTTTTTTGTACTTTTATACATATACATATGATTCTTAAAACGTAATTTTAAATATTTTAAATTTGAATTTCCTATGATTTAAAAAACGTTACTATAGATTAAGTACAAAAAATATTGAAATGCTTTCTAGCGTTTATTGCAGTCGGATATAACGATGATCGTTTGTTTATTGAAAAACAATCTTTCTGCATAAGAGAACGAAGCTTTGATCTAAAATTTCGAAAGCTTTTACAATTGCTATGCGTTCATATGTTTTTTGATTATTTCCGCTGTTGCGCATTTGTTTGGCCAATACAGGAATTGCTACAGTAACTGTTGATTACATACATAGAGTTGTCGGAATAAAAATTCGAAAAAACTGCTAAATCAAGTTTTAAAAGGTTTTAGTGAAGAATTTTTATTTAAATGTCTTAATGAAATAGGTTAAAAACTTTTATAACTATTATTTTTATATGAAACTAACGACTCATTCTTGCTTCCCTGGATTGGTCTCTAGGTTAATTCGCCATACAAACTTTCATCCCTATTTTCAGCCTCTTAAGGGATGATATCCGGAATGAAAACTATCCTATGTCATTTTCAGGGTCTCAAACTATATACTTATCAAATTTCATGTAAATCGGTTCAATAGTTTCGGAGCCTATTTAGTACAAACAAACAAAAAATCAAATCTTTCTTCTGTATAATATTAGTATAGATAAATCACTGATTTAGAATCAGAGTTTATCAGTACTTTCGATGACTAATAATATTAATTAAAGAAACCAACGGATTAGCGCATATTTTGATACTTATAAAAAAATCGGCTTACTATTATAAGTTCCAAAGCTTGTATATATGTAACTCTTTTAAGCTGAAAATGCTAGACAGGTTGGGGTAGAATTAAATAAACAGACAAACTAGCACCTGGATTAATTTAAATTATAAAAAAAACACCACAAAAGACGAAATAAGGGCCGGTAGTGGTTGAACTAAATAGTAATAGGTATATTAAGATACTGATAAGTGATTCTTTAAATTGACATAACTTTTTTAATTATGAATCGATTAAAATAAAACAAATACTAAATGTTAAGTGAAGCTTACCACAATAGATCATTGAAAACCACACCAAAATCAGTTAAGTTGTTCCTGAGATTTGCGCGCACAAACGCACAGACAGACAAAAACTGTAATAATCATTGTTTTGGGTTCTATTGCGTTAATTAAAACACAGAATAATGGTTTTTCTCAAATATGTTTTATGTACAGACAGCAATCAGTTACAATTTTATTATATGTACAGATTAAATTAAGTCGTTACACAGTATAGTGTACACTGGTACAACAAGTACATTTGCTTAAAGTAACTCTTATGTACATAAAAGTGACAAAACATAATATTGCAAATTACATACTTTAATTTCCGGTCCCAGAACCGAAGCTTCAGAAATATTTAGTTTTTTTATAATACGACTTAAATAAAGACATAAATCATGTTAATTATATGAATAAGACATATCTAACATTATAAATGAAGACGTTTAAAGTAAAAAAAGCAAAGCATTGTAATACATTACGCTGTGAGCATAGTATATACATACATATATATATATATATATATATATATATATATATATATATATGCAAACGACGCTTAAATTCATGTTTTAGTTGTAAATCATATTGTAAAATGTAGGGCGGGGCGTATGTATATATTTATTCATTGTAAATGATACTTACTGAGAAAAGGTAGTTAGAGCAAAGCCAGTGAAGGTACATAATAGCATTAAGAAGCAGATTCAATTTAATTATAAATTCTTTTACATAAAACTCACGTCCTTTTAGATTTTTTCATGAATTTATTTTGTATTTTGGTTCCCGACGTTTCGAATGCTTTACAGCAATCATGGTCACGGGAGAGACTAAGGTTTTAGACGTCTCAAAAGTTATTATGTAGTTATTACAAACAGCGTCTACCCACAAAACTATAATGTAGTAATAATACTTATCTTAAATAAATAGAGATATTAGAAATAGATATATAAATATTTCTATATATATATATATATATATATATATTATAGATATATAGTTAATTTCAAAAATTGATTTGAAAATTTCAATTAAAGATTAATATCACAGCTTCTGTTGTTAAAGTTTAAAATTTAGTTATTTCATAATTAATTATAACTTTTGGTATTTAATATTTCAGTAACTCATTCATATGTGTTTAATTAAATAAGTCAATAGGGTCAGGTACGACGGTAACATAAAGGGTTAAAATCGATTTGGTGACCTTTACCTACGTTACTACTATTAAAACTTCGGCTACAAATATTATATTATGTGTCTCCAAAAACACACAGCATTGAGATGAAGAAGCAGCTCTGTGATTTGTCAAAACTATCGAGAATACAGATAAAAAACATACCTGAATCCAATAAAGTTTGATAATTAGGTTACCAGAGGGCGCGAGCGTCTGCTTGCCGCCTTTTTCGCTGTCAAGTGTCATAGCGTTTTGTGATTTGAAAAAGTTTACATCGAAAAGTTTAGAAGTCGATATAAATTAAGTTTTAGGTGAAATTTTAGTGAATTTTATGTGTAAAAAGGAGATTGGTAAGCATTGTTAATAATTTTAAAACATGGAACCTATGCGTTACAACGACGTGAAGGTCGGTCGGAAGTCAGTTGCTCCGGAGGGAGAACGTGTCTCGACCTCGATCTCTGCAGCTTCGGGAAGCGGCTCCTCTTCTTTCTCGAAGGTCGAGGAGGGCTGGCTTTACCCATGCATAATAAACGTCGTAGAACGCATAAGTGAGATTTAGATCCTAGGGTATATATATAATATTTATTTTCATCTCAGATATATTAAATAAAATTTAACGCAATTACCAGATTACATCTATTTGTATACACAAGATAGGGTAGTAGTGCTAATTCTGAGCAATTTCTTATTAATTCTTGATAGTTTAGGTACTGACTTCATTATCAAAAGCATTGTTCAACCTATCGATAGATAATGTCTTTCTTAATTAAATAAACTACAGTAGTTTCATTCCCTAGCTTGAAAGGCTATTAGATATAAGAAACTAGGGCAGGATAGTCTAGCTTTTACTGGGTTTATAGTTTTAAAAGTTGATATGAGTTTAGGGTCATTTAAAAAAAAAAAAAAAAAATAGCTTTTACAGAACTCAATAGCTGGGCTATCTACTCGAGAAGTAGATACAATTATTAAGAACGGTTTTACAATCTATACTTGACTGGGCTATAGTTAATCCAAAGAATTTAAAATGTAAATTTTTTATATGAGAAAATTTCAAGAACCTGGCCCAGGTTGTGCAAGTCATATAAATTTAGAAATAACTATGCAAATAATTTGTGGCAAGTGTTCAAAGCTCTTTGAAAGTAAACATGATACCTTAGAGCAACTTTACAGAATGTTCCTCGTAGGTCAGAGTATTTATTTAGTATAGAGACCCTAGAGTCGATTATTGTTTCTTGGAGGTTCTAAGATTTTATTTGAGGAATAAAAAAGTATTAAATCATACAAAACATACTGATTTATCTTTTATTAAAAAATATAGAAAAAGGGTTAAAAGTCAAAAGTTCTAAAAAGAAATGTAGACATATTGTTAAGAGGGATCAGCCCTTTTGTCGAAGTGAGTCCAATAGCAGAGCCTCCAGCTCCAATAATAAGCAAGCATTAAACTCAATAGAACTTCAGAGGGTGTTGCCTAAGATTTGTTCACAGATGAATGGACTCGGATGGGTGCCTATCAGTTTGTTTTTAGTTTCACAGCCAACTGCCTTTACCCTTCTGAATGAAACCTCCTCTGAAGTTTCCATCCAAGCTGTTTTATTACATCTACCAACCCGAGTTATTCAGACATAGCTTGAAAAAGTTACAAACAACTCAAAAGAGATGTTTTCAGTGTGGACAACAGAGGGTGAACTATGTCCCCTTTTTGACCTCGGAGCCTTAAAATACTCACATAGTAGTAAAGCATTTTAATTGATGTCTCGGGGAGATGTAATAAATTTTCTTTATATAAAATATAGTAAGCTTTCTTTCAGCCCAGTAATTGGATGGTGAAAATAATTATTCACCAGGCCTATATTCATTTATATATGACAAAGGCACACAGACGGTTCCCCCGTGTCATTTACGAGGAAGAGATCCTCCAGCTGACAGTCTTTACATTTTACCTTTAGTTAGCCCCCTGTACCTTTGCAGCGGTATCAAAATTGGGTTGCGGAAACCTGACAAAACTGAGGTTATTCGTTTGTTATATCTGGACGATTACCCATTGTGTGCCAGGACGGATTTAAGTGAGTGGCGCAGGTTGCGGAAACACTCACACATTTGGGTTGGCCCATAAATTACAAAAAATCGGTCATAGTGTTCGTACACGAGCTACAATAGTTCACCCTAGCTTGGAATATCCAAAATTTAACATTAGCCCTGCCAACCCAGAACGTCCTTAGAATAAAAAAGAACTTTGTTAAAGTTGTTAAAAGAAGACAACTGCACTCTAGGGGAACTTTGAAGTGTGCTAAACTTATTAAACTTTGCCAACCATGCAGTTCTTCAAGGTCAGCTACACTATTGCTGGGCATAATTTTTCCTAAAGAGGTTCACCCAGAGGGGTTGGATAAAGAAGTTATGCCCCAGTAAGTGACAGGCGCTAAGGTGGTGGTTGGATGCAATAGGCTGCAGTCCAACCCCACAGAGAGGAAGTAACGTACTTCTCGACCACAGACGCAGCGGATGCGTAAGTGACAGGCGCTAAGGTGGTGGTTGGATGCAATAGGCTGCAGTCCAACTGCACAGAGAGGAAGTAACATACTTCTCGACCACAGACGCAGTGGATGCGCAAGTGACAGGCGCTAAGGTGGTGGTTGGATGCAATAGGCTGCAGTCCAACTCCACAGAGAGGAAGTAACATACTTCTCGACCACAGACGCAGCGATGCGGGCTGGGTAGCACACTTAGACAACCAATTACCTAAAGACCTTGACACTGCAATCCAACTCCAAAGACCTTGGCATTCCAATCTAGTCTCTAGTATGCAGTCTTTGCTCTGATCAAGCCACAGGTATCTTTTTTAAGGAATGCGCACATACTGGAGCATTCCGACAATAGGACGTTAATCGCCTAGATTCGAAATCAGGGGCGACTCGGTCCATGAACTTGTCTATTAAAGATATGAACCTTCTGTTAGAGGTCTATTGGATTAGGACTTAAAGGTAACCAATTCCCTCAATATACAATGGCAGCTTTTTACCTAGACCAGGAAAGTTAAACGGTATCGCAGATAGCCTATCAGGGGGAAAGCAAGTACCCGAATGGCATCTGGTCTCGCCAGCCACGGAGGCTACTTTTGAAAAATGGGGAATACCAGACATAGACCTGTTGGCGTTTAGCAAAACCGCCGTCGTACAGGCCTATGTGTTGCTTGACTCAAGGGACGGATCATTTCGTGTTTGTGACGCCAAGCGCGACTGATAGCCGTGATTGAGTATTTCAGGTCGTGTGGATGTTTTCACTTCCCAGCCTAATTCCCAAGCTTAGCACAACTCAAGAGGGAAAGGGGAACGTACTTTCTGAAAGTGTCTCAGTGGCACAATGTTTTTTGGTACCCAGACCTTCAAGTGAGAGTTCTGACCAGTCCCGTTCTCATAGAGAACTTGCGGAAGGTTCTTGTTGATTAGATGACAGTGACAAGCCCACCATGAGTGAACAAGTTAATTTTTTTAGGCTTATAAAATTGAGGATGGGCAAACCAAATAACAGAGTGGAGTAAGGATAAGAAGCAACTATTTCAATGGGTTGGTGTCCAGCCACATTGACTGCTTACAGTACTCCATTAGAAAGATAGTTATTATGGTGCGAGGACAACAATGTCAATAGTAAAAGTCCAGAAAGGAAAGATGTAGCCGGATTGTTAGTTATGCTTTATTTAAAGAATAAATTAGCATACAGGACAGTTTTATAACATAAATTAGCCATACCTACTTAGTGTGCAGCCACAGTAGAGAATCTACCAAAAAACTTATTAATTTATCAGGTTTTAAAAGAAATTTAATTTTCTAAAACCACAAGAAGCTAAACTGCCCATATGGGATGTTAATATGTTATTTAGCTGGTTGAAGTCAACATCATGTTCTGATTCATTGTTTTACAAGAGTAGAAAGACAGCCTTAATAATGTTACTAGTTTTAGGCTGTAGGTGGCATGATCTTATCTTTCTGGAACTTTCTAATGATAAGAGTTAGTGAGGCAGAAAATACCATAACATCTTGGCCAGGGTTTGGTTCTAACACTGACTCAGTAACTTACAGACAATCTGGTTGGCTCCTTACATCCCTGCTCGCAGATGGGCTCGCAGATGGCCTCGGAGGTCAGATGCAAGAGGGGAAAGGATTTGCAATGTCTTTTTATCACAGTTACAGCACAAGTGAAATTGGCAGGAGTTGTCATTTCTGGGTGGCTGCATTCAGTATTTAAGCAGGCCAAGATAGATGAGTCCCCAGGAAACATCAGGTCTACTGTAGCATCTCGGAGATGGCTAGATAATAGCTCCAATAAAAGAAATTTTAGAGCTAGAGAAATGTTTAGAAACATTTAAGAAATTTTACTATAGAGAAGTAAATAAATCCTTCACTTCTAATAGTGATTGTACTGATTTATTATATAATAATTTTAAGGCTACATAATATTATAAAGTAATAATTGATTTCAATTTTTGGCTTTTGCTGGTTATTATTTAAAGATTTAATAATTTATGTGTTTATTACACAGGGTGTAATTATGATCTTTTCAGAGAAATTTATGCTTATGGTTATCTAAAATATTTAATTAAAATTATTTTTGATGGACCTATTAGATTTGATGTTTATGGAACTAGGTGTACAAGTTGTGTAGAATGTAATTCTGTTGAGATACTTAAAATGTGTAAGTTTGTTTATCAGGTTGTTTTAATAACTAAATTCCTAAGTTTAATTAGTGATATTTTGATTACATGAAAGAAGTAACATAATATATATAAACAATTAAAGAGGTCCTTTGCTGATTATTATATATAATTAATTGTTTATTCATTCACATAGCGTTTTGTGTAGATAATTTTGGTCACCAGCAGATATCAAACAGGTCTTCATCTCAATGCTGTGTGTTTTTGGAGACACATAATATGACTGTTTTGCATTACAACAAAACAGGTATTATGTGTAGGAGAAAACACACAGCATTGATTCAAGGTGCTTGCTGGCGATGAAGACGCTATGACACTTGACAGCGAAAAAGGCGGCAAGCAGACGCTCGCGCCCTCTGGTAACCTAATTATCAAACTTTATTGGATTCAGGTATGTTTTTTATCTGTATTCTCGATAGTTTTGACAAATCACAGAGCTGCTTCTTCATCTCAATGCTGTGTGTTTTCTCCTACACATAATACCTGTTTTGTTGTAATGCAAAACAGTCATATTATTACTCGTATTGGAGTCGAAGTTGGCTTTTTGACTGAATAAGTTCTTAATCTTATATATACATATAATAAAATTGTAACTAAGCCGAATCTGTACATAAAATATTTTTTTGGAAAATCTTATTGAAATAGACATTATTATCGATACAGAGGCTGAATCTATAGTTTTTAAAATTTCTGTCTGTCTGTCTGTTTGTTGCCGCATCACGGAAAAGCCGCTGAAGGAATTTTGATGAAATATGATAATGATAGCTGGTTATCCAGGTCCACATATAGGATACTTTTTACTGCGGGAAAATATCTCATCTCTGAGAAATCTATACTAAACGTCAAAACGTAAGTAGGAACGAACCCGAGCGGAGCAAGAGTGAGTCGCTAGTAATATATAGTATTAATAATATATAATTCTAGTGACTCACCCTCGCTTCACTCGGGTTTGTCCCTAGGTACGTTTTAACGGTTAGTATGAAATAGACTATTATTATATTTTTTTTTTCCAACTTAAACTTGACGCATTGTTGTAGATGATAGGTCCGCCATCTATTGAAAGTAATCCGAAATCGTGGTATCCATAGGTACAAAATAAACAGTTCTGAACATTTCGACTTTCTAACTGTTCTTATAGATTTTCCCTATTTTTTAATAGTTAAACCACCCCTGTTGGGAGTGTGGCCAACAAAAAAAAGAATTATTCAAATCGGTCCAGCCATTTTTGAGATTTAACGAGACTATCGAGCAGAAATTGATTTTTGTATATCTATGTTATATAATAATATTATAAACAGGAAGGATTTCATTGCTTGTTTGTTTGCACCGAATAGGCTCCAAAACTACTGAACCGATTAAGATGAAATTTGGTAAGAAGATAGTTTGAGACCCTGGGAAGGATATAGTATAGTTTTTATCCCGGAAATCATCCCTTATGGGACTAAAAACGGGGATGAAAGTTTGTATGGGGATTTAACCTAGGGACGAACCCGAGCGAAGAGAGGGTGAGTCATATGAGATAAAATTAATGATAAATAGCTATAAAGATGTAAAAAAATTTTACATTGGATTCTATAAATGTATACATATTTATAAAATTCAAAAGTATTTATTTCATACTACAATACAAAAGAAATATCTGTGGAAAATCGTATTAATACTCTTATAATGCACAGAAACAGCTTATTTATTATATACTACGATTATTGTTGTACGAGCGGGACTGATAGAAACGAAATATACTCAGGATATTGAATCGTACAAAGGGGTCAATTCTAGCATCGAGCTTGAACTACAATAGGATATGACATCGAAAATATATGGTAAATAAACTTCTATGGCAAAAAGGCAGTGGTAGTCCAGTTGTAACGCGCTCGCTTAGGAAATCGAGTGAAACGGGTTTAAATCCGGGTCTCACACCTCTAATATTTTCATGTGCAAATCATTTCTAATATGATTGCTTCTTGCCATAGTGAAGGAAAACATTGAGAGGAAACCTGCATGTCTGAGAGAACCTAGCAAGCTTTCGAAAGGCATGTGAAGATCGCGACCCCGTACTTGGCCAGCGTGTTGGACTATGGCCTGATTCCCCTGATGGGCTGATGATGAAAAGGAAGTACTGAGATACGTTTTTTTTAAATAGTAGGGTTTTATCTTTTTTATTATAATTTTTTTTTGACTGATAATAATTGATTGCATGATTTATATTAAAACAAAACAGTTCAGTCCATTTTTCTTCAACGACCGATCTTATTGAGTAGATTGATTGGTTATTAGTTGATAACATTTAGTGTTATCAATAAAAAAAATTAAATACAATTTGTTTTTTTTTAATATATAGATAGGTAAATTCTATTGATATATGTTTTCTTCAAATTTTTACCAATTATCGTGATTGAAATTATTTACTTAGTTTCTAAGAATATCATTTAAGCATATAATAACATAAAGAGTTTCTATGTTAATAACTATATTAGTTATACAACTGAATCAGAAAAGAAAAAACAAAAAAAAATTATCAGATTTTCAAATATCAAAAGTACAGAAAACAAAATATTCGACAAAAAATAGTTATGATGATGAGTTTCGACCACTGGGCGAACACTAGTCAATACAAATCGACCATCAAAATATAAAATCGTTATAATCTATACTAATATTATAAAGCTGAAGAGTTTGTTTGTTTGTTTGTTTGTTTGTTTGTTTGGTTGAACGCGCTAATCTCAAGAACTACAAACACGATTTGAAAAATTCTTTTTGCATTAGATAGCCCGTTAACTGTGGAAGGCTATAGGCTATATATTATCCCGGAAAAAATGTATGGTTCCCGTGGGATATATTTGTTTTTGTCTAGGGACGGACCCGAAGCGAAGCGAGGGTGAGTCGCTAGTATAATATAATTTGGTTTAAATATATTGTAATATGTACTTAAAAAAATTTGAAGTTGTTACTCAATTTGCAAATCATTTTGTAGAAATTTTTATTTTAATACTTGTATCGTTAATATTATCTTTAGTCTTACGTTAGAAGATTGTTATCTACAATATTTCGAATAATAATTCTAATAAAAATATTTTATGTTGCAAAAGTCTCAAGATTCCAACATAATTTGCCTTATTTTCGTACCATAACTTGTGGTTTGCAAAGGCTTATTTTCGCCTTAGCACCTTCATTCAGGTACGTATTTGTGTGGTATTAGGTACAATTTGCCCTTAACGGAGGTTGAATCCGCAATCTTCTTATCCAAATTATCTGTTGATATCTTCACCCTTATAACAATTATAAGCTTATTTTATTAAATACTAAGGTCCTGTACAAATAACACTGGTCTACAGTGGTTTTGTTGCCCTAGATATGAAAATGATTTTGGGTCTATTTATGCACACAATTCATGAAACTATCAATGATTTTGTAAGATTTGCTCTGTTTTTTTTTAAATCTTTATTTTCATTCTACATTTCAAAAATAAAAAAACGAGAAACAAAATACCAGATATATTTATAATGTCAGTTATGTTTTGAAAAATTAGGATACATCGAAGTAAATAAAGAGGAAAATGTCGAAAATATATTTTATATTTCCATAAAACGCCTTTTATGAGCTTTTCTTTCATAATTTTTCAGAGGACAATCTCTTTTCAAAGACCAGCAGTAATCTGCCATCATGTGACAATCCCATCGACCCTGGTACCTTTCCTCTATTACTTTTAGATCTTGGTGGAACCGCTTTCCCTGTTCCTCACTATAATTTCCTAAATTATCCGGAAATTTATCCAAATGATGGCGGAGATAGTGTAACTTAATACTCATATTTGCTCCTAAAGTCTGAAAGTTTGTCAGCATATTTTGCACAATTTCTTCATAATTTGCTGCTTTATGGTCCTGTGGAGCAAGGGAACTGAGAGTGGGCATCACGTGATGTTTGTATGCGCGAAAAAGTTGCGCAGAAGCCTAATCATGACTGGAAAATTAAATTTTATTTTTATCAAGCCGATAATTGTTGAAAATATAAGATATGCAAAAATCATGAAAATACGAGCACATTGCGAACTTTCATGAATATATTCGTAATCTGGGCACTTGAAAACGTAAAAATTTGCGATGATATCCAGGGCAACAAAAAAAAAGTTTTTTTTTGTAGAGCTGTGTAATAAAAAAATAGGTGCGTTGCGGTTGAAGTACTTCTTTGGCAAATATCGCAATTAAATTAAAACAAATCAATAATTAAATAAGGCACATTAGGCATATTACAATCATATATTTATATACTGTCATATACGGAAAGAATATAATATTATATATTTGTCAGACAATAACAACGGTTAACATGGCATGGTATTCTATTTCATTCTCTCGCCGGCTTTATCCAATATATTTATTTGTCTCTTTTTAGTTTCATATTTTCGTTTCATCGAGTTTCAAATCACAACGATTCTAAAGAAGTTTCATTTCAATAATACCAGTATCATACCCTTACTTCTCTCGGTTTCGTCCCTAGGTACCTAACAGTAGCCTAAGTGTTACTCCAGGTGTATCTGTGTACTGAATTTTAATAAAATTCCATCCAGCCGTTTCAACATGAAGGACGAACACAGACAGACATACAAAAACTTTCGTTTTATAATAAATAGTACGCACAATCGATTTCTGATTTTCAAAATTAGAACTCCAAAAATGTATAAGGAACACTAGAAGTCATAATCTATACTTACATACATACATACTTCATAACGTTTTTGGTATTTATAATTCAACAGTAATTGAATTTCTTGAGTAATAAGAAGTTATTGAATTAATTGAATTGAAAATTGAAGTAATTGAATTGAAATTCTTCATTATGAAGTTAATACCTACATTAACTTCATAATGAAGAACGTAAAATGCGATTGTCACCACTGTGTGAAATACACGAACGAGATACGACATACTAACTTATCGTAGTATCGCTAAATTAGAAACAACTTAAATCTTTATCGACTAACTTTAATAATATCGCCGAATCAGTTCTAAATTATCATAGAAGCCCGAAACTTCAAATATTTTGCGATTAGATAGATAACAGTAAATATAGTCGATAGCTCTGAGTAACAACTTTAGCGCTAATAGCTTAATAAAGGTATCTTTATTAACGATAGTTTGTGTAAAATGTATATAAACTTGATATATATTAAAATAATAAAATGATAACTGATGTCTATTATCGACTTTGCTTCTAGATAACTAAAATATATTATACTAGCGACTCGTAGTCGTTCGTCCCTATTATTCGTCGCTAGGTTGCTTCTTCATACAAACTTTCATCCCCATTTTGTCCCCTTAAGGAATGATTTCCGGGATAAAAATCCTATTTTATCCTATATCCTTCCCAGAGTCAGAATCGGTTCACTAGTTTCGGTTCATTAGTTATTAACAATATTAGTATAGATAAGAGCGACATTTTCCGAGTACGTGACATAATACTTTAATATATAATTTCCATCCACTTTAAAAATTTTAAGCGCTGGCGATTTTAGAACGTCATCTTGTCTAAGACCCCTGTCTACTATGGACACTAGACAATACTAGTCAAGAGCTTACTTTGTCATATTGGTCAAGATTGCAGCGTGGGTCCGTTATTATTTATAAAATAATTAAAGCTTCGACAATCAAGACCTACCCTGTGACAGGAAGATGATAAAAATATTAGATACTTTAAAAACACCACCCCTATAATATTAAAGTGTTAAAGATCGATCAAAATCGTTGGAAAATTCAAATATTAAGACATTAAATCTCAGACTTTCAAGATATGTATTAGTAATATTAGTAGAAACAGATGACTTATTATAAGCGACACGTTTGGCTCAGTTTGTAGTGATCCTACTTGCTGTGCCAGCGGTCGCGGGCTCGAGTCCCGCTGGGAGCATTCATTTGTGTGATGAACACGAATGTTTGTCTCCAGCCATGGGTGTAAAATATAAATATTTATAATATGTATTTATTATATATATTTAAAGTTATATATATTTAGTGTATCGACTATCTGGTATCCATAACACAAGCCTCGTAGCTTACCATGTAACTAGATGGTGCTGTGTGTTATCGTCCCAACATAATATTTATATAAACTTTAATGATCCTTAAAAAGCAATGGGTAAGTGGATTCAAAAAGATCCTAACCATTTCTGCGTTCAGAGACCCTTAACCTTAGATTTAAATATTCGATATTTTCGTGTCATCTGTTAGCAATACGAAATAAATTGTGCCAAAAATTCAATCTCCCAGCTTCAGCGGTTTTTGTAGTGGAGCATAGTGGAATATGATTATTGAGTCAAATTGAAAGAAAATTTCGACATCTATACTTAATATTATCAAGAGGCAGAGTTTGTTTGTTTGTTTGTTTGTTTGTTTGAACGCACTAATCTCAGGAACTAATTATCCAATTTTAAAATTCTTTCTGCATTAGATAGCCCGTTTATTGAGGAATGCTATATATATCATGCTATTTACCTAAGGGAGCAGAGCTGTAACCATATATATTTACATATATATATATATATATATATATATATATATATATATATATATATATATATATATATATTTAGAACCAGTAACAGTTTAGCAGTAATAAAAATTAACAATTAATAATAAGTAACAATTAAGATATTTTGTAATTTAGCCTAATTAAAATTCATGCTCGAAGTGACTGAAATGGCTATCGAGCCATCGCCTAGCATTGACACTAAAATGTGCAGGACATCCGTATTGCTAGTATATCATGTTTTAGCTATTTGGTATTGTTTTTAATTAATTTTATAGAAATTTTAAAGAACTACCTTAAGCTTAGTTCGAATACGAAATTCCGCCTGCTTCCTTTGTGATTTTTTTTTTCAGTTTCTTTGAAATAAGTTCCTAGTTGTTATGCATTTTTGGAGAGCTAAGGAAACGGTTATGTTTTTAAAATAATCCGCAAGCCAAGTTTCATAACCTTTTTTTCTGTTTTTAAGGCATTTTAGTGGCGAAAATCTCAAAAAAATATTGAAATAATATCGTTTTTCGTCTCGCATTTTTTAATTTGGACTGATAACTGTTGTTTTAATATTGATAAATAACTGGCGTTTAATCGTTTTTATCTTCTGATTTACAGAAGATAAAATGAGATTTAAATTGTATATTTAAATGATACTTTTTTTTAAATAAATGTTTGATGTTGCATTTTTGACTTATTTTGAAAAAAGCTAAAAAACATGATAACTCAAAAATGGTTCACTTTTGCATAATGCATATGGGGGTTAAAATTATCGCAAATAATCACCCCTATCACCTCCTAACGGTAATACGCCGAATTACCAATAACCCTGTATATATACACATGGGGATGAATCCAAGTGAAGCGAGGATGAGTCACTAGTAATATAATATGAACACTGTACTTATTTGTTAATTACTTATAACAGTTTTAGCATATAAAAAGTTTGTTTCAAAGTATCTTATGTTCATTCCAATAAGTGATAGTTTTGCTCGACTTCATTTGCATATGTCAGAAAAGTATTATAGACAGAGCGTTTAAAAGATTATAATTTATATTATAACACGTAAATTTATAAAAGAATATAAAGAGCTGTATACATTATAAAAAGCATTATACAGCTTCACATAGCATCTGTATGTATAGTAAAAATAAATGTGAGATCTAAGGTAAGATCGTCCTTCACCCACCTGCTTATTGAATGGGGAATATTTTGTATTTACCATAGCGGATGGGTTGCCTAATCGAATCTTTCTATTAAGATCTTCTTGAACTTATTATTCGTATCATTAAGACAAGCAACTTACCCACGCTTCGTTCGGGTGTATTCCTAGGTGCCTTAAAGTAGCCTAGACACATAGGCTTTAGGTCATAATCCAGATCTTTAAGATTTTAACCAAATTCATACAACCGTATAAAAGAGTATTAAAAATACACACAAACATATAAACTTTCACATTTATAATGTTAGTGATTAATATTACCCATATTATTATATAATTATATAATAATATGCTATTTATTTAGTTGTTATTTAATAGATACGTCTTCTAAAATAATAATCAATTTCTACGCAACTATTAATAACACGATAGGTTACCGTATTTTGTTTTAGGGTAGAAAGTTGAATAGCAAAATCTTTTATAATGTACGGTATTACAACAATTTGGAATTTTCCAACGTATAAGATCCTATCTACGAAATATTAAGGTCTAAAAGTAGTCGTTGAAGATAAGTTATATCTTAACTTCTGACCTACAGGCTCTAAATATCTGAAATGTTTTTATAAAACAAACATAAACCTATAAGGTTATTTAAAGGTTATTTATATTTTTATATTCTACAGTTATTTTAAATTAGTAAGTAATCTATACATAATATAATAAAGTTCTAACTAAACCGAATCTGTGCCTTAAATATTTTTTGGAAAATCCAATTGAAATAGTAATTATTATCGATACAGAAGCCAAATCTATTGTTTTTAGAATTTTTGTCTGTCTGTCTGTCTGTTACCACATCACGAGAAAACTACTGGACAAATTTTGATGAAATTTGGTATGGTGATATCTGGATATCCGGGTCAACATATAGGATACTTTTTACCGCCAGAAAATATCTCATTTCTGAGAAAAAATACAAAAACTGCAATGTAAGAATATATTAGGTAATATGTAAAACCTAAGAATTTGGTTTTTAGTCATCTGAATGCGGGTGAAGCCGCGGGCAATGCTAGTGCATCAAATAAAAATATACATAATCAATACTTCTAATATAATACAAATATCTTGTGACACGGTATTTGTGGTCGGTCGCACTCCTCCGAAACAGCTCGACCGATTTTAATGTTTTTTTTTTATATTTTACAGGTATGAAAATAGGTCGTAAAGTATTTTTAACCCTCCTACCCCCACCCTCATTTTTTAATCGCGATTTTAGTATTTTTGTATGAACAATGTTATATAAATACATACAACGAACACGAGCGAAGCGGGGGTAAGTCGCTGTATAACATAAAGCCAAAGAGTTATTTTTTGTAGATTGAACACGGATGTATCCGCAGGTTCTGCTAGTATTTTATAATATTAAACGAGCCATTATTATATATCTGTACATATAATAAAATTGTAACCAAGCCAAATCTGTACATTAAATATTTTTTGTCTGTCTGTCTGTCTGTCTGTTATCGCATCACAGAAAAACCACTGGAGGGATTTTGATGAAATTTGGTATGATGATAGCTGAATATCCGAGTCAACATATAGGATAATTTTTACAGCGGGAAATCTATGTCTCTGATCATCTCTGAGAAATCTATACTAAATGTTAAAACGTAAGCAGGGACGAACCCGAAGGGAGCGAGGATGAGTCGCTAGTACATAATATTATATTTTATTTCGTGTATTTCGAAAACGGCTCTAACTACTTGGATCATATATTTAAATAAGATTTATCTTTTTAAGTTTATCTATATACTCTTTGAAAAAAAAAAACACAGTTTTTATATCTTTTAACACAAAGTTCCAATTCTAAAGCTAGTCCTTTATATTGATAGTAATCTTTACGGAAATATAAAGTTGATGAGTTTTTTTTATTGTTTGAACGCGCTAATCTCTGAAGCTGTCTGTCCTTTTTTCATTTCAATGCTTTTTTATTGTGGATGACTATACCTAATATACAGCTAAAGCCTTAGTAGCGGAGAAACTACACATAAATAAACTACGTAAGCAGAACCGCAGACAACATTATTATTAAGACAAATATATTTTGTAATACAGTATCTTGAATTTGATTAATAAATACTGGATTTGGACGGAGCACACACAAAAATTGTGTTGTTGTTACATATTTATACACAAAACAATTTGCAATAAACATAGGGACAATGAAGTTTAAAAATAAGATTTAGGTAAGCTCAGTCTATGTATCACCAACAGTTCCATTCCAGTGTTTACTAACTCCTACTAAAATGTACCGAACTGGAATACATCGGCACTGGCAACCTGTTACACTACTAGGGCGCCATGTGGTGGCAAGAATAACGTATTTGCACCAATTTAGCACGAACTCACGCACAAGTGGATATAAATTGCCTGAGTGCAAAAAATCTGTGCGAAGAAGAAGAAAAAAACCATTCTCTGGAATAATCTGATTAGTTCATTTATTTATAACTAGCGGCTTACCCTCGCTTCGCTCGGGTTCGCCTCTAGGAAGACAAAGACAAACATATCCCATGGAAACCGGGCATTTTCCGGGATAAAAAGTTGTGTTATTCCAGACTATAATCCATCTCAGTGCCAAATTTCATCCAGATCCGTTCAGCCGTTCTGGCGTTAAAGAGTAACAAACATCCATACTCACAAACTTTCACATTTACAATATACTTTTATATGAAAAATAACTGCCTCGGTGGTGTAGTGGCTAGCATGTACGGCTGCACATCCTGAGGTCCTGGGTTCGAGTCCCGGGTCGGGCCAAGTTTAGTTATTGAGTCTTTCTGTATAGTAAGCCTCAGTAACAGCCCGGAGTTGGGAAGTTGGCGGTGTTTCACCCCCGTGCCTCGGAGAGCACGTAAAGCCGTCGGTCCTGCGCCTTAACTCTCACCGGTCGTGTCGAGTAGTCGTCCCACTGGAGTATGAGAGTGACAGGAATAGAGAGTGCACTTGTGTCTGCGCGTACACTTGTGCACTATAATATCTCCTGCGCAGTTGGCTAGTCTCAATGAGATTGGCCGCCGTGGCCGGAATCGGTCAGGAGAACATCATCATCATCATCATATGAAAAATCAATTGATTATTGAAGTTCATACATTCGACACGCTTCCTTACATTTTTAATCTACAACGAAATAACATTAAATAGAATTGTTATCTCCATTGTTTTAACATTGTATTGTTATTTTATTTATTGAACACTTTATTCTTTTATTCATATTATAACGGCTATAAAATGCGGGCTACGATTCATTTTGCTATCAAAATATCAGCGGATTATTTTATTAAAAGCTATATATCTATTGCTTTTAAATAAAGACATGAAATACCTTAATTAAAATCCATACCTATCCATATCCTTTTTTTATAGAAAAAAGGGCCAAACAAGCAAACGAACCACCTGATGGAAAGTGAGTAAGACATCTGCAACACAAGAGGAGATACGAATGCGTTGCTGGCTTTTAAGGGACCTGAAGACACGGCTTTTGAAGAGCCCCATATTATAGTGCTCAGGGAAAACCTTAGGAGGAAAATAATTCCACATTTTGGACGTATGAGGTAAAAAAGAAGACATACTAATGAAACTACACATACTAATGAAACTACTCTTGGGTTGGGTTTAAAGACATTTATTTCCAAAGAACATAGTTCACTTATATTAGGAAAATTATATAATAAAAAAACTTATGCAACTAATCATGCAGTAGTGCTACTTAATCGGATCTATCGAAAGTATGTGGTTCTTTAATTTTTTCTTAAATATTTTAATAGATTTTGCATCTTCTACATCTTTAGGTAACGAATTGTGTAGCTGTGCTCCTTCAAAGAGAATTGTTTTTATACCATATTTAGTTCTAGCTTTTGGTAACTCTAATTTATTTCTATTTCTAGTGTGATGTGAGTGAGATTTGGTTTTAAACGAAAGCTGTGAGTGTAAGGTATTTGTTATTATTTTTCGAATAAGAATACATATTTTATATTGGTACATTTGTTTTATTGACAATATTTTTGTCTTTTCATAGACAAGACAAAAATTAGATTTCTTAATGAAATATACATAATATTCTGTACAAAAAGTTGCATTTCGCGATCTGCAAAATACAATCTAAAATTCACCCATAATATTCAAATAAAACTTCATGTCCAAATAAATCTTTTCAGATTTTTTCGCGAAATTATTTTGATTTTTGTTTCCCGGCGTTTCGGATGTTTTACAATAATGTTGTCATTCCCGTGACCATCCGGAAAAAAAAACCGAAAAGATAATTTTATTTAAAGTATCAAAAACTCGTATAAATTTGAAAAAAACGTATGTACTTATGTACGCACGTAAGAAGTTATAATTCTTAGGCATAACAGAACAAAAATAGCCAAAGATTTCATTCTGTATATGACAACTCTATGTTTGAAAAAGGAATGCAGCTAACTTCATCATGTCGTTTCTTGGATGTTTGACTCTCATATTTTTTTCCAAACGTGCCAAAAAAAGTATAACTTCAAAATTGTTACAAAATATTCAAACTAAAATAAAGTATATATAAAATTAAATTAATTAGCTTCATGAAACACTTTTTTATGAAGTTGGTAAAAAGTACATTAAGCACTAAGCATATGAAACGAAATGTCTATTTGTTTGATGATCGGCTGAATAAAAATGTATTATTCGAGTATATATAGTATATATAAATAAATGCGTTTTTTTCTTATTTTAAAATAAAATAATTGATTTTTAAGTATATATATATATATATATATATATATATATATATATAAATAACCTTAAATTATAGTTTTTTTTAGATCTCAACTTATCAATACGGCGATATCGTTTAACACCATAAACATACTGATTATGTACATGTCAATTTATTACACTTTTACTGACACTTCTGTAAAAGAACAGCCATGCTGTTGTTGTTGTTGGTTCTAGGTAACACAACATTCTAAATTCTATGACTTAGTTTGTTTTGTTTCTTCGTTGTATATTTTATCATACCTTGTTTCAATGTTTTATATATAATATAATTGAAAATTTTTTACACATAATACAACCATTAGTGATAAATTCTCAATTTTTGTGGTATACAAATGTCACAACAGATATATGAATGACGTCTCAAATTGTCACGAGAAAAAGATCCCGTGGAAAAGCAAGATATCTACTATATAAAAATAAGTCGGGTTTTCCTTCCTGACGCTATAACTCCAGAACGCACGAACCGATTTCCACGGTTTTGCATTCATTGGAAAGGTCTCGGGCTTCGTGAGGTTTATAGCAAAGAAAATTCAGGAAAAAATTCAAACGTAAACGTAGGGACGAACCCGAGCGGAGCGAGGGTGAGTCGCTAGTATTTTATAACAGTTCTTTACTACGTTGAATAACAAAACTTAGATTTAAATTGACATGATAATCACCTAAAAAGTCAACATTCAGTGTAATTTTGCGAAAGCGGATTTATTGCGAAAAGCGATTGTATTCTCGTCGGCTACTAGAAAAGTTGATATGCACCCCAATTACAGATTACAATAGCGACAACACTTCGCTCAGATCATTTTTTCCCCATTTTCAATTTAAAGTTATTTCGAGTCAATTAAAGTTATTATGATTTCTGAGAGTAAACACGTTTCTATCAGAATAAATATAGCTTTCTACATCGCGAGCTTTTTATTGGTGATAAAATTTTCAGAATCGGATCAGAAGTTTTAGAGATTATCCCTTACATACAGACTTAGAACTTTACCTCTTTATAATATTAGTGTAGATTATTAAGATAAGCATACTACTATATTATTATCTAATTTCGTTTTGTTTTTAAACAAAATAATCTATTTTGTATTATTTAGTTTTATTTTATTTTTTACATTAAGTGTCTTATTTGGTGCTTCACGTCAAAAACATACAAACAACTTATTTAAAACCATATCTGAGAAAACACTTTATGCATTGCTAGAGAGATGTCAAAATATCTCAACAAACCAACAATTTCATGGCAATATTTATATATTTACTAATAATCCACTTCATTTTCTGAATGTGATGAGAAATAATAAGCAGTATTCTAAGCCATTATTCAAGTCAAAGCCCGTAAATAATTTATCAAGGTTCGAGGAGTTCCTTTGACGATCATTTCTTGGCATAATTTCCTCTGCTGCGACGGAGTTTACGCGATAACTGAGGTTATTAGTGCTGTCCTATTTATTATGATGTAAGAGGCCTAGCATAGCTCTGTGAATACTGGTTTTTAATATAACAAAAATTTTGTTTTTTATTAAAAAGATTCGGTTCGAAAATTATTTTTTACCTAAATGATATTCCTTTTTTTTATTAATAATAAGATATTTTTCCATAAAATTGCATATATTCTTTGAGATATTTATTAATAAAGAATAATATATATCAATTCATAATTGGCGAAAAATATCCACTGGGTCATTTAATGATTGTCTATTGTGTATTTTTTTTTAAATTGGTAAAAAATAACAACGAAATTAAATGTAATATGATACTTGTTATTAATACACTCATACATAAAGGAGTCCTCACAATTTTGTCATGTCCGTCTGTCCGTAAACAAAAATTGTATACACATAAGTTTTGAGCGCTCTTTTAATAAATCTTTAGAAATAGGATAAATGAGTGCATATGTACTATCATCACTTCTCAATTACTTTCTACAAAAAATATTTTGTAGAGATACATACGTTTAATAGTTATTATTATAGTTTTGGTGGTACCAAACCGGTTACACCAGAATTGTACTTTTCAAATTTTACTTATTTAAGGTTCAACAGAAACAAGGTTTTATATTATTAGATTTTTAACTAATTTCTATATTTCATTATCACTGTACATATAAAATATAAATTATATAGTCTTAATAAAAAAAATAAACTATAAAATCATCCTTTATCCAAATCTATACTAATATTATAAAGCTGAAGAGTTTGTTTGTTTGTTTGGTTGAACGCGCTAATCTCAGAAACTACTGATCCGATTTGAAAAGTTCTTTTTGCATTTGATAGCCCGTTAACTGAGGAAGGCTATAGGCTATATATCATCCTGGAAAAGTGTACGGGTCCCTTGGGATAGATTTGTTTTTGTCTAGGGACGAACCCGAAGCGAAGCGAGGGTGAGTCACTAGTTTATTAATAAAGCTCATACTTCTGCATGAAATTCATCGTTGATCGAAAATCGTACACTATTGGAATCCCATATTACATTGAATAGAAATCAGTTTACAACATGTGATGTTATCAAGCCTTATCTGATGATTACAGCATTTCAGTGTATATGACGTCATTTTCGATCATCATTAATAGTACTGTTGATACCAAAATCAAGATGGTTATGATTTTCGGAGATAAGCGTTAGCCATTTACATATATGGACCTACATGAATATATAGTATGTATTCAGCCATTTTTTAACGTCCCACTGCTGGGCATGGGCCTCCTCTCAATGCCAGAGGAATTAAATGAGCATAAGCATGGTCAATACGATCACCAAGAATCGAACTCGTGATCACTTTATTAGATGATGTCCTCCAGGCCACGGCAGCCAATCTCAATGAGACTAGCCAACTATGCAAGAGAGATTACTCTACACATTTAAGTGTAGACACAAGTGCACTCTTTATTCCTGTTACTCTCATGACCGTTTTACCACAGAACTGCGAGAAGTTGTGAGAGCTGGTATCCTTACGTGGTAGAAGCCCAACTAGAATTAGTTTTTTCGAATTCGTTTCAGAACCGTAGAACTAAAGTTCTACGTTTCTAAAACGAACTGCTAAGGTGTGGAACACCCTTCCAGCAACCGTGTTTCCTGCCACGTATAATAATAGACATCTTCTAAGCAAGCGTGCTCCAACCTAGACCTCATCAGTGCTTCCCAGCATTGATTGTCGTCAAGCGCAAGCCTGTCTAACAATAAAAAAATGCTCTTATAGGACGACCAGTGACAAAACAAAAAACCATCAACTTCCCAACTCCGGGCTGTTACAGAGACTTTCTATACAGAAAGATTCAATAATTATTAAACTAATTAATAAACCGATCCGGGAATCGAACTCAGGAGCTGCAGATCTGCAGACCGCTGAGGCAGTTTAGTAGATACGACTTGTTAGACAAGAACAAGTAAATTATACTTATTTATTTAATTCTATTTAAACGACATAGTACGTACATATGTATGTAGTAAACATGAATTGATGTGATTGCGTTTATTCAAACATCTTATTTGATGTTACGACATGCTTTGAATCATGTTTGCTTCACATATATCGTAAGCAAACTTAACTTATACATAGTAAATATTATATTTACTAGCGACTCACCCTCGCTTCGCTCGGGTTCGTCCATAGGATGCTTCCCAAAACAAAATTAATTAATTATTTTTTTTTTTTTTTTTCGTGGGACCCTATTTTTTCTAAAGTAAAAGTAGCCTAAGTTACTCCTTATTACATCAGCTATCTGCCAGTGAAAGTCCCCTCAAAATTGAACCAGCCATTTCAGAGATTAGCCGGAATAACCAGACAGACAGACAGACGGACGGACAGACAGACAGACGGACGGACAGACAGACAGACAAAAATTGTAAAAAATGTTGTTTTGATATATGTATGTACCCTGTATACATCTATATGAATTTAGTAAAAAGCGGTTATTTTAATATTACAAACAGACACTCCAAGATTATTTATCCGTATAGATAATATCTTCTATATCCATACTAATATTATTAATGTGAAATTAATTCAGTTACATTTTATACTTTAACCGCTGAACAGTTTCAATTAAATTTGGCAAGGACATTAATTGAACCATGGGAATGATCCCATATATAAATAGGATCATATTATATAAGTTTCCCATAAACGTTTCCCCGCTTATCACGCGAGTGTAAAAACTAATAAGCTGAAAATTTCTAAATAAAACTGCATTTTCAGATTTTTTTACGGATTTATTTAGATTTGTGGTTCCTGACGTTTTAAATTGTAATAATCATAATAATAACAGCTTAAATTAAATAAATTATATTCCATATTGACTTATAAAGCTTATTACAATTATAAAAATGTTTAAAAATAGATAAACAAATATTGTAAGGTAATTTGTTGCCATTTTAGTATTTTTTAAATTCATTTTGTTTTTTTTTTAGTAGGTAGGCTGTCTGGAAGAATTATATGCTGCCTTTGAAACGGCTAAAACCTTAGTCTCTCCCGTAACATTCATTGCTGTAAAGCATTCGAAACGTCGGGAACCAAAATAAATCTACGAAAAAACCAACAAGATAGTTTTATTTTAAATGTCAAATATTCGCGTAAATCTAAGAAAGTGTTAAAGTGAAAGATGCAAAAAGTTTGATTTTTTTTAAGTCTCACTGTAGTTCCATAGATGAGCCTGTTCCAATAAAAAGATTTGCTGGAAAAATAAATAATTTTTGTATTTAAATGGATATGTAGCGAGTTTTAAGTTGCCTTTTTCTTTAATTTTTTTATTTCTTTATTATTATATATGTTTAAATGACACTATCTTTTCGGCTTTATTTTCACGGTTCTATTTCATATTTTTGTTCTCTACGTTTCGAAAATATAAAACATTTGTGTTTTATATTTATCGAAAAGAAAAGGCAGTGGTAGCCCAGTGGTAACTCGCTCGCTTGGGTAGCCGAGTGAAGCGGGTTCAAATCCCGGGTCTCGCACCTCTGATATTTTCATGTGCGAATCATTTCTAACATGATTACCACTTGTTTTACGGTAAAGGAAAACATCGTGAGGAAACCTGTATGTTTGAGAGAACCTAGCAAGTTTTCGAAAGACATGTGAAGTCCGCCAACCCGCACTTGGCCAGCGTGGTGGACTATGGCCTGATGCCCCTCATATTTGAAGGGAGGCCCGTGCCCAGCAGTGGGACGTTAAAAAGGGCTGAATACATACATTTATCGAAAGGATAGTTTAATTTAAAATGTTAATATTTAAAATGTAAAATATTAACATAATTTACTTTAATATACTTACAATAATTTCTAAACTGTTTTGGAGTGTTTTTATACCGTAACTTTTTTGGAAAAATACCAGTTAAATATACCAACATTGGTTACGTTAAAATTGTTAATGAAAATATGTAAATTATTGTATTCACTCGTCATAACAAACACCAAAACGAATTATTTTCAAGCCACTTAACTGGAAAACAATGCTAACTCTAACCTTTCATCAGATTAAATCTATGAATTTAAATTAAACAAATTATAATGTTTGTCATCTGCCAAGATCAGACTATTTCAGATCAAACATTTAATACCTAATTACAGTAGATGTCATGCCCACGTGGAATTGTGGCAAAAGTGTTAGCTGCTTTTCTTGACTGAATCGCAATACCGATTTTTTAAGCAGGAAACGAGCATTCTTGCTCTCGTTGGAATAAATGAAATATAGTATTAATATATTTTTTAGTATTCCGATCTATGGGTAATACGAACTCAAGACTTATCCATACTAATGTATATTAATACTAGCGGCTCACCCTCGCTTCGCTCGGGTTCGCCTCTACAAAAAAAAAACAAATCTATCCTCCGGAAACCTTATAAATTTCCGGGATAAAAATTAGCTTATATGTTATTCCAGGCTATAATCTATCTCTGTGCCAAATTTAATCCAGATCCGTTCAGCCGTTCTGATGGGAAAGAGTAACAAACATCCATGCACACTCATAAACTTTCACATTTATAATATTAATACGGATTATACATGTAAAAGGAACTCTGTCTGTTTGTTACATTTTTACACGTAAACTGCGAAACCAACTTTGATGAATTTTAGTACAAAGATAGATGGAATCTTGGAGAAGAACAAAGGATACTTTTTGTCGTGAAAATACACGTAAAATCCACACACGTCATAAATAACCTGGCATGCGGAGACAGAGCTAGTTTTATTATATGATATTTTTGGCTAGTGTTGTATATTATATTCTTTAACTTACCATATTTTATCGAAATCTGTTCAGCAATTTAAGCATGAACGTGATGATTTATTTTACATTTATAATATAAGTACGAATAAGTAGTAAAAGTAATGAAGAATTTCTTAAATAAATCAACTATGTTATCCATCGCATTCCCATACAAACATACAAGCTGGTCTAGATTTTTTGCCATAACTTAGTACTTATAAATGGACAGCCATAAGTTATAACCATTAAATGTGGTACTGCAATATTATAATTTTTTTATAAAGAAATATTTCGGAATGATTTTATAAGACCGAAAAAATATAAGGCCAAAATTTCTTAGAATTTGAGCTACAGTTAACATTTAGTTAAATTTAGTTCCATAAATAATTTTTGTTATGCTTCGTAGAGTAACAAGTATATTCAATTACGTAAGAGACGACTTGGAAATCACTTTACCTACAAAGGCAAGGAAAATAAATATTATTTCTCTAAAAAATAATATACTTAACTTGATCAAAAAGATGGTATCATAACGTACCTACATAATGTAATTCTTGTTTTTAATCTGTATTTTTTTTAGTATTTGAAATAACAAAATGGATTTCAATTGTTTGTTAAATATATAATACTTTTTAGGGTTCCGTACCCAAAGAGTAAAACGGGACTTTATTACTAAGACTTCGCTGTCCGTCTGTCTGTCCGTCTGTCACCAGGCTGTATCCCATGAACCGTGACAATTAGACAGTTGAAATTTTTACAGATGATGTATTTCTGTTGCCACTATAACAACAAATACTGAAAATATTATAAAATAAATATTTAAGGGGGCTCCCATACAACAAACGTGATTTTCTTGCTCGTTTTTGCTTGATATTGATAACGGCAACAGATAGACGCTTAAACTATTCACAGAATATTTATTTATATATTCACTTTAAAATAAATAATTAAATTAAAATAAAACAAATATTTAAGGGGGCTCGCATACAACAGACATGATATTTTTGACGGTTTTATAGATCTCGCACTTGGCCAGTTTTTTATCATATTTTATCGTTATTCTTTATAGTGCTGGCAGTTTTAGGATCAGTATCAAATATTAGCAGTAGGGCTAAATTTTCCAATGTATGCTAATTTTGCTGTAGTATTTGTTAATAGCTTTTAAGGCCACTTATTATTTTAAATTTTTCAACATTTATTTTCAATTTTAACTCTTTTTTTAGGTTAGTTTTTTCGAGACAGTTATGACAGGTAAAGTCAAAAATATTAAACATTCAAACAATTTAGAAATTTTAGCATTTGTAAAGTATAATGTAAAAATGTGACAACAGTTTTCACATCATCCTTTACGAATGGCTAAACCGGAAGTACATGGGTCGTTCTTCTTTTCTTGCGACAAATATGTTTCCCTCATCTCATTTTTTGTCATATTAGAGTATAAATTATTATATATTCATTGTTTGAATTTACATTCTCATCGCTTTATACCTTTTAATACTAAATAATCTTTAACTTTCTGTAGCCGATAATTTTTTTGCATGTGTTAATTTTTCATTAAATACCGTGACAGAGTAGTAATTCATAATGATGTCCTACCGAAAAGAAACCACTCTGTCACAGTGTTTTCTCGAAAATAGCCACAAAAAAAACAACATTACGGGCATGAAAACAAAAATTAAATGATCCAAATGAAAATTAAATGCATTTGCAAAAAAAATATCTAACTCTGAAATAAAAATATTGTTACTTGAAAAAGTCGAAAAACTGAGAAACACCAATTCATTGTTGCAACAAAAGAAGAACGACCCACATAATAACAATCAATTATTAGCTTTTTATGTAAACATTTCTTCGTGGCTTTGCCATGTAAAACTAACGCCGTAAAAAAAGTAGCAAATTAAATGATCAAGTTTTGTATGTCCTAATCTAAGACGCCTTTAAAAACATTTAGGTAAAAACTTGCCATTGTTCTTTGGGGTTTGAGTAATCTTAATAAATACAGCCATTATTATAGCAACAATAAAAGCTACCAATTCGATTTCCTGACTGAATATAGTTCCCAACGGCCAATCCCGCTGACACCAGCTGTCCATGAAGAAGCTATTATAGCGCACAAATGTGTACACTCTCAGGTGCACTCTGTCTTGCTTTCGATTCCTTTTTATTAACTGTCCCTTGAAACGACGTCCCGACATTATTGAATAAATTATATTTTTTACAGGATCAACGGCTAAATGATTTTCGAGGCACTACGTAGCACCACAAACTTTCTAACTCCAGACTGCATCTGAGACTTGTTAGAAAATCTCAATATCCTTGAACTGGCTTTAGATTCGACGTCTAAATAGCCTTATATCGTACACGGACATTGACAAAAATGATAAAATTAAAGAGTGCGTGTATGAATGTATACACACGTAAGAAATAAAACTTCTGTAGGTTATCGATACTCTTTATGAAATTCAATTTATGTTTTAAATAATTAGGATAGGTGATATACTAAAAATAACGCATATTAGGCATATTACAATCATATATTTATAGAATACCATTTGAGGAAAGAATACAATATTTATATATCATTTGTCAGACAATCACAACGGTTACCATAGCAACAAACGTACGTACATTTTTTTCGTAACGCATTCACCAGCTTTCCCCCCAAGTCAAACGTGCGTAAAGAAGATTTACTTCAAAGACATTTTCTTAATAAACTCAAGTATAAAGATATAATAATTAAAGACAAAAAAAAATTGTTTCACGTAAAAATCCTAAAGACGCTAATTACTAAGAACATAGACAGAGTCCCAAGTCGACGTTGAACAGTAATAAATCATGAAAATTAAGTGTATAAAGATAAATAATTATTTTATCAAAAAATAAGTTTTCGAGTCATTAAAAATTACTTCTATTACTTATAAAATAAAGAATAGGTGCTATAGGTATCCTTTTGCTACCTTTGTTTTATGTATTTAAACTTTTATACAAACATGCTACTATATCCACACATTAACACACGTTTGGCTCAGTTTGTAGTGACATTACTTGTTGTGCCATCGGTCGCGGATTCGAGCCCCGCTGGGGGCATTTATTTGTGTGATAATCACACAGTTACTCCAGTCATGGGTGTTTTTTATAATATATATGTATTTAAAGTTATATATCTGTAGTGTATCAACTATCTGGTATCCATAACACGAGCCGTAACTTACCGTGGAACTATATAGATGATGCTGTGTGTTAATGTTCTAACATAACATATTTATTTAAACCTAATGATTTAAGCAATACGTTTTCTATGAGTCCAATAATGATTTAGTGATATAAGTCTTTAAAATTTTATGGTAATTAATTTATTTCATTTACCAAAAAAAAAAATACATATAAAATAGAAAACAGTAACCATGTGTACAAAGGATGACTTATCTCTCTCTACCAGAAACCCTCGAGCGCGAGAAAGGAAAAATAATAATAATAAGGTGCGGTGTAGGTACAAACTACAAACATCAATTATATCTATATTATATAAACATACACATATATAAATATACATACATAAATACTCACATAGATACATACATACATATTTTTATGATGTAAGAAATTTTTCCTGTTTAACACTTACTTTTGAGAGTTCCCAATATTTCGACACTGTTACAAGTGTGGTCACCTGTATAGTATACCGTTTTACGTAATAATAATAATGATCGAATGAATTCAAGATTTTCAATAACTCGATTACCTTCAGAAAAACTGTCTCTTTGTTCTGTTTCGTCTCAAAAATAATGCCAGTTTAGAGCCAGACTTACAATTTAGTTAAAATTACTAAACGTACGTACGTATTTTATACATACATTTCCGAAAAAAAAAAATCCTATGATAATCCACTTTGAAGTATTAACAACAAATCTAAAAACACGGTTGGATAAATATCTTACCCTAAACTAAATTTTCATCTTCATATAAAATAAGAAATGCTGATACAAAATTCCCGAAATTCAGGGGTTTCTCATAATTCTATAGGATTTCCAATTATTTTACCGATCTATAAACGGTAAAATATGGATAAAGATGCCATCTATTACTGAGCTGAAAATAGACTAGCGACATGTCCAGACTTCATCTGGTATTTTTTTTAATTTGATACTCTTAAAATTTTTATAATCCCTGTTTTGACTGTTATTTTTAACCGACTTCAACAAAGGAGGTTATCAATTCGACACGTATGTATGTAATATCATTGGAACTGGAAAATATTCACATATTATGATAATCTATTAGGGCTTCCAAAGGAATATACAAAGTTTTATAGGTGTATGTATGTATGTTTGTATGCATATATGTTTGCCCATGCATGTCTCCGAAATTAGCAATCGTATCGTGATTATTCTTTTTTTATTTGTTTACATTTATTTCAACTTACGGAATAGTAAAGATTTCATCAAAATCGGTTTAGTAGTTTTAATGATATGGACTAAAATGTGAAACTTAAATTGAAATAGTTTTTGTAATTACTACTTATTACATAAACTATTTCAGTTTTTTTCTTAAAATAAAAAAAATAAAATCAATGAAAGAAAATTATTTATTACCATTTCAAAAAAATGTCATTTTTCCTTTCTTCTTCTTTTAGTGCACCACAAATATGTATATAGGTACTTCAATGATTGATATATTATAGTATCATCTCGGATTCAGCTGTCGAACTATAGAAAAAATCTCCAGAATTGCATTAGTAGGGGTTGATATATAGTCATATATATATATACATATATACACTAGCGACTTACCCTCGCTTCGCTCGGGTGTGTCCCTGGGTACATTTTAATTTTTTTGAACGAAATCCTGATTCTTTTTCAAAAATAAAAGTAGCCTAAGCTACTCCTTATATTATCAGTTATCTCCCAGTGAAAAACCGGAACAAACAGACAGACAGACAGCTAGACAAAAATTTTATAAATTCTCTTTTTCTTATAAGTACTGTATATAATTCCATATGCATTTAGTATAAAGCTGTTATTTTGACATCACAAACAGACACTTCAATTTTATTTATCTGTGTAGAGAATATATGTATGTATATAAATAAAATGAATTTACAGTTATTATTCAATGTGTATATTTTTATTGTAAAAAAAATAATTCGGTTAAAGTCTGACTAATATTATAAATGCGATTTTTTACTGGTTTGTCATTTTTCCACCAGATCAATGATTATCAGATCAATGTGATTTTTCATTGTTCAAACGAGAAAAGGGAATAAAAACTAATGACTCACCCACGCTTTGGTTACCGCGGTTATATCTATGGTATTTCGTATTATCGTTACTAACGATACGAATTTGACATAACTAATTGTATGAAGCTACCGTTATTAAGGTGAACTTCAGATAGACAGGTAATTGAAAACCATCGTTTGACGCTAACTTTACTACACTTAACGCATCTAACATCAACTATTTGCAATATCTATTTTAGGCAGTGGTAACGCACTCGCTTGGGGAACCGAGTAAAGCGGGTTCAAATCTCGGGTCTCGTACCTGATGCGAATCATTTCCGACATGATTTACACTTGTCTTTCGGTAAAAACATCGTGGGGAGGCCTTACCGCACAAACCGCATTTGGTTAGAGTGGTGGACTATGGCCTAATCCCAGCAGTGGGACGCTAAAAAGTTCTGAATACAATACAATATGTATTAAATAGCACTAATGATATATACCTGATATAAAAATTAATTGTTCTGTTGCAACGTATGGGAGGTCAAACTAAGAAATAAATTTTACCATCTTTATATTAACTAGAACGTTATCGAAATTATATATATGTATAAAAGACCATAATCATTAAAACTAAACTTTTTCACATTTTTTTATTGTTAACACTTAAATTCGTCAAAAGCTACTAAACACAAAAAAAAAAGACAGACATGACAGATAGAGGAGAAAAGGTATTGAACTGTTTTGGCTTTGCCTATTTATATATAAAGTAAACATTTAGGGGAAACATTCACATTTATCACTACATAGTATAAAACAAAGTCGCTTCCCACTGTCTGTCTGTCCCTATGTATGCTTAGATCTTTAAAACTACGCAACGAATTTTGATGCGGTTTTTTTTAATATATAAGTAGAGTGATTCAAGAGGAAGGTTTATATGTATAATACATGCGTACTATAGTACAGAAAAGCCGAGAAATTTAAAGATTTATATTTCATACTAACCGTTGAAACGTACCTAAGAACGAACCCGAGCAAAGCGAGGGTGAGTCGCTAGTGTAAATATAATTTACTATACAAAGTAGAACATAATATTGTATGCTATTGAAGTTAATATTTAAAATACATAGGTTGTAATTAAAAAAAATATAGGGGCAAGTGTATTATTCTGATCGATTTTGCATGATTTTACATGAATGAATACCAATTTATGCTAATCTCGGGTCCAGATGCAAGGTTTGCATTATCTCGCTAAAACAGTTATTATATTGTATTCAATATACGTCGACGTTTATTTGAATTGATCCCAATGTCAGTTCATTAGTAATAGTAAGCTCTTTTTAAATACAGTACCTGGGCGACCGAGCTTCGCTCAGAGTTTGTTTTAGTTATATCGTATTTTTTAAATAAAAAAAAATAATAATAAAAACTTAAATACAAAAAAAAAACAAAAGTAAAAACCCTGTATTCCGACCGGGACTCGGTCCTGGGCATATGTGTTGTCTAACTTACGCCTTGACCGCTCGACGACGATGCTTATACCCGAGTGTAAGAAATTATCGAGCATATTCTGCGTAGAATAATGCAAAATAAAACTACATCAAAACTCGAAAGCACGCGTTTTCCCAGACATGGGACTAATCTAGATTGATTTTTCGCTCCCGAAAGCCCCCCCGTACCAAATTTCCCATTAGCCAATTCAATCACGATTAAAAATATGACATAAAATATTACATATACAATTTAAAAATTACAGTTGTGCTTATAGGCTGTGTATGATATACAGCCTTATAGTCTCTATAAACGGGTTATCTAATGCAAAAAGATTTTTACAAATTGGATTAGTAATTTAAAAAAACAATTTCAAAATAAATGGCTTAATTAAGATTGTGGTTATATGTATGACATCCACCTTAACTTTTAATATTGTTGTCGCTTGTCATATAGACATATATATGTATGTATGTATGTCCAAGTTTATCTTCGAAATGACTTACTAACTCTTCCTATAACCTTTATATCATTTCAGCGAGGAAAAATACATACCTACAGACGAATGAATCTCTCATTTATTTTAAGACTAGCGACTCACCCTAGCTCCGTTCGGTTTTGTCCGTGATTATGTTTTAACGTTTAGTATAGATTTCTCAGAGATATGATATTTTCCCGCAGTAAAAAGTATCCTATATATATTAATACTAAATTTCATCAAAATCTGTCCGGAATTTTCTCGTGATGCGTTCCCAGACAGACAGACAGATAGACAGAAATACAAAAATTGTTTAAACTATAGATTCGACCTCTATATCGATAATAATGACTATTTCAATAAGATTTTCAAAAAAAACATTTAATATACAGATTCGACTCAGTTAGAATTTCCTTATATTTATTTAGTTCCAAATGCAATTGGCAAGATCACACCTGAACAATAAGATAATAAATAGCAGATTATACTAAAATTGTTGGCGAGAAACCAAAACTGAGAGACTGAAACAGCTCTTATATTACTTCAAAGAAGTATTATAAAGTTTAATAGTTTAAGATGCTTTAGACGACTACTGGATTAACTTTCTTTTATAAATAAATAATACTCATAGTGACTCACCCACACTCCATTCGGTTCGTCCCTACTTACGTTTTAACGTTTAGTAAAATTTCTCAGAGATGAGATATTTTTCCGCAGTAAAAAGTATCCTATATGTTGACCCGGATAACCATCATCATCATACCAAATTTCATCAAAATCCCTCTAGTGGTTTTCCCGTGTTGTGGTAACAGACAGACAGACAGATAAAAAAATTAAAAACTATAGATTCGGCCTGTGTATCGATAATAACGACTATTTCAATAAGATTTTCCAAAAAATATTTAATGCACAGATTCGGCTTAGTTACAATTTTATGATATGTATAGACTAGCGACTCACCCTCGCTCCGCTCGGGTTTATCCCTACTTACGTTTTAAAGTTTAGTATAGATTTCTTAGAGATGAGATATTTTCCCGCAGTTAAAAGTATCCTATATGCTGACTCAAATAACCAGCTATCATCGTACCGAATTTCATCAAAAGCCCTCCAGTGGTTTTTCCGTGATGCGGTAACAGATAGACAGACAGAAAGACAAAAATTCTAAAAAGTATAGATTCGGTCTCTGTATCGATAATAATGTCTATTTCAATAAGATTTTCCAAAAAATATTTAATGTACAGATTCGGCTTATGTGATGAAACTATGCTGGGGTTATTCTGCAGACGTCTGCGAAAGGTCCTGGCTCAAAAAAAGGTTTTTCTTTGGGCGTTTGCCTCGCATCCGCGGGACGCACCCGATCGAATCAAGGGCAAGTCGCAAATCTATACATATAATAAAATTCTGAGTCGAATCTGTACATTAAATATTTTTGGGAAAATCTTTTTGGTATAGTCGTTATTATCGATACAGAGTCTGAACCTATAGTTATTACATTTTTTGTCTATCTGTCAGCCTTTAGCCTTCCTAAATAAACAGGTTATCTATTGAGATAGCTATTGATACTACCCAAGGGGAGTAGTCATATTTCATACTAACCGTTAAAACGTAACTAGGGACTAACCCAAGCGAGGATGAGCCGCTTGTATTCTTTAAAAGCATAAAACATGGGTATAACTGGGAATTGCCTTGTGAAAAGTCAAGACATCTATTGGTCGCAGATGGCACATGGATACAGACATCAGATAACATGCATATGTTTGAAGGAAGAGAGTATCCAGCAGTAGATGTTTTTCGGCTGATATGTTGTCAGCATGAACAGGTAGGTGAAGGACCATTTATTTCGAATCTAAGATTAATAGTGTACTTTTGAAACTAACAGATTTTCTCCTACTTCATTGGGGATATAATATACCCACCTGGAAAGATATGATGAGTGTCTTTAAAATTATTCACTTTAAATCTTCTCTTATATGTTGTTTAGACCGACTTCAAAACCAGAGGAGGTCAATAATACTGTTGTATATTTTGTTAACTACCTCGGTGGTCTAGTGGCTAGAAAATACAGTTGCAGATCCGGCGATCCTGGGTTCGAGTCCTAGGTTGAGCCAAGTTTAAGTACTGAGTTTTTCTGTTAAGATATTCTCAGTAGTAGCCCGGAGTTGGGAAGTTTTCGCTGTTGTCCCACGTGCCTCGTAGAGCACGTAAAACAGTCGATCCTGCGTCTTAACTCTCACCAGTTGTGTCGAAGTATCGTACCATTGAACTTTGTAAAAGAAATAGAAAGTGCACTTATGTCTGCGCGTACACTTGTGCTCTATAATATCTCCTGCGTATCTGAATAAGCTCAGTGAGATTGGCCGCCGTAGCCGAAATCGGTCAGGAGGATATTATGTTGTTATACATATGGTATAATATATACACTGTACTTACTTATGCGGTATTATGCTTTATTTTAAACTTTATTTTGAGCCTTTCAAAGACTCCGATTAAATTTTATGAAATTCCATCCCTTAGACTGGAATAACCATGTTTTGAACTTTTTGAACTTTTTGTTTTTGAACTCATAAGGTGTTGACTAAAAGTTAAACCATGGAAGCTGGTGTACTCTTTTATTTAAAATATAATTACTATTTAATATGTAAACGTAGATTCTATATCGAAAAGTTATAGTCCTAAATTTAAATTTTATTATTATTTATTTAAATTTAAATTTGAGATTTCTTGCTTTTTGAAATATATTCTAAAACTGTGATATCTTTAACATAGTTAACATACACGGTTTAGATGCAAATGTATTATATTCTATAGTGATGTATCAAAAACTTTCTAAAATATGAAAATGCTATAGTTATATGAAAAATAGGTAAAGTTTATAAGTTTGGTTGAAAGATGCAAACTCAAAAACAACTCAACAATACGATGAATTTCTCCTATTCATGAAAGTTTTTTTTGAAAATAACATAATATATTATCCTCGAACAACGTTGGCTACTTTTTATTCTTCTCTATGTAGTATATTTTATAAATAGCAATTTTTTTTTTAATTTCATCGAAAGAGTTACAGTATAACTGAAGTTAGAATAATTTTCTCAAATTAAATAATAACAGTGGGCGACCGAGTGTCTCTCGGTTTTTTTCAAAGACATAAAAATTACATTTTTTTCAGAAAAAATACATAAATATAAAGGCAAAATCTTATTTAAATACAAAAATTGATTCAAATCATTAGAGCCGTTTCCGAGATACATGATAAAATATATGTATATTCAAGAATTTCACATTTAATATTATAAGATTTAAAAATATTACTATATTAAAAATATCATTCTGTCAGTTCAAGCCGAAGCCGCCGAAGCTAGTTAATTACAAAATATATAAAGTTCATAACAAAAGTATGTGAGTGAAACAAGTACAAGTCAGACCTCAAAAACATTAAATAAATAATTTCATGTAATGAAAACTTAGTGTATGTAAAGTTTTAATGGAAGCTCGACATTGTGATGTCACAGTTGTTTACAAAATAAAGCTAAATTCAAAGAGCAACTTTTCACAACTTATTAATATTAAAATTGAAACAAAAGTTACAGATATCTTTTTAAAACCGCTAATTATGTTTTTATTATATTAAATAACATTATATAATTATATTAGGCTTAATATATACTTTTTCACCTTTTTATATGATTTGTGACCACATGGGAGTAGAGGATATACTATAGTATATCTATATCAATATTACAAAGAGGAAAGATTTGTTTGTTTGTTTGTACCGAATAGGTTCCGAAAGTACTGAACCATTTTAGATGAAATTTGGTAGGAAGATTGTTTGAGACTCTGGGAAGGACATAGGATAGTTTTTACCCCGAAAATCATCCCCTAAGCCTAAAGGGATGGAAATGGGGATGAAAATTTGTATGGGAAAGCAACCTAGGGACCAACTCCAGCGAAGCGAGGCTGAATCGCTAGTATAGTATAAGAAGAATATAATATAGTATAATCCCAATAGGAGTATTACTTATTAAATTGTATTTGGATAAAAATTATCTTATTTCAACACTCAAAAACAATTTCGCATTATGAAGTATTGTTACATTCAAACATATTAACAAACTTTTATAAAATACGCAGGAGGCTATATAAAGCTATACCTTAATGACAGGGGAATGAGAAAAGTAAAGATAAATTCACTTTTAAGTCCGCTTTCTTAGACTATGTTTTATGGGCTATCCAAGCGTTAATTCATTCGCTTTAATTAATTGGGCTGAGCAATTTTCTAATTTAATTGGTTTATACTAGTTTCTTTCAACGTTCCTAAGTAAGCCCATCTATTCGAAGCTTCAGATGTGTCAAATTGGCAAAGTTAGTAAAGTAACATTAGCGTCACGCAATGTATGTATTATGTATGTATGTACTATCGACTCACCCTCGCTCCGCTCGGGTTCGTCCCTACTTATCCTTTAACGTTTAGTACAGATTTCTCAGAGGAGATAATATTTTCCCCGCAGTAAAAAGTATCCAATATGTTGACCCGGATAACCAGCTACCAACATACCGAATTTCATCAAAATCTGTCCAGTGGTTTTCTCGTGATGCGTTTCCAAACAGACAGACAGACAAACAGATAAATATTCTAAAAACTGTAGATTGACCTCTGTATCGGTATTAAATTTAATGTACAGATTCGACTTAGTTAGAATTTTATTTATTTTATCTCTTATCTATACTAAACGTTAAAATGTAAGTAGAGACGAACCCGAACGAAGCGAGAGTGAGTCGCTAGTTAGTTATAAAATAGCAGCAATTTCTTAATAGAAATATCCTTCTCTTAAACATAAATTCGGTAAAATCATATAAAATTTTGCAAGTACATTTTTACATAAGAAAAGGTTCACCTATTACCATTTACCGTACTTAAGACTTTCAATAAAATATCGGTATTTCTGAATATGATAATTTAGTTAGATATCTACATAAACTCGGTATGTTATGGTTTTAGGCATATCGTATATTCTGTTATAGACCACGTTTAATAATAATGAAATATTTCTAGATATGTTATAAATGCGTAAGTGTATTTGTTGGATTATTGTTGCTTAGACCTTTTTTTCCTGCAAAAGCGGGTCGTAATTTTTTGTATAGAGTTTATGGGTTTGTATTCTAATATATATTTTAATCTAGCGGCTTGGGTTCGCCTCTAGGAAACAAAAACAAACGTATCCCACGGAAATCGTACATTTTTCTGGGAAAAAAAGTAACCTATATGTTATTTCAGACTATAATCTATCTCTGTGCCAAAATTTATCCAGATCCATTCAGCTGTTCTGGTGTAAAAGAGTAACGAGCATCCATACATACTCAGAAACTTTTACAATTATAATATTAATATGGATTATTCATTCACGTAATAAAGTTATATTTGAACTTAATATTTACACTGTCTTTAAAATTATTTTGAATGTAATTATTAATACATGAACAAGTTTCACCAGAAGTATTTCTTTAAATTAATACGAATCCACCTTTGAGTTATAAGCATATTTATTTGTTTTATAACAACATCTAAATTATTTAAATTATTTAGAATTATTTTTTGATTTTTATATTATTATAGTTATGATTTTTTGTACTTTTAATTGTTAAATGTAGAAATGCTATGTACACATAAGTGTACTTAATAATAATATATCTTATATGCATGTCAATTATAAAATTGACATGCATATAAGATATATTATTATTGTTATTAATTTTAAGTTGTAAGTTTAAGTTGTAAGTGTGCTCCTCCAAATAAATAAATAAAAAAATAAAAAATAAATAAATTCGCATAACGTAACACACGTAGAACGCAACCAACCCCCTTTTTGAAATCGGTCAACAGAAAGCACAAACAATGTAAAGACCTTAACAGTTCGAGGGCGTGTTGGTCGATGAAATTGTCTATGATTTTTTTCTAATTTGACTATATCGATTAAATGCACGGAACATGAGCTATACTCGGAGGAAACATAAATAAAAAAATATAAAAAGAAAAAAACCAACACAATAACCTATTCATTGAGGCTACTTCAATGAGCCGATAATAAACACGATATCTCTGCATTATTTTAGTAAAGAGTTGAAATTGAAAATCTTGCAGATTCCAGGTGATGCTGCAGCATCAGATCTCGATTACCATATCTTCGTTGTCATTAAAGTATCGGGATACCAAGTTTCGAGTAGATTAGATCTGTGGAAGTTATTCATATCCTTTTACCATCTAAAAAACCTGATATTGCAAACGGCTAAATGGATTTTCTTGATTAATAGCTAACACTCAACATCAAGTCATTTTTCAAACAAAAGTACTATTTTAAAATCAGGTGATTCATTTGGGCACCGTACAATGTACAAATACACAGATACACACGTTAAACTTATATCTTAAGGATGAAACTACTGGCAGTTCGTAGATCTCTTCTTGATATGAAATTTCTTCATAAAGTCTTCAAGGGAAAAATAGATGACAATGAACTGTTGAGTGGATTCAATATTAATGTACCTCGGAGACCTATTCGCAACCCATGTTCTTTCTTTTAGACTGATTGCATTCGAACTAAACTTGGATTTCTGTCCAAGTTTCGCTCCTATAACACGTATATCACGCATATATTAATTGTATTGTATTGAGACCTTTTTTAACATCCCACTGCTGGGCACGGGCCTCCCATCAGTACGAGGGGGATCAGGCCATAGTCCACCACGCTGGCCAAGTGCGGATTGGCGGACTTCACATGTCTTTCGAAAACTTGCTAGGTTCTCTCAGATATGCAGGTTTCCTCACGATGTTTTCCTTCACTGTAAGACAAGTGGTAATTATGTTGGAAATGATTCGCACAGGAAAATATCAGAGGTGCAAGACCTGGGATTTGAACCCGCTTCACTCGGTTTCCCAAGCGAGCGCATTACCACTGGGCTACCACTGCCTTATGCTATATACAATGAATGTGTAAAAAACATAGCAACACTGACATTGGTTGTGACGGGCTCTCACTTTGTATGAAAAAACTACCATTTAGAAAATTAATAAATAATTACCTTTTTATAATACTCGACTTTTTTGTTACAGAAATTATTATATCTTTTATTTATTACACTTATATTTGTAGTAATTAAATACGTAATTGTTCATCACTTTATAAGCAAATAGACACTGTTATTGTTAGGGAATGATGTGTTCTCCTATAATTGGTAGTACACAGTAATTTAAGTAGATATAAGACATGTGTTAGATGTAAGTTAATATGTATAACTATTGGAAATTCATACAAACAAATAAACTACCCTCTTTTTGCGTCAGGATTAAAAAAATACATATATGCATAATTCTAAGCTACAGTTTAAAATTATGCATGATGTTCTCCTGACCGATTCCGGCCACGGCGGCCAATCTCATTGAGACTAGCCAACTGCGCAGGAGATATTATAGTGCACAAGTGTACGCGCAGACACAAGTGCACTCTCTATTCTTGTCACTCTCATACTCCAGTGGGACGACTACTCGACACGACCGGTGAGAGTTAAGGCGCAGGACCGACGGCTTTACGTGCTCTCCGAGGCACGGGGGTGAAACTCCGCCAACTTCCCAACTCCGGGCTGTTACTGAGGCTTACTATACAGAAAGACTCAATAACTAAACTTGGCCCGACCCGGGACTCGAACCCAGGACCTCAGGATGTGCAGCCGTACAAAAAAAAAAAAAAAATATGCATATTGAATATACATATATACCTTTGTTTCAAATTAAGCAACTCGTACGGTATATCCTTTACAACTTTACTGTAGTGTAGGCTGTGAGTGCGTTTTCCACTTGGAGTGTATAGTTACTACAGGCTGATTAAGACAAAAGCGCGGTGCTAATACATTTAAGTTATATATGTATATTATACTTCCCACGGTGTGGTTGTCACCGCATACTATAATATATATGTACACGAAATTTAGAATTAACGTTAAAGATTAAATATATAGGAATGTTTTCGTAATGATTTAGTTAAGTGTAACGTTTGTTATCTTATGTTGTAATAAATGAGCAATTCTTGTATTTAAATAAATTTGTTTAGTATCTCGAAAACGGCTTTAACGATTTGGATCAAATTTTGTATTTAGATAGGGTTTTACTTAATATTTTCTTAGGTTTACGTGAGAATTTGACATTTAAAAAAATACCTTTTTGGATTTATTAAGAGTTCTTTCCCGTGACTATGATTTCTGCAAAGCATTCCAATCCATTGGGAACCAAACAAATAAAATCGGCGGAAAAGAATTCGTGTTTTAAGTTGTATATACTCTTAGGTGTGAAAAAAGACTCGTTTTTACATATATTTCTGAAATAACCCGATTATATAAAACGTCGAGCGAAGCTCAGTCACCCGGTCACTGATTAATCCCAAAATCTCAAAGTATACTACAAAATGAAAGAAAGTAAATTTATATATTATATACACATATACCCCCTAAGAAAATATATTGATTAGCATTCAACCCTTAAAAAGTTAACCGAGTTTGGAAATTTGTATGTTAAGCAGACAAACCCTCGGGCAAATGTTAGGTAAAATAAAAATAACTATCCCAAATATTTAGAAAAGTGGCAAGCTTTTAGCTGTAAACATAAAGAAATGGTTTTACCATCAAACAAGCTTGTTCAATTAAAATATTTTTGGAATAAATTTGGAAACTCTGAGAAACACGAAATATTTAGAAAGAATTTTAAATTATTACTTGTAAAATTGAGGCGTGCCCAGAAATTTTGTTCGTGGATCTGGCCGAACTTTGTTAGCCCTTTCTAAACCTGTTAACATTTATCTTATCGTTTACAATTCGGTTTTGTGTTTTACAATATGATACGAAATATCAAAATAAGCTTTTATATTATCTATAAGCTTATCTGCCATAAAGTTTCGAGATGTTTGAATTCTAATCCCATTTGAAGCTTTACTATAAGTACACATTGTTATATTTCCCTATAACGCAATAAAGACATCGATGAGAATTGTCATGGTGTTAGATATTAAAGATTATAAAACACCGTCTATTAGTTGAAATAGCAGGTTTAATTTCTATACGAGGTAAATATCTGCATTGATTATATGTACATATATGGATGTTTATCTCCAATAGTGATGAAGTACTGCATTCTAACTTTTAATTAAGCTTATAAATATATAATATGTTATTCAAGTAAAAAAGGGTAAATTTGTCGTGTTTCTATTCACTAGTCTGTTTTTTTGAACTCGTCATACGATTAATAGTCTTTGATAAGAAAACATAGCATGTAGTATATTATAAACCTAACTAAATTTTAATTGTGGTGAATAACATATGTCTTACGTAGCTAAATCTTTTAAGTGATCTACATAGAAAGATTACGTACGATAATCAAACCTACACTCTCTATCATGTTGGATAAAATACGTAGTCGTAACTACACAGCTTGAAGGAATTCCCCCCCCCCCCCTTAAAAAGGGGTGATGCTAAGTGGTTACTAAAAAAGCGAAAAGTAACTGAGAAAAAATTATTTCAGCCGAAGGTAAAGAATTACTATGGGGAAAGAACGTCTAATTATATGGTACCAAAATTATTTAATAGAATTGATATGCTAAGACAGAGACATGAAATAAGCAAAAAAATTGTTAAAGTTAAAGCTGAGGGACTTGTTTCTCGATGAAGAAAAAGTGTCGTCACAAACCTGTAACAAAGTAAAGTTAAGCTTATATGTTTAATGTTTATCTTAAGTGCATGTTGTTGATTGTTGATAAGTATACATTTTTGTTTTTTTTTTTGTAATAACGAGCGCGTCTTGCCGTTAAGCATTACAGCTTGGCGAGATAAAATTCTTTGTTAAATCCTTTTGTAAAAAAAAATAAATAAAAAAAAAGTGCCTAAAAGTATATGTGACACGTATCGTAATCTATCTGTGTAATAAACTTCATCCAAATCCGTCAAGCTTTAGCGTAAAGGAAAACAAATACAAACATAAGCACATACAAATTTTCACATTAAAAGAACATAACAAAATATTTATACAAGACTATAATAAAAATGCATCATGTTCCACTCAACTATGCGGACTCATAACGTTAATAATAAACTACCACGGTATAGTTACAGTCTGCTTTTCAAGCGATTATCATGGGGCGGAAAATCAAAGGGAGTCATCGGCGCGGAAAGCTCACCTGTAGAGGCGCCAGATTTTATAAAAGCTTCATGAAAACAGTTAGTGGTAACAAAGACGTCCTTTCAGATTGTTTGGGGTTTTACTTATCCAAAAATTGTGGGTCCTTGAATATTAATGAGTTAATTAGTTAAAATAATTAAGACTCCTATTACAAATTGGAAATGAATTAATTATATACATATAAGTTACTTTTTGTTCATTCATATTTATATTACTATTTTATCATGAAATTTTCCGTAGAATATATGACAAAAAGTTATTTTTACAAACAAACAGATACTTGTCTCATTCAAGCAAGGTTACACGTGAGTATACGGTACCTGGAAACTATAAATAAATACGAATTAACTAATATGGTACACTAAATTCAAATTCAAAATGAGTTCTTATATCTAAATAAATAAATAGACTACGCGAGTGGAGCCGTAGGAACAGCTTCTATCTTATAAAACTGTACTAATAAACAAACCTCTACTAGCTAGGACATCCATATCGATAATAATATTATATATGTACCGGTGGTAGGACTCTGTCAAGCCTGAGGAGTCCGACTGGATGGGTACCACCCCCTTATCTATTTCTGCCGCCAAGCAACAATGATTGCATTGTTGTGTTCCAGTTTGAAGGTTAAGGTAGCCAGCGCAATTACAGGCAAGAGGCATATCATCTTAGTCCTCACAGTGACAACGCACCTGTGGTTCTGCATTTTTGTTACTTAAAACCTAAGTGCATGAACCGTAGGTGTTATGGGCGACAGGTACTGCTTTTCATCAGGTGGTCTGTCTGCTCGTTTGTCACTGAATCTCATAAAAAAATGTGTTTGTTTGTTTGTCTTTCATTCACGAAGAAACAGTATGACGGATTGGCATGATTTTTTGTGTGATACAACCTATAACAACTCATCAAAACTATGTGTATATAATATATTGTATATCTATTCGATAATATTCGTATATATAATTATGGCCTCTCGTTTGCCCAAAATAGAAAGTAAGTTTGCTTTATCTCTTTCACCAAATAACCTAAAGTATTCACCGTGTTTTACAATTTTATATATAAAAGTTATCCGTCGTAAAAGTTTTATATGAGCTTTTACACATATCGGTTACATGAAAATTTATATATAACGTAACGTAACGTTTAGTATACATTTCTCAGAGATGAGATATTTTCCCGCAGTAAAAAGTATCCTTTATATTGACCTGAATAACCAGCTATCATCATACCAAATTTCATTAAAAACTGTCGAGTGGTTTTCTTGTGAGGCGGTCACAGACAAACAGACAGAATTCTAAAATAATAATACATGTTATATAGAAGATGGTTTTATATTACATAAGACATCTACTTACCAAATACAAGCCATTATATTAAATATATTACCATATAGCTCCAATTTAGTTTCCGAGTAAAATATCTGTGATGGATAGACGGACAAACGAATGAATGAACGACATGACCATATTGGCCGTTTTGGCCTTTTGGCTACGAAATCCTGGACGAAGTTTGTGAGTTTGTCAGCTTTGAGTTTATGAGGTTATAGGGGGTAAACTCTGGATCTACTGAACCGATTTAGATAAAATTTGGTAAGAAGATAGTTTGTAACCCTGGGAAGGATATAGAATATTTTTTATCTCGGAAATCATCCATTAAAGAGGTGAAAATGGGGATGAAACTTTGTATTGAGAAGCAAGGTAGAGACGATCCCGAGCGAAGCGCGGCTGAGTCGCTAGTTAAAAATAAAATATTAAAAATCGATTTTAATTGGCAAATATTACATACAAAAAAAAACAAATGAATTTACTCCTTCCTCCAGTTTTGAAGTCGGTTTGAAATCGTGAAACATAAATCTATCTTTAGTTGCCATTTCAGTTTCTAATTGTAAATTTCATTTGTTCTTTGTTCCCCATCTTCGATTCGATCTTAGACTAATTTGTTTTGCAAGACAGCCCCAAGCAAAACATTAAACTTGTCAGGACCTACCCTTCCGTACTAGTAATTTACCCTCGCATCACCTCATGGTGGTGAGGGTCCTTGGTAAATATCAGTATTCTTAGTTAGCTTATGTGTTACTCTTCAGATTTTCCCAAAACTCAAACATAACAATGAATTCGATCGAAATCGAAAGAATAACATTTATTGGGTCACTTCAGATAGTTTTAAATTTAAAAAAATAAGGTTCATGATAAGATATTATTTTAAAATAGATTTTTATTAAAGATACCAGCGACTCAAGCTGGCTTCGCTCGCGTTCGTCCCTAGGTACGATTTCACGGTCAGTATAGGATAAACTATATATATATGTACATACATAGGTATACCAAAGTACTTAAGTACCTGCTTTAAAAATTAAAAAAATATATAATATATTCCTTACTTGAGAATCGATTCCCCATACAAAACGTCATTTTTCACCCCCTTAAGGGATGATTTCCTTAATAATATTATTAAATTAATAAAATTTTACACGGAAGTTCCATATATTACAACGAAAGTGTTAAGTTAGCTTGCAGTAAACTTTTCAAAACTCCTTCCTTCCGAAAGTTTGAAACTTTGTCATTTTTTAATTTAGAAAAATGAAAAATGATGCTCAAATTTTTGTTTATATTGAAAAAGAAAATTCTAATCTATTTGAGTATAAAAATGTTACGCTGGTATGCTTACATAGATTCGTGTTCTCCGCTTTAAATTAATTATTATGAGATAAAATGTATTCAGTCCTTTTTAACGTCCCACTGCTGGGCACGAGCCTCCCTTCAATACGAGGGGAATCAGGTCATAGTCCACCACGCTGGCCAAGTGTGGTTTGGCGGACTTGAGGTATAGTATTTCAGATGAAATACTATACCTCAAAAATCATTGAAAGCATGTTTTATATTTACATATGTACATTATATCATATTTTTTATAACTCTTTCTTAGATTAACGCGAATATTTGTCATTTTAAATAAAACTATCTTTTCGGATTTTTTCGCGAATTTATTTTGATTTTTTCCCAACGTTTCGAATGCTTTACAGGAATCATGGTCACGGAAAGGACTAAGGTGTTAGATGTCTCAAAGGTATTAAATAGTTGTTATAGACAGCCTACCCACAGAATAACAAAATGAACTCAAAAAAACTTGAAAAATGGCACCAAAGTACCTTATATTAGTTAATTTTAATTTTAAACATTTTTATAATGTTAAGTGACTTCATACTATTTTTTTATATTTTTTAATTAAACTTAATTAATATAAACGAAAATATATAGGATATTTTCCCACACGAATTTTTCATTTTCAAATAAACACAAGGGAAGCCAAGTAGCGTTTAAAATAATTATTAAATTCACTTAGTTAAAACGAAATTGTACGTGAAGATTAGTAGGAATGAGTAAAAGCTAATGATGCTCTTTAAAATCCCAAAAATTTCCATAATTAGGTGCTTAAAACTTCAGTACCGCAATTTTATTTACTTCTGACTCAACTACATTTTAACACATACTTTTATATACATAACTAGTTCTACCTTGTAACTTGAATACTGATGTTTTAATTACCAATAGTTATTAGATAAATAACGATCCTGGCCGATTTCGGCCATAAGCCATTTTCACAGAGACTAGCCATGTGCAGGAGACATTATAGTGCACAAATATGTGCGCAATCAAAAGTGCACTCTCTCTTGCTTTTGAATTCCGATAACCGAGGTCCCATCTTTGATACCCCGCCATCTGCCAACTACAGAGTATTACTAAAAATAACTAAACTTGGTCCATTCTGGGATTCAAACCCAGGACTTTCGGATTTACAGTTGCATATATGCTAGCCATTATTACTACTGTGTAAAGAATTTGTATGCACACTGATATTTACTGCCGTGGCCAAAATGAATTAAAAGGACATGATATATAATATAAGTGATTACATTTGTAATTTCACTGTTTTTTTCCTTAAAAGTAAATAAGTTATGATAATATTTACATAAATATGTAAAAACAAAACGGTTCAGTACCTTTCTCTCCTCTGCGCTATTTGTCAAACAAATTTCTTTTTTTTTGTTTAATAGCTCGTAATGAGCTTTTGTGTCGTCAATAAAAAGAGGATCATGGTCTAATTCGACCACTGGGCGTATAATCCCAATTAACATTATAAATGTTAAAGCTTCGATGGATGTTTGTTACTCAATCACCCTAGAAAATCTGAATAGATCTGGATGAAATTTGGCACAATGATAGATTATAGTCTGAAACAGCAGTTTACTTTTTATCCCAGAAAAATGTAAGCTTCCCGTGGGATAGATTTGATTTTGTTTTATCACTAGGAATGAACCCGAAGAGAAACGAGGGTAAATCGCTAATTATTAATATTAGTGTGATGGTATCTGATGTCTGCAATTTGCAAGAACCTATTTATTTATCCAGTTTTGTTTACTTTGTGCCTTAGCGTCTGTTCTCTGATCAAACATTATGTTGTGAACAAATAAGGTGGTAATGGTAGGCTTAAATTTCAGAGCCTTTTTGAAAATAAAATTTCAAATCGTCTTATAAATTATTGTAGCTTATGATTTTAATTAACTAACATTAGAAACTTAGGAATTAACATTTTTAGTTTATTTTATTTATATAGTTTGTTTTTTATGGATATATGGCAATCCATAGCCATCTTAATATTAGTACCTGGGCGACCGAGCTTCCTTGGACTTTTTCGCCAATAGTACAATTTTCCTTTTAATTTGGCTTAAAAACAAAACTTTTTTTAGAGAAATTAGCGACCATATTTTACCGACCAAAAACTGAACTTGAGTTTTCCCAGACGTAAGACTAATCTAGATCGATTTTTCGCCCCAAAAACCCCCACGTACCAAATTTCGGCGAAATCGTTAGAGCCGTTTCCGAGATCGCCGGTATATATAAATAAATACATAAATAAATATACAAGAATTGCTCGTTTAAAGGTATTAGATACATAAATGTGAAAGTTTGTGAGAATGTAGGTATGGATGAAAGGATATTTGTTACTCTTTCACGCCAGAACAGATGAACAGATTTAGATGAAATTTGGCACAGAGGTAGATAATAATTTAGAAAACATATAGATTACTTTTTATCTTTGAAAAATGTATGGTTCCCGTGGGATAGATTCGTTTTTGTCCAGGGACGTACTCGAAGCAAAGTGAGGTGATTCGCTAGTTTTTTATATGAACATATGTATTTATTAAACAGAAATTACTTTAAGATCTCTGAATGCATGACATCCATTAACTTCAAAAATTTTGCTATGCGTAATTCTATTTGAATATGCTGCCAACAGATCCGATCAGAACTAAGTGAAGTATGATAAAACTAAGCAAATTATATGCAAGTCAAAATATTTAATAGTAAATTAATATAGTCACCATAAACATTTGCAACATAGAGGAGTGTGTTGATTGCTTTTATAGAACCTGGTAGATTAGACAGAATGTTAATCTGTAGTCTTTTATGCTTGAGAAATACTAAAAATATGTTTAAATATATATTATACTATTTCATTTACATTATATATATATATATATATATATATATATATATATATATATATATATATATATATATATATATATATATATATATATATATATATATCATTCAATCGTTGAAGAATAGAAATCTAAAAAAAATAATATGATAGTGATGTGTAAATTTTTAATTTTTCTATTCATTGACAATTGTAAAATTGCATCGTATCTAAGCCCTCTTGATTGAGTTATCTCCTGATTAAGAAACTATTATAGTATTGCTAAGAACTTTCGACATGCAACAAGCTTAAAGCAAAAATAAGGTAATACCAAGTTGAAATAACTTTAAGTTTTTGATTTTTCAGCTATGAAACAGATTAAATTAAATATCTACAATAAGCATATTATGACTTGTATGTCTATTATATTATATATTTTGTCTGTCTATTCCGATTAAAAACTTTTATTAAAATTGAATGAATTAAGAAAACATTTAGCATAAGAGCCGTTTAGTTAGCATAATTTTAAGGCTAACAAGACTACAGATTCGATTTTACGAGCTTTGTAAAAAAATTGTCGTTGATACATATATATATATATATATATATATATATATATATATATATATATATATATATATATATATATATATATATATATATATATAAACAGACACAAATAAGATAAACAACAGAGTATGTTTGAAGATAAGAATGAATGAAGGTAATATGTCCCAAAATTCTAATTTCGAGAAAATTGAGCTCAAAGTTTTTCGCATAGCGTATTCAATGTATTTATTAAAAATAGTTATCATGTGGTTCCGATTCAATCTATACATATAATAAAATTGTAACTAAGCTGAATCTGTACATTAAATATTTTTTGGAAAATCTTATTGAAGCATTATTATCGATACAGAGGCCAAATCTATAGTTTTTAGAATTCTTGTCTGTCTGTCTGTCTGTTACCGCATCATGGAAAAACTACTTAAGGGATTTTGATGAGATTTGGTATAATGATAGCTGGTTATCCGGGTCAACATATAGGATACTTTTAACTGCGGGAAAATATCTCATCTCTAAGAAATCTTTACTAAATGCTAAAACGTAAGTAGGGACGAACCCGAGCGGAGCGAAGGAGAGTCGCTAGTATTTTTATAATAGAAGAGAAATAATAAAAAAAAATATTTAATAGGAAGAATAGTTAGTTATATAGTGGTAGATTTTTTCATTTCACACTACAGTATAAGCAAATAAACTGTAATACATAAAAATCTTTTGACCTCTCTTTAAATAATTTTCCTCACTAACCACGAGCTTTTTGCTTAAAATAAAGTTAAAAGTTAAACTCGCATGTTCTAACCACTATTTCGTCTCACCTAACCCACTGAAAACATTTTAACAAAGATTTTTACATATAAAAACAATATATTTTCGATTCGTATTTATTAAAGGTTTGTTGGCATGAATCATTTATAAAGCCCTCAGCTTCATGACAAGCCTAAACAAATAAAGGATCTAACATGTATAGAAAATCGTGAAACGTTTGCGGTTGCCGTTTATGTCTATACCTAGGTATTATATAGTATATTGACTGAGTGGAGTGGACAAAATAAATAGGATACTACTTAAAATAAATATTAATAAATAGGTTGGGACATAAACACACAGCACCATCTAGTTCCATGGTAAGCTACGAGGCTTGTGTTATGGATATCAGATAGTTTATACATTATACATATATAACTTTAAATACATACATATTATAAATATAAACACAAACCACAAACCAAATGTATCGTAATATATAACAGTTATTATATATACTCATAGTTTTTAAAATTTCATGGTCACTGACAATATTTTTATGATGTAAACCGAGATAGTTACTACGGATTTCACTTATTTTTACGAGTTTTCGATATTTTATCAATGTTATTAGGGTTCTGGTCAGGGTATAATGAAGAATTTTTAATCCCCCTACATTTCGTTAGATATTCTCACTTACTTAAAAGTATACGAGACTTCGCGAGTGGATACAGCAATCGACTCGAATCGAATTACCAGCGATCTATGTGACAGTGGTAGTGGTAATAATCATACAAACAAACTGAAAGAGGGTAGATGGATATATGTGCCTATAAATAAATTTAAAATTCACCCGCAATGTCTTGTATAAGCGTGACCATGGTGCTTGTAACAGTGCCTTAATATCGGGAACTCATTAAAGTAATTGAAAAACATTGTAAATAGGCAGTTTTGCATTGATGACACGACACGTTTGGCTCAGTTTCCAGTGTCCTACTTGCTGCACCAGGGGTCGCGGGTTCCAGTCCGCTGGGGACATTCATTCGTGTGATGAGCACGAATGTTTGTACTCCAGTCATAGGTTTTTACATTTATAATATGTATGACGTATATGTTTAAATTTTTAAACCTAATATATTATTTTCATAGTGCTGAAAAATATTTTCTTTTAATTAAACTTTGTTAAATTCAGAAGATGATTTGAAATGAGTAAACCATATAATGTATTAAAAAACTTTTGTAAAAAAATATATAACAAAACTTACAAGTAAATATACAATTCATTGTTCGTTTTGCAACTAAAGCTACCCCACAATACAAATTGACGACAGAATTTTCTAAATATTCAGCTTATTTCAGATGAAATAGCCGGTACTCGAGTATGCAAGAGACAAAACGGATGTACCTGTCTCAAAGCGTTTGGTCCTTTCCACCATGGCAGGGTCAGTGATGTGTAAACGCAAAGGCTTTGTAGACTATTAACAGATCATATTGACTGTTTGATTTTCAAAATTGAGTATAATAGCTATTATTTACTTTATAATTGTCATTTTACAATTGGCCTTATATATTAATCGTTGCAAATAGAGTTTCTTGGAGCTTTCTTCCTGTACAGAATACAGCTTCTTATAACTTTTTTGTTGTAACCTAATAGATTATATAGCAGAGGAATGAGTGAAAAGTCTTGCTACTACTAGTATTAATAGGTAATTATGGTAATTTAGCATTTTAATAGAACATCTAAAACTAATTAGATAACCCAAGCTAGAGAAAGAATTATGTGGAAGAAGTTGAAGGAGGCCTATACTAAAATGTTAAAATAGTCGAACAGGGGTAAAGATAATGCCCTCCGAACAGATTTTGGTTACGGTAGCCAACCCCATAGAGACTAACCAACTTCATGGGACAGAAAATGCACTCTCTTTTCCTTTTACTCTCATACTTCGGTGGGATGACAATTCGTTATTCGACATAACCAGCGCGGGCCTATAGCGTAACGTGATTGGAGAAACTCACGCTGCCGTGGATGAACACCAAAATTTAATAATTTAATTCAAATTTAATACGTTGGGATATCAACACACAGCACAATCTTGTTCCAAGGTGAGCTACGAGGCTTGTGTTATGGATACCAAATAGTTTATACACTATACATATGTAACTTTAAAATATATAGGATATTATAAATATAAGTAAATTTCTACAAAATCGGTCAAGTTTAGACATAAGAAAAATATACAAAAGCTTTGTTTTTTTAGTTTTATTTATCTTCTTTATAAATAAAAATGTATGTTCGTGTGTTTGTCCTCTATACGTTCTTAAACCATTGACCGATTGTGATAAAACCTTGTTTATTCTGTATACGCCTTCGAAGGTTCTTGCTACAAAAAAAAGAGCTTTTATTTGGACGTTTGTTTTTTATGCGTTCCTAAACTGTTCTAGCTTAGGGATGCACCCGAGTGAAGTGAGGATAAGTCCCTAGTATTCAACAAAATCTTATTTATAGATAAGACAAATAAAAGATTACTAAAATAATAATAAAGCTTTGTTTGAATATAAGATCATATGCTTTCTTTAACACCTTTACAACACAAAGTATTAAACTATAAATACATCCAGAGAATATGTTATTTAATCTAATAATTAATTAATATAAATTTTAAACGAGCAATTCTTGTATATTTTATCTTTATTTATTTATACCAGCGATCTCGGAAACGGCTCTAACAATTTCGCTGAAATTTGATATGTGGGAGCTTTCGGGGACTAAAAATCGATCTAGATTAGCCTTTTGCTTGGGAAAACGCGTGTTTTAGAGTTTTCATGCGGTTTTCTTTCATGTAATTCCATGCGTGATATGTTAGAAAATTTCATATTAGTTAAGCGGCCAAGATGCAAGATTGACAATCACAGGTTTCCGTCCGAGTTCGAATTCCGGTCGGCTATAATGTTTTTACTTTTGTTTTTTTTTTGTTTTGTTTTTGAATTTATTCAAGTTTTTTTTTTTAAGATAAAATTGTTCTTTCGCCAAAAGCTCCGATCGAAGCTCGGTCGCCCAGGTACTATGTCTAATGTTTACATTACGTTTACGTCATATGCGATGGTCAAACTAGCAATTTTTGGCTTCATTGACGCCATTACAGCAGATGGTCAATAATGTTTTAAGGCTTCATTATATAAATTATCGTAACACAATAGGTTATAAAGTGTTAAAGGTCGTTACATTGCGCCTTGAAGGTTCAAATTACTATCAATACTGAGTTTACTGTTTTTTGTGTACGATCAGCAGCAGACACATTATAATAGATCAAAAGTTACAGTCAGTTATTTAGTACATTGATACAGATCCCCCCGATGTGAGTTCACCTTGTTGTGATGGGGGGAGGGGGTGGGGGGGCTCATTAGCGTCTGGCAACCAAACCGAACGCGAAGCCAAGAAACACACAGGAAGGTAGCCGACTTCGGTGGGCGGTACCATGCGAATTGCTCCTGGTACTTCCCTGACAGCAGAGTGGACCGTGGGAACAAACTCTTGGTTGTATGGTCTACTTCGGCACCTGCCGTCGCGTCAGGGCGTCGTGGTTGAGTGCAGAAGCAATCCTGCGCTCTTCTAGCCGGTGAGTCACACATAAGAACTAAAATGCATTTCCCAACATTAAAAAAAAGATATTGATACAGAGGTTAGTATATAGCATAATATAATATACGCGCTCCCAAATTAAAACTAACTTTATCATCCTTAGAGATGATCTAAGATGGTGTCTTAGTTATTTGGATAATGGTATGTACTGTAAAGCGGTCTGATAGATGTTTTATTCGGATTTAATCGATTTTCACTAAATATCATATAATATGTTATCAATATCGATTATCAACAAAGTGTGTAACAAACTTCGTAAGCCATTCAATTTAAGTCAGAAATTCTCGCATTATTTTTCTGTTAGTCGTAAATGTAGAACAACAGAAATTAAATAGGTACGTGCTTTTAAGTTAAGTAAAGCTAGATTAAGACTAAATAATAGATTTTTGTAGCTTTTTTTGCTAACCGTACTTCGCATACTGGCTTACTCTAATGCGGACACAGTAAAAAGGGATCAATTTAACGCCGGGATAAGATCAGTATTATCGCTCTTAATTAAATACCTTAGCAGGATGCTCTGACTGGTAATGACTTTATACGTAAATATAATAAAGGTGTAACGATTATTTCATTTTCGCAGGTTTACTTTGAAGACTTTTATTTTAGAAGTTAGATATTTGGGAAAACATAAGTTTTTTTTAATATTTTGTTTTTAAATAAAAAAAAAATTAAATTTGTGATTTTTTTACTAGGTATAAATTCTGTTATACAAACTTCAAAATTACTACAAGTGTAATAATTTCTTCGGTACGTTTTGGACTTCACAAGACGTCAAAAGATATCGAGGTAGATCTAGATGCATGTGGAAGAACTATCTGGATCCAGAAAAGAGTGGAAGCAGAAGACAGTGGGACACTAACAGCTAAAAAAAGGCTAATATAAGTCCCATCTCCCTGGTTTACATTTTTACTTAAAATTTATATAGGTCCATTGAGTTATGACCAGTTCATTTAAAAAAAAAGAATTAAGAATAAACATACAATCGAATTGAATACACCCGCCTTTTTTGAAATCGGTCAGAAAAAGAAACACTTAACGCAAAATAATAAAATAATTGTTTTTAATTGACGTAATGATACGAAATAAATACGAATAATACGAAATAAATAAATAAAAAAAAATATTAAAAATAAATATACATAAACAATTCAATATTTCAATATTATTATTGACAGTAAGTCATCGTTATTGATATTATAGTGATAAGTAGATACTAGATTATATTTAAAAAAAAAAATGTTTTGAAGTTATAAAAGCGTACGAAAATGTAGTTATAGTTCACATTAAAAGTATCTTCTCTACATTTTCACTCGATTAGGTTCACGCGATTAAACTTGCTCTTGCCTTTTATAAAACTATACCAAGAACTTTTAATTTCTTTCATATTTTAACTTAAAAAAATATTTGATATACAATAAAAATATATTTTCGTTACTTCTCGAACGAATTAATACTGACTCCTGAGACCATGATTGTTGTAAAGCAGTCGAAACGTTGGGAACCAAATATCAAAATAAATTCGCGAAAAAATTCAAAAAATTGTTTTATTTTAAAATATCAAATATTCGAATAAATCTAAAAAAGTATTTACTTATAACTGTAGCCAATACTCCTTATAACAGAACTAGCGACTCACCCTCGCTTCGCTTGAGTTCGTCCCTAGGTACATTTTAACGGTTAGTATGGAATAGATAGACTATGTTATATGATATATAGCCTATAGCCTTTTTCAATAAACGGGCTATCTAATGCAAAAAGATTTTTTCAAATCGAATTAGTAGTTCCTGAGATTAGCGCGTTCAAACAAACAAACTGCTTTTTTATAATATTAATATCGATAAAAACACTCTATTACCACAAGACCGCAATTTTGATGAAAACGGAAAATTGCTTCGGTGCTCGGTGACAAAGCAAGTGCTATTATGACGTGAGAACGACTCAGAAATTCATTAAAACTAAGTTATATTATACTAGCGACTTACCCCCTTTTGCTCCTGTGCATCTTGAGGTGACTTTTGTATTTATATCAGAGACAGCTAACGGTATCTTTTGGCAAATGTTATTACTAGTAAAAAAAATAAAACCCATGAAATTACGAAATCCGCGTACACAGGGACTTACCCGAGAGAAGCGAGGGTAAATCGCTAATAGAAAGTAAAAACTAAAGTTATATCTAAAAGTTGGTCCACCATTAATATGAATAGACCATCGATACCCAGATATTCTTCCAATCCTGCCAGTAATAACGTCGAGTTATCCGTTTTTAATCAACTTACCGAAACCGACGGGGTAAAGTTTAAATTATTTGTTAGTTGATTTCATTCGCGGTCGTATTGGATGCGATAATTAAATCAGTGTAATATATTTGTACCAAATTTTGTTTTACTCCCATTCGGATATATTCCTAAATTCAAACAGCTATTGGAAATATTTAGAAAGTTGCCAGTTTTAGAAGCTTTTGGTACATAATGAAAGTTGTAAATGATTTTTGTTACGAATATTTAATTAAAAATGTTACCAAGTAAATATGGGTTTTTTTTTTCGTTAAACTACTTTGTAATTTTATTAGATTTTAGCTGTGAAATGGTATGCTGTTTAGAAGAAAGTAAATAAAGTTCTTATTATTGATTTAAATTCTATCAAAATAAGTGTAGTACTTCGGACGTCAAAGAACAAAAAGATAGGGAATCCTTAGTCTTTATAATATATACTTTTGAAAATGTTAAGTGTATACAAAACAAAACTATCTAAGCAATAATTAAGTTGGTTATATCTAGCACAGAAATAAGTATGTAAATTCTTATATCTGTATAGTTGTTATAGTTAATAAATATTAACATTAAATAAATGATTTGTATGTCGATATTAAAACATTTCTTTTCTTTATATAGAACACTAACGACTCACCCTTGCTCCGCTCGGGTTCTTCCCCAGTTACGTTTTAAGGTTTAGTATAGATTTCTCAGAGTTGAGATATTTTCCCGCAGTAAAAATTATCCTATATGTTGACCCGGATAACCAGCTATCATCATAATAAATTTCATCAAAATCTGTACAGTGATTTTCTCATGATGCAGTCACAGATAGACGGACAAAAATTCTAAAAACTATAGATTCGACCTCTATATTGATAATAATGACTATATCAATAAGGTTTTCCAAAAAATATTTAATGTACAGATTCGACTTATTCATCTTTTGGTAAGCAATCAGCTCTATTTATCAAATTTATCTTTGAACTAACCTATCTATTATATATATAACCTATATATCTGTGTACCATCCAAAGCCGTTTCAGAGTGTAGGAGTAACAAGCCTACATGCATATAAACTTTCGTATTTAAAATAGTAGTGATTCTCAAAATTAAAATACACGTGTAATTTCCTCGCGACCGATTTCTCTCTCTCTCGAACTCTGCAGGATTTGCTCAAGCTGGGACTCGAACTCACAACCTCTGGATTCGCCGGCTATAGAAACATACTAGGCACTACGCCACCGAGGCAGTTAAAATACACGTGTAACATAATTATGATTTGTTAAGCTTGTCACAAAACCGGGCATAAACCCGGACTCGACAAATAGCCCCGACCTGATTTTGATCTATCCGGCGTGACCTATACTTATGTAGATTCTTCAGTGAAGGTAATAATTTGTATATTATTTGTATATTATATTGTACCCGTATTAAGTTTTGACTTACCAGTTACCTAGGTTACCTATGAATAGGTTGATTCCCAATATAAATTTTCATCCCCATTTTCACCCCTTTAAGGGAGGATTTCCGGAATAAAAAATATCCTATGTCCTTCTCAGGGTCTCAAACTATCTTCTCACCAAATTTCATCTAAATCGGTATAGTTGTTTTTGAGTTTATTCGTTACAAACATACAAAAATTAAAATACAAATCTTTCTTCTTTATAATATTAGTGTAGACTAGCAGCTTACCCTCGCTTCGCTCGGGTGCGTCCCTACGAAGTTTTAATTTTTTTGAGCGAAATCCTAATTCTTTTTCTAAAATAAAAGTAGCTTAAATTACTCCTTACAATATCAAATGTCTGTCAGTGAAAGTCCCGTTTAAACTTGTCCAGCCGTTTCGGAGATTAGCCAGAACAAACAGACAGACAGACATACAGACAAAAATTTTAAAAATTGTTTTTTTCTTATAAGTCCCGTATATAAATTCATATGCATTCAGTATGAAGCAGTTATTTTGAACTTACAAACTGGCACTTCAATTTTATTTATCTGTATAAATGAAGATCTGTTTTATAGTCATAATATTTTAAATGTAAATATGTTTTTTTTTATAAATATACATATTTATATCGTTATTTATATTTTTGTATTTATGTACGTACCTATGTACGTATATTTACTCTATTTTCGTTCCTTTCCATTTTTTATACTCTATTACTTTCTATATACCTAATTCTATCTATCATATATGTATATAGATTAACTTTAAGAGATTAAGCAATTTATTTTCGAATGATTATTTACTAGCGACTCACCCTCGCTACGTTAAGCTACGTTTTAACGGTTAGTATTGAATAAACAGGCTATATATAAATATAGGTATGTTTAATTGTTGTGGGTTGTATTATGACGTATGGAACCCTGGGAATGGTACAGTCTCCTGTGGTAAAAAGCAGTAGCCTATGTCCCATTCCAGCCCTCCAACTATCTCCATACAAAAAATCACGCAAATCCGTCATTCTGTTTCGACGTGATAGAAGGACAAAGAAATAAACAAACACACTTTCACATTTATAATATTGATAAAAGTATGGATAGTAACTTCAACGTTATAATATTCTTGACACTTCAAATGTTATAGTAAATATATATGTAAAAACGTGAATAGTGTGTTTTGTTATTGTAATCTATACATACTTGTATAATAAAATTCTGGGTCGAATCTGTACATTAAATATTTTTTGGAAAAGCTTATTGAAATAGTCATTGTTATCAATACATAGGTCGAATCTATAGTTCTTATATTTTTTATCTGTCTGTCTGTCTGCCTGCCTATTTTTCTGTCTGTCTGTGAACACATCACAAGAAAACCACTGGATAGGACTTGATGAAATTTGGTATGGTGATAGTTAGTTATCCGGATCAACATATAGGATACTTTTTACTGCGGGAAAATATCTCATCTCTAAGAAATCTATACTAAGTGTGAAGACATAACTAGGGACGAACCCGAGCGGAGCGAAGATGAGTCGCTAGTATTGTTAATATGCACCAAAGAACGTCTTTAAAATAATATGGTAAAAGTAAATTTTAAATTACTCGGTCAAAACGCGTATGTAATGCTCTAGCGTTCATTGAAAAGTTACATTTGTTTTACATGGAAAGTTTAGAAGTTAAACTTTGTGAAAAATATTATCTTTTTCTTGGTGTCTATTTTATATTCAAACACATTCTTGTAATAAAATAGTTTTATGTTTTGATAAAATTTACATTGTAAAATATCGCGTAGAACAATTTCGTTGAACATTTTGTTGGTTTACGTGAGAGGATTTTTATTTACAGTTATTATTGTTTATTATAATATTTATTTTATTAAAAAGAAAGCTATTCTAAGGTAACTTGAGATTATGATGAAAGAAAGAGTGAAATAAATAAATAAATATGTTAGAACGTTAACACACAGCACCTAGTTCCATGTAAGCTACGAGGCTTGTGTTATGGATACCAGATAGCTGATAAATATAAAAACCTATGACTAGAGTACAAATATTCGTGCTCATCACATAAATAAATGCCTCCAGCGGGAGTCGGACCTGCGACCGCGGGCACAGCAAGTAGGTTCACTACAACCTGAAACTTTAAAGAACTTTTTTATAATGTACGTAAACGTAAACGTGTAATGTAGTGATAGACTTTGAAGAACCTTTAAAACTAACGTATAAATATTATAATGTACGCCACTTAATTGGTACAATAAATCTCTAGCACTACTAAAACGATACAATAAACTCCTTACCATACAACAAGCCTTTAACACCATGCTGGCCAAATTAGTTATACTTTTATGAAAGCTATTCCTAAGAAACACATTCGAACTTATTCCTAACTGAACTTGTGTATTTGTACATAGTAACCTCAAATTCTGATATATTTTTATAATATTAGGTAGGTAGGCCAAGTAAAATTCGCTGTAACAGCAAACACAGTCTTTATTATTTTATACAGGGTCAGAGTAATGCCTCAAACGACATTTCAAACACAAAAAGAATTCTTAAAGTCATAAAACAAAACACAACGCTGTTCCCGTCCTTTTTCCACTCCAGATGACAACTTCAGAAAACTCAAATAAATATTTTATATCAGAATGACAACTTATAGAATCAAATAATTAATTTACAATAATACATATAAATCCTTTTTTTTATATAATTAATAATCTATTAGCGACTCACCCTCGGCCCGCTCGGGTTCGTCCCTAAATACGCTTAATATAGATGTCTCAGATATGAGATATTTTCCCGCAGTAAAAAGTATCCTGTAGGCCCGGATAACCAGCTATCATCATATCAAATTTCATCCTTCCAGTGGTTTTTCCGTGAAGCGGTAACAGACAGACAGACAAAAATTCTAAATACTCTAGATTTGGCCTCTGAATCGATAATAATGTCCATTTTAATAAGATTTTCCAATAAATATTTAATGCACAAATTCGGCTTAGTTATAATTTTACTATATGTATAGATAAGTGTATCAATATGTGTGAATGCGTCGGTAGTGTGGAGGTTGGCGGTGTTTCACCCCCATAACTTGTCGGTCCTGCGCCTAAACTCTCACCGGTCGTGTCGAATTATCGTCCCATTGGAATTTGAGAGTGAAAGGAATATAAAAAGAAGTGCACGTTGTGACTGCGTCAACGTCTTTTTCATAACGATCTTCTGCGTAGTCGGCTAGTCTCAGTGAGATCGGTCGCTATGACCGAAATCATATGATATATGTACATATAGCCGGTTTATAGTACTAGCAGAATCCGCGGCTTCGCTTGCGATCAAAAAAGAAAAATACGAAATTTCATGCACATATGTCCTAGGAATAATAAGTTTCATACAAACTTTTATCCCCTATTTCACCCCCTTGGAGTTTGAATTTTGAAAAATACTTCCTTAGTGGATGCCTACGTCATAAGAGGAATACGTGTGCGAAATTTTAAGTTCCTAGCCCTTTGGTTTGGTTTTGGTTTGGCCTGTGCGTTTATTTAAAATTTTCACCCCCTATTTTACCCTCTTAGGGGTTGAATTTTAGAAAACTCTAAAATACGTAACTAATTATTTTTTCGTACTCAATTCGTTCGAAATATCATACAAATATGTCCAAGGAATAAAAAGTTTCATACAAAATTTAATCCCCTCTTTCACCCCCTTGGGGAGGTTGAATTTTAAAAAATTCTACCTTAGTGGATGCCTTCGTCATATAAGGAATACGTGTGCGAAATTTCAATTTTCTAACCTTAAGGGGTTGGCCTGTGTGTTGATACATCAGTCAATCACTTTTGCCTTTTATATATATAGATAAAGAAATGTTTATTTGTAAAGACGCGGATGAAATCGCAGGATATGGTTAGTGAATAATATAAAAGTTTTAGTAATGTACACCCCATGCAGCCACGGCATAACAATAAATGTATCGTCTCAGAAACTCCCACTTCATCTTTGTCACATAAATGGCACTCTATAAATCATGGAACTTACAAAAGAAATCACAACTTATAAGACATACGTTATATATACATATCTAGTTGAATATTTTATATTAATATCTATATGACCTGTTGAAATTTCAATTTTGCTTGTAATCTTTTATTTTATAAGGTCTCAAACTACCTTCTTACCAAATTTTATCTAAAACGTTCCAGTAGTTTTTGAGTTTATTCGTTAAAAACAAAAAAAACATAAAATAAAAATCTTTCCTCTTTATAATATTATTAGTGTAGATGTAGACTATAGAAAAAAATATATTTGCAAATGTAACAATTACGTATTTCCCTATTATTCATGTCGCCATTTCGAAACAGAATATTTAAAAATATACAAAATTTTAATATATATAAGTCTAAGCTACCTTAAATGACCTTTCCTAAGGGGTTTTCCGTCCTAGGGTTGTCACTTTCGTAATACCAAGGAAATTCCATTGATCCCATGATATTTTAATGTGCGAGTATCAAAACTCCGTATTAATATAATAAATTCCATATCCATTGGGACTCACTGGTACTTGAGCGCTGTATGCGACTGCACACAGTGAAGTAACTACTCAAGCATCAGGGAGAAATTATCTATTTGTTAGATTTTATTATCTATACATATAATAAAATTGTACCGAATCTGTAAATTACATATTTTTTGGGAAAACTTATTGAAATAGACTTTTTCATCGATACAGAGGCCGAATCTATAGTTTTTGGAAATTTTGTCTGTCTGTTTGTTTGTCTGTTACCGCATCACGGGAAAGTCACTAGATAGATTATGATGGTATTTGGTATGATGATAGCTAGTTATCTGGGCCAACATATAGGATACTTTTTACTTAGGGAAAGTATCTCATCTCTGAGAAATCTATACTAAATATTAAAACGTAACTAGTGACGAACCCAAGCAAAGCGAGGGTGAGTCGCTTACTACTTCCTAGTAAATGAAAGAAACGACTATCTGAGAGAGCCTAACTAGTTTTCGAAAGTCACGTGATCTCCGTTGAACCGTAATTGGCCATAAAAGTAGAGTATGGCCCAATCCTGAAGGATTTCAAAGCGCTAAATTATTTTAATGTTTATTATTAATAGTATAATTAAAATAATAATTAATGTAATTTTTAACGGTTGATTAAATCCCAAAACAACTATTTAAACTATTGGTACAACACGCAAGTAAACCCACAGGCAGACGTCATCTATGAATATGTAAGTAAAAAATATTTATGTGACATATAAGTAATATATTTATTTGCTAAATAAGTTTCGCAGCAGATTGTTCTTAATTGCCAAAGTTTCGCCATCAATCCAATTATTCTAACGACGTTACATTCGAATTACGATTTGAATTAGAATTGTAATAGATGTCGTGGTATATGATGTTGACTGTTTGTTGTAGTACAAGATCCCTTAAACAAGTCAATTTCTACAATAGATAATTATTACAAAACTAATAAAATTTTATTTTATCTATTGTCTTTGAATTATATAAAATATACCGTCAACGATATCTAGAATAGTAGATTTTAACATTTTATTTGGCGAACTATATCTATATAGTTCTATATTAAAAAATTACACAAAATTTCAAAGTAGAGTATTTTATTCAAGAATCTATGTATATGATGAAAACGTGTGGAATAAAAGCTTGCATTTTATGCAGGGCGGCTATCACTTTGTATAATAAACGTATAAAATAATTTAAGTTAAAACGGCTTTTCTCAGTTTCCGGCGGGAGCTTTCTCACGGACTGGCAAAACTAACACTTGAATATTAAATTGTCGATTCAAAAGTGCTTGTAAAAGTCTATTTGCATAACATTCAAAATTAAATTCAGATTGTATTGTGATTGAGACAATACTCTTTCGCGCTTAATATTTAGTACCTGGGCGACCGAGCTTCGCTCGGAGTTTTTTTCTGTTATATCTTATTTTTTAGATTAAAAAAAAAACTAAAAACTTGATAAAGTAAAAACTTTGCCAATGCCGACCGGGTCTCGATCCCGGGTATATATATTATCTAACTTGCGCCTTGACCGTTTGACCACGATGCTGATACCCGAATATAAGAAATTATCGACCATATCCTGCGCAGAATAATGCAAAAGAAAACCGCATGAAAACTCTAAAACACGCGTTTTCCCAGACATGAGACTAATCTAGATCGATTTTTTGCCCCCGAAAGCCCACACATACCAAATTTCAACGAAATCGTTTGAGCCGTTTCCGAGATTGCTGGTACAAATAAATAAAGATATAAATTTATAAATATACAAGAATTGCTCGATTAAATATATTAGATAGATTTATTTATCTTACTAATGACTTAGTAGGTGTTTTTTGCGACTTGCGATTTTTCATGAAATATATATCTTCACTTTTTTGGCGGATTTAGCTCCACCTTTTGGTAATTTTTTTTTATAACACTTTATTGCACACCAATTTTGTACATTAAAAAAAATACAAATTAAAGAGATGTGCAAAGGCGGCCTTGTCACTAAAATTGATCTCTTACAGGCAACCGAAAGAAAAAAAATGCATAAAGAAATTTTGTTACTATAACTTGTTATAACAGTAGCCTATAATATTATGTTATTCCATGTTATAGAGTATCTTTGTACTAAATTTCATTCAAATCGGCTCAGCCGTCTGAATATGAAGGAGTAACAATTATACACATACATACAAGCTTTCCATTTTTTTTATGGTAAAAGCTCATATTTTAAACGATTATATATAGACAAAATCAAGGGACAAGGCCTTGTTACAGTGAACACATGACACGCTTTATTTAATTACTGTTAATCAAGAGACCCGGGAGATTTATAACCAGATCACAGCAATATGAATATGATATGAATTATAATTAATGTATGTAAAAACCATTTTATTGTATTACTAACTTTTGCTTACGGTTTTACTTGCCTGTTAATTATTATAAAAGTATCCTTTATGTTAATTTAAGATATATCCTAGATCCCCCCACTTTGTCGTGGTGGGGAGGTTCATTAGCATCCGGAAATCTAACCGGGCGTGAAGTCAAGAAACACACTTGGAGGCCTACCTCGGTGGGTGGTGTGCCATATGGGTTACCAGAAGGTATTTCTCTGATAGCAGAGTAGACTGTTGGAGCAACCCTATGGCTGTTGTGGTCTGCTTTGGCAGACCTACCATAGGCGTCTTTGTTGAGTGCGTAAAAAATTCAACGCCTCATTAAGACGGGGGAGGTTTTGTTGGATTTTAGTAGGTAGTACTGGTTTTCCTATTTCCATTTCCCAATATTATATTCTCTATATCACTTAGTTCCATTATTTTCCCCTTAGAAACAGTTTTTTTTTACATATAATTACTTAAATAAGTAAATTCATATGTTTTCCTCAAGTTTTCAATAATGATCATGGGCCGATTTTGACTACTCGACGAACACTAGATAACAAATGTACGTCCATTCAATTAGTACTGAAACCTTGACAACCTTGTTTTACCTTTACCTTTTTTAAGGAATTTATTTATTACACACCTTATTTACCCTTAATTTAAATCGCCCTGTGCTGAAGTGCGAATATATTAGGATTCTACAAGCATCGTATTTCAAATATTTATTTTAGGCGTTCAAATTCAGACGACACTTCAAGTTAATCGTGAAATATGCGGGGATGTCAAATGAAATATGACGTTCCCCTTTCTTTCTTAACACGCAGTTCTTTGCATATGCCTGAGCAAAGGAAATATGAGATATATATTGTTCATGAATTTTTAAAACGCTCATATTTTTGTTAGAGAATTTTAAATATAAATATATTGGGATATTAACACATAGCACCATTTAGTTCCATGAAAAGCTACGAGATATAACTTTAAATACATACATATTATTATAAATATAAATAGCCATGATTGTAGTACTCATCACAAAAATGAATCCTCACACTAGAACTCGAACCCGCGACCGCTGGCACAGCAAGTATAAACAAGCAAGTAAGCACTACAAACTGAGCTAAACGTGTCGTCAAAATTGATTTTTGATTTGTCTTTTCTCGGTTCGTTTGATCTCATAAAGGATAAACACTTACTACTTTTAAAACATTAAATATGGCTAATGAAAGTATCAGAGCGTTTTTCTTTTTTTAATAACTAATGTGATAACGAAATTAAGCTACAATCATTAGTGTCCGAAAATCCAGCTGACCGTATAGAGTCGCACTAGGAATCGATGGGTTGCTCCTGGTAATTCTCTGATAGCAGAGAAAACCGTCCGACAACCTCCTGGCTGTTTTGGTCCTATTTAGCATATTCAGGTATCAAACCTACAAACAAACTACTACTTTATTCGATAAAATCACCTAAAATCCACTCCATTTTGCACATACACACGCCAGCACGCACGCACAAACACACAAAGTATTTTTGCTAATATTTAAATTTAAGCCTTGTTATTATAGGGCTATTAAGTTTTAATTTTTCAACAGACTTCAAAAAAGAGGGGGCTCTCTTTTCGGCTGTATTTTTTTTAAATCTTCTATGGAAGAGCGGGACATCCTGGCACAAGTATATATTTACTTAAAATGATGTCCCAACAAAGGTTTAATGTATTTGAAAGACTCTCTTATCTCTTTTAAATCCTTTTTTTTTCATTTTCATACACCAAAGTCCTAAAACATCTAATAACAACACCCGCAAAAAAGCTATGATAAGTTTAAAATCTCTCATTTTCGCGTTTAATATTTAAACAGCCGTTAAATACGGATTTATATCGTAAATAATTAATAAGCTGTATTAATTTGTTGATAACGGCGTTAATTGCTCCTCCGCGGATTATTTTAAAGGATTAAAGCACTTGGTTGATTTTGTGGAAAACATTTTTGATGTTTCCTTCTATTCTGCGCATGGATTTGGAGATTTAATATTACTTTTAATAAAAAGTTATTTTTTTCCTAAAAAGCTCTTACTTAATAAAAGCTTAGTACTTATTCTTATTAGGGTTCTGGTTTTTGTTTGACTAGCTAAATTAAATCTTTAAGTCTAAATAAATTCTAAGTCTAGACATAATATAAAGTAAGCTTTAAATATGTACGCGATATATTATTCTATTTTTTATTTGTGAGTAGCGACATAGACGTAGAGATACGTTTTAACATTTAGTATAGACATCTCAGAGATGAGATATTTTCCCACAGTAAAAAGTATCCTATATATTGACCCGGATAACGAGCTGTCATCATACTAAATATTATCAAAGTCTGTCCAGCGGTTTTCTCGTAATGCGTTCCCAGACAGACATTATCAGGCCTCTGTATCGATAATAATGACCGTTTCAATAAGATTTTCCAAAAAATATTTAATGTACAGATTCGACTCGATAGATTTAAACTCTTTCAATTGAAACTTTTTTTGCTTGATATCTTGCTACTGAAGCTATTAGTTCAAAAAGTTAGTAGAAGCCTAAATAAAAGCGTCATCTATATTTGTGTAATAATAGAGTTATACAAAATTAAGAATATTATACCACGTTCTTTAAATGATGCAATCAATTGCCACAACGACATCTAAAACAATACGAGTCTCAATATATAAAAGAATATTTGTTACTTGATTTTGTATTTATTTTCTAATTTTCTAACTTCTAATAATATTTATATAAATGTTTTATTTATTTAGGAGACTATCCAGGTATCCATAACACAAGCCTACCATGGAACTAAGGTAAGGTTATTATTTATTTCTTTGTTTCTCCCGTGACTACCGGTCCTACCGGTGGTAGGACTCTGTCAAGCCTGAGGAGTCCGACTGGATGGGTACCACCCCCTTATCTATTTCTGCCGCCAAGCAACAATAATTGCATTGTTGTGTTCCGGTTTGAAGGATAAGGTAGCCAGCGCAATTACAGGCAAGAGGCATATCATCTTAGTCCTCACAGTGACAACGCACCTGTGGTTCTGCATTTTTGATACTTAAAACCTAAGTGCATGAACCGTAGGTGTTATGGGCGACAGGTACTGCTTTCCATCAGGTGGTCTGTCTGCTCGTTTGTCACTGAATCGCATAAAAAAAAAAAAAAAAAAAAAAGACTATATTTGTTCTAAAGCATTGGAAGCGTCGGGAACCAAAAACTAATAAATGAAAACTAATAAACAAAAACTACTTAATGTTTTTGTTTGACACAAATAACGTTTAAACTATGCCCTTGGCACGTTCTCATGTTACGGACTCTAAGTACAAAACAAGATTAAATAAATAATACTATGAATATTAACTTGTGTAACTACACATAACACGAGTTTGATATAAAACTTTTAAACTAAAATTAAACTGGCTTAAAGATCCGTGAACTTTCTTTTTATGATTTAAGAAATATTTAATAACATTATGTATATGGTCAAAGCAAGTACTATATCTTTTTTTTTTAATGAGATTCAGTGACAAACGAGCAGACTGACCACCTGATGGAAAGTAGTACCTGTCGCCCATAACACCTACGGTTCATGCACTTAGGTTTTAGGTAACAAAAATGCAGAACCACAGGTGCGTTGTCACTGTGAGGACTAAGATCTTTGAGTGACCAGAAGCTTTCGTCCTTCAAAAAAAAATATGGGTGCGCGTAACCATTACGCGTGGTTGAAGTAAAACTTCTTTGGCAAATATCGTAATTAAATTAAAACAAATCAATATTGAAATAAGGCATATTAGGTATATTACAATCATACAAGGAAAGAATATTATATTATATATCATTTGTCAGACAAATAATATATTTATGTATTTGTCTCTTTCTCATGTCACATTTTCGTTTCATCGAGTTTCAAATCACAAGGATTCTAAAGAAGTTTCACTTTAATATCCATTTCTAAAAAGCTCTTCTTACCGAATAATTGCATTCCGATGCCAAAAGACGTTATATCAAAAAATATTAAGAACGTACAGCTTGAATAGAAAGAATACTTGTTTGATTAATATAGGTAAAGCAAAGTGAAATCTCAGCAAAGATCCCTGCCATATTCCCAAGGCATACTTGTAGTTTAAAATTTGCTAAAATAGATTATACCCCTAGGTAGTTAATCGGACGTAAATTGAATAGATTATATTCAACGTGTCTCAGGATAATAAGATCACATTGTTACAGCATATTTTTAACCTAATAACTATAGTTTATATCTATATCTATACATGTAATAAAATTGTAACCAAGCCGAATCTGTACATTAAATATTTTTTTCAAAATCTTATCGAGATATACTTTATTATCGATAAAGGCCGCATCTATACTTTTTAGAATTTTTGTCTGTCAATCTGTCTGTCTGTTACCGCATCACGGGAAAACCACTGGTTTGGTATGATGACAGCTGGTTATCCGGGTCAACATATAGGATACTTGTTACTGCGGGAAAATATGTCATCTCTGAGAAATCTATATTAAAGGTTAAAACGTAACTAGGGACGAACCCGAGCGGAGCAATTGTAAGTCGCTAATGTATATATGTATATATAATATACATATATACATTATAAAAATTGTGATACGATTTTTCTGTATGTTTGTAAAAATTGTTCGTATCTACTGAGCTTAAGTAATGATGAAACACATCTCTGAGTATCTTGCAAGTGGAATAGCGGGCGAAAGCTAGTCATACTAATATTTAATATATATTAAAAGGAAGGTTGTATTTGTTGTTCTTCTATACTAACCTACACTAATATTATAATGAGGTAAAGTTTGTGTATTTGGATGTAGAAGAGATAATCTCTAAAAGTACTGATCCGATTCTGAAAATTCTTTCACTAAAAGGAAGCTACATTACCATTGTTTTTTTTTTAATTCCGAAAAAAATATATTTACTGTCAGAAACCATAATAAATTTAAAACACCATCATAAAAGTAGTCATTGAGTTGCATTATCAGCCTGCGCTGAACGGTTTGAAATAAAGCAATAAATAGTACGGTAAAAAGATATCTACGGTGGTACTCGAGTGATGCAAAGGTAAATACTATATTGTTGGGAGTGAGCGGGAAGGAGTGATAGCCTAGTCGCATTGCGCCTATAAAAAGAAGTGACAAACAGATGACAGGACTTGTTTTTACGTCAAACGTCGGAGCGTTCACACGTCTAAGCTGTGTTGTATTTGTTAGATTTTATTTTTTTAATAAAATCCACTTCTGGTTTCTAAAATCAGAAGTGGGATCACACACGCAGCCTAACCGTTTGGACTATCCATTTTGTAAATTTATTCAAGGCGCGACTCGTTAAATTTGTAACTCTTGTACCGTGCGTAATTTTGTTAAAGTAGTGGGTAGATCGCGGCGTCTTCGTTCTCGTAGTCCATACCGAGTTATTAAGGTCCTGCCAAGCGGACGCTACGAACTCAAGTTGCTAGTGGAGCCTATGGAAAAACTAGCCAGGCTGTGGCTCAGTATATGGCGCTCCCTGGCGAGGGGAGTGGTGTCCTGAAACATGCACAGTGTTCTTTGAAAGTGAGTGTTTGCACATATTTATACTGTGTAGCTGGTTAAGTCTGATGTTTATCTACTTGACTGTGTTACTCGTATCGGCCCGATGTAGTTGTTACTGGTTCCGTGTCGATAAACGATCCGATGTAGTTGTTACTGGATCTGTGCTGATAGACGATCCGATGTAGATGTTACTGGATCAATATCATTAGAAACCCGATGTAGTTGTTACTGGGTTAGTGTTGTGTAATGGTCCGATGTAGATGCTACTGGATCATTTAACTGAGACATTGAGGCAAGTTAATTCTATAAGGTCTGTGGCAGTGTGTAGAGAAACTAGTCCTCGCAGTAAAAGGTTCCTGAAACGCACGCAACGGTGATTCCGACCCTGTATGGTTGTGTGTGTAAGCAAGACGTTTCTGTAGATGGTGATCTATAGTTGAGGATGGATGAATTGTCGAATTACCGTTTTTTGTGAGATAGAAATGAATGGGACGTGTGAATTAGGTGATTGAGAGATGAATGCTTGAGTTGTCTATAAAAGTTGACTTTCAGATGAATCTGATGACGAAGTAGACGGTGAACGTGATGCGCTACCTATACCAGGGTCCAGCAATAGACCAGATGCGGTCGAGGACGACGCCCAGTCAGGAGAGGCCGTGTTGGGAGTGAGCGGGAAGGAGTGATAGCCTAGTCGCATTGCGCCTATAAAAAGAAGTGACAAACAGATGACAGGACTTGTTTTTACGTCAAACGTCGGAGCGTTCACACGTCTAAGCTGTGTTGTATTTGTTAGATTTTATTTTTTTAATAAAATCCACTTCTGGTTTCTAAAAATATAATAATATTATAAAGAGGTAAAGTTTGCGAGGTTGTAAGGGGTAATGTCTGGATCTGCTGAACCTATTTAGATGAAATTTGGTAAGAAGATAGTTTGAGACCCTGAAAAGGACAGAGGATACTTTTATCTCGGAAATTATCCCCTACGGGGGTGAGAATGGGGATGAAAGTTTGTATGGGGAAGCAAGGTAGAGATGAATCCGAGCGAAGCGAGGGTGAGTCACTAGTCTTAAACATTTACGATGTGAGCCTTTATTAGACTAAAATTCTGTATGAAGAGCTTATATTCTACAGTAACATGTACAGGTTACCTTTTTAAGCCGATCAGTGGTCAGAGTTAGATAACTAGGGTTAAATGTCAATAAAATTTCTTGTAGTTCTTTTAGTTTCGATACAGTTACATGTAATATACTTTTAGGGTCGGTACAAAAGGGGAAACTTTTATAAGTATTCTTGGCTGGGTTAGCTTTTTATGCTTATACGTATTTGTTTTGTAACTATATGTAGAAACACTAACATCGAAGTTTTTCCTATATGCAATTTTTTTTTCTTATTAGTATCTATGACCATATCTTCAATTCAATTCAATTTTCTTGTTAATAGCTTCAAAGCGTGCCAATTTGGCCTATCTTGAAAAAAAATCTCATGTGCGTCTAAATGCCCTGTCACACTATTTTCTGTGAATGTACTGAGCAAAAAAAAAAGTTATTCACACAAATAGGTTTGTAGAATTGTGAGATTAAACTTTTCTTAAATCATCAGTCAATCATCATTATGAAATCAATATATAATTTAAGGAATCGTTATGAAGAAAATAAATAAATTTAATATACTAGCGGCTGACCCTCACTTCGCTCGGGTTCGCCTATAGAAAAATAAAAAGAAATCTATACCACAGAAACCGTACATTTTTCCGATATAAGGTATCAGCATGCCAAATTTTACTAAATTAGGTGCATAAGTTGTTGTGTATTAAGCTGTATAAGTTACTATAGTTTTTTATATATCTCACGGGAACTCTTTAATTTTCAGAAATGAAAAGTATCTAAAATCTTGACCGGGAATATAAGGTGCTACCATGCAAAATTTCATTAAAATCGGTCCAACAGTTTCAGAGATTAGCCCGTACGAACAGACAAACAGACACAGAAACAAAAAAAATAAATAAAAATCTGGATTTCTTCTATTTCTTTCCTTACTTCCCCCTAACTCGGTTTTTAGCATTTTTTTTCTATGTACAGACGTTTGACCTCTACAGTTTTATTATCGGTATAGATTTTACTTGAACTAAAGAATTACATAGTCCATCAAAAAAAATTCAAAATCAGTAATAGTAGCGTGATTGGCTTTTGATGCTTCTATTCCCGATTTTGTTATCAAACTTTACTTTTAGTTTCATTTTCAAACAGATTGTTTACTGTATTTAAAATATAAGGGAAATTTTATACAAGTATCAGTCGTTAATTTACAATTTTTGAGAAAAAAAAATGAATAATCTATACTAATATTATAAATGTGAAAATTTGTGAGTATGGATGTATGGATGTATGTTTGTTAGTCTTTGAAGCCAGAACGGCTAAATGTATCTGGATGAAATTTGGCACAGAGATAGATTATATTCTGAAATATCACATAGGCTACTTTTTATGCTGAAAACATGTACGATTCCCGTGGGATAGGTTTGGTTTTGTTATCTTAGAGGCGAACCCGAGCGAAACTAGGGTGAGCCGCTAGTAAAAAATAATACTCTTTTATATTTTTTAAGCATTAGTTCTCTTCCCTTGTTAACGAGACATGACATAATAGTAGCTTATTTCTTCTTTTTTCTTAATTTTTATTTCTTAACATTTATTTACTTACCATAGTAATGAGTATTCTATTAATATTTGTATACTACTTTTAAACATTGTTTGGCTTCATGCTTAGTTCTATGATACTCTGTTTATAGTATTTCTTAGCCTGAGATTGTTTATTAAAGATACTACTTTATATCCAAACTGAGTTTAGAGTTCTAAGAACACAGCATTATGTACACTCAGTCATTAGTGTTATTTATACTTCTATTATAAATATAAGCACCCATGACTGGGTACAAACATTCGTACTCATCACACAAATGAATGCCCAAGCGGGAATCGAACCCGCGACCGCTGGCACAGCAAGTAGTGTCACTACAAGCTGAGCAATCCATGTCGGCTAAAAGCAACGCTATAAATATCTTGGCACATTATTTTTTATACCTTTATTGAATTTCCAAAGTTTCTTCACTGTCGCTTGGAATTCTAAATCTTTAATATAAGTGTTTTATGAACATCAATATGATATCACTTTTATAACTTTTTTAGCTTTCACCCTCGATCGCGTATGTAAAAAATATATTTAATAATTACATAATATAGTAATAATAGTGTATTCGGTGGAATTTGTTCTGTTTCATTCCATCTATACATAGAATAAAACTGTTGAGGTCGAATGTCTGTACATAGAAAAAAAAAACTAAAAAACCCCGGAAAATTAAAGAGTTCCCGTGGGATAGTTAAAAAACTATAGTAACTTATACAGCTTAGTACACAACAACTTATGCCCCTAATTTAGTAAAATTTGGCATACTGATACTAGAGGCGAATCCAAGCGAAGCGAGGGTGAGCCACTAGTCTTTACATATTTCGAATTTTCACTGAAATCGATCAGTTCGTCCATAAATGATTTACTTTAAACAAATTAACTTGTAAATAATATTACCTTTAAAAAGCTAAATGATTGCATAGACACGCTATTATCAAAAATGCGGAAGTTTGTGGGTTTGTTACTTCATGCTATAACGGCTGAACAGATTTGGATGAAATTTAGTAGGTATAAAGATAGAATATGAACAAACGTATTTTATTGTTAGTTATAAAATTTGCCAAAATATAACTTTAATTTTGTAGTATTCCAGCTCTTTTTAACTTCCCACTGCTGGGCACTGCTCAATACGAGGGGGATCAAGCCATAGTCCACCATTCTTCAAGTGCGGGTTGGCGGACTTCACATGTCATGCGAAACTTGCTACTATTGTCATATCTTTACCGGTGGTAGGACTCTGTCAAGCCTGAGGAGTCCGACTGGATGGGTACCACTCCCTTATCTTTTTCTGCCGCCAAACAACAATGATTGCATATTTGTTTTCCGGTATGAAGGATAAGGTAGCCAGCGCAATTACAGGCAAGGCATATCATCTTAGCCCTCACAGTGATAACGCACCTGTGGTTCTGCATTTTTGTTACTTAAAACCTAAGTGCATGAACCGTAGGTGTTATGGGCGACAGGTACTACTTTTCATCAGGTGGTCTGTCTGCTTGTTTGTCACTGAATCTCATAAAAAAAACCATACATATAATAAAATTATAACTAAGTCGAACCTGTTCATTAAATATTTTGTTTAAAATCTTATTGAAATAGACATTATTATTGATACAGAGGCCGAATCTATAGTTTTTAGAATTTTTGCCTGTCTGTATGTGACATCACGGAAAAACCACTGGACGGATTTTGATGAAATTTGGTATGATGATATCTGGTTATCCGGGTCATCATATAGGATACTTTTTGTTGCGGGAAAATATCTCATTTCTGAAAAATATATACTTAACTTTAAAACGTACCTAGGGACGAGCCCGAGGGGGCGAGGGTGAGTTGCTAGTATATTAATAAATACTGTTTATTTTAACAATTAGTTTCTAAGTTATTTCATTTTTGTAGCGGCACAGCTTGAGAAGTGAGTACATTTTACTCAAATTCAAATTATGTTTATTTAAATTAGACTTTTACAAGCATATTTGAATCGTCGACTTAATTTAAATGGAACTTGCGAAATAAGTTCATAAGAAAACTACTAAATGCCCAGAGTGTAGTTATTATGAGAACTGCTACAGGGTAACTAAACAGTTGCTCTTTTGAGAAAATACTTTTGTTTAAAATTTTTAATTCCCGACGCAAAAAGAGGGGTGTTATAAGTTTGACGTTGATGTCTGTCTGTCAGTCTGTGTGTCTGTCTGTGGCATTGTAGCTCTCAAACGGATAGACCGATTTCGATGCGATTTGTTTTCATTTGAAAGCCAGTTTCCTTGCAGTTGTTCTTAGCTATGTTTGGTTAATATCAAGTAGTGTAAGAATCAGCTCTTTTCCAAAATTATTTACTTTTTAAGGATGGTTCCTTAAACTATAAGTTTTTTTTGCGTAGGGGTTTTTTAAAATTTTTAATTTAATTATATATATTTCTAACAATATATTACAAATAAAAAAAATAGTTTGTAAAGTATAATATATAATATATAATAATTTATATACTATGTGAGTCTTAATAAGATTTTATAAACATTTGTAACTGCTAAATAATTATAAATATTTTTTTTTATACAAATTTATATTTATATAAGATTGTAAGTACTAGTATAATGCATTGATTATAATCTAGTCTTAAGTCATTGCCTAGGCTTATATGTAGATATTTTAAACTAGCGGCTCACCTTCGCTTCGCTCGGGTTTACCTCTAGAAAAACATAAACAAATCTATTCCACGGGAATTGTAATTTTTTTCGGGTTAAAAAGTAACCTATATGCTATTCCAGAATATAATCTATCTCTGTGCCAAATTTTATCCGAATCCGTTCAGCCGTTCTGGCGTGATTGAGTAACAAACATCCAATCATCCATGTAAACTTTAACATTTGTAATATTAGGCAAATATTAGTAAGAAGTAAGATAACAATATTTTTCTGACTTTTAGGTAAAACTTACTAATTTTAAAACTTAAATGTAAAGTGAAAATGAATAATAAAATCCTGTCCAGAAGGTGTGAAATTAGTCTAATTAGCAGTTTCTAATGAATGCCATTATCTATATTAAAAAAGTGAGACATTTGTATACAATTATGTTAGGACAAAACAACCTTTAATAACTTTTAGATCTTTGACATTATAAGATAGTTTGTTCATAAAAATTTTTTATTTCAAAATGTATAATATAAATTTTTAATAAGAATGTTATGTACTATGTATAACTGTTATAAACATTTTTGACCGACTTCTAAAAGGAAAGGTATTTTATTCGTCAATAATTTTTGTGAGTATGTGACGCGAAATATCTTATCTCTAGTGGTAACCACACAATCGTTTTAATAAACTCATGGCTTAATTTCTATCTAAATTATTGAGTGAATAATGTTTCGAAAGCTCTAGTAGCAATAAGCTTAATTATTCAAGAAAGATTCAAGCTTCTTAGTTTAGTGCTTTAGTGCTTTTTGCTTTTTTTATTTTTTAAGCGATACTTATTAAGTGTATATATGTGTACGATAGTGATGTTATTGGTTCCTTTTTAATTATTACTAATAAAACTATTTAGTCGGCTTAAAGACGATGATTTTAAAATTTTAGTCAAGTTTACAAATAAGTATATAAAACTTAATAATAAATTAATAATAAACTTAATAAATATTTCACAATTTTATTTAAATTATTGAAAACATCATTACTTAATATTTTTTATACATCATCCTTAATTTTTATATACTTTTCAATTTTTAATCTTAAACCTGATCTATTTACTTAAATTATGTGCTAATTTGAAAGTATATAATTAAATAGAAAAAACTTACCACATAGGCACACACAGGCACAGCACATACACACATATTCACAAAAGTACAAAAATATCCGAATCAAATCGAATGAAAATCGCGCGCTTTTTCAAAATTCTGAAAAAGCCCGAAACGTTGCTAGTTCAGTCGGTTCAGCCGACAACTGAATCTCAAGATATACACGCGTTTTAACTACTTAATGCGCATGCGTGTTATATACAATATATGTACAAGCAAAAATACCCCCTAATTAAGTAATTTTAAGGGTCCTTATGAGAGTTTCAGGTGTAAGTAGGCCTTGAAATTTTTTCTGTTTGTTTTAAAGAATTTCTGGATATTGTCTTTCTGTTTTCATTCCAAATAATGATAATGGCTTAGCTATTAAGTGAATATTTTATTTATTCAAATGGTATGGTAAGAAGACATGTTTTTTTAGTAAATTTTTTATTAAAAGTTTTTAAATGTATGACGCTACGTATAGTTAATAAAATATTCATAGTTTGTCTACTTCTTATTCTACTTTGCGAATAGCTTGTAGAAATGTGGTTTAATATTCACTGTTTTAGTATTATTCTATGATATCTAAAACTAAGCCTAATAGTTTGTCAGGATTGGTTTTTCCTCCTTAATAAAACTTAAACACCCTCGTATCCATTCCTTTTTTGTATATTTTAAAAAATAATAATTCTATATTTGTAGGAGACCGTACCGGGACGGTTACGGTCCGGGTAAGGTCCGGTCACGGTCCGGTCATGGTCCGGTCACTGTCCGGGTACGGTCCGGTCACGCTCCGGTTACGCTCCGGTTACGGTCCGGTTACGGTCCAGTCACGGTCCGGTCACGGTCCGGTTACGGTCTGGTTACGGTCCGGGCACGGTCCGGTCACGGTCCGGTTACGGCCCGGTCATGGTCCGGGCACGCTCCGGCTACGCTCCGGTCACGCTCTGGTCACGGTCCGGTTACGGTCCAGTCACGGTCCGGTTACGGTCCGGTTACGGTCCGGTCACGGTCCGGTTACGGTCTAGTTACGGTCCGGTCACGGTCCGGTTACGGCCCGGTCACGGTCCGGTCACGGTCCGGTTACGCTCCGGTTACGGTCCGGTCACGGTCCGGTCACGGTCCGGTTACGGTCCGGGTACGGTCCGTGTACAGTCCGGTCACGCTCCGGTCACGGACGGTCACGGTCCGGTCACGTTCCGCTCACGGTCCGGTCACGGTCCGGGTACGGTCTGGTCACGGTCCGGTCACGGTCCGGTCACGGTCCGTGTACGGCCCGGTCACGCTCCGGTCATGGACGGTCACGGTCCGGTCACGGTCCGGTCACGCTCCGGTTACGGTCCGGTTACGGTCCGGTCACGGTCCGGTCACGGTCCGGTCACGCTCCGGTCACGCTCCGGTCACGGTCCGGTCACGCTCCGGTCACGGTCCGGTCACGGTCCGGGTACGGTCCGGTTACGGTCCGGTTACGATCCAGTCACGGTCACGGTCCGGTCACGGTCCGGGTACGGTCCAGTTACGGTCCGGGTACGGTCCGGTTACGGCACGGTTACGGTCCGGGTGCTTTACTGGGTACACCGTACGGGTATTTCATAAATAATGAAGAGAAACATAACTTCAGCTAACGACCAATTCTATTTATCTGACACTAGCTAGGAGCGTAGGACTTAGGAGTGCGTATATTATTGTGTTGAAATGAGTTCACAAGCACAATTGCAAACTTTAATTATTTCTAATAGTTCGGTAGTATTGGAATTACGACAATGCAACTAATCAAGCTGTTATGAAAATGTTATAAAAATAGCAGGCACACACTGGATGCGAGAAGCTGAAGACAGAGAAAAATGGTCATCTTTGGAGGAGGCCTTTACCCTCTGTTGAGAGGGATTCTTGTACCCATAAATATAAAAGCACCCAAAAGATTAAAGCACCTAATTAATTAATGCATGCAAACTGTTTAGATGTTTATTTTTTCTTTTTATTTTTAATTTTTAATTGTAAACCTATATTTAACCTATATTTGTTTAAAACCTATATTTAAAACAAGAAATGAAAGGCTTTTTATTTTATTTATTTATTTAACCAGTCAAGCGTAGAATCGGTCGCTTTGTTAGCGGTTATCTGAAGCAACAGGATATTTTGTACATTGTTAGGTTCTCAAATTCCGAATGCTACTGAGAATTCGTTCACAAAAAAACCTAACAATATTTTTTGATTCGAACCCAATACTTTAGGATTTGCAGTCGTAAATCTTAGCCACTAATCCAATGAGGCAGTTCTGAATTAATAAATAAAGCTAACCAGGTACTTATATCATAATATAGTGGACGATTTAAGCTTTATCTTATTTTTATTCAATTTCATTAAATATTTCATCATATTTTCAGATGATACAATTGCCCTACAAAGAATCTAAGCTTAAAATGGTAGTGGTACTTCCTAGTCGTATGGATAGTCTATCGATTGTGTTGAGGCGGATCTCGGACACGGAACTATTGTATTATATTAATCGAATGAACCAATCAGAAATTGAAATAAATATGGAACTTCCTTAATTTGGAATAAAATCCAAATATGATCTTAAAAATATCCTCCCTGAGGTAATGACAATTATGTAATTTTTGAATATCAAAATAAGGAGTAAAATAAAAGTTAAGGCAAAATGTGCAATTGTGAGTTTTGGTCATGGGTTTGAACCCGTGTGGGATAATGTTTTGTTTTCGTTAAATGGAAGAATAATAAAGGTTTCGAATATGTACAAGAAAATCCTAGATGTAGGCAGAAAACATAAACATACAAACAAAAATTTTAATAACTATTGTTTTGGGGTATATATTCTGTACACAATACGTTACAGTCATTGTTTTTAAGAAATATTTCATGTATAGATTTCGCTGAGTTACTGTTTTATTATATGTATAGATATTAGTTAGTTATTAGTTAAAATACATATTTATTTATTCACTTCGTTCAAACACATAATCATGCTCCCAAACATTTATGTATTCACCATCACTACCGCGCTCACGCGCTCTTCGCGCGTAAACTCTGCGTCACAAAGTTACAACTTCTAAATAACCCAGCCATGATACGCACCTCCAATGTTTTTTTAAAAATAGCCCAAAATCGTATCTCTAGGGGTTTTTTCTTTTTTCCGATATCTCATTTCGTTTTTGAGGTACGAATTATTTTCTGAACGAAACCGAGCGAAAAAGACCTCATTTTTCACATTATTTCGATTAAAAAAAAAGTAATTGAATTTATTCAATTTTTTTTTGCATTTTGTAGCCCTCGTTAAAATGCGTCTTTTAACATCTCAATTAGCCACTTAGTCCCAAAAGTCACGACACCTGGGTGATGTCCCACTTTCGCTGAAAATCGGCTGAAGCGACAAAAAAAAAACATTTTCAATGTTAAAAATATGTACTACACTTAACATTATAGTCGGTGGACTGATGGACATCCAGCTCAGTACTAAGCAACAATGATCTACTCCTCGACCCTTCGATTACAGCATCCTAAAAATATAAAAGACCTTTAAGTAACTTTGCTTGCGTTTCTCTAATCAAAGAATTTCACTATTAGATCCATACTCGATTTTCTTATTTTGAATCTACAAAAGCGATTTACTCCCCAAATGGATCGTAAGCAGAAAATGATGTTTATTATCCAACTTTATGGGCAAAAGGGGTTCTTCTAAGTTTTCCTTGTTTTTATTAGGTGCCTTTGAAGAAACATCAATTCTTCGGAATGTTTCAATTTTGTGTAAATAGTTATTTTATTAGTTACTTTAAACTTAAACGGTTATCACAATAAATTGATAGTATATAATATATACTTGCTAGTCCTTCACGCTGGTTTCAGGATAAATAAATAAATATGTTAGGACATTAACACACAGCACCATCTAGTTCCATGGTAAGCTACGAGGTCTGTGTTATGGATACTAGATAGTTGATACACTACACATATATAACTTTAAATACATACATATTATAAGTATAAACACCCATGACTGGAGTACAAACATTCGTGCTCATCACACAAATGAATGCCCCAAGCGGGACTCGTACCCGCGACCGCTGGCACAGCAAGAAAGTCACTACAAACTGAGCTAAGCGTGTCGTCAAAAAGGATGAAGAGATTTGGATGAAATTTTCTAAACAGTTAGACAATAAACTTTAAGGGTTTATAGGTCAGTGTTAATCTACGGACCTAGGGATCAACTTAATCAAAGTGGGTAGATCGCTGTCGCTAAGTCTTTAAAATATTATTCTAGATAAATAATTCTCTACAAGTCCTCTGTATAAAATGTAATATTTCATGTCATACATTCTCGATAGTGTAGAGGTTGAGCAAAATCCATTAGGACATTGCCAAAAATACTGTCGTATCATTTTTAAGATTTTATGTATAGAAGATAAGTGGTGTTATTGAATTAGGGTCTAAAGATTCAATTTCCATATGAGGTATACATAGTATATTCGTATAACTTATTTAGACGCTCAAGTCGAGTTACCATACCAACAAACGTATGTACAATTTTTCGTAACGCATTCACCAGTTTACCCCCCAAGTCAAGCGTGCGTAAAGAACTTTTACTTCAAATAAATTTGCTATATGAAAGTTAGACTTTGTAGCATACTTACCTGTACTCCACCTGTAAAACCTAATAATAGCAAATCATTAGTATTGCACTGTTAAAATAGTATTTAATTGTATTTAAATAACATACATAAATAAACTACATAAATAAATATACATGTATTCAGCCCTTTTTAACGTCCCACTGCTGGGCTTTATATATAAATATACATATAAATAATATTATATAATGTAACAATATATAAAAATATAGGATCAACATTGTAATAATATATAAACTTACTCGTACAACTAAAGTAACGTTGTACTTAAATGTAGTATTATATACTAAATATCTTATTATAAAATTTAATATAATAAAACTATGTCGGAAGGTGGTCGTGTCCGCGTAGTCGCGCGCCCTGCAAGCAATTTAATAATCCTCGACCGGTGCGAGAACAATGAGAACAATGGGTGACAACATCATGCGCCTGCGCCGGCCGGCTGACCGCCTCCCGCCGCAGATCGCGATAGCTACGCATATCGGACGCATGTCACTCTGCCTCAGCTCCGCGATTGATTGTGATATCATAGTTATTTTCCCTTTTACTTACGTACTTTATCTACATTCTTCGCGCTTACCATCTATCTGTGTATATCTTACCGCTTGTGCTTACCTGTGACTATTTCTTCCGCAAAATTTCTTCTGTGCCTTCTGTCTATATACGGCTTCACTAACTAAACTGTGTGGTGATCGTTGAATGTGGTGTTGTTATTTGCTGCCTAACATCTGCATATACATCTCTGCACCCATAACTTCATTCATTCAAAAAATTAATTATGTTAATATAATAATATGAGGATATAATAATAATAGAATATAATAATAATAGGATGAGATCCTTCTGGCAGATTTTGGCCACGGCGGCCAATCTCGTTGAGACTAGCCAGATGCGCAGGAGATATTATAGTGCACAAGTTTACGCGCAGACACAATCGCACTTTCTATCCTTCCACTCTCAAATTCCGATGAGACGGTACTTCGACATGACTAATGAGAGATCAAGTGCAGGATCGATGGCTTTACGTGCTTCCGAGGCAAGAGCGTAAAGTACCGCCAACTTCGCAACTGCGGGCTGTTACTGTTATTTTTTTTAAAGAAAGGCTTAACTGAAGTTGGCTAGATCTGGGTTTGAACTCAGGACCTCCGGATGTGCAGCCGTACATGCTAGTCACTACACCACCGACACAATTATTATTATCTATACTAATATTATAAAGAGGAAGTATTCGATTGTTTGTTTGTTTGCTCCGAATAGACTCCAAAACTACTGAACCGATTAAGATGAAATTTGGTAAGAAGATAGTTTGAGACCCTGGAAAGTATATAGGACATATTTTTATCCTGGAAATCATCCCTCAAGCGAGTGAAAATGGGGATGAAAGTTTGTATGAGAAATCAACCTAGGGACGAACCCGAGCGAAGCGAGGGTGAATCCCTAGTATTATATAAGACAAACAAATGTATCTTCAATAAACTTGACTAGGAAATTAAAAATAAGGTATAAATATTTTTTAAGAAACGCTAGTGTACATAATATTTAAATAATTTATGGTGTGTAATGGTATATAAGAAAAAGTCTTTTGAAACATGTTGTCGGTAAAGGACTAATATATTGTATCTTAATTATAAAGATAGCGGCTCTCCCTGTTCATTTAATATTTTGTACTCCCTATTCTTGCTTCATATCTCAGTGGTTTAGATAATTTATTGTTTTTGTTAAGGTTCAATGTATACAATATATAATGTAATATACTAGCGACTCACCCTCGCTTCGCTCAGATTCGTCCCTAGTTACGTTTTTTTTATTAGAAATACCTAATAATATTTGTATAAATAGCTTTTACTTTACCGCATTATAATTGCCAATTTTTTAACCGACTTCCAAAAAAAGGAGGAGGTTCTCAATTCGACCGTATATATGTTTTTTTTTTTTTTTTTTTTTTTTTTTTATGTTTGTTCGGGCATTTTTTCGTCGTTTATGAACCGATTTTGATAATTCTTTTTTTGTTGGAAAGGAGATATCCCAAGAGTGGTACCATGATAAGGAAACCAGGATCTGATGATGGGATCCCAGAGAAATCGAGGGGAACTTTCGAAAATTGTAGCGGCGACTAGTGCGTTTGATAACATTTTCAGTAGGTATTTTAAAGCACTACTATTTAATGAAGGTCTGGAGTCGATCTGATGATGGACCCGAAAGATAGTCGAGGGAACTCCTCAACGATTTACAGCAATTACCTGGTGTTTGGGCTTGATTAATTTGTATTGATGATACGTCTACACTAAAAATGGAAAAATAATAACTTTTTAAAAAAAAATAAAAACCGACTTCCAGGCACTGAAAACTAAAAAATAACTAAACGGGGGTTTTCATTTAGAATAGATACTTAATCAGATTTTTTCGAAGTCGGTGCCAGCCAATACAAATCAAAGCACACCGACTTCGAAAATATCTGATTAAGTATCTATTCTAAATGAAAACCCCCGTTTAGTTATTTTTTAGTTTTCAGTGCCTGGAAGTCGGTTTTTATTTTTTTTTAAAAAGTTATTAAATTATTCAAATGGATATAGTATGTTATTCTTAAGAGATAGACATATGCCATCGCGGACTTTTCTGTAGACCTTATATAAGACACACAATCCCACCTTACATTATTTTGTTATATCTCAAAGGGTTTAGGCAGCTTGTTGCAATGTTTTCATTGAAAGCTCCCAGACGGCTTATTTTTTTCCGACATTTCCAAAAAATATTGTTATATTTTGGGCAATGTATACAAAAACTTAACAAATTACTTATATACTAAAACCTTCCTTTTGAATCACTCTATTTAATAAAAAAAAACCGCATTAAAATCCGATGCGTAGTTTTAAAGATCTAGGCATACATAGGGACAGAAAGAAAGCGGGAAGCGACTTTGTTTTGTACTATGTAGTGACAAGATGATTTAACGTGTTCCTTTATGGTTTTTGAAAGAAGTGTAATTATAGTTAATCTGTAAAGTTAGGGGTCATGGATTCGATACCGGTTGAAATTATAGAACTTACTGTATATTCTGTCTAGTAAACTAGAAAAATAAATTTTGTTGCCAAATCTACATTTTCTAAATCTATCTATACATAATATAATAAAAGTCTAACCAAGCCGAATTTGTACAATGTACATATATTTTTTTTTTTAATCTTTATTTTATTTTAAAGAGGGTTTGTTCATAAATTGAACATGCCACCCTCATTGGAGCAACTACACAAAACTCACCGACGCTTTACAGCTATTTTATAAATCTTATACAATACTCTAGCTTCTTTTGATTCAGGACGACCTAAAATACAATTGCATGTTCCTAATTCAAACAAATTTGTTTTACTCATTAATTCTAACCTTTCGACCTCATTTCGGACACATTCCACTAGGACATGGTAAACATCTTCGACAACGTCACACTCTGAACAATTAGGAGATGGGATTTTACGTATCATGTAAGCAAAGTTATTCAATGGGATGTGTCCGGAACGAAGTCTGAAAGCTGTAACAAGATCATATCTGCATAAATTAACACCAACAAACCACGGAGACCGAGAAAGAGATGGCTGTATGGTTTTGTACCAAATTCCTTTTGTTACTGATCTTACGTCAAAATGTTCCTTCCACATTTCGTAACATTTTTCTTTTACTAAATGAATTAGATCACTGAAATAAGGTAAACCATTAAATACTAAGTCAGAATCCACCGCTGATTTTGCAAGGCGATCAACTTCTTCATTACCATGCAATCCTATATGTGAAGGAACCCATTGAAGTTTTAAGACAAATCCCTTATTCACCAGTTTTTGGATAGATTTTATAATATCGTACGCTATTGGTATCCCGCGAAAAGTACTACTACATTTATTTAAATGTTGAAGAGCACTCTTAGAATCGGAGAAGATTACGTAGTTTCCTGGATTTAAGGATTCAATATAAGCGATCGCTTCTGCTATAGCAATCAATTCAATGTGCATAATAGACATATTTGTATTAGTCTGCAACTTAACTGATATACCATTTTGTATATCTATAAAAGCCACACCAGCTCCTTCTCCGTCTTTACAACCATCAGTATAAATACTATAAAAATTACCATATTTTTCACTAAAATAGTTCGTACAAATATTTTTGAGCATAGTAGGATTATAATACTTTTTTGATTTGTTAATATCCTGTATATGACTACTAATAATATTAGACAAGTCCACATTGCTTGACCAAGTATCCATAGAGAAACATCCCAAATTATTACTTTTATAAAAAGAAGTAGTTTTAAATTGATTATGAATAATGACTAGAAGTGGCTTGTTCTTGCGTCTCCAAAAACTAGTTCTACAGAGGTCACTTAGATTATCCAGTACATTAGCCAAAACATTTTGTGAGTAACTCATGGATTTAAACCAAAATTTGCCTGCTAGATAAAACCGTCGCACACACAGAGGCTGGAGATGAAGTTCCGATTCCATCACATGAATTGAAGTGCTTCTAATGAAGCCACCAATAATTCGCATAAATAAATTTTGTACTTTGTCAAGTTTACATAAATTTGTTTTACAGCTATTGGCAAATAGAAAGCTAGCATAATCTAATCGACTACGCACTATAGAAATATATAGTCTCCTTAAATGTATCGGATGGATACCCCATCCCGAGCCAACCAATACTTTAAAAACGTTATAAATCTTAAGACATTTTATTTTTACTTCATTAATGTGTTTACCCCAGCGTAAAGCATGATCTAACCATACACCCAAATATTTTACTTCATCTACCACCTGTAGTGTACCATTATTAATTGTTAAGTTGACTATTGTATTTCTATTACTTTTTCTGAATACGCATACTTTGCTCTTTGATGAAGATACTTGTAATCCTAATGCTGAAGCAGATTCTACAAATTTATTAATCTCTGCTTGTAAAATTTGTGTGCCATTCTCTATATTTTTACATGTATTATATAACACGAAGTCGTCGGCGTATTGAGATAGCATCACATTATTCAAATTTATATTTTTACACAAGCTTATGGTTGCAATATTAAACAGTAACGGTGAAAATGGATCTCCCTGAGCTAAACCTCTTCCAGTTGACCTACATATCCATGTACCCTCCGTGTTAATTTTTAAATTTCTATGACTTAAAAAATTCCATAAATACACACACAGCTTACCTCCAGCATTTAAATTATCTAATACTTGTAAAAGAACTGAGATATCAATATTATTATAAGCATCTTTTAAATCTATGAAGCATCCTATAGTAAATAGTTTTTTAGATAAATTTATTTGAATTCTTGATGCTAATATAGCTAGGTTGTCCAAAGTAAAACGACACTTCCGAAAACCGGTCGTTATAGGTAGAAAGATATTATTCCTTTCCATGAACCATTCTAATCTCTTAATTAGAATAGCATGAAAGGTTTTACAGACACACGAAATCATAGAAATGGGTCTCAGTGACGAAGAACAATCAAGACTCCTCCCGGGTTTTGGAATAGGGATTACCGTTATATCTTTCCACTGTTTTGGTACTTTTCCAGTTACAAAAACTAAATTAAAATTTTTTAACAAAATACATTTCCCGTTATATGGTAGGTTTTTTAACATAGAATATGAAATATTATCATTACCAGGACAACTGTCTTTATTTTTTAAGGAATTATGTAATTCATGAATAGTTATTTCATTTTCCAAAATTGTATTCTTGGATGAAAATGTGGGTTCGGCACAAGACGCATAATCAGGTGTAAGTCTTTCTAAAAGTTTAATGCAATGTTCCTTGTTAACATAATTTTTTGATATTGCACGTCCTTTGAACCACTTCATTTTATGCCAAACTTCACTTTCATCGGAAGCGTCATCCATAGAGGTGCAAAATTCTTGCCATGACTTAGAATCAGCCTTGCGTATCTCTCTTTGAGATTTCCGTATTTTAATGTACAGAATATCCAAATTACACGGCACTGGATTGCGTCTAAAATTGGTCAAAGCTAACCGACGCTCTGCAACACATTTAGAAAGGCTAGGGTTCCAATATGGCTTGGGAGAAAATTTGCTTGACGGATTAGGATTAATTTTAATATACGGAATGTGCATATCGGCAGCTATATTTAAGTAGTTTACAAAATTATCGTAACAAGCCTGTATATCCTCACAGTAAGAGAAGTCTTTAAACAGTACCTCTAACATATTTTTGTAATTAGGCCAATCGGCTCTTTTATAATTACGTCGAGGTATAATAGGTAAACCGTAAAATTCTGTTGAAATTTTTATCATTAAATGATCGCTTCCCAACGAATCATTTAATGTTGTCCAATTAAAATGTAAAATGATATCAGTGGAAGCTAAAGAAATATCTGGACTTGTTTGTCTAAGCTGACCATTGACTAAACTTATACGAGTAGGACTACCATCGTTAACGAAGCCCATGAATGCTCTTCAAGAGCATCTACTATTTGTAATCCCCTTGTGTCAGTCTTATTAGACCAATTGGTGTGATGTCCATTGAAGTCACCTAGAATCAGTGTTTTTGTCTTGAATCGAGAAAATAAATCATCCCAATCTCTCTGTGTTGTGTGAGCTGAAGGTGGACAATATACAGACACAATATTTTCTATCATATTACAATTATATAATTTTATAGCAACAACTTGAATCGCTGCATTATTAACCTCTACTTGAAACTCAACCGCTTTAATTGACCTATGCACGAACAAAGCCACTCCTCCAAAAGAATCTACCCTATCGTTACGAAAAATATTGTAATCTTTTACCTTTAATTTAATGCTTGTATCGAGCCAGGTTTCGCTTATAGCAGCAATGTGAATTTTATCTTGTAAAAGAACATTTTGAAACGACTTGAATTTGGACTTAATACTTTGTGCGTTCCATTGCAATACATTCAATCTTATTCTCTTAGGTTCCTGATCCATATTATTTAAAAATAAATCTATAACTTTTTTAATTAGCGTCCAATTTGGTAATAAATCTATCAATAGTAAAGCTGCCCACTCTAAACAACATTTAGTAATATTGTAAGCTTTTGTTTGAACTGAAATACCTCTTAAAAATACGATATCTTTTAATTTGCTTACGAGATCACTAAATGACATTATTTTTACTTCTTGCTCGGAAACCTTTTCGTCATTTGATTCAACCGTGTCTTCTTCTTCAATTGAAATTTCCTCTCTGTCTTGCTTCCGTCTCTTATGTTTCTCCTTTGAGAGTTTAAGTACGCTAGCTGATGTCTCCTGAGATCTATCTACATTATCTTGTGTGGGTCTACCAAATTTAGGCTTCGCAATTTCAGCAAATGATACTTTATTTGTAGATGCCCTTGTCTCATGATTTGAGATATCGTTGGATGTAACATTCTCTAAAGAATTAGGAAACGGTGGGTCAATCTGTAAACAAGGTGACTCAGGTGGAACATATATAGTCAAGGCTCGTCTATACGTGCAATTATACTCGGCCATCAGTTCCCTTACCCTTTTTTCTTTTAAATACACTGGACATTTTTTATACATAGCAAAGTGATTACCTCCACAGTTTACACATTTATAAGATGTCGTCGCGCAGTTAGTGTGCTTTTCACCACATTTAGGGCAAGTAATCTTTGTTGCTGGGCATCGTTTGACGTGATGGCCTAATCTCCAACATCTGGAGCACTGGGACACGGGGAACACGTACTGGTCTACATTAATTTTTAGGCCATCTACTGATACATAACCCGGTAAGAAAGCACCTCTAAAACTAATACGAACACATCCACTAGGCACCCAACCGCTTCCATCCGTAGTACTACGACGCTTCAACCGGGACACAGAAATTATTTCCACATTATTAGGGCATGTGATCCGCGAAATAATTTCCTCATTCGACAGTTCTAGGTCTACGTCTCTTATTAAACCATAAGAAATATCTTTCTCCATCGCTCTGTAAATTCTCCATCCTTTTCTGAGAAACTCTTCACAACTCTCCAATTTATCAGCACAAATTTCACTACTTAAATCCAATCGAATTTTATAGGGGTTAATATATTTGAGTTTGTCAATCTCCATTATATCGTTATTTTTAAGTAACTTTGCCATAGCAAACTGCTTAGGTAATGTTTCCGTACTTGTAATATATATTTCTATTTTATTGTACACCGGCTTTGTTTTTTTTCCTTTACCTACTATAGTCCATTCACCTTCATCTTCTGGTCTCATCCTCTTTTCTGCCCTCAAGTTCTCTTCCATAATGCCGACAGACATCGTATTAATATTCTCCTCTTGGTATTGGAACTGATCAACTGCTAAATCTTCTACATCGGGACTCGGAATACGATATTCCATTATTACATTCTCATTACTATCTTTCTCCATTGTGCAACACTATTTATTTATATTATCCGGCCGGCCGCGGGTAGTTTGCGGCCGGCAAGCCACGCGTCAATGAAAACGCAATATAATATTATTAAACTACACACTACTACCTCGTACGAGTGCCGTAACGAGACTACACAATGTACATATTTTTAATATTTTATTGAAATAATCATTATTATTCATACAGAGCTACAATCTATAGTTTTTAAGATTTTTGTCTGTCTGTCTGTCTGGAAACGTATCACGAGAAAACCACTGGACAGATTTTGATGAAATTTGGTATGATGATTGCTGGTTATTCTGTTCAACATATAGGATACTTTTTACTGCGGAAAATATCTCATCTCTGAGAAATCTATACTGGACGTTAAAACATATCTAGGTGCGAACCCAAGCGGAGCGAGCGTGAGTCGCTAGTAAAACATGTTTAATCGAGACACAAGTTTGATCTGAAGTACTGTTAGTAAGAAAATTAGCTAAGAGGAAGGTCACAATCCAAGAAGCAATGTTGAAGAAAACAAAACACAATTTTGGCGATTATGACCTGATGGCTGAAAAACAGGTACGCCCTAAAAATAATCAGCGTACATTAAAAACGAGTACATCGTTATTTTTGTTATCTAATATATTTAAACGAGCTATTTTTGTATTTTATATCTTTATTTATTTATTTATACCGGCGATCTCGGAAACGGCTCTAACGATTTCGCTGAAATTTGGTATGTGGGGGCTCTCGGGGGCAAAAAATCGATCTAGATTAGTCTTATGTCTGAGACAACGCGTATTTTAGAGTTTTCATACGGTTTTCTTTAGCATTATTTTACGCAAAATATGTTAATCATTTCGCACTAATGTGTATAAGCATCGTGGTCAAGCGGCCAAGGCGCGACATTGACTATCACATGTGTATTCGAATCCCGGTCGGATACAAAGATTTTACTTTTGTTTTATTTATTTTTTGTATTAATTCAAGTTTTTAGTTTTTTTTTTGTCTTTAAGCCAAATTAAAAAAAAATGTACTTTTAATCAAAAACTCCGAGCGAAGCTCGGTCGCCCAGTTACTATTTCCCTAAACACGATTAGTAAATAAATAATTTGCTAAAGGTAATTTCAGTTCGTGGTTGATTAGAAACAAACAACAACTACTCAAGTTGTAAACAAAGTTTGCAACTAATTAGTTTGCGTTTTGGAAATATTTTAACCAATACAGTATGTTTAACCGTTAGACGTATTTCGCGTTAAATGATTAAACGATTATCTTATACAAATATATAGTTTAAATTTCATAATTTAAAACTTAACTCTAACATCCTGACTCTGCTTGCGTTTTCTTTGATTTTGATTATGGCGAAAAAGTTTTGTCATTCTGAGTTCTATGCTCGAAAGTGAAAATTCCGTTAAAATAGGTTGAACCAATTCCGATATTAGCAAGTATAATAATAATATCATAGGATGTCAACATTTTCGTATTGAGTATATATGTATTACTAGGTACTAACTATAAACGGAGCCCGCAAAAATAAATTTCAAAGTAAAAAATAGTAGCCTGATTTACTATTTATGCTACTGTTCTCGGTTTTGCCATACACATCGCTTACTTTTTTCAAAGAATAAGAGTATATATGTATTAGTTAATATATAATATTTGGAAATGAAATATGAATAATAAAATAATATAACATTCTTTTGTATTTTTTAAGCATTAGTTATTTTCCCCTGTAAAGAGAGATAGCATAATATTAGTTTTTTTTTCTTTATTATGATAAAATCCATTAGGTTTTTTTATTTATTAACCACTTATTTATTGTTTGGCTTCATGTTTAGTTTTATATCTATCTATATTATTCCTTAGTTTGAGGTTTCAATATAATTGTTGTATAGCTATTGTGTCCTACATACAAAATGTAGTCCTGCAATTGCAAATGCATTAATCCAGATCCGAAGATGACCATTATTGGTATATATATATATATATATATATATATATATATATACCATATATATCTTCGTCGTTCGTCAAGATAGCGCTAGTGTCATAATGTGTAATAGAAATTATAAAAAATCGAAATACGGATTTTAGCAGTCAGTATGGGTTTCTTGCATGTCTTTTTTTTCGAAACCTATCAAATATATTAATAAGAAGAAAGGATGTAAAAAATAATTACAACAATATATACAGTTTATGTTAAAAAAAAAATTAAACTGTCTATCTAACAACACTAAAAAGCAGTAAATAAAAGTTTGCATTTACAAGATCCAAACTCTGATTGCCTAAAATATAACTTAAAGATAGATAGTATAATTGGACGTAAAAATATATTATTACATAGTCGGAGATAGTAACTTGCTGCGAATCTTGCTACTTGTAGTTTGTCATTCGTTGAGTCCGTCCTTCGGGTATATTAAATATTTCATTTTACTTTAAGAAGATATTAATAATATTTTAACACTAGCGAGTCACGCTCGCTTCGCTCGCGTTCGTTCCTAGGTACGTTTTCACGGTTAGTATAGAATAGACTATATATATATATATATTGTACATACATAGTTATAGAAATATTCCATTAAGAGATGATTTCCGGGATAAAAAGTATCCTATGTCCTTCCAAGGGTCTCAAACTATCTCCATACCAAATGTCATTTAAATCGGTTCAGCGGATTAAGCGTGAAAAGGTAACAGACAGACAGACAGACAGAGTTACTTTTGCATTTATAATATTAGTATAGATTTATTTTGTATGAATATTTACTAGCTACCTATAAAAACAGAAATACTGAACTTAATTACAGTATCCAAAGTCCTTACATAATATTATGTTCTGTTTAAATCAGACCAAGTTTAAAACAATACAACTAAGGAAATCGACTTTTTAAATAAAACTATCTTTTCAACAATACTTGCCTCTCCTGTGAGTATGATTGCTGTAAAGCATTCGAAATGTAGGGAACCAAAAATCAAAATAAATTCGCGAAAAACCCCTAACAGATATTTCTATATTTATTATTCTGTATTTTATGATGTTTTATTTAAAATGTCAAATTAAATAATTATAAATAAATACATAAATAATTAAAAGTTTAATATTAAAAGTTGGGAAATTGACACACAGCACCACCTAGTTCCAGGGTAAGCTATAAGGCCTGTGCTATGGATACCAGATACACTACTGACACATATAACTTTAAATACATACGAGAACATAATATAAATATAGACATCCATGACTAGAATACAAATATTCGTGCTTATCACACAAATTATAGTCCCCAGTGGGACTCGAAGCCGCTACCGCTGACACAGCAAATACACTACAAACTGAGCCAAACGTGTCGTCAAATCGCGTAAATCTAAAAAAGTATGAAGGAAATCGATTCTGTAACCTCCCTTAGAACAGATCATTTGTCGCTGCTGCCAACATACTACATTATACTTCTGGATTTAAATTGAAAATTTCATTTCAATTTCATATTTAACATATAATAAAATTGTAACTAAGCCGAACGTACATTAAATATTTTTTAGAAAATATTATTGAAAGTTTTTTAATTTTTTGTCAGTCTGTCTGTCTGTCTATCTGCCTGTTACCCCATCACAGAAAAATCACTGAAGGGATTATGTTGAAATTTGGTATGGTGATAGCTGGTTATCCGGGTCAACATATAGGATACTTTTTACTACGGGAAAATATCTCACCTCTGAAAAATCTATACTAAACATAAGTAGGGACGAACCCGCGCGGAGCGAGGGTGAGTCGCTAGTTTCATAATAATTATTTATACAATTAGCCAAATACTTTCCTTATAAAATGAGTGCACGCGCGCGTAATAATTTGTGACAGCTGCTCTTGCATTTAAATCGGACAAATGGATTTAACGCTCTTACAAAACTACCACCGAATATTTTTTTAATTATCATTTAAAGTTACTGAATTCATTAAAATAAAATATGAATATTAGATTAACTGGATTTATTTATTTAATCACCATAACTGTATTAAGAAAAGTCCTTATAATAGCTTGGGAAAAATTATTTGTGATTGGAGACCTAAGTCTTCAAAGGTTGAATCTTTACTGGATTTTCTATCCAGAGTGAAGTGTACAATCTTCGTTATCCCAGTACACTGACTGTTTAAAGTGGATTCAAATATGTTTAGACAATCGTAGTATATACAGGACTTGAAAAAAATGACAGGTATGGGATGAATGCGGGCTGTCCAAGATGGTCGGCATTATATGAAGGAGCTTTTGTCTAGCAGTGGACGGCGATAGCCTGAAAAAAAAATATGGTCGCGTGTAACCATTACGCGCGATTGAAGTAAAACTTTTTTGGCAAATATTGTTATGAAATTAAAACAAATCAATAATTAAATAAGGCATGTTAAACATATTATAATGATACATTTATTTTTATAAAATCATATATTTATCATATACGGAGAAAATATAATATTATACATCATTTGTCAAACTTACCATGGCAACCGTTACCATGGCAACAATTAGTCATAACAGCGTGTAATGTATTCTATCTCATTCTCTCGCCGAGATAAACCTATATATTTATGTGTGTGTCTCTTTCTCGTTTCATCGAGTTTCAAATCACATAGATTCTAAAGAAGTTTCACTTCAAAATGCAGTGTCACTCCCATACTTGAGAAATTTATTCAATTTTTTTAATAAAAGTAATACAATTTACAATTAAATTTAACAATTTACTACTGAAATTTTAAACTTAACCAGTAAAAGCCAGCCATTAGTTTAGGTACATTATTAAAAATGAGAAAATAATTGACTGATATTTTGAATATATTGCTAGCATGATATAAATGATTAATTTTTGATAATTTATTTTATACTTTTAAGCTTTTTAGATTAATAGCTTTTTGATCACTTTAAAAAAATGCGAATGTTTTCCATTCAAAATTGATTTTAATGCTTCATTTTAAGTATTTTTAAGGTAATTTATCGGTATGATTTTTAGTTAATGATAGACTTATTAAACTGTTCAGCTTTTCCCAGATCTCACCGAGCTTCCAACATCTTATTTCAAGGTTTTATTTTTTTTTCTTTGTATTGAAGAATGCGAGGGGAATCATACCATTGTCTACCGCACTGACCAACTGCGCATTAGGGGACTTCACAGTGCCATATTTTATAACATATTTTGTACTTTAGGAAAACTAGTAAGGCTTTTTCAGATATCACCGCTATCCCCATGATATTTTTCTTTGTCGCACAATGTATGGTGTTCATGTTGAGAATTCCTTATATATTGGAACCGCTTTCCTCTATTTTCTAAGCATGGGCGATACCACTGTGCTACCGTTCCCTTCATCATCATTTACCAAATTTCTTCAGTTTATTGGCCCTTCTCAGAAGACTGATACATTCACATGTATAATAATGATATATATAAATTAGTAGTAGACAACATTTTTCAAAACGAGCTTATAAGTTTATGTTCTTTTTTAAGTGCATTAAAAGAAAAGCTTTTGTTTTAAATGTTTTTTGTATTATCTATTTTTTTAATATACCATCCATGGGTATACTAATGGGTGCACCAATGGCTATTGTGGACTTTGAAAAAGACTATCATAATCAAATACGCATACAAATTTTCGTAAGTTTTGCTGTTGACCGCTAAGGAGATGTCTTATTTGGAGCCAACCTTGGACGCAGATTTTAGAAAAAAAAAAATACTTAAATGCTATATAAAATTTCATGTTACAGACATTGACTGTTGAAGAGTTGCTTCGTTATTTTACAATGCTAGTTAAATAAAAGTTTACAAGACGATGCTATTTGATTAAATATTCTGTTTCATTAAAAGCACATAAAAATATATTTTTGTAATATTATATGAAAATATCAAAGAATGAAAGTTTTGTTATAAAATGTTAAATAAAATTCATAAAATTTCAAGTAGCATAATATGTTTTAGAAGTACCGAAAAATTTGCTGTCTGAAATAGAAACAATATTGGAAAAAAAAAGTTTTTAATTAAAAAAAAAAAATGACATTCAAAAAACTTAGTACTATGTGTCAATATTTTAGAGAATTGTGTCTAAAGTTGCAAGCAAATGTTAAGATTGCAGTCATTGATAAATATCGCAATATATTATGAGTAAACACTAGCTTTTTATATAAAATGTTACGAATTACAAATCCAATACGTTAAGGTATCTAGTATTATAATCATAGCTTGTGTGTGAACTTAATTTCATTCATACAAATCACGCACATACACATACTCACTCACACGCACACCTACACACACGCACACACACACACGCACACAGACACGCACACACGTATTACGTTACAGTTATTATATAAGTATAAAGTATTATTAATAAAGAAACGTTTAAGGATGATCATGTAATTTAAAAGTTCATGCACACATTACTCCTGTCCGCCTCAGGCACATTGCGAAACAGCTTATTACCAAACAATACATTACGATTGCCATCGCACAACTGTGTTTTTGTTCTGTAGGGAAAATAAATTGAATTTCTTTGTTTATTGTGTCGTATATTTTGTACACCATTTTATATATAAACTAGAGGCTCACCCTCGCTTCGCACCGGTTCGCCTTTAGACAAAAAAAAACAAATCTATCCCACGGGAACCATACATTTTCCGGGATAAATAGTAGTGTATTTCATATTTTGATATATGAACTATACTATTGTAAAGTTTCATTAAAATCCAATTAGTAGTTTTTGTGTACTAAGCTGTATGAGTTACTATAATTTTTTAACTATCCCACGGGAACACTTTAATTTTCTGAAATGAGAAGTATCTGATATGTTGACCGGAGATATAAGGTACGACCATGCAAAATTTCATTTAAATTGGTCCAATAGTTTCGGAGATTAGCCCGTACAAACAGACAAACAGACAGAGAAACAAAAAATTTGAAAAAAAAACTGGATTTGACCTATTTCTCTTCTTACATCTCCCTGACTCGGTTTTAGCAATTTTTTTTTCTATGTACATAGACATTCGACCTCTACAGTTTTATTTTATGTATAGATAAGTGGCATAGTCCGCAATTTTGCCTGCCGCCAAAGAATATTTTAAACCATTTTAGACTTCAAAAATAACAATATATTGATGACATTCGTTATACCATTATTTATATGTTTTCGACAATCTACATATCATTATGTTATGGATTTCCTGTATTTAATAAATAACAATAATGAATATGTTGGGACATCTGTTATTTCAAATTAAGGTATATGATTAAGAATTACAAATTACCCCTGATATTAATTCTAGCTCCATTTATCGACTAAGATAAATGCTCCTGGATATACCACGTTGTCTTATCAAAGTAAATTAAATTCTGAGTCCAATCTGTACAATGTACATATTTCGAAAATATTTTATTGGAAAATCTTATTGAAATAATCATTATTATTCATACAGAGCTAAAATCTACAGTTTTTAAGATTTTTGTCTGTCTATCTGACTGAAAACCACTGGACAGATTTTGATGAAATTTGATATGATGATTGCTGGTTATCCCATTCAACATATAATATACTTTTTACTGCAGGAAAATATCTCATCGGGATATCTCAGCGGAAAAATATAAAATAAATGCTCCTGGATATACCACGTTGTCTTATCAAAGTAAAGTGTAAAAATATAAGTTGGCGAATCTCGCGCGTCTTTCAAAAATTTGTTTGGTTCTCACAGATATGCAGCTTTCTTTTCCTTCATCGTATTAGCAAGTGGCAAACATAATGGAAATGAGATCTTCATATAAAAGCATCAGCATGTGATATCCCGGATTCGAACCACTTTTAGTTGGATTTCAAGCAAATGCGTTACAAATAGGATATTGTTGCTTTGCGTGAGCTAAAGATATAAGTATCGTATTGATGTATAGCGTAAATAAAATTTAAACTGTACAAAATGTTTCATAATTGTAGCTGTTAAAGTAAACATTTTTGGGTAAATTTTATAAATTTAGAGGTAAATTCTTCTTAAACTTGGCCAAAATTCCAAATCAATGAATTTAGACATTTCATTTGGAATTAGGTCAGAGAAAAAAAGCTTTAGCTTCAATTTAAAATGGAATTCATTCTATGGATGGACTAATGAAGGAAGCGAGTCACGTACACTGGAGTTTTACGATCTCGTCACATTTCCGCAAGAGATGCACATTTTTTTAGATTGCCAAAAAATATTATTCAGTTAAACTGAATTATGAAAGTGAATGTAAGTATGTAGTATATATTTGTAAGACGAGTTTTAGACGGATATTTTTCATAATTTTCGTGCTCAAGTCTTGAAAAATACTTAAGTCAAGAATTCTAGGTATATTTCTTTTTTTGGGACATTACACTCAGCACCATCTAGTTCCATGGTAAGCTAGGAGGCTTGTGTTATGGATACCAGAGAGTTGATACACTACACATACATATATAACTTTAAATACATACATATTATAAATATAAACACCCATGACTGGAGTACAAGCATTCGAGCTCATCACACAAATGAATGCCCCCAGCGGGACTCGAATCCGCGACCGCTGGCACAGCAAGTAGGGTCACTACAAACTAAGCCAAACGTGTTGTTTGATTGTCTGTTGTTATTCACGGTAGAATTCTGGGAAAGACTGAAACTTTTAAATTTTAACTCAGTTAAATCTACAAGTTGTTTAATAATTTAAACACAACTTAAGTAAAAAGTAAATAATCTTAAGAGAATACTTGAGGTTAATTTGAGTTATATTATTACTTTGAATTAAATAGAATACTTAATTAATACTTTATAGTGCAATGAAATCGTATTACTTTTTATCATGATGTTAATTTTTTAATTTAAAAACATTTTTGCTTTCGTTTAAAAAATGTGACCCGAAGTAACATGCATATTTCAAAACAAAATGGGCAAGTGAAAATAATATACGAAGTTATGATAATATGTAAACAAAAAATAAATATGTTGGAAATATGTTGGGACATAACACACAACACCATCTAGTTCCATGGTAAGCTATGAGGCCTGTGTTATGGATACCAGATAATTGACACACATATATAACTTGAAATACATACGAGTACATATTATAAATATAAATATCCATAACTAGAATACAAATATAGCACGAATATTAATTATCACATAAATAAATGCCCCCAGCGGGACTTGAACCCGCAACCGCTGGCACAACAAGTAGGGTCACTACAAACTGAGTCAAACGTATCGTCAAAGTGTGACAACGAATTTGAATTTTACGAACTTTAAACGCTAATATGTCAAAAAGTTCTAAAATTTCCAATCCAGTTAAACTTAAAACAATACAAAAATTGGGAGCGACAAGTAAATAAAGCGTTGGCGAACAATTTTTGAAGCTTCCCATGTACAAAACATGACTAATTAACGAAGGTTACGTAATGAACCAACAACTGGTCCCGGGATTTTAAATAAAAACTTGTTAAAATCAACAATCAATGTCATTTTATTAAGTTTTTTATTTGCTTTACGATACACAAAGTTTTATATTAACTAGTGTTCGTCAAGTTCGAATCTATTATTGAGAGTTTGACCAAAACATGGTCATACAAGTTTGGTGCATGCGTGCTTCTGCTTTAGCAGCGTTAATCTTGTTATTTAATAGCCACACTTCGTATTAAATACAATTTACCTATCAATATAAAATAACTGTTTTTTTATTGATAACACAAAGCTCATCAGACAATAAAAAAAGAAAATCGGTTGACAAATACAAGAGAAAAAGGTACTTTTTTTCTTATTCTTCACTTCATATTAGCTAGAATAAATCTCAAACATGTCTGCAAAGTATGAAATAGATAGTATAAAAATTACACTAAAAATGTGTAGTAGGTATTTATATACTTATCTATAATGAGTTCTTTTCGTATACCTGGATCCTACATATTATGTATATGTATAAATCCTTAGTAGTGTAGAGGTTAGCATGTGTGGCTATAGATCTGGAGGTCTTGGGTCTCGGTTCGGTTTAGCGGTTGGTTTAGTTATTAAGTTTTACTCTCGTGCCTCGATGGAAAGTAAATCCCACAGTTCTGAGAATACTACCGAAAAAACTCCAAGGGACTACAGATTTTTCTTTTAATTATATTTTATATAAAACATAAAAATTACAAATGTCATCTAACACCGAAAGTCGCTGATAGAAGATAGGCAGTAATATGTCATAACACTTAGCTCTACACAGATGTTGTTTCCAAGGATCGTTCGATCTGAACCCATTACGCTTTATTCTACAAAGGGAGGATGGACACGGAAATTGTGAACTTCATCTGCTCGAAAAAATTAACCTAATTAAAGTTGATCACTTCGTAAACTGGGAAATTAGGAATATAATAAATTATTAAAAATTAAAGATCGCTTTTCTTTCGCGTTATCGCGTTGTTATATATACATATATATATTTTTCTTTTTTGACTTTTGATGGCTTCGTTTTTTTATATATATATAACAACGCAACAACGCGAAAGAAAAACGATCTTTGAAATACATTTAAAAAAACGAAGCCATCAAAAGTCAAAAAAGATTCTAATTTTTTGCAAGTATAGAAACCAAAGTATTCACTACCCTCTAAATAGATTAATTAATATACATCAAAGTGGCGCAACGTTTTAATTTTCTATTTTTAATTTACTTAGGGGTTGTTCCCAGAGTCTACTCTGCTATCAAAGTAGTACCACACTTTCTTAGGCCCAACGATGTAGGCCGCTTCCTAAGTGCGCTTCTTTGCTTTACACCCAGTTCGGACGCTAATGAGCCCCTCATCAAGACAAGATGAACAGACGTAGATAAGTATCTGTAGCCACCCACATGGTACACTTATCGAAATACCCATTCATTTAACATCCATGACTGAAGCACAAACATTCGTGCTCATCGCACAGATGAATACCCCCAGCGGGACTCGAACCCGCTAACCCGTAAGTAACGTGTCGACGAAATATTATATCACCGGACCGAACGAAAATAACAGGAGAAAGACGAAAAAACAAGCACACATAAACATAAAGATCATAAATATTCCGTTTTTCATTTCACATGTACCTTCACATATAACTCTAATATTAATTAAATCATATGTCAGACTTTAATGAAGGTCGATCTTCGCTGAGGAAGAATGTTTGTATACATCATACACTTGTTTGTTCCTGTAGATTTAAGACAAAGGGCGGCATTAAGAGTTTCCATCCACCCTTGAATTAATTTTATTAATGCGCTACTGACATGCCCTCATTTCATTTTGGATAGAGGACTATATCGTGTACTTCACTAGCTTTAACAAGACACTGATTTAAACTTACACACATATTATACTCCAATAGAGAAACTTTTTGTGTCAGAATGTAAAAGTAATTTATGTCATTCTCCGATCATAAATTTTCCTTCTACTAATGTTAAGTGAAAACAAAAATTATAGCAACATAAATCGCGCGCTGGATTGATCGATGCTTTCCGAGACACGGTACTGTAACATCACCCACTTCCCTACTCCGAGTTGTTTCTGACTGATTTTCTTGACAGAACAATGCGATATTACTAATATTATACCATTTTACCGGTGGTAGGACTCTGTCAAGCGTGAGGAGTCCGACTGGATGGGTACCACCCCCTTATCTATTTCTGCCGCCAAGCAACAATGATTGCATTGTTATGTTCCAGTTTGAAGGATAAGGTAGCCAGCGCAATTACAGGCAAGAGGCATATCATCTTAGTCCTCACAGTGATAACGTACCTGTGGTTCTGTAATTTTGTTACCTAAAACCTAAGTGCATGAACCGTAGGTGTTATTGGCGACAGTTACTGCATTCCATCAGGTGATATACCTATCTGCTCGTTTGTCACTGAATCTCATAAAAAAAAAATTGACTCGACCCGGGACATGAACTCATAACCTCTAAATCTGCAGCTGTGTTAGCCACGAAGCCAACGAGAAATTGACAGGAAAATATACTATAAAAATATGAATAAAATCTAGGCTTCACACTTATTGTGGTCGGATCGCGCCATTTAATTTACGTTTAGCCCGCTTTTTTCCAACGGAGTTCGTTAAGACATCTGTTTCTTAATTACACGAGTTATAGTTTCAAATGGATCTGGAGTTTATCTCGTTTTATTTTGTTTTATATGAACTTTGTTATTACTTAGAATATATTATTGATTTAAGTAAATTTGTGTTGTTATTTTAATGTAAAACTTCTTTACGCACGCTTGACTTGGGAAGTAACCGTTGTTATTGTCTGACAAATGATATATAATATTATATTCTTTCCTTAAATGATATTCTATAAATATATGATTGTAATATGCCTAATATACGTTGTTTTTAGTATCCCACCTATCCTAATTATTTAAAACATAAATTGAATTTCATAAAGAGTACCGATAACCTACAGAAGTTTTACTTCTTGCGCATAGATGTACACATTCATACACGCACTCTTTAATTTTTTCTATTACTATGTCACTTAAAGCGACATACGCTTAATATTTAATACATTTGTTAGTCCAAGTTTCTATTTCCGAATACACTAATGACATAGATTACATTTGCCAATCTCCTTCGTATCGTCTCCATTCTACGTGACATTGTCAAACTCAACTGGCACGCTTTGAAGCCATTAACAAGAAAATTGAATTGAATTGAATTCATTGCGCTCAATAATCTTTAACAGCAGTATCAAAAAATTCACACTTATTTACTCGTATTTTGTCTAACATATATAAAAGCGAAAGGTCACCTCGCTGACTAAACAGAAAGCCCTGAAACCTTCTTTACCTATGAAGCTGAAATTGGGCAAGTACTTTATAAGTAGAAGTCATCAGCTTAGAATGAATTTGGTGGCAGAATCGGTTTAAAAGGTTCTAAGACTCGTATGTTTGTAATATGAAAGTCCTACTTTTTTGCTGCAAGATAAATAAAGATGTGCTATTTTGTTTACATATAAAACAAATAGTGGGAGCCGCGAGCAACGCTAGGTACATACCTATAGGGCTAGTTATTCTTATTGAAATTTTCACATCTAAGACTTGTTTTTTAATTTTTAAGGGAAATAGATCACATCACCTGTGAATACTAGTAGCATAGATCACATAATACTATGCTAGTACAAATATCTCATCTCATACAATGAAATTGAACAGCGTTAATTCGGGCTATTCTTCAGGCTATTTTTTTGCTTGAATAGATAATAGATGTCGTTGATTCGCAAATAGTTAAACTGTCTTATTTTATAAATATGCGCAAACTAACGTATGGTGAATATTTAAAAATGTATCCTGCATTTGAATAAAAAAATTCAGTGATTATAACAATTTTTCACCGTGATAAACAATTCATAAAAAGTAAAAACGCCATCTGTGAATATGCACTACAAACCCGTCATCTGATTGCTGATACATATTTCGATAATCAGTAAAATTACGCAAATTTGATTTAAGAGCGCATTATTTCATCTCAATTCACTTAGAATATTTTTTAAAACAATAATACACCTTTTTGGAATCTATTTTTTATTTTTAGTTAATTTAACACAACTTTAATAACAAATCAATACATGTAACGTCATCTATTGATATTTATTTGAACTAATTTTGCTTCGTGATGAGACCCCATGTTAGTAGTTTTGATGTAATAAGATTTCCTTTTTATTTAATAGCTGTCTTTCAATTATTTAATTATTCAAATCAAATACTATACTCAAATGCACTTGAAAAAATGTCAAATGAACGATCTAGTTTATATAAGTCAGTAAGAAATGGTAAATATTGTAATTTTATTTTAATCCATTTTAAAAACAATGTTTAAGTAATTTCTAAGATTATTACATACGCTATTGTTACAAGATATCTAGATATTTTAAATGAAACAAGCAAACATCATTTATTGTAAGGCATTCGAAACGTCGAGAGCAAAAATTCAAAGTAAATTAGAAAAGATAGATTTACATTAAAAATACTAAAAAATAATTTGCAAAATTATTGAACTGAATACTTATGGTCTACAATTTAGTTTTTAAAAAAAATTCTCACAGTAAAAAAACTGTAACTAACTTTTAAAAAGCAAGAAACAAAAATGAAAGCCATAGTAATCTTTTTAATATTTGAGAACAACTGCCATCTTTTAACATTCGAAGGAAAGATCTTGATATTTTGAAACTTTCGCAGGGGTGTATCAGTCTCTATAATAAATACTAGATGTCGCTAAACCGTACAAAAGCTTACATACAGACTACAGTAAGCACTTGATTTAAGATATAGCTAGTTTATAATATAATAAAAAATATTAATAAAATAATAAAATTATATGTGGACTTTATTTCATTAATAATAAAATAAATTGATTATAGAATAAACGTTTAGAATTATTTGCGCCATCTTACGTTTAACTTTTGAAGCTAATGGTAGTTTTTGGCTATTTTTTATGAACATAATAAGTTAATCGAAAAAATCATAGAGGGCGCTGTACTTAATTTCACTAGACTAAACCAATCAAATTAAAGGATAACAGCCATAATAAGAAATGAAAAAGCAATAATTACTAAACAAAATCGCTTTTTACTTTATAATATGCATTTTCCATAATTTACATCACCTAACACTATATTAGGCCACATATCGCTGAAATTTTAAATCGTCACGTAGAAACTGGAATAGATATAACTAAATCTAAAAATATTTATTATTCGAATTAAAAAAATCCTGAGCTATGTTTTATTTTTCCGAATTTTCAACTAAAACTTATACAATTTCTAAAATTATTCTATCGTTTTGGATAATTACTCCATACAATATAATTTTTGTCGAAAAAGTATTACCTACTTAGACTTAGAATTTAGATTCTTTAGTTCTCGTTTTGGACTAAGACCTGGCTAATAAATCTAGATTATGACTTATGAAAGAAATATCGTCAAGATATTGTGATTTTCAAACAATTTTAATCACCATGTTATCTCCTAAAATAATTAAAAACAACAGTCTTCAGATAAAAGTGAAATAAAACACAAGAGAAACCTCTTCAAAGCTTGAAAACCATTTAAAAGTATGTCAACAAACGGTCGCTAACCGATAATTAGATGGATTAGAACCACACTGAGTGTCACTGTCACTGTCAAATCGGATTTGTTACTCATTAGTTTACGAGGGGTGATAAATGTCAAGCCTTTGTTGAGTTAAGCCCTTGATTATAAAGTTGGTAGTTTAGAAAGTTTTTTTTATAAATGGAAACTTATATAATTGCTACCCTCGTTTGATAGATTGTGGATATAATAAAATATATGAAATGAAATAAGTCATGTCACTTATTTTTCAAGATATGGCGTAAAAAGTGAGAGAGCTAGATTTTTTTTCTTAAAAAAATGAATCAGGTATTTAAAAAACTATGGCAGACACAGCGATAAGCGAGCTTGCGATTTGGAAATATTTCGATGTTAGATATACTTTTTAAGTTCATCTATATAAGTGTATTTTCTAGAAAAAAAGCGCTATTTTAATATCCTGTCCGAAAAACGCCGAGCGACCGCACAGGTAATAAAACACCCTTGTTTGTAAGAGCAATAAATAAGTTTTCTTTTTTCATATTTGTAAATAAAAACGTTTGTGATATTTTTTGTTAAGAAAATAAAGAGGGTTTATTATTATCTATACAGATAAATAAAATTGGAGTGTCTGTTTGAATTATATTGAAATATTTAAAATAACCGCTTTTTACTAAATGCATGTGGATGTATGATGCACGGTACATATACCAAAACAACATTTTTTACAATTTTTGTCTGTATGTCTGTCCAACTGTTTGTTCCAACTAATCTCTGAAATGGCTGGACTGATTTTGACGTGACTTTCACTGCAGATAGCTGATGTAATACGGAGTAACTTAGGCTACTGTTATTTAAAAAAAAATAGGGTCCCACGAAAAAAAAAAACAAATTAATTAATTAATTTTGCTTTGAGAAGCAACCTTGGGACGAATCCGAACGCGGAGTGAGTCGCTAGTTGTAAATTTACTAATTGTGTTTATACTAATAAATATCAAAATAGCCGATACAAAGCGTCCTTTTGTCCATCTTATATGCAACAACAAAAGGACGGAACGATTTAATTTTTACACATAAGTTATGGGTAGAAGAATTCTATAGACTATTTTATTCTGGTACATAAAGTAATTCCTGTAAAATATTAACAAGATTCAAAAAGTTAAGATAAGTGGTTAGTGCGTGTTGTCATGATTAGATTGTATAATAAAATGTAAAAAAGACGACATGTTTGGCTCAGTTTGTAGTGTAACAGTACTTGTTGTGCCAGCGGTCGCGGGTTCGAGTCCCGCTGGGGGCATTCATTTGTGTGATGAGCACGAATGTTTGTACTCCAGTCCTGGGTGTTTATATTTATAATATAAATGTATTTATTGTTATATATGTGTAGTGTATCAACTATCTGGTATCCATAACACAAGCCTTGTGGCTTACCATGGAACTAGATGGTGCTGTGTGTTAATGTCCCAACATATTAATAATATTTAAAAATACCGATAAATCTATAATAATAAATCGATCTCGTTGTGTGAAACTTCTACTTTATCAGATGTAAGATTAAGCTGAGGACCGCATAAGCACACTTTCGCACCATGTTGTCGTTTCATTATTGGATATAATCAATCAATTTCTTGTATACGGCTTTAAGGCGTGTAAATTGAGCTTAATTTACATCACACGTGTCACGTAGAAGAAAAGATACGGTGTAGAATGATTATTAAAAACAAAACGGTACCTTAAAATATGAAACCTTTACTGCGATGAAAATTATTAACTTACTCTTTAGTATAAGATGTCTAAACACAAAAATGTTAAGTAATCGCAGTACATAATGTAAGGAATATATAATACCGTATTATACGAATGTGTATGTGTGCATGCGTGCGTGCGTGCGTGCGTGCGTGCGTGAGTGCGTGCTTGCGAGTGCGTGTGTGTGATCGTTACTCCTCGCTGAAATTACTGAAAGAATTAGGATGAAATTTACTATACGGTCTCTGCATAGACATTAGTCAGTTTTATTTTATTATTTTATTTTTCACTATTTCATATAACGTTAACTAATGGTTATTAATTTATATATTATGTATTATAATTTCTTTTCTGATCCTTTAATGGCCTCTATAAAAAGAAAAGTGCTCTTACACTTATCTTGGACGTAACGCTTATGGAATTTTATTTCATTACCTCCGAAAGTTGTTGAAAGCTGGTCATTACTGCCAAAAATCTTTTATATAAATAAAGAATATTATAATGTGTATGTATTTTTTTAAAGTTCTAAGTTAAAGCTAAAACGTTCCACGGGAAAGTGCCATTTTTGCAATAAGTACCTGTTCGCAGTTTGTTCGCAGTACTGTTTTGTTATATCGTATTTTTTATGTAAAAAAACTAAAAACTTGAATAAATACAAAAAAAAAAACAAAATTAAAAACTTTGTATCCGATCGGGGTTCGAACCGCCGCTTGGCCGCTTGAACACAATGCTTATGCCCATGTAGAAATTATCGACCATGTTTGGCGTGCAATAATGCGAAAGAAAAACGCATGAAAACTCGAAAACACGCGTTTTCCCAGACGTAAGACTAATCTAGATCGATTTTTCGCACCCGAAAACCTATCAAATTTCACCAAATTTCAGCGAAATCGTTAGAGCAGTTTCCGAGATCGCCGGTATAAATAAATAAATATACAAGAATTGCTCGTTTAAATATATTAGATATATTGAAATATAAAAAGTACCCTATGTCACTCTCAAACTTATAAAATATATGATTTAAAATTGCTTTTACTAATGAGTAAAAAAACTTCAAAACTATTTTTAAATTTATAAGAAACTACAATGAATTTTCTATTTCATGAATATCAACAATCCGAGAAAATAGAAGCATTTAAGATATAAAAATCAGTTCGGTCACACGCACGCACACACAAAATATGTTCTTTCCGAACCCCTTCTTTTTGAAATCGGTAACAAATATCTCTATCACTTGATATTGCAGCTTGGAATAAGGGCATTTTCACATTTAGTAATAACCATAGTATGAATATGTATGCAACATCACAAACTGAATATGTCCACAACATCGTCATACGTATTGAGTACAAATAGACTGTTACCGATCCTTTGAGCTTTCACTAACGATAGTTCAAGCTCATGGATTGCATTATGAATTCTCTGAGCTTTATAAAAAGTAATTTAGTTTAATTTGTATAAGTTACATCATATTGTCAAAATATTATGTCAGACCCATCTATACAGATAAATAAAATTGAAGTGTCTGTTTGTAATATTAAAATAACCGCTTTTTACTAAATGCATATGGATGTATACATGGTACATATACCAAAACAACATTTTTTACAATTTTTGTCTGTCTGTCTGTCTGTCTGTCTGTTTGTTCCGGCTAATCTCCGAAACGGCTGGACCGATTTTGACGGGACTTCCACTGGCAGATAGCTGATGTTATAGGAAGTAACTTAGGCTACTTTTATTTTAGAAAAAGAATTAGGGTTCCGCGAAAAAAAATTAAAGCCCACGAAATTGTAAACAAAATCCGCGTACGGCGTATGCACTCGAGCGAAATTAGGGTAAATCGCTATATAATTTAAATAAATTTGATAAATATCCTAGGAGAAGCAAGCTACTATTTATGTATACCTAAACATAGCTAACCGTGAAAAACGTACCTAGGGACGAACGCAAGTGAAGCGAGCGTGAGGCGCTAGTTGATTTATAAAAGCATAGATACACATTTCCTAACAAATATACCTTTAAAAAATGGCGTCGACATGTGACGTTAAGTCAAACCAAAGGATTAAATCAAAAATCTAAAGTTCTAATTGTCTAAACAAATCCGAACTTACGAGTACCAAATAAACAACTTTTTAAATAAAACAACATGCGTTTTAATTTTAACATCCGAAAAGCAATAAACAAAAGGGATTTGCAAAAGCTTAAGAAATAAGAATATTACATTTTATATCATATATCTTCTAATATATAAATATCTCGTGTCACGGTAATTATGGTCGCATTCCTTCGAAACGACTCGACCGATTTTAATGATTTTTTTTTGTATATTTGGTATGAGAATAGGTGGTAAAGTATTTTTCACCCTTCCACCCCCACCCTCCATTTTTTATGTGAGTCACTAGTAGTTTATTAAAATATTATTATGTAAGAACATGTAACTAACATCGCAAATTACGTGACGTGAAACGTGACCATTTTGACATTCTTACAAATTCGACAAAAACACGCGAGAAGCTTAATTATAATTAGCATGTAGACGAATGGAATGACATGTGCTTTAATTCAAATAATTTATACTTTATAACTAAAAAGCTCTTGGAGGCAGAATTTCTGTATCTAATATATTTAAAATTTCAGTTACGTAGCATTTCTTTTAGTCTACTCTTCGTCTACTAGTACTTTTTATTTTACTTTAACATGAATATTAAGTTGTTATTTAAGAATTAATTAAAATATTTTTGTTAACTTTAACTATATATTATTTTTTAAATTAATTTAATAAAAAATTAATAAAAAAAATAATTTTAATATAAACAATAATACACAAAGTGCTAGGTTTTATTTAAATATATGGATTCTTAAGGTATCTATTTTTAAAAGGTATCAAAAAATATTACACCCTAATTTACCATCTCGTATATATATAGAAGTTAACCGAAAATGGAGAATATATTCGATTTGCTACAAATTTTCCTCTCCTTTCATATAGGTCATATGTTAAGAAAATAATTTCACATCTAAAGGTGAAATGTTTATTTTTAAAGTAAAAGCTGTTTTGCTCTATGACTGCCAATATTTCAACGGCAAATTTTACTTAATGCTGGGGTCGTGCCAAAGCAAATAAATCAAGAGTTTGTCAAATTTGATTATCTACGTGTATTGGCAACATTTAAGTGAAACTAATTAACTACTTTAGATAATATAAAAAATTTATTTTCTTTCCGTTTTGAAATATGTTATTATTTGCTGAAAATCTTTAAATAAACACATTTATAATTACTAGAATATATGTAATTAGTAGTAAAGTGATAAATAGAATTTACCTATCTATTAAAAAAAATACCTTTTTCCATTTTTTTTTATTAATAACACTAAAGTTCGTAAAAAGCCTCTACTTACTAAACAAAAAAAAAACAAAATCGGTTGACAAACAGAGGAGAAAAATGTACTGAACTGTTTTGTCTTTGCCTATTTATATATTGAATATTGTTATTACAGAAAAAAATATTTATGTACATGTTTAATTAAGTTACCCGCTCTATACAATGTATATAATCCATACTAATATTATAAAGCTGAAGAGTTTGTTTGTCTGTTTGTTTGGTTGAACGCACTCATCTCAGGAACTACTGGTTGGAATTAAAAATTCTTATTGTGTTAGATAGTCATTTATCGAGGAAGGCTTTAGGCTATATAACATCACGCTACGACCAATAGGAGCGGAGCATAAATGAAAAATGTTGCAAAAACGGGAAAAAAGGATTCCTTTTGAACGGTTAAAGTTACGCAAAAATTGTGTATGACGGTATTGTTTCCTTTTAAAAGTTTTAAAAAAAAGTCCGCGACAGCATATGTCTATCTTTTAAGGTTGACTCAATATAACCCTTTTTATGGTAATCAAATTTGTTCTAAAATAATGCATTACTTCTGAAGATGTTTTTTATAAATATGATATTAATCCTTATCCAAATAAATACGTTATTCATCATGAGTATTTAATTTTGAACAAAATTGCCCTTGACTTCATTTGATTTCAATGAATATCTTAGGAGATATCATAGTTTTAAAATATACATATTTAACTTTACGCGGACTATGGGTGAGCGCGCTCTCAGCCCGATGCAAGGCGACGGTGGAGCGGTCGGGACTGGGGAAGGCGCTGGCCGCCGCGCCGGTAGCTCTGCGAGCAGTCACTATTCCACGCGGACGAAGTCGCGGGCAAAAGCTAGTAATAAATATATCTTAAACTAAAAACTTTTTTAATGTTCAAACTAACGTTTTGACCGTAAACGTTTTTCATAGTAAAAATAAACTGCAATGTGAAGTAAAACATTTTATTATCTACAATCAAGGAACGTGCAGAGGTAAAATGCATAAAAGTGCAGAATCAGGCTATACCTTGATTTTATGAGCGACCACGACTGTCTCCTATGAATGTACAAACCATTACTATAGAAATGTAAAGTGAGAAATACATGAGTTTTATAATTTTATATGAAATAATTTGCGAAATGGTTCATTTTTTTAATATGAATTTGATTATTTACCGTTGGTCCGTACTTTTGAAACCTTGATTATAATATTACTAGCGACTCACCCTCGCTTCGCTTCGGGTTAGACAAAAACAATTCTATCCCACGGGAACCGTACATTTTTCCGGGATACTATATAGCCTATAGCCTTCCTCAGTTAACGGACTATCGAATGCAAAAAGAATTTTTCAAATCGGATTAGTACTTCCTGAGATTAGCGCGTTCAACCAAACAAACAAACAAACAAACAAACAAACAAACAAACAAACAAACAAACAAACAAACAAACTCTTCAGCTTTATAATATTAGTATAGATTAATGTTAAAATATATCAATCCTTTAGTACATTTTTACGCGACGGCCTCTGAGAAGGTATACGTTTGTGGTAAGAGGTATTTGTGTGTGTGTCGGTTACCATTTGTCTCGTTTTTTGTATTGTATAAGTCTTATTCCTGAGCATGTTCTTAGCTAAGTTTTATAATGTTACATACCGGCAGGAGACGCTATAATATACACATGTTTCTCCAAAACGTTTATATTTTTTACCTCTCCAGTAAAAATAAGATAGTTTATTAATTTACAAGTTATTTTTCTTTTTATATAAAAAAATATATTGGATATTAGATATACGTTTTCTTGTCACATTTTAGTACATAATTATTTACCGGTGGTAGGACTCTGTCAAGCCTGAGGAGTCCGTCCAACCAACAATGATTGCATTGTTGTGTTCCGGTTTGAAGGATAAGGTAGCCAGCGCAATTACAGGCAAGAGGCATATCATCTTAGTCCTCACAGAGACAACGCACCTGCGGTTCTGTATTTTTGTTACCTAAAACCTAAGTGCAAAAACTGTAGGTGTTATGGGCGACAGGTACTGCTTTCCATCAGGTGGTCTGTCTGCTCGTTTGTCACTGAATCTTATAAAAAAAATAAAAAAAAACACTATCGTATAATCTTGGATGAACAATTATAAGGATGTTAAGCGCCGGTTGCAGAGATGACATGAGCGTTACGAGGGCGAGTTACGAGAGTGAGTAACAAAAGCGAGTCTATTATAAAATTAAACCATTAAAAAAATCCTTCGGATTGAAACCAAATCCGTCTACGGATCATTAAATTTCACTTTGAAAATTAAAGGGTTGTCGTATTTTATGTTATGAAAACTTGGCTGTTTTTTCTATTTTTATTTAGGGATAACTTTTGTGTGGGTTGAAGTAAAATCTGAATGTTTTTTTCGATTTACACGAATATTTGACATTTCAAATAAAACTATCTAGTATAAAACTATCTACTATCGGATTTTTTCGCGAATTTATTTTGATTTTATTTTTGGTTATCGACCTTTCGAATGCTTTACATCAATCATGGTCACGGGAGAGACTAAGGTTGTAGACGTCTCAAAGGTCTTATATAGTTCATACTAACCGTTCTTAGAAACCTACCCACAAAATTACAAAACGATTTCAAAAAATACAAAAATGGCACCGAAGTACCACACAATAATTATAATTTTAAACATTCTTTTATGACTTTAATAAGTTTTATAATGAAATATGAAAATATTATTTATTTAATTTTAGTTGTTTTTATTATAATTATTAAAAACTAAATTGATCTCACTCAGAACTCATGGATATCTAACCCAAAATCAAAGCATTACTGGAATTTGACATGGTAAAAGTATCCACAGACATTTCGCTTTTTTGAATTAGAATATTAGAAATAGTAATTAAAATTAGCTTTCACATGCGATTACTCTCATACTTAATAAACGAGTTAGTCACTCTAATATATATTCTCGACCAACCCACTACCTAATATAGTTAAGTTATATGCCTACATAATACATATTATAAAACAAAGTCCTCTGCCGCGTCTGTCTGTCTGTCGGCCTGTCTGTCTGGCTTGACAAATTTCACATGTCATTATTAAATTTTAATTTCACTTTATTATTTTCACGTAATAATCGTAATGTTTTGCTTAATAATAATGAATTAGTAACATATTGGCTGCTGTTAGTTATAAAAGTTGCCAAAAGAAAGCGCTGCTAGTATAAAATATTATTATACATGCAAAAGACACCTAAGGACACGCCCGAGCGAAGCAAGAGTAAATCACTAGTAATATATGAAACTCTACTAAAGTATTAAACAATAACAACCATAAAACAAAATAATTTTGACAGGTCTCATGAAAAATTCATATTGCATTGTTCATATATTATAAGCTTATTACAAGTTTAGAGACTTGAGTTGTTGTCCCACGAGAACTCTTTGCCTAAGTAGCATTTATCATGGTTATTTTCATTAAAATTTAACTGTTATTTCAGCTCCGTCTCTATATACAAATTCATGCAAATAGGTACACCGGTGTGACAAAAAAAAACTAAATATTTTTTTGTATAAATATTAAATATTTTGAGTTAATATAAGAAAAATCTTTTGACACCTTCTTACATTTACGTGACTATTTGACATTTTAAATAAAACTTCTTAAATTTTAAAAAAAAATTGACATTTTACAAAAAACAAAATTTTTTTTCATCATGTCAAATCAAGTCACGTTTCTCCCGTGACCATGATCGCTGTAAAGCATTCGAGACGTCGGGAACCAAAAATCAAAATAAATCCGCAAAAAAATAGTATATATTTAAAATATATCTTTTGTTTGAAACATGTTACTTAAGAATAGGGTATTTTTCTAAACTATACTAATATTATACAGAGGTAAAGTTTGTAAGTTTGCGAGGTTGTAGGGGGTAATCTCTGGATGTACTGAACCGATTTAGATGAAATTTGGTAAAAAGATAGTTTGAGACCCTGAAAAGGACATAGGATACTTTTTATCCCGGAAATAATCCCTTAAGTGGGTGAAAATGGGGATGAAAGTTTGTATGGGGAATCAACCTAAGGACGAACCCGAGCGAAGCGAGGGTGAGTCGCTAGTAATTAATAAGTTATATGAACAAATGTTACCTTTTATATACATACTTCAAAAAGCTTAAGAAAAGACATTATAATTAAGCTTCTTTATAGAATAATATGTATTGCATGTTGAAAACCATTCATTTTTAATTTAATATTTTTTCCTATGGTAAGATCTTATTTTAATGGCGCATGAAAAGCAAGTTCCAATAAAATTAGCTAAACACGATCGTTACACTCGAAACAAGTGCTAACAATCGATAAGCACTTTGTTAAATTGCTTGAAAATACCGTAAATTAAGGACTTTTATTTTCTTAATATTTTTTTCGCTTTGTAATGTCAAGGTGTCCATATTAGAAGAAGTCAAGAATATGTTTTGTTTTTCGCTTATAGTCATTTTGACAATACAAAAATATTTAAAATGTGTGAAAAACAAAAACAAATCTATCGCACGCGGAACCATACATTTTTCCGGGTTGGAAATTAACTTAGCTATTCCAGAGTATATTCCATTTCTGTGTCAAATTTCATCCAAATTGGTTCAGCCATTCTAGCGTGATTGAGTAATTATTTTTATATTTTTATTCCTAAATCTATACATATAATAAAATTTTAACTGAGTCGAATCTGTACCTTAAATATTTTTTGGAAAATCTTGTTGAAATAGACTTTATTATCGATACAGAGACCGAATCTATAGTTTTTAGAATTTTTATCTGTCTGTCTGTCTGTGACCGCATCATGGAAAAATCACTGGAGGGATTTTGATGAAATTTGGTATGATGATAGTTGGTTATCCGAGTCAACATATAGGAAACTTTTACCGAGGAAAAATATCTCCCCCCTATATCGATAATAATGTCTATTTCAATAAGATTTTCCAAAAAATATTTACTGTACAGAGTCGGCTTAGTTATAATTTTATTATATACATAGATGTGAGACTCATCGGCTAGAAAAGCCAGCATTACTAGCTAAAACTCAATGGAACCCCGTCATAATTAGGCGTCGTAGGATCGCTTACGCGCGCACTCAGCCATGACGCCCCGACGTCTGGCCTATCAAGGCAAACCACACCAAGGGGTTGCTCTCACGACCCGATATGTATGTATGTATAATATGTAACAAATTAATTAAGAATACATAAAAATAAATCAACAAAAATTATATAATGCATGCAACCGTGTAAATACTGTTAAATATGTATTATCTTTATATATATGTACTAAATCTTTACTTTAGGGACTTTAAGATTAATCGCTATTTTGAAATATTAATGCAATGCCTGACTGACTAGTATATATACATATATATAATTTATTTAAAAGAGAAATTCTTGTATATTTATATCTTTATTTATTTATACCAGCGATCTCAGTAACGGCTCTAGCGATTTTGCTGAAATTTGGTATGTGGGCGCTTGCGGGGGCGAAAAATCGATCTAGATTAGTCTCATGTCCGGAAAAACGCGTGTTTTCGAGTTTTTATGAAGTTTTCTTTTTGCATTATTCCACGCAGAATATGGTCGATAATTTCTTACACTCGGTTGTAAGCATCGTGGTCAAGCGGTCAACGCGTAAGTTAGACAACACATATGTCCGGGATTGCATGCCAGTTGGAATACAAAGTTTTTTTACTTTTGTTGTAGTGCATTTATTCAAATGTTTAGTTTTCCGAACGAAAGAAAGAACTCCGAGCGAAGGTCGGTCGCCCAGGTACTATATATATCAGGTATTGAGCATACATATAAGTATGTAAATGGTTATTATCGTATATTCCTTGAATATATAAGTTTGATAGCTTTGAAATATTTCTTATTTTCTAAAATGCAGCCAATATACAGCACATGCATCGTCAATTTGTACGTGAAATGAATTTTACCTTCGAGACGCAACAGCTGTAGTCATGCATGTTTCAATATAACAAATATGAGGGACGCTTTAAAATTCAAAGGCTATAAATTTTCTGATCGAAATGTTTGTAAATCTATACATATAATAAAATTGTAACTAATCCGAATCTGTACATTAAATATTTTTTGGAAAATGTTATTGAAATAGACATTATTATCGATATAGAGGCCGAATCTATAGTTTTTAGAATTTTTGTCTATCTGTCTGTCTGTCTGTCTGTTTGTCCGTCTGTTACCGCATCACGGAAAAACCACTGGAGGGATTTTGATGAAGTTTTGTATGATGATAGCAGGTTATCCGGGTCAACATAGAATACTTTTTACTGCTGGAAAATATCTCATCTCTGAGAAATTTATATTAAACGTTAAAACGTAAATAGGGGCGAACTCGAGCGGAGCGAGGGTGGGTCGCTAGTATGTACAATATGATTCTAAATGTCACATTACTTTTCTAATGTTTCCTTACGATATAGGTAGTGAAAAATACGTTATTGTTTATTATTTTTCCTCCTTTGTCGTATCGTAGCTCTGTTCCTTATGCGAATTATACTAAAGTCATTTATAAATAAGGTCAACATTATTACCCTTCTCGGGAATCGAACCAGCGATTACATGCCACAAACATTGTGAGTCGGAAATTGCTATACATTGCTATGATTAACAATAAATATAACATAGAAAAAAAGCAGGAGTGGAGTAAAGGACTGATGCAGTATATTATGTATTATGTATTTAGTCATACCAAATACATACTTAATAGTTTCCTTGACAGTCTTTAAGAAAAATTACGATATTATTATTAAGGAAGTGACAATATGAATTAAAATATCAATTTTTTCTGAAAAATTTGTCATTTCGAATTGCCATTTTCTTCGGTGAGTGCGTAGATATTATTTAAATGCCAAAATAAACTTTGTATTTATAATTAACATCGTCTTCAAATCTTATCCTTCTTGCGCCAATTTGTAAAATGGCACAAACATACATACATATACCGAAAATATTTATTAGACTTATCTGTTTTATTCAGGTAAATATATTTTAAATTATTCTATATAACTCTTCTATATAACTCTTCTCACTCTATATAACTCTATATAACTCTTCGAGCTTCACTTCTCGTACATTGATGGCGCTATGTCAGAAACTTTTGTGAGCATTCTCATTAAAATCATAAGAATTTCATCACATTTTGGAGAATTACTAAAAATATAAAGATTCATTAAAATTTATATATTCAAACGTATATGTATAATTCAATGTAAAGCTAAATCCCACGAAGAGCTAACTTTGCAATCTAAGTTATTTACCAAATGTAAAGCACGAAATGCTTATGCTTAGAATTTGACTTATTTATAAGGGAGTTACTACATTTTAATACATTGCTTGGATCCAAAGCTAACGAATTTGATGTAAATAGTAAATTCTATAATGTACGAGACGTAATGCAATATTTGGGCTATTTTACTTTAGTATCTATTTTCGAAGACCAATCATGAATTATATTGTATAGACCGAGAGTCGTGTTTAAGATTATAATATACATTTGTAGCAAATATTTTTAAAATAAGCCCTTATTTTTCTAGTATTATAACAAATTTGCTTCTAAATACTTATTGTTTTTATTAAAATTTTGCTAAAGAGCTCTAACAATTTCAGATTTTCCTTTTTAATCCCTTCCCACTTTAAACCTACCTGTTTTTATTTAAGTAGATGCCCACACAAAGTATTTTCTTTTTCTTACTTTAACTGAACTTACTTTGACTGAAATAGTCGTAAGCTGCATTTATAACATTTTAAAACAAAAGGATAAAGACAACTTCTTATATTATTCATTTGAAATTTAAATATGTAATACATTTTTAAAAAGATATACTCGTAGATATAGCGCTCCCATATTCATTCGGGGGTCAATTTTAATGATTAACAGTTTTTATCCATAGTTACACTCGCGTGATAAGGATCCAATCTATATCTTTGCCAAATTTTATTGAAATCTGTTCAGCGGTTTAAGCTTGAAAGACACAGTTACTTTTACATGCAAATTAATATTAAATTATGCGAAAGTAACAGTCTGTCTGTCTGTTACGTTATTATGCCTAAACCACTGAACTAATTTTGATAAATCTCAATATAGTGATATATAAACAATAACCTTGGATAAGAACATACGTTTTATTTTAAAAACAAAACTTGAAGGGGGTGAAATAGGGGTTGAAATTTTGTATGGGAAACCAACTACTTTTACCGGTGGTAGGACTCTGTCAAGCCTGAGGAGTCCGACTGGATGGGTACCACCCCCTTATCTATTTCTGCCGCCAAGCAACAATGATTGAATTGTTGTGTTCCGGTTTGAAGAATAAGGTAGCCAGCGCAATTACAGGCTAGAGGCATATCATCTTAGTCCTCACAGTGATAATGTACCGGCGGTTCTGTATTTTTGTTAACTAAAACCTAAGTGCATGAACTAGGTAGGTGTTATGGGCGACAGGTACTGCTTTCCATCAGGTGGTCTGTCTGCTCGTTTGTCACTGAATCTCATAAAAAAAAAACAACTACCTAAAGTACGCTTACGATAAGATTTTTTTTTTTATATATTCAAAATGTACCTAGGAACGCACCTAAGCGAAACGAGGGGAAGTCCGTAGATTATAATATTATTACGGATAGACAAGGTATATGCACAAGCAAAGTCGCAAAAAGTAAGTAGTTAATTTATAATAAACGAAGCAAATAAATTTACATTAAAAAAATAAACAAATTATTATTCGAAGTAAAAACAAGCATTTATTAATGTCCCCTAGTCATTTATTTTCTTTGAAATAACTAATTTACGTGTCAAAATCGCAACCGATCCTTAGACTTATAATTTTTACTTAGAACAACTCGATCATCTTACTATGTAGCTTATATTGGAAGGTAACTTTGTTAGCTAAAACTGTACATGTTGATTTTGACATTTATGCGCTTGTAAAGTTTCATAGCTACGAGTAAGTTGGTAAGGTTACAAAATTGCGCTACACAGAACAATTGCATCTACCTAAAAGCAGTTTTGTGCAACAAAATTTACATTGTACGTGATAAGTTAGAAGTTATTTTTATTGAAACTATAAAGAATATAATTTTATTTTTCACCTATTGACGTCTATCGTTACCAATAGTGATATGAAATTTATATTCAAACTAGCGACTCACCCTTTACCCGTCCCGTTTTAACCTTTTCTCAGAGATGACATATTTTTTCGTAGTAAAAAGTATCCTATATGCTGACCAGGATAACCAGCTATCATCATACCAAATTTCATCGAAATCCCTCCAGTGGTTTTTGCGTGATGCGATAACAGACAGACAGACAGGCAGACAGTCAGACAAAAATTCTAAACAGTATAGATTCAGCCTCTGTATCAATAATAATGACTATTTCAATAAGATTTTCCAAAAAATATTTAATGTTAAAATTCGACTCAGTTACAATTTTATTATATGTACGCTATTTCTTGTCAGTCTAGTAGCTATCATGTACGACTGCAGATCTGAAGGTTCTGGGTTCAAGTCCCAAGTCGAGTCGGGATTAGTTATTGATTCTTTCAGGTTAGAAAGTCTTAGTAGCAGCTTGAAGTTGGGAGGTTAGCTGTATTTCACCCCCGTGCTTTGGAGAGAGAGCACGTAAAGCCGTCGATTCTGTGTCTGATTTCTCACCAACTTATAAGAGTGATAGGCATAATAATTAAATAAATAAATAAACATGTTGGGACATTAACACACAGCACCATCTAGTTCCATGGCAAGCTACGAGGCTTGTGTTATGGATACCAGATAGTTCATACATTACACATATATAAATTAAAATACATACATATTATAAATATAAACACCCATGACTGCAGTACAAACATTCGTGCTCATCACACAAATGAATGCCCCCAGCAGGACTCGAACCCGCAATCTCTGGCACAGCAAGCAGGGTCATTACAAACTGAACCAAATATATAATGTATTTGGCTCGAGTGGGATTTTCATCTGTGACTCAGCTTAAACTTTACCATTTTATATTCCAAATATAGCGCTGCACTTTTTTATTCATATTATACCGTGAGAAAGCCAATACAATTGTTTGCTCTATACGGAAATTAAATACGCGACTGCATTCACTTCATCACATATTGTATAAATATAATATGTTATGTATCGAAACCTGTAAAGAACAATATTGTAACTCAGTATTATTGAAAATAAAATTCTATTTCTCATATAACTTAAAGATAAAATGATACTATGCTGTTGTTCCTCGCAGGCCCACATTAAACACTAGCGACTCACCCTCGCTTCGTTCGGGTTAGTCAATAGGTCAGTTTTAACAGTTAGTATAGAATATATGCTATATACTATATGATATATAGCCTATAGCCTTCCTCAATAAACAGGCTATCTAATGCAAAAAAGAATTTTTCAAATCGGATTAGTAGTTCCTGAGATTAGCGCTTGCAAATAAGCTAACTCTGCCTCTTTACAATAATAAGTATAGATTAAGAGATAAATAATGCATGTAGTGTGAATAAAATAATTACATATACAAAACCTACTATACAGAAATTTTATTAAGATTAAGATTATAATATTCTGATGTATTTTTTTAAATGAAATTTACATAGAACTTTATCCTGTTTTAAAGTCGGTTAAATATAATCTAAATCCATTCTTCAAACCGGAATCAAACCTCGTCAAATTCGCTCGCTGAATCAAAGATTTAGTATAAATAAATCGGTAAAGACGTAACAAAGTACTTTTATCTTCTCTGTTTGTCAACCGATTTTCTTTTTTTATTTGTAGTCTTGTTTGTAATAGTAGCTATTTACGAGTTTTAGTGTCAACAATAAAAACTTTTCTAAAGAGTTTGTTTTATATATATATATATATATATATATATATATATATATATATGTATATATATATATATATATATGTATATATATGTATATATATTATCGATAATGATTATTGACTACTTTTAACCACTGGGCGATATAATAACCCTTGTTATTACAATACTTAATATACAAGCTATTAGTAAATCTCTCAACAAGATCTCCGATAGCATCAAGATACCTTAACGTAATACTCTCAAAAGTAAACTTCGACTCGTGAAAGCTCCTAGATTGAGTTGCATTTTCATAGTATATAGTATGGAAGGCATAATAAAGCTTTAAGCATTATGATATTATCATGAGTGGCCAATCCTAGCTTTATATACGTATAATAATATAATATACATATTAAATGTTTGCGTAGTGGAGAGTGCTTAACGGTATTACATCAAAAAATGGCACGTCTGAAGCATGCTTTATTTAATATATTTAAACGAGCTATTCTTGTATATGTATATCTTTATATCTTTATTTATTTATACCAGCGATCTCGGAAACGGCTCTAAAGATTTCGCTGAAATTTGGTATGTGGCGGCCTTCGGGGGCGAAAAATCGATCTAGATTAGTCTCATGTCTTGGAAAACGCGTGTTTTTGAGTTTTCATGCGGTTTTCTTTTGCGTAATTCTACGCAGAATATGGTCGATAATTTTTACACTCGGTTATAAGCATCGTGGTTAAACGGTCAAGGCGCAAGTTAGACAATAGTTTTTAGTTATGTTTTTTTTTTGCTGTATTTATTTAAGTTTTTAGTTTTTTTTTATCTAAAAAATACGATATAACAATAAAAACCCGAGCGAAGCTCGGTCGTCCAGGTACAATATCCTAATACAGTGCCAACACATGACAATCGACAGACAAAAGAGAAAAGAAACATTTACCAAAAAGTATTTCAAATTACAAGAAGTTTCGAAATTAACAAACAAGAACAATTAATCATAAATTGCCGTGTGTAAGAGTGAGAGAGGAACAAGACATTCAGATATGAAGTCTGCGAAGAAATATGAAAAAGTGAAGTCATGGTGAAAGTGTAACCAGCAGTGAAAAATAGTGATCAGCTGGATTTTGTCAGAACTGTGCATATACTGCGTGTGTTGGTAAATCGCCATAGATAACTTTTATGTTATATAAATAATAAAACATCAATAATGGAAAAGACGTACTTTAATTTCCAATGCCCGAACTCGCAGAACATAACAATATTATTACATTAATATTGTATACTTAAAAGACATCAAAGTTATAAATATACTTAACTAGCGACTCACCCTCGCTTCGCTTCGGGTTCGTCTCTAAACAAAAACAAATCTATCCCACGGCAACCGTTTATTTTTCCGGGATGATATATAGCCTATAGCCTTCCTCAGTTAACGGGCTATCTAATGCAAAAAGAATTTTTCAAATCGGAATAGTAGTTTCTGTCAGTAACTCTTCAGCTTTATAATATTAGTAAAGATTACATATACAAAAAAATGCACTTAATTATTATAAATCAAATCATGTCTGCATAGAATTGTGGCAAGCATGTTAGCTACATTTCCCTGCTGAATGGTAATGCCGATTCTTTGGGCGAAAAATGTGGCATTTCTCCTGTCACCAGTGATGATGATGTTCTCCTGACCGATTCCGGCCACGGCGGCCAATCTCATTGAGACTAGCCAACTGCGCAGGAGATATTATAGTGCACAAGTGTACGCGCAGACACAAGTGCACTCTCTATTCCTGTCACTCTCATACTCCAGTGGGACGACTACTCGACACGACCGGTGAGAGTGAAGGCGCAGGACCGACGGCTTTACGTGCTCTCCGAGGCACGGGGGTGAAACACCGCCAACTTCCCAACTCCGGGCTGTTACTGAGGCTTACTATACAGAAAGACTCAATAACTAAACTTGGCCCGACCCGGGACTCGAACCCAGGACCTCAGGATGTGCAGCCGTACATGCTAGCCACTACACCACCGAGGCAGTTAGTGTCACCAGTACAGGTGATAAGACCAGGTGTTATGTCTTTAGGAAATGTTTAGCATTTCGACTCTATGAGCCAAGGGTTTCTGTAGAAACCCTTGGCTGTAGCAAATGGTATAAATTCATTTATACACGAAATGTCTTCCAAATCTGTCGAGTTGTATCAAAGAAAAGGGTACATATATAAATTTTCACTTTATAATAATAAACTGAGAGTGATTTATTTTTAAGTAAACTGCTTATCTATATCTACGTATAATGAAATTGTAACTGATCGCTGTCTGTACATGGAAGATATTTGAGAAAAACTATAATAAAATAAAACTATAATATAAGTCTTTATTATCGCAATAGAACCCAAAACAATGATTTTTAGAATTTTTGTCTGTTCGTCTGTTTATCTATTTGTCCGTTTGTGCGTTTTTGCGCGCTAATCTTAGAAAGAGCTTAACCGATTCGGATGCGGTTTTCACTAATGCATTGTGGTAAACTTCATTTAACATTTAGTATTTGTTTTATTTCAATCGGTTCATAAATAAAAAAATTATGTCAATTTAAAGAATCACCTAGGGACGAACCCGAGCAAAGCGAGGTTGAGTCGCTAGTTTATACATACACTACTAAGTTAATTTCATCAATTTTTAAAGAGCACAACACGTACAAATCTATGTTAATACTGACTGACATAATGTTCTAATTTAAGTGTTTTGTGCTTCCCAAAGGATACATTTCGTGAGCAAGCTTTTCCCGATCTGCCCCTGGGGATCTTTTTCATGATTGTTTCACATAAATTGAATTAGTAACATGTATTTACCGACATCGTTATTAGTAAAATAAAGTTTACAGAATTCTTTTTTTTTACAATATTTTTAACATTGAATAAAACTTTTTGAATTTTTCATGTATATTGCTTGTAACAACTACATAATAACCTTTTAAGACGTCTAAAATTTTAGCCTCTCCCGTGACCACGATTGTTGTAAAGCATTCTTTCGTCGGGAACCAAAAATAAAAATTACTCCACGAAAAAATTTGGAAAGATAGTTTATATAAAACATAAGTAGGTTTTTTTTAATATACAGCTCTGTTATTAATTAGTATATGAATGGATAATGAGCGAGTTGAAATGAATAACAAGTGAGATGAATAAAAGAGATGTTGAAACATAATTAGCTTTATAATTTTATGGATTTTATTAATATTATATTTTTTTTACATTTCACGTAACATAAAATATTCTGCTACAGGTTAAGGAAAAACTTACCAGAATATAGAATACAAATATCTACAATCCATGTAGCCAATAGAAAACTAAAAAAAAGAAATGAAAATATCTTATTCTGTCATAACGAATTCATTGCAATAGTTTTGACGTCATTAACCATAACAAGAGAATTGAATTGAATTGAAGTCATTAATAAGAAAATTCAATTGAATTGAATTATCGTTTCATTACATTCTGTAGTGTTCTATTAGCGATGACGGTTGTAGAACGTCATCGTGTCTAGTCTGGCTTTGTTAATGAAGACCGCATTAATCACTCGATTACTCTTAATACAAATGAAACTTAATTGCTTTTGTCTGATCTCAAGTTTTACGATGCTAGTAAACTTTTTTCTAGATTATTAGTATTCTAGATTAGTACATTTCAAAATTAATATTACTATATAAATATATAGCAACGAATCCTCACTTCTCTCGGGTTCATCTATATGTTTATATAATATTATTCATACAAAAATACTTAAATCGCGATTAAATTATGAGGGGTGGGGGTAAGAGGGTGAAAAATACTTAACGACCTCTTATACCTACCAAATATAAAAAAAAAATCGGTCGAGCCATTTCGGGGGAGTGCGACCACAAACACAGTGACACGAGATATTTACACATTACAATTTTTGTTTAATTAAAAACTTCTTTTGTTTGTTAGATCTTCTTGCATAGCTATGAACAGACAGGGCATACTTTTACTCCCTTTTGTTATTTTTATCTTATCTATAATATATCATTATTAAATATAATAAAGTTGTAACTAAGTCGAATCTGTACATTAAATATTTTTTGGAAAGTCTTATTGAAGTAGATATTATTATCGATACAGAAGCCAAAACTATAGTTTTTAGAATTTTTGTCTGTCTGTCTATCTGTTTGTCTGTTACCGAATCACGAGAAAACCACTTGAATTTTTTTTATGTTTAGTATGATGATAGCTGGTTATCCGGATCAACATATAGGATACTTTTTACTGCTGGAAAATATCTCATTTCTGAGAAATCTATCCCAAATGCTAAAACGCAATTATATATTCAATATTGCTATCAATATTTAAAAGTAAAAGTTGAAAAAGTCCGTTGTACAAAATTACTTAGATAAGAGTCAATGGTGTATAATATATAAAAATAATAATAATAATAATACAAATTGCTCCTGTCATTCTAGATAGAGATTCTAATGATTGCATATCACATACTTATCTGAAAGCTACACAACACTTCCAAGTTGCTCCAACACGTGTAAGACTTCCAAGTTAGTTATTCAGTCATAACTTACCTAAGCTAAGAATCTCTTTCTAAATTATTGTTTTATATAGCATATAAAATATTGAATTAACCTTTGATATTTAATAAATCTTCAACGTAAATTGTATGAAAACTAGATAACTTTTATGGGCAAAAGATTAGTACTAAATTTAACGACCACTCAAGAGTTTTATAACTTGGTTCTCTGATGTCATACTTAAGTGAAACATACCTACTTGTAGGTATCTCGGTACTTTAAAGTACACGTAGTTTACGGGAAAAACATTTTACGTGGTACATTAAGTTTCGGTACTAACACTAACAGGACAGACAGACATAAAATATAAACGCTAATGAAATTTTTTATTTCCTTCTTATTTAGATAATTCATTGCAAATAAAATATATTAGCAATACTTACATAACTCTTCTTTTTTCTTAAAAAAAATAGTTTCGTCTAACTCTTACTCTATTTCGAACTGAGAATCGAACCTGCTCCTCCAGTAATAAGCATTGTGAATCAGAAATAATAACGCGTTTTATCTAATTAATCTTTGAAAGTGACATGAAAGTAAAAGAGTATTACAAAGTCGAAAATTAGTCGTTTTAACGAGCACACAAATGTAGTAATTAAAGGCCAATTATTACAAACGAATATCGTGGAGAAAACGCTTGGAATGGTGGACGTTGATTTTTTTTTAGGTAAAATATGTTCACAGATAGTTTGAAATGATATAAAAGCAAAAGTAGAAGTCATAATTTTGAAAATTTGGCTCCTTGCCCGTCTACCTGTTTATAATGCACGATATTTTTTTTTTGTTTTTCGTATAAATAAAATTAATTACATTTATTAATTACTAGCGACTCACCCTCGTTTCGCTCGGTTTCGTCCCTAGGTACATTTTAACGGTAAGTAAGAAATACAATTCTTTGAATTTCTCGGCTTTTCTGTACTATAATATGCACGTATTATACCGGTGGTAGGACTCTGTCAAGCCTGAGGAGTCCGACTGGATGGGTACCACCCCCTTATCTATTTCTGCCGCCAAGCAACAATGATTGCATTGTTGTGTTCCGGTATGAAGGATAAGGTAGCCAGCGCAATTACAGGCAAGAGGGATATCATCTTAGTCCTCACAGTGACAACGCACCTGTGGCTCTGCATTTTTGTTACTTAAAACCTAAGTGCATGAACCGTAGGTGTTATGGGCGACAGGTACTGCTTTCCATCAGGTGGTCTGTCTGCTCGTTTGTCACTGAATCGCATAAAAAAAACTTATTATACATATAAACCTTCCTCTTGAATCACTCTATCTATTGAAAAAACCGTATCAAAATCTGTTGCGTAGTTTTAAAGATCTAAGCATACATAGGGACAGACAGACAGCGGGAAGCGACTTTGTATTATACTATGTAGTGATTAACTGTTAGAAGCTAAATTTTAATTTTTTATTTATTATTTATAGCGTTTGCCCGCGACTTTACTCATACTATTATTTGATATAATACAGCGTATTTAAAGATAGAAGGCAATTTGCTTTAATTTCAAAAATTATACACGAATTTTCATCATTTTCAGCCAAAACGCAGTTGATGTCAGAAAAGTACAATTTATAGCCATAAATAAATGACAACGGCGCAATTAATATTGTTATGGTATATTTTCATGCCTTCTAAGTATAAAAGCCATTTTGCTAACGAACTTAGCTACTGTGAAGCTTTTAGATCTTCTAGTAAAGTACTTCCATATTCAATTTTCGCATGCCATGTCTAAGGTAGTTTAGTTAAGATGACCTTAAGACTGGTATAATACAGGGCTTATCGAAACCGTGTTATGTATTACATTCGAATCCAATATAGATCTATAAATTAATAGAACTAAGAAGGTTTTACATAACCATATTAATTAAAACATGTGTGTTCATAATATTATAATATAATTGCCTCGGTAGTGTAGTCGTTAGCATGTACGACTGCTTACCCGGAGGTCCTGGGTTCGAGTTCCAGTCGGGCCAAGTTTAGTTATTGAGTCTTTCTGTATAAGCCTATGAGTAACAGCCCGGAGTTGGGAAGTTGGCGGTGTTTCACCCCCGTACCTCGGAGAGCACGTAAAGCGGTCGGTCCTGCCGGAATCGGTCAGGAGATTTTATTATTTGTAATATATAGTATACCCTAATATAAGATACATAATAAAGTTAATAAGCAAATATATACTTCAACTACAACTTCAAAATGGAGGAGATATATTCGCTAATTTATTGAGAATTGGTTTTCATTTTTTTTTTTATTTCAAATTAAAAAAAAAAACACCCTTTAGGGATGGAAAAATACTTTTAGTAAGTTAGATATGTAATTTTTATAATAAATATTTTGTTTGGGGAATATAAGATAGCAATTAATTTCATGACAAGCACGTTGTATTTTTTATACAGTTGTAATTTTTTTTTATTTTTTCATGCTTTTGAAAATTACTTTTCATTTCTTTCACTTTTTAGCCGAACTTTATATTATAAATGCGAAAGTTACTCTATCTGTTTGTCTGTTGATTTAGATAGAATTTGGTACGAAGACAGATTGAGATACTGGGAAAAATATAGGAGAGGTTTATTCCCGGAAATCATCCCTTAAAGGCGTAAAGAGGTGGATGGAATTGTGTTTGGGGAATCAATAATTTCTGAAGTAAGATCTTATAGACCTTACTATTTATATAAAACTGATCATATATCTTATGTAATACAATAAGTAGTTTATCTGTTCTATCCTTTTTTTTTTCTTTATTTTATGAGATTCAGGGACAAACGAGCAGACAGACCACCTGATGGAAAGCAGTACCTGTCGCCCATAACACCAATAGTTCATGCACTTAGGTTTTAGGTAACAAAAATACAGAACCGCCGGTACGTTATCACTGTGAGGACTAAGATCATATGCCTCTAGCTTGTAATTGCGCTGGCTATCTTATCCTTCAAACCGGAACACAACAATGCAATCATTGTTGCTTGGCGGGAGAAATAGATAAGGGGGTGGTACCCATTCAGTCGGACTCCTCAGGCTTGACAGTTTGACAGAGTTGTTTCAACCCGAGCGAAGCAAGGATTAATCGCTAGTCTTCTATATAATTTGGAAGTATGATAGTATAAAGACATTATTTTCATTCATTCAAACTAATTAGATCTTAAATTTACAAAAATAAATTTATAATTTTTTTAGGGTTCATTTTAAATTTCGTAGACGTTAACAAAGGAATTTTTCAATTTGCTTGAGCATAGTTTGACGCAGTGATGACAAAAATTCATTCATTTTAAGCATTGTTTGTATAAAAGTGTAATTTTGAGGTATTTCTTTATAGAATGTCTTAAGTATTTACTCAAGTAAAATCATTGCAATTAACAATGTATTTTGGCGAACTTCTATACTATTAATATATTCTAATCATAAATCTATATAGATAAATAAAATTGGAGTGTCTGTTTGTAATATTAAAATAATCGCTTTTTAATAAATGCATATGGATGTATACACGGTACATATACCAAAACAACATTTTTTTTAATTTTTGTCTGTCTGTCTGTCTGTCTGTTTGTCTGTCTGTTTGTTCCGGCTAATCTCCGGAACGGCTGAACCGATTTTGACGGGACTTTCACTGGCAGATAGCTGTGTGTTAAAAAGAGTAACTTAGGCTACTTATATTTTAAAAAAAGAGTTAGGGTTCCGCGAAAAAAATTTAAAACCCATGAAATTGTGAACAAAACCCGTGTACGGCGTACGCACCCGAGCGAAGCGAGGGTAAATCGCTATATAATTTAATTGCATGTCTTAGGAGTAGCAAGCTACTATTTATGTATAAACATAGCTAACCGTGAAAACGTACTAAGGGACGAACGCGAACGAAGCGAGCGTGAGTCGCTAGTAGTAGAATAAAAGTAAATAACAACTTATAATATAACGACACGTTTGTCTCAATTTGTAGTGATCCTACATACCGTGCCAGTGGTCGCGAGTTCAAAACCCGCTGGAGGCATTCATTTACGTGATGAATACTAATGTTTGTACTCCAGTCATGGGTACATATATTTATAATATGTATATATTTAAAGTTATATATGTGTAGCTGTGCTAAGCACTTCTTAAAAAACATAACTCCTCGTCTTATTGCCTCTACTGGTGACAGAAGAGCTGGCGCATTTTTTGCCCAAAGAATCGGCATTACCATTTAGCGGAGGAATGCGGCTAGCATTCTTGCCACTATTCCACGCGGACATGACTTGTACAGTAATAACTAAGTGTACATTTGTTTTGTATATATAACATATAATAAAATTCTAACTTAATCAAATCTGTACTGTGTAATAGTTACTATTATCGATATAGAGACCGAATATATAGTTTTTAGAATTTTTTGTCCGTTTGTCTGTCTATCTAGGAACGCATCACAGGAATCAGGATCAGGAAACTTGGTATAATTATAGCTGGTTATCCTGGTCAACATATACTTTTATCGCGGGAAAATATCTCATCTCTGAGAAAACTAGACTAACCGTTAAAATGTACCTAGGGACGAACTTGAGCAAAACGAGGGTGAGTCGCTAGTATGATATAAAAGCTTGCTTTTAAAAATGTTTTATTTTTATATTAATTTATTCTATTACCTAATACTCAATGTTTTTCTTATTATCTATTATAGAATTAAAATGTATATTAAGAGTAATTACAATAAAATCGATAATATTTAATTTTGTATTATGCATATTTTTACGTGGAATAGAAAGCAGAAGTTTCACCAACTTTAAAAAAAGAATGAGGTTCTACGAGTATGTTTGTCTGTATGTATTTGTAAAGCAAGTTTTTATTCGATTATTTATAACATCGAAGAACTTTTAACTTACAAAGTATTCATACTTACTAAAAGCACATTTAATACTTTGACAGATGGAAATAAAACTTCGATAGAATTTCATTAGACATTTCATATAAGATTAAATATAACTCAATATTTATATAAAATATAATTATATCATATTCATTCCTTTCATTTTTCAACCTAAATCGGTCATCGACCAGCAAATTTTGTTTGCATGACTTTGTTTTGTTAACGTTTATCTTGTCAAGGGTATTGAAGTTGTGTACTCTACCAACTTTGACAGCATTCTGAGTAAAGTTTTAAAGTAAATTGCGAATTTGTAACATTCTTATAAAATATGTAATGTATGTAAATTCAAATATTACTCGGGTATATATATAAGTTTCTAGCGTAAATTTTACTAAAAATAATATTTTTTTTGGTATACGCTATTTAGTATTCGGTTTTGAGTCTATTTTCAGGCTCTCGCCAACAATTGATGAAATTTTGCTTTCATAGGTTTTCCATTTTTTTATTTATTAAATAATTTGACGTTAAATAGAGCTTTGCTGAACTTTTTATTATATTTTATTTTATATTTACCTTTTAAAATATAAGAAACATCATAAATTAATTAAAAGGCTAAAAATATTGCCAATAAGCAGAGTTTATATAATGAGGATAAAAAGGGGCTTTTTTAACCTTGGGTAATGCATTTACGAGTACGCATACCACCTGCTTACATACACCAGTATCTATTAAAACCCAACAGAATGACTGTCTTAGCACCTCCTCGTTAATTTCTAAGAAATCAATTGTTAACTGGCACACCGATGTGCCACTCTCGACAGGTTAATGGGACGTCGCATTATTGCTTACACACTCAACCACGCCCCGAAGTCAGATCTGTTGGAGCAGACCATACAACGAAGAAGTTGCTCCTACGGTCCACTCTTCTATCAGAGAAGTACCAGGAGCAACCCGCATGGCACACTGCCCACCGAAGTGGGCTACCTCCCAGTTCATTTCTTGGCTTCGATCCTTCGGCTGGACTGCCATACTCTAATGACCACCACGACTAAGTGAACGCCCGTTTGGGGATGAAAATAGGCCCTGGAATTACTCAAATTAAAACAAAAAACCTCAAAAAAAATTCACCTGAATAGAATAGAATATTAAGCTGGGAAAATCTATTCATAGAATTCTCTATGTTATAAAATATAGAGCTTAATACTCATTACAAATCCACTATAATGGTTCAAATTAAATATTCAAGCATGTAAGTAACATGCCTCAATCTAAAGCAAAATCACTAAAAGCTACCAAAACTTTAACGTATTGAACTTAGAAAGCAAATGGAAAGCTCGTGAAATCAAGTATTTTAAATAATTATGAAATAGTGAAGATTTTTTTTAATAATGAAACAAATATAATAGTAGTCAGACTTAATATTATTAATATAAAAAGTTTAGATGGTTGTTTAAATATTTGTTACGGCTACTGGAAGAACGGCTAAGCAGGACTGGATGAAATTTGGCACAAAGATAGATTATAGTCTGGTTTAGCACATAGGTTACTTTTTAATCCGGAAAAATGTATGGTTTCATTGGATAAAGGAGAATGGGCAATTTTGTATGGGATCCGTCCCCAGAGTGTATCAAGTTGAGACATATGTCATTTTAAAGATCAGAAGAATAGCTTCAATTTATTGTATGACACCAACACTGAGACTCATGCAGGGAAAGAACTATGAATAATTTAATTTTATTAAATTCGTGAAAGCAAAACAGTATGATTTAGATTGTACAATATTTTCATACATATTATTTTATATCGTACCGTGCCATCAGTGTTTCCACACCTTCGCACATATTGCGATTTTTGCAGCCCTGTACAGGATAGCCGAATGAATAAATGAGGAAGAATTGAGCAGGTTAAGATGGGACATTATAGGGTTATTGAAAGTTCGAAGAGAAAGGAACAACTTGTTAACGCTCAAATCTGGTAACCTATTCTATTTCCGGGTGATCAATAGTCCCAAGGTGAAGGAGTCCCTCAAGGCGGACCGATAACTTGGTCAAGAACGCTGAAGCCCACTGGATACGTATGACACAAGACCAGCATTCGTAAAAATCTTTGGGGAAGGCTTATATCAGCAGTGGATGTGTTTCAGTTGGAATGACGTTACAAACTAGCCACAGTCAAAGTAAAAAAATCAAGTCCTTTGAGTGTTTTGTCAATTTCTGTAAATACAAGGAAATGTATGAAAAAGTGTGAATAACCTAAAAGTTATCTTATCTTCATTAAATAAAATAATTCATAGTTCTTCCATCATCCATGCAACTGTCTCACTTTTAGCGACATACAATGAAATATAGCTATTATTATGACCTTTAAAGTGATGTACATACGTCATACTGTTCTAGACTCATGGGTTTAATAAAATTAAATGATTCCTAGTTCTTTCCCTGCACGAGTCTCAGTGTTGGTGTCTTATAATAAATTGAAGCTATTCTTCTGCTCTTCAAAATGACATATGTCTCAACTTGATACACTCTGGGGACGGAATGCCCATTGTCCTTTATCTTTGTTTTTCTAGTTAATTATTAATTAAATTAACAATATGTTATACCATTTTATTAGACTTTATATTCTAGACACGTGTAAAATTTCCATACCACATTGATACCAGAATATCTTGTAATTAAGCGCAATCAATTACATTTGCAAAGTGTATCAGATTTCCATACATACGAGTATGAATGTCGGCTATTTCTACCGTATTTCATTTCATTCCTTGCGAAGTGGACTATTAATTTACATGCTTTAATCGTTTCAGCTAAAGTTTAAAAATGACATTTTATTTTTAGAATAGTATCAGTAAAAATGAGCCAAGTGCGAATTGAAATAGTGTATCGGGTTCCATATAAATACGTTTATTATATTTGTGCAATTTACCTATCCCTAAATACATATAAGTATATAAGGAATTGTAGGCAGTGGTAGGCCAATGGTAATGCACTCGCTTGGGAAACCTTGCAAGGGAACATCGCTTGTATCTAATAAATATTTCTAATAAATAAAATTACTTTTATCCTGAAAGCACAGATCTTAGACTAATAAGCTTACATATAATATTTAGCCCTGTCACACTGCTGGGCACGGGCCTCTTTTCAGTACGAGAGGAGTCAGGCTATAGCCCACCACGCTGGTCAAGTGGCCAAACCTGCTAGGTTCTCTCAGACGTGCAGGTTTCTCCACGATGTTTTCGTTCACCGTAAGGCAAGTGGTAATCATGTTAGAAATGATTCGCACATGAAAATATCAGAGGTGCGAGACCCGAGATTTGAACCCGCTTCATTCGGTTTCTCAAGCGAGCGCGTTACCGTTGGGCTACCACTACCGCTTTAACAACATATATGGTTTAACAACATATAACATATGATTATGTTTATTTTATATAATATACGCAGGCGTGTGAAATAGAGACGTGAATTTATGTAATATATAAATCACTCTAAATTGCAACGCGTCTTCAATTTTGAGGGGTCTTGATTTACGACTTTTTTCCTAGATTATTTTCTTATATTTCCCATTTGTCATATATTATTCTGCTTTAGCGAAGTTGATATTGTACTATTTTTTCTGTACTGTAGTCTTTCCGCTATAAAGAACTACATACGTCTATAATTTGTAGTAACCGGAAATACAATAAAAGCGCTTACACATCGACTTTTATTATAAGTATTAAAATTACAGAAAGCCTATATGCCACCTTTTGACATATCCATTACTTTGTTTATTCATAATTAATTCCATTCTGTTCTTAAAATTTTATCGTAAATCTCTTTTTATTCTAAAAATATAATTTCACGTGTACTTATAATCTCGCATACGCACTGACATGATGGCCATGTAGATCTGAGGGCAAAAATTAAGGCTATATATATATATATATATATATATATATATATATATATATAGCCTTAATTTTTTCTATAATACTATGTATATATAATACTATATATATATATATATATAGCCTTAATTTTTTGTGACTAATTAAGGCTATATATATATAGAACTTAATATAACTTGGTTTATTTCAAAACTACATTCAATTTGAACCAGTAGTTTAAAAACTATTAGGTAAACTTTGTTGTTAGTAGGTTATATTGTCGTGTGCGATAGCCAAGTCATTCTATTAATTAAAGAAATAAATATATCTTATATTGATAAATGGTTACAATAAAATGTTGTTACTTAACTAATTGGGTAACTATTTATGACAAAGTTGTTGGATAGATGCTGCCATACAAAGGTACTGAATAAATTAACCGACTTGGTTTTACATTATATCTCATAACTTTTTGCGGTAGAAAATATGCGTTGCGAGACTTGTTTTTTTTACATGTAGCGTTATTGATGGGATTAAGTATACTATAGTGATTTCTTTAGTTATCAGCTGATCCAAGTTTACACTACTAAATAAAGTAGTAGTCATAAACATATAGTACTAGAGACTCACCCTCGCTCCGCTCGGGTTTGTCACTACTTACGTTTTAACGTTTAATATAGATTTCTCAGAGATGAGATATTTTCCCGCAGTAAAAAGTATCCTATATGTTGATCCGAATAACTAGCTATTATCATACCAAATTTCATCAAAATCCCTCCAGCAGTTTTTTTGTGATGCGGTAGCAGACAGACAGACAGACAAAAATTCTAAAAACTATAGATTCGGTATCGGTATCGATAATAAAGTCTGTTTCAATAAGATTTTCCAAAAAGTATTAATGTACAGATTCGGCTTAGTTACAATTTTATTATATGTATTGATGATATCTATACACATGCATGTAACATTTACGATTTTCTATTTCTTATGAAAAAAACACTCTTATCAAACTGTGATGTATGTGGATATATGAAGATGTTTATCATTTATTAATGGGATGTGTCTGGTACGACAAACAAAAAAAACCTAATTAAAGCATTGAATCTTAATAGTTTCGATATAGGTAATTTTAACACCATTTTATCCGTCCCTACTTCTGAAGAGGCCAAGATAGTATACAATTTTGTTAGGATTCGGTTTATGTAACTACATAGATTAAGGTATGATAGGGCTGGCATATTTTTGAAATAAAAGCCTTTAAAAAAATAATTAAAAAAACAAAAAAATACGCTTTTCTCTTTGAACTGTCAGGCTAATAAAACATTATCCTATTACCCGGTATAACTCGCGCGTACTACATTGAACGTAGATACTCGTATGTCAGAAAAAGTTGAATAATCCTAGAAGCCACTAAACGAAAGAATTGAATTGAAATTTGAATAAAGTAAGAGCACATATATTATGTACGTAGGCACTAGTTAGTGATAGCCCAGTGGTAACGCGTTCGCGGGAAACCGACTGAAGCGGATTCAAATCCCGGGTCTCGCGCCTCTAATATTTTCATGTGCGATTAATTTCCAACATAATTATCGCTTGTCTAACGGTAAAGAAAAACTTAGCAAGAATAATTTAGCAAGTTTTCAAAAGACATGTGAAATCCATCAAACAGCGCTGATCTCCTTTATATTGAAGGGAGATCCGTGTCCGGCAGTGGACGGTAATAAGGACTGAGTACAAATATATGTAGGATTAGAGAATACAAATAAAAGCAATTAATAACTCACCGACTATATATTATATTCAAAGTTACAGATAATAATGTTCACGCGTATCGTAGTGTCGCCATTATGAAAAAACATCCTTCTTTTCTTTTATTCATCTTTCATTCTATTCCATACGTAAAATTATATCATACCTCTTCTTTTATTCTTAAAATATCGCTCATCTCGCAAATCCCACATATATATACTATGTTATATCAAGCACTTATTATGTAATATTGAAGTTTTACGAGCTTTAAGCTCAAGAAAAAATATAGTGAAATTCAATCTTAACCGTAATAAAAATATAAAACATTCATATTAATTAATATAATTATACATTTTTGTACTATTGTTGGTAGTAATTCCCCATTGAATCTCATTACGAAAATGAGTCAGGTCTATTGTCACCAAAAGAGACGATAAGACGAAGTGTTATGTTATTAGGAAATTTTTAACACTTAGTTTATATGGAACCAAGTTTGCACTGCAAAAAGTAAACACGCAAAATTTAGACTAGGCTTAGTTACGTAACTTATTAGTTCAGCCTTTTTAGCCGTGATTCATAGAGTGTATGCCTTCCCAGACATGAGACTGGGGTGATATGTCAACGAATACGTTATGATTTTACGTGAGATATCTTCTTGAGCTAAATCCTAAAATTTCAACTTCTTATTAAAAAAACTTATCATCCCTTTGATAATATTTTTATAGAGATCAAAGATGCTTGCAAGAAATAAATGTAAGATTAACCTCAAGACTAATACTATAAATGTGAAAGTAAATGTGTGTGTCTGTCTCTTTGCTTGTTTCTTACGTTTTCATACCTAAATCACTGAACCAATTTTGATAATTTTTGTATTAAGATAGATTGAGTATTGGAATTGGACAGAGGCTACCTTTTGTTGCCAAGATAAAATTTAAGAGACCACTTAAACTACTTAAATGTAAAATTTAAATATACTATGTAACAAAGTATTCCCCATAATACAAGCATACTAGCGACTTACCCTCGTTTCGCTTCGGGTTCGTCCCTAGACAAAAACAAATCTATCCCACAGGAACCGTACATTTTTTCGGCATGATATATAGCCTATAGCCTTCCTCAGTTAACGGGCTATCTAAAAAAAAATTTTCAAATCGGATTAGTAGTTCAAGAGATTAGCGCGTTCAACCAAACAAACAAACAAACTCTTTAGCTTTATAATATTAGTATATCTTATACTAACTCATTATTATTGAATTTATAATATTATTGAATACAATTCAATTCTTTTATTTCGTGGCTTCCTAAAATATTATTAACAAATATTAAAAATATTAAAAAAAAAAGTTGAGTTTAATTTAAATTTAAAAATTGATTTAAAAATACTTGTAAAAGTATATTAGAACAATTGATATAGAAACATAGATACACATTTCCTTTGAATTATCTCTTCAAAAAGTGGCGTCGACATATATGGAATAAAAAAAAATACTCAAAAATCGACAGTTCTAATTTTCTACACATAAATTCGAACTTAGGCACACCACATAAAAACCTTTTTTTAAATGTAACAAGGTGCATTTTAATGTTGTCCTCCGAAAAATAGTGAACATTAGAGATTTGAAAAAAATAAATAAAAGCTTAGAATAAAAGCTAATTCTTTTTATTCAACGAAATCTATCATACAGAAAACTACATATACGTATTGGAAAAACCTCATTTTATCCAAAGTTGGCAATGAATAATTAACATGCCATACCATGCTACAACACTCGTTTGAACATTTAAAAAAATAAAACAATTCATCGCAAACTATTACTGAAAAAACTCAAAAACAATGTTCAATGCTCTGAAATGAAAATACTTTTCAAGTAAGTTTAAAAGCTCGATTCTGCGCGGGAAAGCTTCAGTTAGTATACAGACAGCCTGAGGGTCGGGCGGATCTACCCTTTGAGCGTCGTGAAATTACGAATTCTGTGAACATTTCGAGTGTTGTGTAGTATTACAGTATGGTGTAAGTTTTCTGTGAGCTTTTATTGGGTAAGTTTTAAAACTTTAGCTAATATTAATACAGTTTTTATAAGCTTTTGTCAGAAAATAAAAATAAAAAGTTTTAAATAATTCTTACTTTTTTTGTGTTTATTCAAGAATATTAGTATTGTTTTATAATTATTTATTGTTATTTATATTACCTATATAAACCTGTGAGTAAATTTTTATAATGTTTAATATAAAATATGCAAAAATTGTACAAAATTATCGTTTATAATAAACTATTTATGATCTTTCTTTAAAAAAAACACGTAAAAAGTTGTTTATTTAATTATTGTAAATATTATTATTTTCGTAACTATCCAAAAAAAAATTTTAAACATTGGACATGAAAAATAAATAAATAAGTATAATATAATTTATCAATAAATTAAAATAATAAAATCATTTTGTAAAACAATTTTTGACATTCGCAATAGAGTATAAGTACGTAGTCAAAACCCAAAAGGTTACAAAAATAATATGCATATGAATTCATTATTTATTTCATAGTACATTAGCAAAATATTAATTTTACATCTTTTTTGATAATCACAATATTTGTAATAATAATAATAATTTTACCCTTTCTAAGCCCACTGCTGGGACTTATTGCCCAATTCGGTCATAATCTATGTTATAATAATGCACATATGCTTATAACTAAATTTAACTGTGCTTACTGCATAAATTACTTTTACAGTTCAGTAAAAGTTTTTACAGTTAATATAAAATTCTGTTTAGAACTGAAAAATTTGGAAAGCTTTGAAATTAGAGGCGACATTCATAAAACTTTGAATTACCACGATTTGATCCAAAAAGAGAGGCAATGTTTTTTTTTTATTTAGACAAATGCGGTAGTACCTATGTGTTTTCTCTTTGCGGATGATATATAAACTAAAATTGCTAGTTTTTTATTCGAATTTCATTGTTTTTATTCTACATTTGCATCCCCTTTTTCGGTTAATTATTAATAAATAAATAAATATGTTAGAACATTATCTCACATCACCATCTGGTTCCATGGTAAGCTACGAGGCTTGGATTATGGATACTAGATACACTACAAATACTCGTATATAACATATAACATAAATATAAATATTATAAATATATACACCTATGACTGGAGTACAAGCATTCGTGCTCATTACACAAATGAGTGCCCCTAGCGGGACTCAAACCCGCGACCACTGGCACAGTGAGTAGGATCACTACAAACTGAGCTTATAATAATTTACATAGTGGTTAATAAGTATTAATATTACCTATAATCATATGTATGTGTACGTATTTATGGGAAACACTAAACAGTATATATTAAGATATAAAATAATATAATAATATTATTTCGGCTCTTTGTCTATCATTGGTTTATATTCAGAGTTTCAAGAATCACAATTTAAAAACGCACTGTTATATAAATAAAAATGAATCACTGAAATGTATGTATGTACGCGCATAACTTCTGATCGACTGCACCAAATTGAATAATTTTTTTGTATTTATTATTGTCAAGGCAAGTTTTGTATAGAAGAATATTATAAGTTTTTTTTTTTTACTTTAATAAGTTTTTTTTTAAATCTCATGATATGAAAAGTGAGTGAGTGAAATAGTTTTTATCCCGGAAATTATCCCTTAAGAGGATGAGAATGGGAATGAAAGTTTGTATGGGGAAGTAAGCTAGGGACGAACCTAAGCGAAGTGAGGGTGAGTCGCTAGTATATAATATATAATGATAACTATATTCTTATTACTATGTAAATAAAAATATAACTCAAAATGAAGGTACATAAATAGTTACACCCGCACCAGACCCGAATAACTTTACCACAAAGGACCGAATAAACATTTTAAGTGAAATATTTACATTATTTTTTGCAGGTAGCTTCGTATTTATGTAAAAGACCACGTCTCTATGTTATATTTTAACATGCTTTTATTCGCTTTCCTTGTAACGATAAAAAAGTCTATTTAAATCTACATACATTTAATTACTATAACGGTTTCAGACTTTGTAACGACAAACATAATATTGAACATGTTATTAATCTATATCTACCTATACTTATTCTTATAATATTATAAAGAGGCAGAGTTTGTTTGCTTGCTGTTTGGTTTGTTTATTTGTTTTAACACACTAAACTCAGGAACTACTAATCCGATTTGAAAAAACATTTTTGTATTAGATAGCCCGTTTATTGAAGAAGCTATATACCATTATCTACTAGCCAAGGGACTGAAGCAGTAATATAATATATAGTCTATCTTTTCCATACTAACCGTTAAATCCTACCTAGTGACGAACCCGAGCGAAGCGAGAGTAAGTCGCTAGTATTTAATTAAAGAAAACTACATTTATGTTCTATCCTATATTCTTTTGAGTAGAAATAGTATAGTGTCATCACTCGGTTTTCCGATTACACGCATTGTTTGAGAACTTTCAATATATTGGCACCTACTTTAGCTATATAAAGAATTCTATTCAAGAATCTTTAAGTTTTAAGTAGTGCACTCTTGCATTTGTATTCATTAATTTTAAACTAGTGCACTACATTTTCTTTCTCAGTCCTAATGAATTGATCATTATTTCAATCACCGCTGTGATTTATTTTTATATGAACTTAAATTTTAACGATATTTATCCGCTTTTACGAATCATAACAATAACAATTCAAGTTAAATCATTTATACATAAATAAATACCAACGAGAGTGGTGCTACGAACTTCAAAATCAGGATCTAAATCGGGCCGACTTCAGCCACGGCGGGCAATCTCACTGCAACTTACCAGATGCGCAGGAGATATTATAGTGTACAAGTGTACGCGCAGACACAAGTGCACTCTCTATTCCTGTCACTCCCATACTCCACTGGTACGATAATTTGACACGACCGACGGTTTTCTGTGTTCTCCGAGGCATGGGGGTGAAACACCGCAAACTTCTCGAGTCCAACCTGTTTTTCTGCTGGGAAAAGTAGTGATCGTTCAGTGGTGGAAATTCGACCATAATCATTTGATCTTTTTTAATAACAGTGAAGCTCAACAATAGTTATTAAACAAAAAAAAAGAAAATCGGTTAACGAACAGAAAAGAAAAACGTTATCAACTGTTTTGTTACGAGTATATATAGTTTTATAAAACTAGTGACTATAGTGACTCACCCTCGCTCTCCTCGGATTCGTCCCTAGATACCGGTCCCTAGGTTTAAATGTCCCGGATTTTAACAGTTAGTATAAATTTATTAGAGATGAGGTATTTTCCACAGTAAAAAGTATCCTATGTGTTGACAAGGATAACCAGCTATCGTCATACCAAATTGCATCAAAATCTATCTAGTAGTTTCCTCGTGATGCGTTTCCAGACAGACAGAGAAAAATTCTAAAAACTACAGATTCGACTCAGTTAGAATTTTATTATATGTATAGATAACACTCTTGACTATTGAACATCTATTCTCAATTATCGGATATATTGTTATGTACATAAATAACATATAATCTAATTGAACAATGTAACCAAATTAAGTAACTTCTTTTTTAATGTTGTCAAAAACACAAATACGACTAATTTAATCCAGAAAACAATTTGCCTGAAACCATGCGTGGCAAATTTTAATAGGATAATTTGAAGTATGAAGACGTAGCAAATATTAATAAGTCTAAAAAATCATTTAATAAAGCAATATAGTAATAAAAAAAATCAACCGTTCAACCTCCCACTGCTGGGCTTAAGACCATAGTCCTCTATGCCAGCCTAGTGGTAGCTAACTTCAGACATATTTTGTAAACTAGCAACTTACCCTCGGTTTGCTCGGGTACATTTTTAATACATAAAAATAGGTTATTGTGAGTGTACCTTAGGAGATGCATATGTGTTATACATAATATTATGCTATCGCAGACTTTTTCATGAAATCGTAAATTCGCATTTTGCGCAATTTTTAAGGATTTTCGATTTTTGCTCTGGATCCCTTAATATTCCGTGATAAAACATAATCTATATGTAGCCCTACAAACTCCTCTATCTTTTAATGAAAGTCCCATTACAATTGGTTGAGCCGTTCGAAAGATTACTTCGAACAAACGGAAAGACAGACAAACATTTTAAATAGGGTTCAGGACCTGGTATCATGTAAATAATTATCTATTTGATATTGTAGCTACTTTGATATCAGAGACAGACAATTTAATTTTATTTATACCTATGTATGAATATATGTGTAGACTGACTAGTTAGGTTCTTTCAGACATGTAGATTTCCTCACTTCCAGGAGATGATTCGTCATTCGCATACAAAAGTTTGGAACCCGGGGTTTGAACTGACTTCACTAGGTTTTCAAGTACAATACATTACCACTTGGCCACTGCTACTATTTTATGTAGGTATAGAAATATAACTCTCGCAAATAAATATTCGTACCATTATAGAATGTCGTGTTATTCTAAAGTACACGCGAATGTCAAGCCATAGCAACGTCTTTTAATTTTTATTGACCTACTAACTATATTGCCTTCGGCTTTGCCTGCGTATTTCAATTGAATATGCAACCACAAAACACGACAGGAATTTCTAAACTAAATTTAGATTTACTTTTATTTCAGTTTTAGTATAAGCTTTACTATTGTCGAGTAGTGAAGAGTGTGTAATGTCATTACACCAAAAATAATAATTAACAAGGCACATCTGAAACTTGCGGTAGATATACATCCTTTTTTTTTTTTTTTTTTTTTATAGTTGGGGAATGCATTTACGCATACCACCTGTACCCCCAGGTGGTTATGTGGGGCTCACCGACTAGAAAAGCCGGTACTACCCACTAAACCCCAACTTTCCCCTCCCCTCCGCCTTAGTGGGGCGCCGCGGGATCGCTTACGCATAACTACCGCGACGCCCCGGCGGCAGGCCTTACGGCCACCTAACCAATGGGGCTGCTCCATAGTCCACTCAGTCACTCAATCAGAGAAGTACCCGGAGCAGCCCCATTAAACCTTCCCGCCCACTGAAGTGGGCACCCCTCAATCGGCTGCAGAGGACAGGGAGAGCGGCAACGACACACCGACACTCCTCTTCCCCTGCAGCCCCACCGCGTCTGCCATCTAAGACGGTGGTAGCCCCGTCAAGGTCGCGGGGGGCAGGGAGAACGGCGCACCGAAATACCGGCACTCCTGTCCCACCGCGGCCTTCCCCTCTACCGGTTACGGGCCTGTTTTCACAGTCCTGCAACCGGTCCCCACCCTCCGGTCGCGAGACCGCCGAAGAGGCCCCGCTCCCGGTGGCCGCAACTCCGGAAGCCGAAGCCTCAACGGAGAGCAGCCCCGTCCTGCTTTGGTCCGCGCCGGATTTCTCCGGTACCACCCGCCCTGCACAAAGCGGGTGGCGTTCCCCGATCCGCCACCTGGGGACGCGCCCGGTAGGAGTTGGCTCTCCCCCGGGGTAGATATACCTCCTAAGATAGTTGTTCGATTCAATTCTTATGTTCAATAACTTCAAGGAGTGCCATTTGGGCACCGTTTACTTCGCCAATGTCGCGTAGAGAAGATAGTTGTTAACACATGATAATTAGCAAACAGTGACAGAAATCGTAAATTGCCATGTGTAAGAGAGAAACAAAACATTTTCCAGAGAGACATCGAAATTACTAGAAGTTTCTAAATTAACAGACAAGGGTAGCTAATAGTAAAATTCCGTGTGTAAGAGTAAGAAAGGAACAAAAAATTCGAAATTACTAGAAAAGTTTCGAGTTTTCGAATTCTAATATTCCTTGTTTATGCATATGAAAAAGCCGGCAGTGTGTCGAGAGATCAGTTGAATTTCGAAGCTAAGTGAAGATTGAGAAGAAGTACGAAAAAGTGAAGCAAAGTGAAGTGAAGCCATAATGAAAGTGTATCTAGTGGTAAAAATTAGTGTACTGTGAAAAAAAAAACTGCGTGTGTAAATGATTTTCCATAAGTCACTCTAATTAACCAAGAGTAATAAAACATCAATAGTGAAAAAGACGCGTAATTTTCAATACCCGAACTCATAGAACGTAACAATATTATTTTATAGAACAAAAAAATATTATTGAAATAAAAAGTGGCGTGTGAATAAACACATTCTAAATATTTTTGTCAAAGCCTTAAATAATAAATGGCGTTCGTAATTATATGGCGCTAGTATTTTAAGCAAATGAAAATTATTGTTATAATTATAAATATAATGATGTCGTTAAAATTTAATTTAATTAGAAAGATATTAATTGTAAGCTAATGAAAAAAGCTCTTAAGCCTAGCCTAAACACAAAAACGCAACATAATCTGTCAAAATCTCAGTCTATCCGTCTATTCCTATGTAACAGTTGTTTTACTAGAAGACTATTAAAGCTATATGACTAACATTTGGTAAATAGATATGTTATGTAAGTATTAAAATATAAAATGGTAGGGATGGTACTCCATATAAGTAAGGGGTGTAAAAAAATATTTGAGTGGACTTAAGCATGTGGGATGTCCTTCAAGTGGCCTTAAAATCTCTCTGGATGGGTTTTCAAAATTTGAGATACATATTTATAAGCAGCTTTTTAAAAGTCAAATTACGAAAAGGCACCAAAATAGTTACCAAATGAAATCAAAATTATAAGAATACTTACTTTGTAGGTGTTATATTTCATAAAATCTAGTAACGGTAGACGCGCTAGAACCTCTTATTAAATTCTCTCATTAAAGATGTAAATGCGAAACCTTTAATCATAAATTGTAATTACAGTGATATTCTATTTGAAAGTCCTTGATTAAAGTAGTTGTAACCAGAGCGCCCGAGCTTCGCTCGGTGACTTTTAGTTATAACTAGCGACTCACCCTCCCTTCGCTCGGGTTCGTCCCTAGGTACGTTTTAATTTTTTTGAGCGAAACCCAAATTTTTTTCTAAAATAAAAGTAGCCTAAGTTACGCCTTATAATATCAGCTTTTTGCTAGTGAAAGTCTCGTTAAAATTGGTCTACCCGTTCCGGAGTTTAGCCGGAACAAACAGACAAACAGACAAACAAAAATTTTAAAAATTGTGTTTTTCTTATAAGTACCGTATATAATTCCATATGCATTTAGTATAAATCTGTTATTTTGACATTACAAACAGACACTTCAATTTTATTTATCTGTATAGATATAAAAATAACGTTTTTTTTTCAGAAAAGACACCTATGTAGATAAATTTAAAAAGCAAAACCTTACCCAAATACAAAATTTGATCCAAATTGTTACAGCCGTTTCCGAGATGGGCGAAATAAATTTATATACTATATATATACAAGAAATGCTCATTTAATATTATAAGATACTAATATTATAATATAACATTTTCATTCTTAAAACTGAACAGATTTTGATAAAATTTGGCAAGGAAATAGATAAAAGAATTGGTCACTTAATATTATAAGATAATATGTTTAAAAATTTAATTACGTTACAATATAACATATTTATATGTTTAACACTTTCTTAGATTTACTCGAACATTTCACACTTTAAATAAAACTATATTTTCGGATTATTTTCGGGGTTTTAATTTTGATATTCGATTCCCGACATTTCGAATGCTTTATAGCAGTCTCTCCCGTGGCCATGATTGCTTTTTTAATACTTAGGTATACGCTTTTAATCTTAGACACTATAATTAATGTAAGAGCCAAATATGTAGACTTTTACGTATGAAGAAAAAATGCTTTTGGCAAGCAACTCAACATTTTTATATAAATCCTGTAACCGATATAACTCATGTCATACTATTACAGAATTCCATATATGTATATAACACTACGAGTTGGAATTTATCTATCGTACATATAAAAGAGAATTGTTTGTTTGTCATTATGTTCATATTATTGATATTAAATAGCGTCTTTATACATATAAAACACTTATTTTCTTTTACTTACGATTATTTAATGGTCGATGTTCTTTACTTACGAATATTTTTATTAATGATCGATGTTTATGTTAAATTTAGTTATTTTCGGCAACTATGGAAGAGCTTTTCTGTTTAATAGTAAACAAATTACATATATGGTCTATAATATCTACACATATACCATACACTTGATTGAAAACTTCTTTTTTTGTTAGATAATAAGTGGCATGTAAAAGCTTAGCAAGATAAAATCAATACATTTGATATTGCTTCAAAGGTTGTCATATTACATCCTATGTTATAATGATATAAAGAGGCAGTGTTTGTTTGTTTGTTTGTTTATTTCAACGCACCAATCTCAGGAACTATAAATCCGATTTAAGAAATTCTTTTTGCACTAACGAAAGCTATAGGCTGTATAATATGATCATGTTGCTTCTCAAGGGAGCGAATCAGCATTAATTAACGCGGTGAAACCGCAAGCACAGCTAGTCAGTAATATAATAGTATATAAATATATGGTACATATTTATTACCGATGTCGAAAACATTACTGATAATCTAAAGACCAGTTAAGGATTGTCGAACTAAAACACTTTCAGTTCTACGACGTAGAATACGTAGCGTTCCGGCTACGAAATCGTAGTCATTCTCATTCGGAATGTTAGCTATTTGTGACCAATATCGAGATCGATTGAGCGGTTTGTTCGCAATAACAAGAAAAAAGATAATTGTTAGATTATACATTCACTAGATGTAGGGTAGTATTAATAAATCCTTGCTAAATTACTTGTTTTTGTTCCCTCGCTTTGTTCGGGTTTATAGGTAAATAGTAGCCATGACACTCTCGCAGCCTCCGAGTATCTCCATACAGAATAACCTCCTTTTTTTGAAGTAGGGTAATATTTGAAGTTTTCTGTATATGGGTTTTCTTATAATACCTTTTTCCATAGGAATCAATTACTTTTCTGAGGTAAAACGTGTATCACTCATCAGTCCTCCCACTATCTCCATATAAATCAGGTCATTCCAAGCTACGTTTCGTTGTAAAAGGCGACTAAAAAGAAGAAATAAAAGTTAGAGATAGAACTGTTCTTCTACCTGTACCTAGTACAACTCTATTTAGATGATATCACTACGAAATCACCACTTCGTAGTGATGAGTGATTAAGGTACATATCTATTTATTTGCACTAAATCATGGCAAATTAACTAATATTTTGAAACCGATTTAAAAAAAGATTTAAGATTTTTATTTTTGTGCAATTTTATTGAAATCGTAAAATTTTTGTAATATGTAATTAGATTATTAATAGTGGTGACAAAAAAAAATCTTCAAAAGTTCAAGAAAAAAATTCTAAGTGTAAAATAATTACTTTAAAGATGGCAAGAAAGTCATTGTAACTGTTTGAAAGGAAGTACTTATGTAAATATTTTCTTTTAATATAAACGGTAATTAAAATGTCTCATTAAAAACCATCCAGCCGTTCTAAAGTAATATCCTGTTGTAATAGACCCACAAATTTACTGTATGTATGTTTAAAGTAAAATAAATTCATATTGAACTTGTAAAACAATACCAGACGAAATACTCGAGCTAAGCGAATTGTAAATTATTTGTCTGTTTGTATAATAATATATGTTCCACGAACAGCTTTTATGTATAAAAGCTTTGTATACATTTGTGCCCATGTCTATACAAAGTGCACCTATAATTCGATACTGTGTTCAATAGATATTATTTCACAGAGATGATATTTAGGTAATGGAAAATGGATAATTCGCTTAAAAGGTACTTAAGCAAATAGTGTTTGGCCATAAACATTTTTGATGTTTTTATCACTGAAGCTCGTCAATAAAAGCTCGTAAAGATATAAAAATCACTACATGATATTGACATATTCCACAATTCTTGTTATATATAAAAAAAATACTAGAAAATCACTAATAAATATTTTATAAGTTTTCTAAGTTAGTTGTAATTTTATATACTGCTTTCTTAAAATTTACGCGAATATTTCGTTTTATAATAAAAAAATAATAAGTATGTCGTAATTTATTTTTAAAAAAAATTTTTTTATAAAAAAAACCGTGTGTATGTTACGTACGCATGTAAGAATTTATACTTCTTTGGTGTAACAGAATAAAAATAGCTAAAGGTTTCATCCCGTATGTCACAACTCTCTGTTTGTAAAAGGAATGATAAATTAATAAAATAATTAAATAAAGCATATTAAGCATAATATCATTTGTCAGACAATAACAACGGTTACCATGGTAACAAACAGTTATCAGCTAACTTCATCATGTCGCTTTTTGGCTGTTGGTCGGTAAAATTTTACTGTCATAATTTTTTCCAAATTTCCCAAAAAGAGTAAAACTTTAAAAAGTGTCCCAAACGTTTACAACTACTGTAAATAAATATGGACTTACGATCAACTCATATCAACATCAAAAATGTATATGGTTAATACTTTTTATTTTATTCTGAGTGGAAATCGAACCCTTGAACTTTAGCATGAAGACAGATACGCTATCAAGCAGGCGGATAATTGAAATCTGAGCCAACTTTGATAATTACGGGTTATTTATTATTATATCTGTAATCAATTACTAGCTGGTTTTTTCGAGTAACGTATATATTTTCCTGCTAATGCGAATTAACTTCGTTTTCCTTAATTTTTTTTAGCTTTAGCTCTTTTAACTTTTTTTGTGCTACCCTACGTCATTTATTTTATGTCTTTCCTGCACTTGCTTCGTACTGCTATCTAAAAGTTTTACTATGTGTTTACCATCATCCAGTTAATCGGTTCATCAGTACTAATCTATAAAAGTATAGAGTTTGTTTTCTTTTTATTTGTTTGGCCCCCGATATACCTATATAAATAAAATGATAACAATATTAGAAGCGAAAAAGGTATGTAAAAAGCCCTTGACACTCTGGTCTTCGGCCTACCCCACAAGATTTATAGCGTGAATGGTCTGGGGAGTGGTATAGGCCTTTAGGCCTGAGACCTGATGTATACAACCCTAAGACCTTCTTTCTAGGTTCTAGTCCTGCGTCGGGAAAATTTAAGTTTTAGTAAGATATCATTTCGCTAACCAATTATCAATACATCTATGCATATAATAAAATTCTAACTAAGTCGAATCTGTACCTCAAATATTTTTTGAAAAATCTTATTGAAATAAACTTTATATCGATACAGAGACCGAATCTATAGTTTTTAGAATTTTGTCTGTCTGTCTGTCTAACTGTGTCTGTCTGTCTGTCTGTTACCGCATCACAGAAAAACCACTGGAGGGATTTTGGTATGATGATTGCTGGATATCCGGGTCAACATATGGGATACTTTTTACTGTGGGAGATTATCTCATGCCCACGGGAATACACGTTATAACACAACCCAAAAAATATTTATGATCAGGATTTCTTGAAACTTGGTATTAATGCTCTTCAATACAATTAAATAAATACGTGTTTTAGCGTTTTTTGAAATTCATTCCATAAGGAGATAAAATAAGGAATGAAAATTTGTATGAAACCTACCTTTTTAAAGTTTTTTTGTTGTAGTTTTAGCGCAAGCGAAGCCGCGGGTTTTGCTAGTTTAAATATATAATTTTCTGTTATCTGTCAAAGTAAAATTAATCATAATCTTGTAAAAGACTTTTGAGACTACTTATCTACGAGTAAAAATGTAGAAATGTAATACTATTTTGTAAGATTTACGTGAAAATTAATCATTTTCCGGTTCCGTACCCGAAGGGTCCCAACAGAACCCTTTTTTTTCTTCTTTTTTTTCTTTTTATGTTGGTACATTAACACACAAGACCATCTAGTTCCATGGTAAGCTATGAGGCTTGTGTTATGGATACCAGATAGTTGATAAACACATATATAACTTTAAATACATACATATTATAAATATAAATATAAACACCCATGACTGGAGTACAAACATTCGTGCTTATTACACAAATTAATGCTCCCGGCGGGACTCGAACCCGCGACCACTGGTACAGCAAGTAGGGTCACTACACACTGAGCCAAACGTGTCGTCTGACAACCCTATTACTATGCCTCCTCTGTCCGTCCGCCCGTCTGTCAGAGGGCTGTATTTCATGAACTGTAATAGGTAGAGAGTTGACTTTTTCACGGAGTATTTATTTCTATTGCTGCTATAACACCAAAAATAAAAATAAACAAAAATAAAAATACAAGAAAAAAATTTTTACCGACCTATTTTTATTAGTAACTATAATAGTTTTATTAATTATTTTTCGGATCTTCGCGCGGTCTTATTTTGATTTTTTACTCCCAAAGTTCCGAATCTTAAAACAAACTTGGTGACTGACTTGGTGAAACAAAATAAAAACTACTGGGACAAACTATGTTAAATTTTTATGGGGCCAAAAGGCTATTCCGCATCAAACTAAAGAAGAATCACGTAAATCGGATCATAAATCTCAGCGTAATCGGTGTACATACATAAAAAAATACCAATCGAATTAAGAACGTCCTCCTTTTTGAAGTCGGTAAAAATAAAAATCGTTATAAAATTGCGAAAAATTCGACAGAACAATTTTATTCATTAAATCAAATTATACTTTATTCAAACAGACTTTAACAAGCATTTTCGAATCGTCAATTTTACATTTTTAAAATACTGAATGTCAGTGTAGTTGACCCGTAAGGAATCTATCATAGGATTGCAGAAAAACAAATAAATAAACACTTCAATGTAAAGAACGTTGATTCACTCAACTAAATTAAAGATTTATCGTCGAAGTTTACATAACGCAGTCTGTCCGAGACGGGTGAAAAAGTTCCAAAGTAAAAACAACCATTCGTGAGTATATCTAACTGATTTATACCATACTATGAGAGTGTTTTAGGAATAACATAATACAATTTAGAAGGCAGTATAAATAATTTTCATATATTACAACTACTTTAGTTAATGCATTAGAAGGAACGATTAATGTCAACCTTTAAGCGAATGTTATCTACCACATATAATAAAATTCTGTGGTAGCCCAGTGGCAACGCGCTCGCTTAGGAAACCGAGTGAAGCGGGTTCAAATCCCGGGTCTCGCACCTCTGATATTTTCATGTGCGAATCATTTCTTTCATGATTACCACTTGCCTTACGGTGAAGGAAAACATCGTGAAGAAACCTGCATGTCTGAGAACCTAGCAAGTTTTCGAAAGACATGTGAAGTCCGCCAATCCGCACTTGGCCAGCGTGGTGGACTATGGCCTGATTCCCCTCATATTGAAGGGAGGCCCGTGCCCAGGAGTGGGACATGAAAAGGGCTGAATACATAATAAAATTCTGAGTCGAATACCGATTCGTTTTACGATTTAATGTACAGACAATAAATATTGTTTGGAAAATCTTATTGGAATAGTCATGGCCGAATTTACAGTTTTTAGAATTTTCACGAGAACTAAAATAGGGGATGAAAGTTTGTATGAAACCTACCATTCTTTTTTTTTGTAATTTTAGCGCGAGCGAAGCCGCGGGTTCTGCTAGTATTATATATGTAAGATTAGTTTATGTATTTACTTACCCTCTCTTCATACAAAAACAACGACTTGTCATACATAATCATATTATGCATGTATGTATTCATCTTTATTATAATTATTATATAATACTAGCGACTCACCCTCGCTTCGCTTCGGGTTCGTCCCTAGACAAAAACAAATCTATCCCACGGGACCCGTACACTTTTCCGAGATGATATATAGCCTATAACCTTCCTCAGTTAACGAGCTATCAAATGCAAAAAGAATTTTTCAAATCAGATCAGTAGTTCCTGAGATTAGCACGTTCAACCAAACAAACAAAAAAATTCTTCAGCTTTATAATATTAGTATAGATGAAAATAACTAATAAAAAAATAACTAAAAAAATAACTAATAAACTAAATAATTTAGTCAAATTTCAAACAGTAGCTTATTTATTAGTGCAGTCCTGTCTATCTGTGTACTAGATTTGACCTTCACCTCGAACAGACTATTCAAGGTGAAGGAGTAAGGAAACAATAAACACATACACATACAAATTATCTAATAATAGTAGTATGTTAAATATGTTCTGTAGAAAGAATAAATATAAGCTCTCAAAGCTGGCCTTTCTTACACAAAAATCCTTATTTCTCCAGGTTTTATGATCAAACCCATAAACTAGATCAAAAGGCAGAAATGTCAGACAAACAAAGCATTTTCTGAACTAGTTATTTGAGTGAATAAGTTCAGTTGAACTTCTGAAAAGGCATAGTTGTTAATAGAATGCGATAATTCGAAGTATAAAATGAAATTAACTGTCAGTCTCATTCAACTTTGAGAACCAGTGACCTGGATGTAAGTAAACTATGTGAACTTGCAACCTAACTTTCGACTATGCAGCATAACATTTATGTATCGATGCAACAGAGTGGAATATTTCATGTATCTATTATTTCAAAGAGGTACAATTCGATTTTTTTCTAATTACTGGTAATGATCTAATATATAAATATCCCGTGTCACGGTGTTTGTGGTCACACTCTTCCAAAACGGCTTGACCGATTTAAATGATTTTTTTCTGTATATTTGTTAGGTATGAGAATAGGTCGTAAAGTATTTTTCACCCTTCTACCCCCATCCCCCATTTTTTAACCGCGATTTTAGTATTTTTGTACAAATAATATTATAAAAATACATAGCGACCAACCCGAGCGAAGCGAGGGTGAGTCTTAATTGCAATAGACAGATACGGAATCTATATTTATAATATTATAAAGAGACAGAGTTTGTTTGTTTATTTGTTTGAACGCGCTAATCTCAGGAATCAGATTTTAGAAATGCATTTTTTTGCATTAGATGGCCCGTTTACTGAGGAATTTTATTATCTCATTCCGAAAAATGTATGGTTATCGTGGGATGTATTTGTTTTTGTCTAGGGACAAACCCGAAGCGAAGAGAGGGTGACTCGCTAGTGTATTTAACATACATAATATGATAAGAGTTTCAGTGTAGGAAACTCATATCTTATATCGCATACGTAGAGAATAATAACAGTTTTTTGTTCATACTGTATACTTTTACCTATCAGGGATTTATTCCCGGAGGGTGTTGAGAAACGAAAAATTCAATACAAATTTAATATATTTTGAAGATAAGATTTGAACGCAAGAAACAGGATAGCACGTAATATTTTAAATGAGGGGGAAATGGATTTTTTCTGAATATTTACATTAAAATTATGTCTGAATGATGAAAGTAATGAAATATAAATATTAAAATTTTTTTGCTACAACTGAACAAAATATTTACCCAAAAATCTAAAAGTCATTTGGCGATTTAGAAAACAAAAACATCAATCTTTGCAAAGTTTCTTCGGCTAGTTTTATTAGTTTATAAAAATAAAAGAAAACAGTATTTTTATTAATAAATTCGTAAACAAAGGTAAATTTAATAGATTTGATTCTCGTGAAGGTTAAACTTTTGTATACACTATAATTGTTTTTTTAGTTTGAATATTAATGAAATAGCTTATATTGAATTTTTTTATTCTTTACTATCTCTAAATACAATAATCTTATTAATATTATAAATGCGAAAGTTTAAATGGATATTTGTTACTCAATGGCTCAGAATGGCTGAACGGATCTGGATGAAATTTGGCACAGAGATAGATTATAAACTAGAATAGTGGTATAGGTTACGTTTAATGATGTAAAAATGTACGGTTCCCGTGGGATAGATTTGTTTTTTTCTTTCCTAGTGAAGATGAACGAACGACGAACCCAAATTGTTAGTGAAAAATAAAGACTAAAATTTAATGCCTACTGCTTCACTGGTCATACTATGTATGACCAGTATAGAATAGCGACGTTCACCTGAATAATTTACTTTATTTATCCAGCCCGTTCGATTGGCTTTCTATAATCGATATCGCTAATCGAAAAGTTAAAAAACATGAGAATGATACATTATGATCATGTAATTTAACACTTGGATATGTACTTGTCATACATTTTTTTTGCATAGGGGTCAAATTTGAAGAAATTATTATGAATAGAATTTACCTACATTTCTAGTAAAAAATGTCATTTTCTTATATAGATAATCACATTTATGAATAGATAGAAAATTCAATTCATAAATGTTTTCGTCAAACTATAATAAATATGCTTGAGTTTTGAAAATATTTTCAACAGTAAAATGTAGGTGAAGAGGATAATAAACAGCGCCAAATATTAGCCATAACTGTTATTGAATTGCCACAAAAATGTACACTGATCACGAATCGAACCTTCTAAACGTTCTAAAGATTTACTAACACAAAACCAAAATTCTATCTATAGTCTTTTTTTTACTATCTAATTCAACTAATGGACTAAACCTGTATAATATAAAGAAACTAAATTATATAGAGTTTGACATCACAAAGCGACTTGAAGCGGTTGAAAAATGGTATAAGTTCGTAAGTCATAAAATGAATGCCTTTTGATCATAATTTATAGCCAGTCATTATAGGTTTGGAACAGTGAATTGCAAAAACATATACGACCTTCACGTTCCTTTATAAAAATGACAGGGACAAACAGATGAACTGTTTTAATTAGTATTAAGAATTTTGAATTTTTTTTTATATTTAGTTCGCTTAGAAAACCAGGTGAAATGGATTCAAAACTTTGAAATTTCAATATGTCTCTGTAATATTTTTTTGCAGATGATCATAAAATACAGACAAATAATGATTGTATGTATGAAGCACTAAGATAAAAAACGTGAGTGAAATTTTGATTATGAAATATTTGTTACGCGTAAAGAGGACATGAACGTTAAGTCTGATGATGCCCTCCAGACCAATTTCGGTCATAACGACCAATCTCAATGTGACTAACCAAATACGCAGGAAATATTATTATAGTGCAGCGCGTGTACGCGCAGACACAATTGCACTCTATATTCCTTTCACTCTCAAATTCCAATAATAATAATAATAATTTAATTTATTATCCAAAAAAAAGTTTTCACAAAATAATTTAAGCCAAAAAAAAAACAATATCGCTATTAAATGAATAAAACATCTGTAGATGAACTAGGAAACCTGTATTTCAGCTAGCAGCGTCAAATCACTCCAGAAAAATACATTGCTTGACATGCCACAGTAATTTTTAAAACAAAATAAAATTATTAACGAAAACGAAAGATTCTGCATTAATATTGGATGTAAGTGCTCCTTCCTCTCTAAGATAAATGTGTGTGTATAAGTATGTGTATGTGTGTACATTTAATACATTTAATTCCATTATGACGATAATTTGTCACGGCTGATCAGATTAGGTGCAGGATTGACGGCTTTACATGTTCTCTAAGGCACGGGGGTGAAAAACCACCAACTTCATAACTCCGTACTGTTAGCGTTACTTTTTCAATAGAAAGAATTAATAACTTAAACTTGCTAAGACCTGGGACTCGAACCCAGGATCTCCGGATTTACAGCCGTACATACTAGCCTCTACACTACCGAGGCAGTTAAAGTCTAAAAACCCCTTAAAGTAGACAAGTGTGAATGGATGAAATGATGAATTTGGAAGAAATATAAGAGGTAGGTAGAAACCGTATATCGATTTTGATACTTGATATTCTAAGTGGCACTTCCATAAGGGATATTATATATCATAAAGATATTAGATATGTATTTGTTCATAAAACAATAATATCTGTTTTTTTATATCTTCTATTAATATTAGAAAAAATATTATTATATATAAATAAATTTTTTTACCGTATAACTAGAATGCCTATTTAGTTATTATTTCTAAGTTCTCCGTAATAGCCTGAATAGTTTTTTTTGAAAAGTTGCCCCTGAAAATTGGGAAAAAGAATAAATGTGCGAAAATTGTTCAATAAAATGTCTGTTGGGGTCATCTAGTCTACTATATATTTCATCCAATTGTACTTTTAATTCTTGAACAATGATCACGAAAATGTCTAAGTACTAACCTATATTTTGTAGCCTACCTTTAAGTTGCTCGCGAAAGAACTGGAGAGGACACAATTTGTCTCCTTAAAAAGCTCTCAAAGCATCAGGTAAAAAGAAAATGTGAATCGATGAAACCGCTCAGTCGTGGAAGACAAATATACAATTTCTATACGATTTGACTGTTGTATTGTATTCATTCATCTTTATTACCCTTTATACATATATAATCTGAGTATCTGGGCGACCGAGCGTCGCTCGGAGAATTTGGGCCGAAAGTACAATTTTGTTTTATAAAAAAAAAAAAAAAACTTGAATAAATACAAAAAAAAACAAAAAAAAAACTTTCTATCTCACCGGCATTCGAACCCAGACACCTGTCATTGTCAATATTGCGCCTTGACTGCTTGACCACGATGCTTATGCCCAAGCGTACGAAATTAGCAACCATGCGAAAGAAAACCGCATGAAAACTCAAAAACACGTTTTGCCAGACATAAGACTAATCTAGATCGATTGTTCGCCCCCGAAAACCCCCACATACCAAATTTCAGCGAAATCGTTAGAGCCATTTCCGAGATCGCCCGTATAAATAAATAAATAGATATACAAGAATTGCTCGTTTAAATATATTGGATTAGATACGTACGTAAACGTATAAATAAACATTAATGTTTTTTGTACGTTTGTACTTTCTGAATTTGTAAACCATTAATTCGATTGATGGTTTGATTTGATGATTGGTTGGTGAATTGTTCATCAAAGTTTAATTCTTCTTTATTTGTTTATCCTCTTCGCTTTATTGGACCATTCATCCCTATGAACACTCCTAATCGAAACGAGGGACGCCCTCTAGTTTATAATACATAATTATTGTTATACATTTTCACGTTTTAACATTTTTTTCCATTTAAAAAAACTTTTACTAGCTCTATATCATACTAAATAAGTAATGTCGTTTTTTTTTATTAAAGATATAATATGTGGGTGACAGACAATTGTAAAGATAATAAAATGTCTTTGTTTCGAATATTATAATGCGAATATTCCAATACAGTCTGAGGCAGAATGAAGTGTCAGAAGTAAATAATATAATTTAACAAATTCATTCGAATAGAACGTCCATATTCAATCAGTCTGATCGACTTACCTTCATTAAAATTTTATCCTTCACCACTGGCAGGTAATTAAGGTAAGTAAATTTCAGTTCAATTCTTTACTCCACTTTGATCTTTTATACTAATTAATCTTTATATCATTACTCTAACCGGTCTAGGTCTGAGGTCCTGGGTTCGAGTCCCGAGTCGGGTCAAGTTTAGTTATTGAGTCTTTCTGTTTAGTAAGCCTTGGTAACAGCCCGGAGTTGGCAAGTCGGCGCTATTTCACTCCCGTGCCTCAGAGAGCACATAACGCTGTCGGTCCTGTGCCTTAACTCTTACTGGCCGTATCGAGTAGTCGTCCCACTGGAGTATGAGAGTGACAGAAATAGAAAGTATACTTGTGTCTACGCGTACATTTGTGCACTATAATATCTCCTGCGCAGATGGTTTAATCTTAATGAGCTTGGCCGCCGTAGCCGAAATCGGTCGCTAGGACATTATTATTATTATTAGTCTAACTAGTAGCCCAGTTAGCATTCAACTTCAAATCCCAAATCTTTGTTTTGGCATTTTATAAATTATCTTAAAAGTCTCATAAAATCCTATGCCAAGATATTTAAAGTAAAAGAACATAAGATTGATTATTTCTAGATATCTTATATATCTCTAAATTACATAATAACTGTTGTGCCACACATATAAACTCTTCAAGAGACTTATTACTTAATCCACTTATATAAGCTTCTAGGTCCAAGCTAATCAAACTAACTAACTTAAACTTGTGCCAAATTTAGACGTAGGTTTCTAAACAGTATTGGATATAAGTTCAATTAATCTAAGGAACTAAGACTTTGAGGAAAGTGGAGACCATAACTAAGGATCTAGTGAATCCAAAAACTTCATTACAGCAGTAATTTGTTAGTCTCTCTTATAGACAAAAATTGTTAGGGACTCAATAAAACAAACTAGTATGTCTTAGCATCCTAGGTAGAGTTCTGGGTCCGCTCTATTTCAATTTATACATTCGACACAAGTAGAGAGAGATCAGGCTCAAGCCTGACGGCATTAGGTACTGGATGGACTCAGGACTCGAACTTTGGACTTTTGGAACTTCAGCAGATTTTCAGATGGAGTGCGATCATGAAATATACAACAATCCATATTTTAGAATTATTTTCAGAAAGAAAAAAGAAATATTTGTCTATTAGTTAACTATCTTGGTATTATCTATTTATTCATTTTCCTTTTGCGAGCTCTTTATCTATATATGTATATAATGAAAATGTGAGTCGAATCTGTACACCAAATATTTTTGGGATAATCTTTTGAAATAATCCTTATTATCGACACAGAGGTCGAATCTATAGTTTTTAGAATTTTTGTCCATCTGTCTGTCTGTCTGGGAATCCATCACGAGAAAACCACTGGACAGATTTTGATGAAATTTAGTATGATGATAGCCGGTTATCCGGGTCAATATATAGAATACATTTTACTGCAGGAAAATACTCATTTCCGAGAAATCTATATTAACCGTTAATACATATCTAGGGCTAGTTTATTTATAAAAGTCTTAATAAATTCAGTTTAGCTTTTTTCTAAAAAATATAAAAACGAAACAGAGTAAAAATTGAACAAAAGGTGTTAAGAATAATATATTAATACTATATGCTTAACTACAGTTATCTTTTTTGAAATTGTAGCACTCATTTAATTTATAAGTTAAGATACTATAATTAGGGTAGATAAATATATAATTTGAACTAAATTATAATCATTATAAATAAATGGAATCACTCCGTCTGAGTTGTACTTGAGTGAGCACGCAATTTGCCTGCAGAAATTTCCAGTTAAAATACCAAAGCCGTAATGATGTAACACGATAATTTGACGTATATAATATACTAGCAACTCACCCTAGCTCCGCTCGGGTTCGGCCCTAGTTACGTTTTAACATTTAGCTCAGAGATGAGATATTTTCCCGCAGTAAAAAGTTTCCTATATGTTGACCCGGATAACCAGCTATCATCATACCAAATTTCATCAAAATCTGTCCAGTGGTTTTCCCGTGATGCGGTAACAGACAGAGAGACAGACAGAGAGACAGACAGAGATACAGACAGATAGACAGACAAAAATTCTAAAAACTATAGATTTCGCTTCTGTATCGATAATAAAGTCTATTTCAGTAAGATTTTTTAAATAATATTTAATATACAGATTCGGCTTAGTTACAATCTTGTTATATGTATAGACTACTTATTTTTAAATTTAATGTTCTTAGAAGTTTCTTTATCTCTTGAGATGTAGAATTTTGACAATTTAAATGTTCTATATTAGTATTTCATAAATTTTTCAAAAAAAGTATTGACATGAATTCTATATATTTTCAACCGACTTTCAAAAAAAGGAGGACGTTCTCAATTCTACCGTATATATACATATTTTTTTTATGTTTGTTGTTTTTTGTTGGAAAGGAGATATCCCAAAAGTAGTACCATGATAAGGAAACCAGGATCTGATGATGGGATCCCAGAGAAATCGAGGGGAACTTTCGAAAATTGTAGCGGCGACTAGTGCGTTTGTTAACATTTTCATTAGGTATTTTAAAGCACTACTATTTAATGAAGGTCTGGAGTCGATCTGATGACAAACCCGAAAGACAGTCAAAGGAACTCAACGATTTGGCAATTACCTGGTGTTTGGGCTTGATTAATTTGTATTGATGATACGTCTACACTAAAAATGGAAAAAAAAACTTAAAAAATAAAATAAAAACCGACTTCCAGGCACTGAAAAGTAAAAAATAACTAAACGGGGGTTTTCATTTAGAATAGATACTTAATCAGATTTTTTCGAAGTCGGTGCCAGCCAATACAAATCAAAGCACACCGACTTCGAAAATATCTGATTAAGTATCTATTCTAAATGAAAACTCCCGTTTAGTTTTTTTTTACTTTTCAGTGCCTGGAAGTCGGTTTTTGTATACTTCTATTTAAATTCACTCCTTTTACAAGCTTTTATGTAACTTGCAATGTTTGTTAGTTGGTATGTTTTTGTGGATCAAATCTTGAAATCTAAATTAGAACTACTTCGTCTTCTCCTACAGAGTTTTACTTGTTGCTTCAGTTCTAATGACGACCGATAGCAAATCGTGATACACTAACTCTAACTACATGGCTATGTACTTAAAACCTACCTATTTCTTACAAGTTTTATATTACACTAGCGGCTCACCCTCGCTTCTAGGAAAGCAAAAACAAGCCTATTCCACGGGAACCGTACATTTTTCAGGGAAAAAATAGCCTGTGTGTTATTCCAGACTATAATCTATCTCTGAGCCAAATTTCATCCAGATCCGTTCAGCCGTTCTGGCGTGAAAGAGTAACAAACATACATCCATACATCCATACTCACAAACTTTCCTATTTATAATATTAGTATAGATAGCATAATATAACAAAGTAATAGATTTGATTTATTTCAAAACGCAAGATGATGCAAAAACCATGTAACGTGATAGAAAACAAACCAACGTACACTTTTCCATATATATTATAACTATATTTATGTTTATAGAACCAATACATATTTATTACAGGTAGGACTAAATTTAAAAAAAAATATTACAGCTAAGATTAGTTAAGGTAGTGAGTAAATATTATAGGTATATTAGAAAACAATATCATAGTTTTAAGATCACTGTTTACAATTTAAGTCTTTTTTAGAGAAAATAGGTAGTTTAGAAAACAACTTTATATGCCAATGCAATGTGTACATTATTTGGTCCATCGGATCGCAATACATACGTCGTGGATACGCTGATATGGATTCCCCCATCGTTTCGTTTCGAACGTTTTCTCTTTGTTATTTATACTGTTAAAATATAACGAATACAGGATTGCTTCAAGAAAACCAGTAGATATATTAAAATAGTCAAAGGAATTTTTCAATTTCATACAATCCTATATTTGAAAGCCAATAAACACCTCTGTTGTCTGTGTTTCTTATTTAATTAACTACGCGTTAAAATAGAGCGGACTCTGAATAAAATTCCTGGCAATTTTCTTGATTGATATATAAGATACTTTATCCCGTTAATGAATCCAGCAACTATGCATTCATGGAATAATATCAACTTTAATATTATTTAGCCATAAAATAGTAGGTAGGCTGTCTGTAACAACTGTATAATGCCATTGAGACATCTAACACCTTAGTCTCTCCCGTGACCATGATTGCTGTAAAGCAATCGAAACGTCGGGAACCAAAAATCATAATAAATTCGCGAAATAATCCGAAAAGATAGTTTTATTTTGAAATTATTTAGCCATATTTTAATTTTACTTTTATTATTATACTAGTTACGTTTTAACGTTAAGTATAGATTTCTCAGAGATGAGATATTTTCCCCCAGTAAAAAGTATCCTATATGTTGATCCGGATAACCAGTTGTCATCATACCAAATTTAATCAAAATTTGTCCGGTGGTTTTCTCGTGATGCGTTCCCAGACAGACAGACAGACGAAAAATCTAAAAAAATATTGATTCGGCCTCTGTATCGATAATAATGACTATATCAATAAGTTTTTCCAAAAAATATTTAATGTACAGATTCGACTCAGAATTTTATTATAACACTGGCGGCTCAACCCCGCTTTGCTCGGGTTCACATCTAAAAAAACAAAAACAAACCTATCCCACGGGAACAAAATAGATTATGTATTATTCCAGACTATAATCTATCTCTGTGTCAAATTTCATTCAGATTCGTTCAGACGTTCTTGCGTGAAAGAGTAACAAACATCCATACATACTCACAAACATCACATTTATAATATTAATACAAATGTATAGATATTGCTAAATATAAAAAAAATGAATATAGATTTGTTGCAAAAGTTGCTGACCATCTATAAACATATTTTAATTTTTTTGTTTCAAAATTAAATAAATAAATCCTTCTAATAGTCTTATCACGTTTATAAGAAAATATAAATTTGACTGGCATAATCTATTTCCACCACAGTTAATGGGGTATACGCAGGGGTAAATATTACAATTTGATTTTCAGCCTGATTACATTTTAGTTCGGTGTTTCGTAAAACAACGCTTCAATAATTACAATTGTAATTATATTCATGCCTAATAATTATGGAAATTTTGAATGACCATAATCATAATCGTCTTCAGTAAATTATGGTTTCCTATAATATTTTGTCATGATTTTGAAAATAGCATATTTTAATCTATACAGAACCTGAGCGACCGAGCTTTGTTCGGAGTTCTGTTTTGTTATATCGTATTTTTTAGAAAATAAAAAACTAAAAACTTGAATAAATACAAAAAAAAAAAACAAAAGTAAAAACTTCGTACCTGACCGGGAATCGAAGCCGGACACCTGTGTGTTACACCTTGGCCGGTTGACTACTTGGCCGGTTGTTGAAATTATCGACCATATTTTGCGTGGAATATCACCGGTATAAATAAATAAAAGAATTTCTCGTTTAAAATTTACATATATTCTAATAAAATTTTAACTGAGTAGAATTTGTACATTAAATATTTATTGGAAAGTCTTATAGAAATAATTATTATTATCGATACAGAGAAGGAATCTATAATTTTTAGAATTTTTGTCTGTCTGTCTGTCTGTGACCGCATCACGAGAAATCACTTGATAGATTTTGATGGAATTTGGTATGATGATAGCTGGTCATCCGGATCAACATATAGGATACTTTTTACTGCGGGAAAATATCTCATTTCTGAGAAATCTATACGTAATGTTAAAACGTAACTAGGGACGAACCCGAGCGGAGAAAGGGTGAGTGACTAGTTTACTAATGAAAGTTATTTGACTTTCTGAGCAATAATGGATTTTATAATTATTATATACCGGAAATGAGTAGTCTTGTGAAGAGCCCTAGCGCCAACAAATATAAGGAGGAAGATAATTATTGAAAAAGACTTCACTTTTTATAGAACTCTGGAGGAGTAATATTGTAAAATAAACTAAGGACAAATTATAAGTTTAAATAAGTTAAAATATTAAATAAATTGATTATTTGATAATTTAAAAATGACGACACGTTTGACTCAGTTTGTAGTGACCCTACTAACTGTCGCGGGTTCGAGTCCCATTGGAGGCATTCATTTGTGCAATGAGCATGAATCTTTGTAGTTCAGCCATGGGTGTTTACTGTTTATATTTATAATATTTAAGTGTTTAAAGTTTATATAGGTATGTGTAGTGTATCAACTATCTCGTATCTATAACTCAAGCCTTGTAGCTTACCATGAAACTAGATAGTGATGTGTATTAATGTCTCAAAATATTTATTTAAATTAATAATTTAGTCAAAAAAATAGTAAATAAATTAAAAAACATAAACAACGAAGGTGCTGTTTTATTTAAAACTAGCGACTCACTTTCGCTTCGTTCGGGTTCGTCCCTAAAGTTTAGTATAGATTTCTCAGAGATATTTTCCCCCAGCAAAAAGTATCCTATATGTTGACCGGATAACCAGCTATCATCATACCAAATTTCATCAAAATCCCTCCACTGGGTTTTCCGTGATGCGGTAACAGACAGACAGACAAAAATTCTAAAAACTATGGATTCCGCCTCTGTATCGATAATAATGTCTATTTCAACAAGATTTTCCAAAAAATATTTAATGTACAGATTCGGCTTAATTACAATTTTATTAACCGACTTCCAAAAAAAGGAGGAGGTTCTCAATTCGACCGTATATATATATTTCGCCAGTTCTTCTCAGGTCTGAGGTTTCTTCTTTCCGAACTGGTAGTAGACTCATGACGTTCAGTAAAAAATTGTAATAATTTAATGCTGAATAAAATATTTTGAATTTGAATATATATATATATATATATATATATATATATATATATATATATATATATATATATATATATATATATATATATATATCTAAAATTAAGGTGATCTTGAAATGATAATTAGGATACTATTGCATTATACATTAGGATAACAAAATATGATATGAGGTAAATTTACGATATTTCCGATATATTAATAAAAATCATCTTGCCTGAGTGTGAAAACTTGACATTTGGCATTATTATGGAAAAAAATGTGCTTTAACGTGTTGAGAGACGCACACACACCCGTGTGTATTCGCATGGGGTCGTCAAAGCTTATGAGTGTAGAATTATATAATTTAATCAAATTAAAAAGTTTGAAATAAATTATATAACATCCAGGGTAAGCTGTATTCTAACAAAATATTATAGTAAATTTCAATTTAAAAAAATCTCTCATATTCTATTAAAATAAAAAAAAAATATATTCTAACATAATCTACTTAAAATTTTAATTTCAGGAAGCAGACAGACACTTACATTTTACACTCGTCATGAGGAAAGGAGGAGAAAAATAATTTAATTAGCGTACTCGTATAGTCACACCACGGTTTTCGGCAATTTAGTTGAAAATTTACATTTATAATAGATGCATTTACAGTTTCACCGAATTTACTAGATATGGTAATTTGTTTTGGTACATTTTGCCACGACACGTTTGGCTCAGTTTTTAGTGATCTTACTTGCTGTGCCAGCGGTCGGGGGTTCGAGTCCCACTGGAGGCATTCATTTGTGTGATGAGCACGAATGTTTCTACTCCAGTCATGGGTGCTTACATATTTATTTATAATTATTTCAAATTCAAGTTTTAATTTATTATAATTTTATACTAAGCCTCATGATTCTACCACTTGAAATAGAAAAGACCTCAACTACTATTGAGCTATGAAATACAAAGTTACCTAAACAATACTTATAAACTGATCACTGGTTGTCATGGGATTAAGAATCAACCTGCGGGACATGTATGTAGTGAAGCTCAACGAGTATGAGCATGAATATGCTCCACTGTATAATATGAATATTCACAGAATTTCCAAATAAACTAAATAGTATCCATATTATGGGACAAGCAAGTTATACAAACAATAGATTTGTTTAAATCAAGAAATATTTTAAACGTAACGATTTATTAATTTTTAAACGTATAAAATCAATATAATAATTGATAAATCATTTAGCAAGAGAGGGAATCTGAAACCACCTCATAAAATAAAGCGCTTGTAATATCCCTCTTATTCTATTCTTATATCTGTGAAAGGGTAGGACTGAACCTACCATCATGTGGGCCGTATATTATTAACATATTTTCAAGAAAATAATGACTTAAATGTACATAATAAATTCTTATTGGTTATTATAAGTTTTACATTGTTTTAAAATACAAAGAACTACTATTGTAAGTTCTTTGGTATACGGTTACGGTTCAGTTACGGCCCGGTTACGGTCTGATTACGGTTCGGTTACAACCCGGTTACGGCCTGGTTACGGTTCGGTTACGGTACGTTCCGTTCCGTTCCGGTTACGTTCCATTCCGTTCCGTGCCGGTTACGTTCCATTCCGTTCCGTCCGGTTCCGTTCTGGTTACATTCCGGTTCCGTTCCGGTTAAGGCCCGGTTACGGTCCGGTTACGATCCGGTTACGGTCCGGTTACGGTCCGGTCACAGTCCAGTTACGGTCCGGTGACGGTCCGGATACGGTCCGGTTACGGTCCGGTGACGGTCCGGTCACAGTCCATTTACGGTCCGGTGGCGGTCCAGTTACGGTCCGGTGACGGTCCGGATACGGTCCGGTTACGGTCCGATTAAGGTTCGGTCACGGTCCGGTTACGGTCCGGTCACGGTCCGGTCACAGTCCGGTCACGGTCTGGTTACGGTTCGGTCACGGTCCGGTCACAGTTCGGTCACGGTCCGGTTACGGTCCGGTCACGGTCCAGTTACGACCCGGTTACGTTCAGGAACAGTCCGGGTACGGTCCGTTCTGTTCCGTACCGGTTCTGTTCTGGTTACGTTCCATTCGGTTACGGTCCGGTTACGGTCGGGTTACGTTCTGGTTACGTTCCGGCTCCGTTCCGGTTACGTTCCGGCTCCGTTCCGTGCGGGTTACGTTCCGGCTTGGTCCGTGCCGTCCCATCCCGTCCCCTCCCATTGATTGTTTAGATTTTTAGATTAGCAAGAGAAAAAAATACAAGATGTGTAGCGAGTTATTATTTATATTAAATTTGTTACCTATAAACTATAAAGGTATGGCATAATCCAGGGACACTGAGCTGTTCCGTTCGACGAACATTTCACCAAAGAGAATTATTTCTTAACAGGCGACTATCGACTTATAAAGAAAGCCATGATGCATCTTTTACAATCGAAGGTTTATTACAAAGATAAAGAAGCCGAAGTGCTGGAACCGGAACATAGCCGGGTGTGAATGCTGAATTTTATAAATAATGAAGAGAAACACAACTTTAGCTAATAACCAATTTTATTTATCTGACACTAGCTAGGAGCGTAGGACTTAGGACTCACCTCACTTCGAGCGGGTTCGTCCCTAAATACATTTTAACGGTTAATATTGAATAGATAGTTGATCACTTACTTTGTGTAAAACAAAAACAAATTTATTCCACGGAAATCGTACGTTTTTTCGGGTTAAAAAATAATAAATTTGCTATTCCAGTCTATAATCTATCCCTGTGCTTTTCATCCAGATCCGTTTAGCCGTTCTGGTATGATTGAGTAATAAAGATCCATCCAAACTTTCGCATTTATATATTCAAATTAATTATAATATTCAAATTAATTATAATATTTTATTATAGGGATTAAATTATATTATATATGACCCGAGTAATAAGTTATAACGACACAAAATTTAGTTAAAATCGGATCCGTACCTTTTGCGTGAATCGCGCACACCCAAACAGACAAACAGACATACAGACAAAAATTTTAATAAGTATTGTTTTACCCTAAAAAATATATTCTGTACACAATACGTTACAGTCATTGTTTTTAGAAACTATTTTATGTATAGATTTCGCTAAGTTACTGTTTTATTATGTGTATAGATATTAGTTACTTATTAGTTTAAATACATATATATTTATTCATAAAGAATCACTTCGTTCAAACACATGATCATGCTCCAAAATATTTATTCACCATTACTACCGCGCTCACGCGCTCTTCGCTCGTAAACTTTGCGTCACAAAGGTACAACTTCTAAATAACCCAGCCATGATACGCACCTCCAATCTCTAGGGGGTTTTTTTCTTTTTTTCGATATCTCATTTCGTTTTTGAGGTGTGAATTATTTTCTGAGCAAAACCGGGCGAAAAACGACCTCATTTTTCACACTATTTCGATTTAAAAAAAAGCAATTGAGTTTATTAAAATTTTTTTTACATTTTGTAGCCCTCGTTAAGATGCGTCTTTTGACATCCCACTCAGCCACGTAGTCCTAAAAGTCACGACACCAGGGCGATGTCCCACTTTCGCTGAAAATCGGGCCTATACCGAAGCGACAAAAAAAAACATTTTCAATGTTAAAACCAAAAGGAATATGATTAAAAAAAGGTTCAATAAGTAAGTTGTTTCTTCACTCTGTATATTTTCTGGACTTAGTTGCTATTTTATTTTTTTACTTTCCACGATAAAATACAAGAGGCCGCTAAATGTAGTTAAATCTTGTGTAGATCATAATGGCCATTAAATGACAAAAATATTTTTAAACTTCATAAATGTTATATTTATAAAGTTTAAATATAATACAAAAATCTGAAAAATTGAAAGAGTAATTTTAAAACAACTCAAATAATTTCAAATCTTAAAACTAAAAACCCTTGTTAGAAATATTTATTAAAAAAAATTTAATTATTAGGTACTTCAGTGCTATTTATCTTTAAGTTATTTTATAATTTTTGTAGGTCCCGTCCGTAACTTATATAAATTTTGATTCAAAAACCTTATTATATCCTTTGAGTTCGCTATAAAGCATTCGACACAAAAATACTTTATATAAAATGTTAAATATTCGCGTAAATCTAAGAAAGTATTTGGCAAAACATTTTTTTCTTAAAAATTCTACAGTATTTTTTGACTCTCACTTCAGTGGAATGTAGGCTTTAGAGTACGTACTATCTAAATATCAAAGCACTTTGGCCAGTTTATTTTATTTTTACGGCATCGGATTCAACAGATATTGTGATATTTGATGCAATAAACGTTCTACTTCCAAGTTTTAGAAGTGTTTTTGTCTAGTACTAGTAGTAGAGAGATGAAAGCTGAAAACTAGATTTTTTTTATAAATTATAAAGAATTTTTTCCAAGGAAAAGCGGAAAAGTGCGAGTCGTATTAGTGCGAGTATGAATCCGTGCTACAATATAGTATATTTGTGTTAAGTGTTTTATTTAATACTAATCGAAACCTTTTTGAAATGAAATGAAATATGTCAGACATTATAGTTTCTGTTTTAGTTTTAAAAAAGTAAAATTAACATGATTATATTAGCCCTGTGGTCAAAATTATTATTGAATCTTGCTAAATAGGTGAAGAAACTGTTTCCAATTTTTATTGATAACACTAAAGCTTGTCAAGGCTTGACAAAAAAAAAATGGGTTGACAAACAACTGTTTTGTATTTGCCTACTTATTCCTAGATTATTATGTAAAATTTATTTCAAAGCGTTTCAAGGGTCTTTCTTACAAGTTATGCCAGCTTTAGAAAGAATTGTATAGAGCATCTTTAAATTGTTTTTATTTTGAAATATTTATAATTAATTTCTCCGATATCTTTCATAATACTTCGGTTACGGTTTCAGTGTGTATTTTGTCAATAACACATTAGTATATAAGAAATAGAGGTATCCATTTGCTGAAGAAACCCTTGGTCCATGAAGTCAAAGTGCTAAGCACTTCTTAGAAGACATAACGTCTAGTCTTATCGCCTCTACTGGTGACAGCATTTTTTGCCCAAAGAATCGGCATTGCCATTCAACGGGGGAATGCGGCTGGCATTCTTGCCACTATTCCACACGGACATAATTTGTATAGTAATAATTAAGTGTACACTTGTTTTGTATATCTAGACATATAATAAAATTGTAACTGATTGCTGTCTGTACATGGAAGGAATTTAAGAAAAACTATTACTGAGGATCTTTACTAATACAATAGAACCCAAACGAATGATTTTTAATTTTTTCTCTGTTTGTCGGTTTGTCTATTTGTCTGTATGTTTGTGCGCGCTAATCTTAGAAGCGGCTTGACCGATTTGGGTGCGGTTTTCACTAATGTATTGTGGTAAGCTTCACTTAACATTTAGTGTATGTTTTATTTCAGTCGGATCCTAAATAAAAAAGTTATTTCAATTTCAAGAATCATCTAAGGGTGGGCGAGGGTGAACCGCTAGTTTTGTATACCTATAACTAAGTATATTAGTAATTTACTACCTCGTTAGTCTTATGGCTAGTAATTTTTGCTGCTGATCAGAAGGTCTGGTGCCAATCCCTTACAAATAGTTATGGGATTTGCAAAGAAAAGTTATCTCAGCGGACTATAAGAGTAAAAAGAAAAGAGAGAGTGCACGTGTAACCTCAAAAGTACAAAATTTTCGCCCAAGGATGACAAATGTTTGGTTAAGATTTTAGTCTCAGAGCATATAATATGCAGATTATATTAGTTATTTTCATTAAAAGAAAATAAAAACTATTTAGCAAGAAATTTCAACAAGAAATATAAGTAGTAAAGCAAACAAAGCTAAATAAAAAGACTACGTAAATTTTCAGCAAAAGTAAATTATGTCAGAGCTACGTTTTTAGATACGCTTTACGCTTAAAAACTAGTTAAGAGAAGCATTTGTAAATATTATGAGAGTCAATATGAATAATATATGAGGGTAGTGCGTATAAATTCATATCCAAAGTACGAAACCTCATGAGATATTAAAATCTAAACGTTGAAATGGGTAAACGACATAAAAGTGGTAATAACTTTGAAACAATGTCTGGAATATTTTGTCTGAAATATATTTTGGTAAGGCGGCGGTAGCCCAGTGGTAGCGCGCTCACGTGGGAAACCGAGTGAAGCGGGTTCAAATCCCGGGTCTCGCACCTCTGATATTTTCATGTGCGAATCATTTCTAACATGATTACCACTTGCCTTACGGTGTAGGAAAACATCGTGAGGAAACCTGCATGTCTGAGAGAACCTAGCAAGTTCTCGAAAGACATGTGAAGTCCGCCAATCCGCACTTGGCCAGCGTGGTGGACTATGGCCTGATTCCCCTCGTATTGAAGGAAGGCCCGTACCCAGCAGTGGGACGTTAAAAAAAAAAGGGCTGAATACATACATACATATTTTGGTAATACACTTCTAAATCTATACATATAATAAAATTCTAAGTCGAATCTGTACATTAAAATATTTTTTGGAAAATCTTATTGAAATAGTAATTATTATCGACTTATTGTTTGTCTGTTTGTCTGTGACCGCATCATGAGAAAACTATAGTCAGATTTTAATAATTTGGCATAATGATAGCTGGTTATCAGGGTTAACATATAGGATACTTTTTACTGCGGGAAAATATCTCATCTCTGAAAAATCTATACTACACATTAAAAGGTAACTAGGGACGAACCCGAGCAGAGTGAGAGTGAGTCGCTAGTCTAAAATATACTTTGGTAATACACACTTTTCTTACTACACTATACTATAAAATATACTTGCATGTAACTAGTAGGTGCACGCAGCTGCGTCTACTTGTTACGATATAAAAAAAAATCGATTATGTCAATATCACACGAAACTTGTATCCACTTGTGAAAGTCTTCTAATCTTTTAAAGCTCTGTAAGCAAATGGAAACGAAAGTATATCACAAGATTTGATAGGTAGGTGTCTCATGTAAATCGCAAGACAATTCCGTAGTCAATTTACAAATAAATAAAAAAACATATATTAAAAAGTATTTTTAAAAACAAGCTTTTATAACATATAAATTGTGTAATGTAATAAATGGGATTATTTAATTTAAACTTTATATTTTTAATTTTTTAGGTATTTATTCGTATTCTTCTCAGCAAACTTTTTTATTTAATATCCATATCATCGGGGTTGATAAAAAATCATAGTCCGCCATCGTTAGGAGTCCGCCATGTTGGATTGAGAGTGACGTCACTCATCTAACCATACATTGTCATCTAAGCTAAATATGTATGCAAAATTTGAGCTCAGTCGGTTGAAGATAACTGCTTTGAAATTCAGTTGTAAGATTTGACCGGAACAACCATATGTACATACATACATACTTACATTGAAAGTTAAAATAGAATCTTGTAATAAGGGTAGCGTTCCATTAAAGTAAGTGAAGGGTGAAAAAACAATTTTAAGTCCACATCAGCGCGTTTATTAGAGATATCTCATATCTTAGGACCTTAAAATTTATTAGGATGCTTCTAAGTTATTTCTTTTTCCAATCCAATAGTTGCAGAGTTCTTAAATCTTAAACATTCTGCCCTGAACCCTCTATATGCTAGTAAGATTTACGTTAAAAATTATTTACCTGTTTCAGAGATCAGCTGTAACAAGCGTACAGATAAAAAATATTATAGAGATTGTCATAGGGGGTAATAATAGTGCGTACTTTTTAATATTTATAGTTTTTTTTCTTTCAATGATATTTAACATGTAATGAGCTTTTTGGTTGTATAACTCTCTATTTTGTACATATTAGGTTGAACCCGATACATTTCTAGTTCTTAGTAGGAGCCGAGAGTGTAGCGCTCTTTATAAACATACTGTGTCAAGGAAATGTATGTAGATAAAATTCAATTTAAGTGTGTTTTACTACTAACTATAATTTTTAACTTTTATCTAAATATACGTAGATCGGATGAGGAGACAGTGGTAGCTTAGTAGTAGCAAGCTCGCTTGGGAAACCGTGTGAAGCGGGTTTAAATACTTAGTCTTACACCTCTAAAATATTTTCATGTACGAATCATTTTCAACATGATTACCACCTGTCTTACGATGAAGGAAAATATCGTGAGGAAACCTGCACGTCTGAAAAAACCTAGTAAGTTTTCGAAAGACAAGTATACGTGTGTTTTGTGTGTGTACTTGTCTTTCGAAATTTACTAGGTACATACGTGTGTGACTATGGCCTGATTCGCCTTGTATTGAAGGGAGGCCCGTGCCCAGCAGTGGGACGTTAAAAAGGGCTGAATACAAAAAAATATTAAGATTTTGCGTAATTACGAATACATCTTGTACTTTCACATTAAATAGTTGGTATATTCTGGCAAGATAAAAATTATCTATCTGTTCTAATATTATAAAAAAATAATAATCAACTATAAAACTATATGAATTCAAATTTTAGTTTAAATAAATTAAAATACTATGTATAATACAATAAGATATTTCCAACTTTGAATTGGATTCACTCTATTTTAAACCATGACGAAGCGTTTTTACTACTTAGTATGTAATTTAGTATGGATCCGAGTACATTGAATATTTTACCATAATAATTATATTGCTCTTGAAAAAGCTGAAAGTAAGGCGATGGCTAAGAGAGCTTTTTTTTGTTTTTTAATGTTAGAAAATACATTTACGCATATCACCTGTATACATAAACGTGGTTATGTGGAACTCTCTGGCTATGAAAGCCAGTCATACCCACTAAAACCCAACAGAATCAGTGCGTTCCTTGGCTTCGCGCCCGGCTGGATTGCCGGAAACTAAAGAAAAAGAAACCAAATCGACAAACAGAGGAGAATAAGGTACTACTTTGTCTTTACCTTGTTAAACTTCAGTAAATACAAATCTGTTTAATATAAAACTTTTTCGTACTCATTTTTATAAAACTAAAACTGTTTACTCTGTTTATAGCACAATTAATTAACGTCATAATACCAAAGTTTTTAGCAATTCAGTAGAATAATTGCGCATACTTTGCTTACAAAGTTTGCTTTTGTGGATTAATAAATATTAGGTGCATAATTTATACTTTACCTAGCGTAGCAGTGAAGTGTGGTCCAATTTTGACGGAGATCGCGGGTTCGATATGAGCTCAAGGATATTTAAAAATCACCTATATAGAAAAAATTAAAAAGCAAAATCTTATCAAAATACAAAATTTGATCCAAATCATTCCAAGACACGAAATAAATGTATATATACAAGAATGCTCATTTAACATTATAAGATGTGTATTCAGCCCTTTTTAACGTCCCACTGCTGGGCACGGGCCTCCCTTCATGACGAGGGGAATCAGGCCATAGTCCACCACGCTGGCCAAGTGCGGATTGGCGGACTTCACATGTCTTTCGAAAACTTGCTAGGTTCTCTCAGATATGCAGGTTTCCTCACGATGTTTTCCTTCACCGTAAGGCAAGTGGTAATCAAGTTAGAAAATGATTCGCACATGAAAATATCAGAGGTGCGAGACCCGGGATTTGAACCCGCTTCACTCGGTTTCCCAAGCGAGCGCGTTACCACTGGGCTACCACTGCTATCACATTATAAGATACTACTATTATATTGTAAAAGTCACTCTGTCTGTTACCTTCATACTTAAACCGCCGAACAGATTTCGATAAAAGTTTGCAAGAATATAGATTGCATCATGGGATTGGATACAGGCTGCCCTTTAACCCCGCCCCTTTATTACACAAACTAAGCCAATACTATATATAAGCTTAAAACTATAAAAGGATACTCTTTATTGCCGTAGATTTAGTTTAATATCAAATATAAGTAAATTGCAAAATATGTGTATAAATAATCTATACTAATATAATAATATAAAGCTGAAGAGTTTGTTTGTTTGTTTGTTTGGTTGAACGCGCTAATCTCAGAAACTACTAATTCGATTTGAAAAATACTTGTTGCATTAGATAGCCCGTTAACTAAGGAAGGCTATGTATCATCCCGGAAAAATGTACGGTTCCCGTGGGATAGATTTGTTTTTGTCTAGGGACGAACTCGAAGCGAAGCGAGGGTGAGTCGCTAGTATACTAGTCGCTAGTATAAAGAAATTTAATAGGTTTGAAATATTTGATTTGAAACATATTAAAAAACGCTTGGGTTCGTCTCTAGTTACGTTTTAACGTTAAGTATAGATATGAGATATTTTCCCGCAATAAAAAGTATCCTATACGTTGACTCGGAAAATCAGCTATCATCATACCGAATTTTATCAAAATCCCTCTAGTGGTTTTTCTGTGTTGCGGTTATAGGTAGACAGACAGACATAGAATCGGCCTCAGTATCGATAATAATGACTATTTCGATAAGATTTCCGAAAAAAATGTTTAATGTACAGATTCGACTTACTTAGAATTTTATTATATGCATAGATAGATGATACTTTTATTTTTTTGATGACGCTGGGGGATACCCATCATCAGGACCTTCCCTGCCGGCCGTTCACGGGCAGGGTACTGTCAGATTCCTACTCACTAAAACTCACAGCGTCAGGATCGCTTGCACACACACTACAACACCCCTGCGGAATGTATCGATGATACTGCTCTAACTTCAGAGCTTTTGCCTTTTCGAAAGCTTTGTATGGAGAGGTGTATGTTTTTTTATGTTGAAACTAATTTAAGGTAAGCTCGTAGTTATTGTACTGTAAAGGTACAATAAAATACACTCATGTTATTTTTTAATATAAATTGCGTAGATTTAATACAATTCTCTACAATTTATTAAGAAAACATTTTTATTACATTATATTTTCTTTTGCATCTAATAATCTAGAGTATGATATAAAAAAGTACCGACGAAATGAAATTGTGAAGGTCTGTGATATGTATCAAATAATTTTGTAAGACATTGCTACGTAAATGTTTTACACAAAAATATAAGGTATATTTTGAAGTCGTATATAATATCTTACTATTCTGTAGAATTAAGAGCTAAAATATCGAAAGTCTCAATTATTATAAATTGTACGTAAATTGAAGCAAAACGTTATAATATTCATTACATGTTAACTTAGAAGTCTACATAAAAACCTAACAATTAACCATACTAAATAAATAAATAAATATGTTGGGACATTAACACACAGCACCATCTAGTTCCATGGTAAGCTACGAGGCTTGTGTTATGGATACCAGATAGTTGATACACACTATACATTCATATATAACTTCAAATACATATGTACATATTATAAATATAAACACCCATGACTGGATTACAAGCATTCGTGCTCATCACACAATTGAATACCGTCAGCGGGACTCAAACCCGCGACCGCTGGCACATCAATTAGGGTCACTACAAACTGAGCCAAACGTGTCATCAAAACTAAATGAAATTAATAATGCTAAATTAAGTACCTATAGCTTAAAAAGCTTAATTTTGACTTTATATCAAATATAGGCTTTATATCAAAGTTTAGGTATTAAGCGAAATAATAATTTAATCGTGCATCAACTACAAGCCAAAATTGCGGTCTTCAAATACTTGTTACAGATCTTACAGATACTACTACAAAGTGAATAAATATATCAACTAGTGTTTGTGGTATAGACAGAGAATAAGTCGTAAGTTCTCTCGATTTATCGTTTGTCAGCACACAGCGAACTTAGCATAAAAGCTCTGCTTCATCTTAACTGAACTTTAACACCTTAAAGAAATTAATCCTTTACAAATTATACGTTAAATTAAAAAAAAAAACAATTACACTAATTTCAAAATGACATTAAAATCAATACTGTATACTTAAAAGTGGTTTTTCAGTACATAGCGAAAGTTTTACTTTAAAAGTAATATAGTAGACTTATAAATTATTAAAAAAATGAAAATATCGCATAGCATATATTGTTTTTAAAGTCGGTCAGAACGGACGTATGTTTATTTTGTTCGGCTTTCTTAACGGTCATATCATTGTGTGAGTATTTGCGTAATCCAGTGAAGTAACCACCTGGTAGTATTTTTTTTTTGTTTCATTAAATTGTCCTATAAAAGACAGGGATCAAGCCATAGCCTGGTGGGTGTGCTACTCTTTCATCTTTTGAAAACAACTTAGGTTATTTCAGATATGCAGGTTTCTTCACAATGTCCATACATGAAAATTTTAGAGATCGGATTTGAACTCACTGCCCTCGGTTCAAACGAGCCAGCTACAGCTAGGCCACCGCTGCCTTATTAAAAGGATACCTATGCCCAGCAATGGGACGTTAGAAACGGCTGAATTAGTGAAAATTTTCCTCAATTTACATACATATATATACATAGCTTTGCTTCTACATGCTTTTTAATTTAGATATAAAAAAACTGAAAAAATACGTTTTGACTTAGCCAGAGAAGGTATGTTTAATATAATGTACTAAATACAAGTTTCCGGACGGATATCGATCCTGCGTCCTCCAAAAGAGAATGGCTGACAGTCCCGTTACATCGTTTGGGCCGTTTTATAATTAACATGTCGTTATTGATAAATCAGTCGATTCATCAACATTTTCGGGTCATATGTCATTAATCATTCGCATTCGCTTAATGGGGAAGGGTAGCGGGTTCGAGGATACTTTTTGAGTGGAGGTAATTATTTATTATATTATCAATATTCAATTTTAAGGATGTTTTGTTGCTCAACAAGGTTTATTTCTAACATATTTAATCTAAAGAATATAAGTAATTTAAGGTTTTAATTCCAAGTGAAATTTGTCTTCTGCCTTTTTAACGTCATACTGCTGGGTATGGGTTTCCCTTCAATACAAAGGAGATCAGGCCATAGTCCACCACGCTGCCCAAGGGTTGGTGGACTTCACATGTTTTTCGGTACTACTTGTAGCTGGGTTCTCTTACTTAGACATGAAGGCTTCATAACTATGTTTTTGTTCACCTATATCTACCCAGCCACACAAACACACATAATATTATAATAGGTATTGGGCCTTTAGTCCTAAAACTTATAAAGAAAAGGCTCTTTTGAAGGAGACTACTCCAGTATTTTCAGCCTATCAGTTAAAAAATCTGCCTACTAAAGTCAAAAATTGTTTTTACCGTCAAGTAGAAAAAAATAAGAATATACACCAACTTTTATTAAAAAAATATATTTTATAAATATATAAGTCAAAAAAAGCACAGACAAAACGTCCATCGTATTCAGTATATTTAGATAATCCGCACACCTTTTTTTTAACGCTAGAAAATGCATTAAGCACTAGGTGTGGGACTCACCGGCAAGGCCAGTACTACCCACTAAAACCCAACAGAACCTTCCCCGTCTTAATGGGGTAAACGCACGTTGGGGGGAGGGGGGGGGGGGGGGTTGCGGGGGGGGGGGGGGATAATAATATACGTATATTATAAAGAGACTTAGGTTTTTAGGACTTAGGTGTAACCTACGAACTATTCTTACAAAATGTAAATTATCAGGTTCCATATTTTTTGCCTTGCCACTTTATACTACCTTTTTAAGGTAGGTTGGTTTAATGTTTAATTAAATTTGCATATAAAACGTGAAAAAGGAGAAAATCCTTTCAGATACCGTTTTCCTTAATCTTTTTTATACGCAAAATGTGCCTTAATTCAAGCTTTGCTTATTTGAAACTCTTTCTACCAGTGGTTTTACTTTTTTATGTCAATCGTGATGTAAAATTATTTAGGTAAATATAAAAGGGCCTCTACTTGCTGTAATTGGTGTAGTGTCTTTTGAATGTGAATTTGAGGAAAACATATATTATTATATTTTTAATACAGAACATTTTTCTTTTGAAATCGGTCAAAGAGAGTAGCAATACAGATTATTATAATATAATTTTTAAATAAACTTAATACCACTGAAATTATATTATATATAATATAATATATTTTACTTATACAGGCTGAATTTTTGAGACGGGACAGTAATTGCAGGTACCTTAACTGCTAAAGTTACAAGAAAACGTTTCTAGGAGACCATCCATAACTTTTTGAGATATTCTGAACTGCATTCACAGATTTTGGAAAAAATGTACAGTCAGCGAGAAAAATGCTAAACTACCAAAAAAAAAATTTTTATATCAATCGATCCTATTTCATGTAGGGATCAAAAGACTCTATGGGACCATTTAAGGTATGAGTACTAGAAATGACAGAAATCGCCAAAAATTTTTCCCATACATTTTGTACGGAAAAACGTTTAATCAACTCGAAATATTCTTTGTTGCCAAACGGTCCTATTTTTTAATGTGATCAAAAGATCCTTTGAGGCCAACTGAAGTTTGAGTACAGAAACTACGGTAAGTCACAAGACCGGGTTTACACACAGGCATTTTATGCAGCGGACATAAGATACATTTTTTTAAGTAGAGTAGGTATTTTTATAATTATAAAATATTGATGTTAATGTTAGATATTTTAAAATACGTGGCAGCGTACTAACTATGTACGTAATCGAGCGCCGTAAAAGCTACAGTGTAAATAAGCCCTAATGAAATGAGAAATGTTATGCATTTCGAATGAGTCACGTTAAAACACGGTATTTTCCTGAGGCTTTCTGAAATTGACCTTGTAAGTTTTTTAAGTTATTTTAAAATGCGATGTATTTTTGCTGTAAATCCATACTAATATTATAAATATGAAAGTGTTTGTTTGTTTGTTTGTTTGTTTCTTTCTTTGTTTGTTTGTTTGTTTGTCCTTCTTTTACTTCGAAACAGAGTGACAGATTGGCGTGATTTTTTGTGTGGAGATAGTTAGAGGGTTAGAGAGTAGGGTAAGCTACTTTTTACCTTGGATTCGAGATTGAAATTATGTCATTCCCGCGGGAAAACATGTTATAATACAACCCAAAAATTATTATGAACAGAATTACTTGAAACTTGGTATTAATGCTCTTTAATACAATTAAATGAATACGTGTTTAGCATTTTTCGAAATTTATCCCATAGGAAGTAAAATAGGGAATGCAAGTTTGTATGAAACCTATCTTTTTAGAGATTTTTTGTAGTTTTAGCGCGAGCGAACCCGTGGGTTCTGCTAGTATACTATATATACATTATGCAAGTTATACGCTGTTAAATAAAATACTTTTTACCTATGACTTTTTCAATTTAAAGCACGTTCCAAACACTTTTATTTTAAAGTAATTAAATGGAGTTCGTCGAATTTCCTTTTTGTAAAATTGAGATTCAAAAAAAATACCATAATTTAATATTTAAAGGTTAAAAAATTGAATGGAAATGAATATAGTGTATAAATGATTCCAGCCTTCATGATATATATATATGTTCCTTTACACGGAAAGTTTTAATAAAGAAAAAAAATATAAACTTGCTTATTTTTCTATACCTATGTATGTACCTTGTACCTACTTACCATTAAAACGTATGTACCTAGGTATGTACCTAGTATACCATAAAATGTATGTTTTATAAAATAAAGGAACAGAATGTGGATAAAAGATAACTTAACTCTTTAAGAGGTTTCTCCCAGAAATCCTTCAGATGTGAGAAATTTAATTAATTTGGTACGATGTAGATACAGTTTATTAACAACATTAATTAATGTTATATACTTAATATTAAAGTACATCAACCTAATATCTAAGAAAATCGGCTATAAGCGCGGATTTGTTCGCTATTTCGTTCCATATATAATATATAGACGCTGTGTTATTCTGCAGTTATTATATCTATATAGAATTATAAAATTCTAACTAAGTCGAATCTGTACTTTAAATATTTTTTGGAAAATCTTATTGAAATAGACATTATTATCGATACAGAGACCGAATTTATAGTTTTTAGAATGTTTGTCTGTCTGTCTGTTACTGCATCACAGAAAAACCACTGGAGGGATTTTGATAAAATTTGGTATGATAATAGCTGGATATCTGGGTCAACATATAGGATACTTTTTACCGCGGGAGATTATCTCATTCCCACGGGAGTAAACGTTATAACGCAACCCAAAAAATATTTATGATCAGAATTTCTTGAAATTTGGTATTAATGCTCTTCAATACAATTAAATAAATACGTGTTTTAAGCTTTTTTGAAATTCATCCCATAAGGAGATAAAATAAGGAATAAAAAATTGTATGAAACCTACCTTTTTAAAGTTTTTTTATTGTATTTTTAGCGCAAGCGAAGCCGCGGGTTTTGCTAGTACAATATATAAGAGATTATTATTTACATTAGAACGACAGTAGTTATATTTAATTTAATGAGTTATAAACTCTACATATAAATGAGCCAAGACAAAACCGTTCAGTACCTTTTATCCTCTATTTATCAACTGTTTTTTTATTTAGTAGCTATTGAAGAAAAATGTAGTTTTTTTTTAATATAGATAAGTAAATTGCCTTGTGGTGATAGAAAACATCTTGAGAAAACTTGCACGTCTAAGAAAACCTAGCAAGTTTTCGAAAGACATGTGAGGTCCGGCAACCCGTACTTAGCCAGCGTGGTGGATAATGGCCTGATCCCCCTCATATTAAGGGAGGCCCGTACCCAGCAGTGGGACGTTAAAAAGGGCTGAATACAAAACAAGTAATTTTTTTTTTTTATGGTACTCAGTGATAAACGAGCAGACAGTCCACCTGATGGAAAGCAGTACCTGTTGCCCATAACACCTACGGTTCATGCACTTAGGTTTTATGTAACAAAACTGCAGAACCGCCGGTACGTTATCACTGTGAGGACTAAGACAATATGCCTCTTGCCTGTAATTGCGCTGGCTACCTTAAAATTCCATTCATATAAGTATTCCTAAAATTTTTAATGATTATTATGATTAAATTTCGACTCAGTGGTCGAACGATAGTAATCTTAATTATTCAGATTCCCTTTTAGAAAGATAAAAGTAATATATAATCTAAATTGGTAAAATAATTAACCTAGCCATAAACGTATCCATACATTGAAGTCACCTCCAGAAGGGTTAATTGCACACTATGTTAATTAATCGCTCCAATCTTTCACATTTAATGTCGGGCTCTAAACGATTAGAAATTCATTTGCTTTTGTAGTAAAGTTTATGCTATATCTATCCTACATCTATATAATATGATAAATGTGATAGTTTGTGAGTATGGATGTATGGATGTTTGTTACTCTTTCACACCGGAACGGTTGAATGGATCTGGATGAAATTTGGCACATAGATTATAGTCTAGAATAACACATAGCTACTTTTTATCCCGAAAAAAATTATGGTTCCCGTGGGATAGGTTGTTTTTGTTTTCCTAGAGGCGAACCCGAGTGAAGCGAGGGTGAGCCGCTAGTTATGTACATATGTATGCGTCGCTCCAAAGCTTCGATTAGGTTTTCAAACTCAAAATATATCCCATTTTTAAATAGACAAGCAAATAAATACCAATTGTCAATATTTGATTACCTGCTTTAATGTTAACAGATTAAAAAATATGTTACTAGCCTTCTCCCGCGGGTTTACTCACATTTTAAATTAAAAAAATGCTTGTTTCACAGCTAAAATAACTTCAGGGAACTTAGACAATATATTCGAACAGGCCTTCCTTTAATGCGTGGAGGGTCAGGCCATGGTACACCATGCTGGCTAAGTGCGTTTTGCTTAAAAAAATGTATGCAAATGACGACATATTATGTATCTAAGCGTTATGTCAAAAGCTTAGTAAATGTCATTTCTATAATCTTTTAGTTTTCTATTAACGATATCAATTGTAGAACGCCAAGTTCTCAAGTAGGGTACAAATAGACATACATACAATTTTCTACCGGTGGTAGGACTCTATCAAGCCTGAGGAATCCGACTGGATGGGTACCACCCCCTTATCTATTTCTGCCGCCAAGCAACAATGATTGCATTGTTGTGTTCCGGTACGAAGGATAAGGTAGCCAGCGCAATTACAGGCAAGAGGCATATCATCTTAGTCCTCACAGTGACAACGCACCTGTGGTTCTGCATTTTTGTTACTTAAAACCTAAGTGCATGAACCGTAGGTGTTATGGGCGATAGGTGCTGCTTTCCATCAGGTGGTCTGTCTGCTTGTTTGTCACTGAATGTCATAAAAAAAAATACAATTATCTATTTGGATTTTGTAAGATCAAATTCATTAGCTACTCTAAAAATAGACACATATGTATATCAATTTTATAGCTATATATTCAGGACGAATTCATTCTATGTGAAAGAAGCTGCAGGTATAAGCTAGTAACATAACACATTTTATAACATACGATCAATTAACAGCTGACTTAATTAAGGTGTTATTATAAACGTACCACACTGAGTGGTTTGGTTAAAATTAACTGTAATTAAACTTAGTTATTATTTATTATCACTAAATATTAAACTATTATTTATCGAGGTAGCGGTTACTCTAGTTTATTGAAAATAGTTTAGACTAACTAAAGCCTACGCCGCACTTTAATTACACTATAATTATATTTATATGGGAGCATACAGGATATAGATTGTATTTCACTTGCCTGATTGCAATAAAACTTCGCTGTAGTTTAAATTTTAACTAATAATATATGCAGATAAAGTTGGAGTGTCTGTTTGTAATGTCAAAATAACATCTTTTTACTATATGCGTATGAAAGTATATAGGGTACTTATAAGAAAACAATAATTTTTCTGTCTGTCCGTCTGTTTGTCCCGGCTAATCTTCAAAACGGCTGGACCTATTTGGACGAAACTTTCACTGGCAGATAGCTGATATTATAAATTTTAACTTAGGCTTACGCTTAAGAATCAGGGTTCCGCGCAAAAGAAATTAAAACCCATTAAATTGTGACAGTAATTCGCGTACCTAGTGACCCATCCGAACGCAACGAAAATAAGTCGCTAGTTTACATAAAAAGAAAGAGTTTCTTAAAGCCCATAATCACTTTCTAGCGATAGATAGACAAGAGATCATAATACTACTAATCATGCTGCATTAGCTACATTTTAAATAATTTAAAACATTAATGTACTATTTTACTCAATACCTTTGACTAATTAAAATGTATGAAGCTCAAACCAAACATATGAGTCAAAACTCGCTCGAAGCTTTTACGTAGCATAAGTCGAAGTTGTTCAAAAGTTTCACTACCATCTTCCTGGTTCAATAAGTTCGCTAATTAAAAGTAGATTATTGACTTTTTAATTTAACTAAAATGGCTAAAAACTATTATGATATAAAATTCTTTTTAAATATTAATTAATATATAAATATAACGACCTCCTCCCTCCGACATCCGATTTCAAACATGACGGCTATCTCATTAAAACTAGACGTGTAAGTAGAAAATATTATAGTACACAAGTATGCAACCAACCACTATTAATCTCTAATCTTTTTCACTCGCAAACGAAAGACAAAAGCTCGACAAAGCGGACTAAGTGCAGAACTTCGGGCTTTCCGAAACACTGGAATGTAAGAACGCCCAATGCCCATTTTCCGACTCCGAGTAATTAGTTTCTAATGAGAATTTCGTGATAGAAATCCCTTTATATATAGGTACTTAGCCTGACTTGGGACTCGAACCCAGAACCTCCGGATAAGCTTAGCCACTAGCTAACCAGTAAAATTCCTCCAAAATACACACTATGTCAAATATAGCCCTTCAATCCTTTCAATTCTTTGACGACTCGTTTAGCTCAGTGTGTAGTGACCCTACTTGCTGTGCCAGCGGTCGCGGGTTCGAGTCCCGCTGGGGGCATTCATTTGTGTGAGCGTGAATGTTTGTACTCCAGTCATGGATGTTTATTTTTATAATATGTATGTAACTTTTTAAATTATCGCGTTTCATATTTATATGAAAGTTTATACTACGGGACTTAACGCGTGGATAAGCGGCTATATACCTTGTTCCCGACGTTTCGACTGGATTACACCAGCCGTGGTCACGGGCAGACTGGCGGTGTACGGCATCCCCTGCTACGATCAAAGATGTTTTTTGCAGACACCCTCACTTGATTTTTATAATTTATAATAGCCGGTACACACGACACTAATATTATCAACCGGTGCGCTGGACGGACAACTACGATATTTTAACTTTTCAATCACTGGACTCCACGCAGATGGAAAAGTTAAAATATCGTAGTTGTCCGTCCAGCGCACCGGTTGATAATATTAGTGTCGTGTGTACCGGCTATTATAAATTATAAAAATCAAGTGAGGGTGTCTGCAAAAAACATCTTTGATCGTAGCAGGGGATGCCGTACACCGCCAGTCTGCCCGTGACCACGGCTGGTGTAATCCAGTCGAAACGTCGGGAACAAGGTATATAGCCGCTTATCCACGCGTTAAGTCCCGTAGTATAAACTTTCATATAATATGTATGTATTTAAAATTATATATGTGTAGTGTATCAACTATCTGGTATCCATAACACAAGCCTCGTAGCTTACCATGGAACTAGATGGTGCTGTGTGTTAATGTCCCAACATATTTATAAAAATCCTTATAACTTTCGTCTATAATGTTTATATCTAATTTTTCTGAGAAAGGTATTATGAAAGGTATTATTAACGTAATATTTTCGCGAAGGTTGAGTAATCTATCATTACGCGTTTAATCTAAGAAGTAATGTTTATATGGAAAGACAATCTTAATGGAGATGAAATATTAGTTGATCATATAACTCTTACATTTAGGTTTCACCATATATGTGTTTGTTTCCCGTAATTTTAGACTTTAGAAGAATTAGGAAACTCATTTATATCGGTAGGAATGAACTGACTTTGCTATATCTATTTAAATAAAAATCAATTGCCGAAGTATGTAAGCGCATCAGTTCAGAACAGCAGCACCTATTTGGCTAATATTTTTTTGTCGTGTTTGTAAATTAATTAAAAATTACGGAAAATTGAAAAATTTGGGGTTAAAAATCTCCATATAATAAAAGTGAGTGATACAGAAGACAATAGAGAGATCTTTAAAAATATTGACAGATTAACGTTCAGTTGTTCAATTTCGTACATTGTTTTATCTGTTACATAGATATCAAATTATCATAACTTATAACATAAAGCCAAAGATGGTTTTTTTCTGTGGTTTAAACACGGTAAGTAATAAAAAATCTAGTAGCATTAATGTCTTTTATTTCACTACTGTTTTTTTTTGTTTGCATTTATTAATTTCTGCTGTGGCTTGTTATAGGTTTAAGATTTACAACGTTTATTCTCTACGTGACATTGGCAAAATAATCTGTGCTCAATTGGCACACTTTGAAGCCATTGGCAAGAGAATTGAATTGAAGATTTACAACAGAACTATCCTGTTTTCACGTGCAGTTTAGTATACTGTAGTAATCTTATTTTACCGACCGATCTGCCTCGTTCTTTTATATTCAACGTGACGTTAACGACTACGAAACGACTTGGAAATAATCATCCGACTTTAAATTAATAAAGAAATTCAATTGAATTCTTATACCTACTATATAAAATAGATACGATATGTACTTGATACTATATATACTAAATAAATAGATATTGTTATTGTTTTTAAATCTAATAATATAAAATTTTTGTAGGTTTTTCCTTCTAACGCATGTAATTCCGTGGATTATTATTATGTTGAAAAAGCTACTAAAGGACAGTCGAGTATTTAAAGCTTAAATATAACAAGGGCATATTTATCTTAATAATAAAACCGCGACAAAATCCGAAAAGATAATTTCATTAATAATGTCCAATATTCACCTAAATCTATGTATTAAGGGCGGGTGTATTCTGAATGTGAAAAAAAGGTTATTGCACTAATTGTAAACACTCGTCCAATTAATTATCGACACAGCAGCTGTTACATTTGAAAAGAAAAACAAATCCAACATGTTGTTATATTTGCTATCAAACTAAAAAAGTACAACACCATTTTTAAAATTATCTTGTAATTATTCCACCCTTAAAGCAGTGTTTTTTATTTATATAGAGTATGGTTTTATTTTTATATAACCTGACCCGTTTACATCGATTTACTATGAGTGTAGACAAAAACATATACCCAAATTAACTAGGTAGTAAAGTATTATTTAGTGTTTATCTGTCTTTATGTTTCAGCCGTTACTTGAAAATAAACACAACGCAGCCTTTACATTCAAGGTTATTTTGATTAAAAAAATTAATATTTTATATTTCTTGCTACGGAACCATCAGTGTATGGGTCAGACTCGAACTTGTCCAATTTTTAACTTGGGTTTCTGAATTTTTTTATTTGACGTTTTTTCATGTCACAATTTTGCGTCGTGGTTTTTTTTAATTTATCATTTATTTTTCATTATTAATTTAATATCAATATTTTGTCAAATAGTAACGTGACGTACAGAAACAAAAACATAAAAAAAAATACATAAATTAAATCCATAAAACGTCAAAACAAATATTACAAGATCTCAATCAAGTCAATAAAAATAATTGATTATTTCATACAAAAATCCGACAATGCAAGTAGCTTCTATTTAATTTAATATAAGGTATTTTCTAAGAAAAAGCAAAGTGACCCTTAGTCTAATATCCGTATCAAAAGCCAAGTAAATTGCGTCGTAATTTTTCTGAACACGAGACCAATATGTCGGATTACAAATAATTTATTACTTATTAACCCAAGTCTTATTTATATAATAACTTTTATATTGTAATATCAAAACCTCTTATATATGATGAAAATATACAGACATAAAGAGCTTATAATGTAATCGATATGTTTATATATCTATACTTAATATTACAAAGAGACAGTTTGTTTGTTTGTTCGATTAAATGCGCTAATCTCAGGAACTTCTAATCTGATTTGATAAATTCGTTTTGCATTAGATAGCCCGTTTATTGAGAAAGGTTTAGGCTATATATCACCATACTACTACCCAAGGGAGCGGAGCAGTAATCATAAATGTCAACAAATCGGGCAGACTTCCATACGTCATTGTAAAACAGATTTTTGCATATATCGGTTTGAAATTTCTATAACATTATAATGAAAATTAACGTTCTAAATTATAATATTATATTTATTTCATTTTATATTATTTTAAGATTATGTATTTTTTTTTTCGATATGATATTTTCGATAATAACCGTGAATCAGTTTTCGTGGTTTTCTTATGAAAGACAAGTTTTTGCCCGTGGCTTCGCTCGCGTCGTAAGTAGGTCGGGGATCAAAGGTAGCATATTTCCTTTCTCGGGATGCGAATGGGATGATTTATGTCCTTGCCAAAGTCATTAAAAATTGATAACAGACATTAATAATATTGATAATGACGCCATTCGATCCATTTCAGCTACGGCGGGCAATCTCGATAAGAGTCGTCATACCCTTTAAACGGGAGATATTATAGTGAAAGTATGCGCGCAAATAGATATAAGTGCACTTTCTAATCCTTTTACCCACCCTAAAATTCCCGTGGGATGACATTAATATCGACACGACTGCGAAGATAGGCGTAATAAATAAGCTATATTTAAGGAACATCCTATATAAATCGAAAATTAATTTTGTATATTTATTAAAAAGTTATTATTTTGTCTATTATTCTGTTTGATCGCGAAACGCGAGTTGAATTTTAAAGGATTTTATTCGCTGTATAGGTAAAAACATGTTTAATCAAAAACACACTCAAGTTTCATGTTGTTAAGTCAATTAAATCAAAATTTACAACTTGAGGTTCTTTCACTAACAATAAATATCTATGGATTCTAGAGACTGTTTTTGTCTTTTAATATCCCACTGCTGGGCATGGGTTTCAATTAAATATGAGGGATCAGACTCCACAATGCTGGCCAATTATGAGTTGGCGGTCGTTTTCTGAAAACGAATGAGTTTAGGTTTTAAGGGTAGTAATTTTGATGGTACATATTTTACAAAATGACGAAGCCATAGGTTAGATAGCATTTTAGAATTTCCAGCTTAGTGGTCAAGTATCTAATTGGTACAGACTAGGTTTTAGATCCTAAGTTGGCCTTCAGGTTGGTGCTAAAAACTGCCATGTATGTTTTTTTTTTGAAGTGAAATCTTCTATAGGCAGGTTTGGATGGGGAGTAAATTCATGTAAGTCGTCATCGATATGATCACGTGTTAATGCTAACACTCAGAGTGCCGATAGATGTCAAAACCAGATAAAAGTAAACAGTTTTAATACAGAAATTTTAATTTAAGATCAAACAATTAATTTGAATATCCATAAATAACAACTGTTTGTTTATAGTTTTAAGTTTTCACTTCTGTCGGCAGTCCTCATGAAAGCTTTTTTTAATTAGAAATGGGCTTACTCTTGACTTTCATCTTAGCTCGAAGGCATAGATAAGGTCTACGATATAGCAAGTTTGCCCAAAATAAACCTCTTAACACGCACCTTAAAGGTTATACGCACTCGCAAAAACAGACGGCACTTATTGGCTGTATATATATGTATGTACTCAAGCCATGATTTAAAAATAGGTACACGTTAGTATTTTTTTCAAACAAATGGTATGAAATCATTTTAATAAAGCACTTGGATTTCCAATATTCTAAAACTCCTAAACAATTCTTCGAACTTAATTATAAAGATAATTAGTAAAAGAAAATGAGTTTGAATTATTTATCAACTATTTAATCATCTGTTGGCTGAAATTCTTTAAAAGACTTTATAATTTATGGCCTTATCGATTTTTCTTCTTTTTTAAATAAAAATGCTTATTTTTCCTTACTTCACTTTAATTTTTTACTCCATTAGCATAGAAGGTACTTATTTATTAACTAACGGCGCATATTCGCTCCACTCGGGTTCGTCCCTACCTACGTTTTAAAGTTTAGTATAGATTTCTCAGAGATGAGATATTTTCCCGCAGTAAAAAGTATCCTATGTATGTATGTATTATATGTTAACACGGATAACCAGCTATCATCATACTAAATTTCATCAAAATCAATCCAGTGGTTTTTCTGTGATGCGGTAACAGACAGACAGACAGACAGACAGACAAAAAATCTAAAAACTCTAGATTCGGCTTCTATCCATTCCAACCACCAAACGAGAGATTTTAATGTTTAGTATGATGATAGCTGGTTATCCGTGTTAACATATAAGATACTTTTTACTGCGGAAAAATATCTCATCTCTGAGAAATCTATACTAAACGTTAAAACGGAAGTAGGGACGAACCCGAGCGGAGCGAGGGTGAATCGCTAGTAATATATATTAACACTAAAATAGAAATTCAATTACTCACTATCAAAGGATAATCAATGGCAGGGAAGAAAGCGCAATCATTAATCAGAAACGCTTCAGTAATCAAAGCCTAATTATAGTTAAGAAACTGCTAAGAAGTAAGAACCCTACCCCACGTGTTCATTGTTTTATTAAACATTATATATACTATATATTGCCCGAGAATCTTAATATTTTTCAATAAGTGTTAATAGATATTAATTTTATATCTATACATATAATAAAATTCTAACTAAGGCGAATCTGTACTTTAAATATTTTTAGAAATATCTTATTGAAGTAGACATTATTATCGATGCAAAGGCCGAATCTATAGTTTTTAGAATTTTTGTCTGTCTGTCTGTTACCGCATCACAGAAAAACCACTGGAGGGGTTTTGATGAAATTTGGTATAATGATAGCTGGATATCTGGGTCTACATATAGGATACTTTATACCGCGGGAGATTATCTCATTCCCGCGGGAAAATATCTCATCTCTGAGAAATCTCTACTAAGCTTTAAAACGTAAGTAGGGACAAACCCGGGCGGAGCGAGGGTGATTCGCTAGTTTTTGATAAAATTTGATATCAGGTATAAACTCTAACGAAGATTTGGTTAGGTTACATGAGACAGTTGGATGGTATGCAACAATTTTAAAAACATAATTTAATGACTTTTCTAGGCGACTAAAAATCTTTATTACTATTGTACTAACTCATATAATACTTTTTTTTTTAAATTACGCGAATATTTGGCATTTTAAATAAAACTATCTATAAAACTATCTATAGTTTTGTTTAAAATTCTAATTCATAATATATACATATGTTTTTAAATCGTACGTGAAGCCATAGGCAAAACATTTGTACATAAGAAATTATCGTGCATTAATTTATACATGTATGTATTCAGCCTTTTTTAACGTCCCACTGCTGGGCATGAGCCTCCCTCAATACGAGGGGAATCAGGCCATAGTCCACCACGCTGGCCAAGTGAGGATTGGCGGACTTCACATGTCTTTCGAAAACTTGCTAGGTTTTCTCAGACATGCAGGTTTCCTCACGATGTTTTCCTTCACCTTAAGGCAAGTGGCAATCATATTAGAAATGATTCGCACATGAAAATATCAGAGGTGCGAGACCCGGGACTTGAACCCGCTTCACTCGGTTTCCCAAGCAAGCGCGTTACCACTGGGCTACCTCTGCCGTAATTTATACATATTCATGCTTAATTAGGTTCGGTGGAACTAACACCATTGACGTACGTTATGAGAGCGGCTTAGTTCAAGAGCTCAATTTAGTTAATACTATACAGATAATACAATAGAAATTTGTAATGACTAGTGACTTACACTCACTCTGCTCGTGTACGCGAATTTCGTTCACAATTTCATAGGATTTAGTTTTTTTGCATTGAACTCTAATCCTTTTTCTTAAATAAAATTAGCCTAAGTTACTCTAGCCTACTACTAGCCGTTTTAGAGATCAACCGGATCAAACAGACAGACAGAGAGAGACAAAAAAAATTAATTTTTTTTTTATTATTAGTACCATATATATATATATATATATATATATTTATTAAAAAGCTGTGATTTCAAAATTACAAACAAATACTTCAAATTTATTTATCTGTATAGATAAACCACAGTCTTACCGAGTGAAAGGCAGAAGAAGTAGAATAGCACCATTTTTTCTATAACCAAGGGTATCATGAAAGGCGAGTAAAACAATAATACTAAAAGTTAGATATGAACGTCCTTCGAGCATAACGATTATGGAAATTCCAAGACATTAGCACCGCAAACCACCAATTTCTAGTACAATAATAGCCCCACTACTTGTGGTAATTTTAAGAACCTCTATATGGCATTAGGCTTGTGATAAGTAAAAAGCGCATGGAACTTAAGCTAACTTTTGTGACCTAGAGATTTTTGTGAACCTCATAAGTACGATGAAAAAAATCACCCAAAAGACAATGAAGAAGACTATACTTAAAATTGAATTAGAAATGAAGAGACACGCAAGAGGACTAAAACCATCGATATAGCCATGTCCTATAAAATGAGCTAGACGACATTTATGATATTTACGAAACAAAAAATTAAAATAAACCTTGCTATTTACTAAAATTTATGAAGACAGAAATAACAAACCAAGGTTAATATAAAAGTTTGCTAAATAGTTTATAATAGGTAATTCAAAGCTTATTTTGTCAACGCGAAGCTCGCGCAGTGGGCGGGGGAAAACCCCCTCTTACACAAAATTTCGTTATGGCACTTTATTTATATGCTTATGATTATAAAGAGTTTATTAGTTATACAAATATACATTATACACCCTTTTAAAGGTGTGAATTTAATTCTTTTTTAAACTCGGCAACTAGAATTCTTATAAATTTTCCTTTTACAATGTTGCTGGATGTTTTATGTTTTTATCTATATACTAATATATAGGTCGGAAGAGTTTGTTTGTTTTATTGTTTGAGCACGCTAAACCTTTGGATTTACTGATCCAATTTAAAAAATATTTTTGTATTTTACATCAGACATATGAGAGCGGAGTACTTACTTCTACAAAATTAAAAGACGCGGTCGGAGCAGCGATAAAACACTGAACTGCTAGTATAATATATTATTATTAATTTATTTTTATTTGCAACTTTAACCTGCGGCCTGCGCTCAGCCTTTAACATCAGTCACAGACTCAATACGGTCAAATATTTTTGAACATTATAGCACGCAAAATTTGCACAGTGTTTTCCTTTACTGTAATAGCGAGTGGTGATTATTTTGAAAATGTTTTCAAATGAAAATGACATATTCATAGAAAACTCGCTTCACTTGGTTTTCCAATCGAGTGCGTCACCAATGAGCTGCCACTCGTATACTGGCATATTACAAAGTAGATATTATCATTCATATTACGATCTCACTTCAATCAATTGTCAGTATACATAGTTATAGTTAATACTTACAATTTCAGTTAATATTGGCCTGTTCTCTCTCGCAGTGAGAGAAGGCCCATGCCCAATTGTGGGACGTTATGCTGAATACATGAATACAATCTATACTAATATTATAAAGCTGAAGAGTTTGTTTGTTTGTTTGTTTGGTTGAACGCGCTAATCTCAGAAACTAATAAACTGATTTGAAAAATTCTTTTTGCATTATATAGCCCGTTACTAAGGAAGGCTATAGGCTATATATTATCCCGGAAAAATGTACGGTTCCCGCGGGATAGATTTGTTTGTCTAGGGATGAACCCAAAGCGAAGCGAGGGTGAGTCGCTAGTATTTTATAACCAAGCCAATCTCCTGTAGATAAGATGCGGTGACAGATAAATTGCTAGGTGCGGTTAACACCAAAGTTCTGTTGTTGACTTGCTAAACACTATACATATCTAACGACTACCTCGCTTCGCTCAAGTCTTTTATATTTATAATATTATATTATGCAACTGTCTCTGTGATCTAGTTTCTAGCATGTACAGCTGCAGGTCTGGAATTTCTGGGTTCGAGCCCCGGGTCGTGCCAAGTTTAATTAAATAATTAATCAGTCTTGCTATTAAGAAAATTTCAGTAATAGTCGATTCTTCGCAAGATCTCTTACTGGTTGGGAGGAATTATCTCACCGGATGAGATCGACGGGAATAGAGAGTGCATTTGCGTACTGTAATATCTCCTGAGCATCTCGCTAGTCTCAGTAAGATAGGCCTCCGTGGTCAAAATAGGCTTGGAGGTTATCATCATACTGCATATTTATATGAATAGATAATAGATAAACGCAAGAATAACTGGTACAATGATAAGGCCTTCCATTTTAAAACAAGAAAAGTTAATATTTTCTTAGATTTACACGAATATTAGACATCTATACAGATAAATAAAATTGGAGTGTCTGTTTGTAATATTAAAATAACCGCTTTTTACTACATGCATATAGATGTATACACGATACCTACATATACCAAAACAACATTTTTTACAATTTTTGTCTGTCTGTCTGTCTGTCTTTCTATCTGTCTGTCTGTCTGTCTGTCTGTCTGTCTGTCTGTTTGTTCCAGCTAATCTCCGAAACGGCTGGACCGATTTTGACGGGACTTTCACTGGCAGATAGCTGATGTTATATGGAGTAACTTATTCTACTTTTATTTTAGAAAAAGAATCAGGGTTCCGTGAAAAAAAATTAAAACCCACGAAATTGTGAACAAAATCCGTGTACGGCGTACACACGCGAGCAAAACGGGGGTAAATCGCTATATTATTTAAATGAATATCTTAGGAGTAGCAAGCTACTATTTATGTATAAACATAGCTAACCGTGAAAACGTACCTAGGGACGAACGCGAGCGAAGCGAGCGTGAGTCGCTAGTTTTAAATAAAACTATCTTTTGGGATTATTTCGCTGATTTATTTTGATTTTTGGTTCCCGACGTTACGCCATGCCATTTTTGATTTTTTAAAATCATTTTTGTAAAATTGTGACTAGGCAGTATATAATGCCTTTGAGATGTCCAAACCCTTAGTCTCTCCCGTGACCATGATTGCTGTAAAGCATTCGTTGGGAACCAAAAATCAAAATAAATTCGCGAAATAATCCGAAGAGATAGTTTTATTTAAAACAAGAAAAGTTAAAAAAAATGTGTGTATGTACCTACATAGTTTCTTTTCATATTTCATGCTTTAAATGTGCGTGCAAATAGCACATTAACTTTTTAGTAAAAAATTATAATTATTTTTGTACAATATTTGTTTTTATGTTGTGGTGTTTATTTTTTTATACAATGAAAGATAGCTTAACATGGCTAAGTCTGTTTAACTGTATTTTATTCCGCATTTCCTACTAAACCTTTCGCAATGAACTGATAGCTATTCAAGTCTCCATCTTATTATACCACTTGTTAGTCATGAGGATCTCAATAATTGATTTCTCAAATTAATTCAACATGAAATTTCGTGAGCTAAATTAGTTTATTTCGGAACTGCCACCCCTAAATCGATTTTAATTATTCTAACGTAAGTGTTTTATGCAAATGATGTTGCTTATTGTCATCTTTAGCCCTAGTAAAATTATTGTTGACAAACATACTAGCTATTTATCCCACTTCGCTCAGATTTATCACTGGGGAAAGAGAAAGAGGACTCAAGCGTGCTCGGAAATCTTGACGTGAAGCTCCTGGTAGGAGATAGCTGGCTCCTGAGAGTAGAAAAGACCTAGAGAACAGCCTCCTGGCTTCCTCTCCTGACTTCCGATATTTTCGAACAGATAGATACTTTTTATACATCACTTATTTTTCACACATACTTTTTATCACACATACTTTTGATACATCGAAGAAGTAAGTATATGTATATTTACATATTCCTCGAATTACGTACAAATATCCACTCAGGTGTAATCTTTAGGTTCAAGCTATTAAATAAAATTTGTGGAAATTCTTAAATTTACGCAACTATTAGACAGATTACTTGTCATTTTTTTCGGATTTTTTTACGTTTTTATTTAACAACCAAAAAGTAAAATAAATCTCAAAGACAAAGAAAAACAATGTGTTAATGATAGAAATTCTAAAGAGCTGGATATTTAAGCCTTTTCAACCAGTACCTACATTACACCAGTTAATAACTACATGAAAATATTATATTATATCATAATAGGTGGTTTCGAATGAGTTTATTTTAATTGACTATCAATTTCGTTTAAAAACGCAAACATGCAGCACAATAACAAAATACATCATGATTTACTAACAGCCTACATTAATTGATGGATTTCCGCATTTTACTCATGTATTCCATTATGCTACAAAGCACAGAATTTTTGAATTAGTCACCACCTTTTGTTTGCTGTATTATTTTCACCTGGTGGATAATGTTAATGACATTTTATATCGAAGTCTTTTTTGGCGCATTTTGATATCCTTTATAGGGAATGTCAGCTGTCATGGACAGAAGACTGTTCGAGTCTTACTATAACTGTTGAAAGAATAATATCTTGCTCCTATTTGGGTTCAATAGGATTGTTTGTCCATGCTTTATATTACGCAAATTTCTCTTACGTATAACTTTGTTCTTCTAAGTCTCAAAAACGCACGTTAGGTTTGTTCCAAATTTCATCACAATCATTCATTTTACCAATTACAGACACTCAGACTTTTTACTATTATAATATTAATAACATTTATTGTTTATGGTCTATATTGTATAGTTGGAATAACCTATGTTCTATAAATTTATAATTTTCTTCAATGATGAAATTTTTAAACGTTCTAATACAAATCGAAAAAGTATAATTTTGCCGTACCTATAACAAACCTTCACTTAGCTCGGGTTCGTTCCTAAGTACTTTTTAACCGTTATTATAAAGTATATAGACTATATAGCTATAGCTTTCCTCGATAGAAGAGCTATCTAGTGCAAAAAGACTTTCAAATCGGATTAGTAGTTCCTGAGATTAGTGCGTTCAAACAAACAAACTGCCTCTTTATAATATTAGTATTTAACAAAATAATAAATAAAAACCCACATCTCGACTTTTATTATCATCTAGTAAAAGGTGTGCAAAATAAAGCTTTTATAATTTATTCATCTGATAACAAGCTCTAAACAGAAACCGCAGCGTGACGCTTTCTAACATTAATTACAACTTAGGTCTGTTCCCATTATGGACGGTTTCCAATTTCGTAATGTATTTTCTGCTATCTAACATTTATAACAAATGCTTAGTCAAACAATTTAAAAAATAACTCTGTAATATTATTACTACAATATTTTTTTAAATATAAAATGTATAAGAGAAATGAAAATATTAGTTGTAATGTTTACCCTGTAGCCATATTTTTATATATATTTTTTGGTTTATGTATGTCACTGTAGCCACATTTGTTGTTATGGCCTATTCAGCTGATATATTATATTGTTTAAAATTATCACATTTTATATAACTTTAGCTTTGAGTTTGTACTTTTTGTTATCTTGCTGCTTTTATGTAGATATCTATGTTGAATTGTATCGGGTTTGTCTTTGTTAATTGTAACGTTAATGTAATTACTATCAGTGGCTTAAAACTTAGCTGATGTAAGTACTTTTGTATATTAGTATCGTAAAAGTACCATCTCATTGTTTGTTTCCCTAATAAAAAAATAAAAAAATACATAAATAAAAAAATAATATTAATCTATAGATACTAGTAAAAGCTAAAAGAATTATTTTATTTGTTGGATCGCGCTAAAATTTTCTTATTTATAAAACTAAAGCTCGTCAACAGGTAGCTACTGAGCAAAAAAAAAATCGAATGGAGCTGTGTCTGGGCACACGGTTGTTGGTTAAACGTGAAACGTCTATTTCAACGACTCGCTTTTAGTGTTAAAGATTGGATTGAAAATAAAGTTGACCTTATTCTAATTATTTTAATACTTCACTGATACTGAATAGGTAGTGTATAATGTATATAAAGTTCATACGATTAATATTGGACAACATTTTTTTTTAAATTGCTTTTTGATATGAGAAATAAGAAACAACGCGTTGTTTACTAAGCGTGCATTGACAGCTTTGAGATGCTCTCAGAACGCCTCGCTCGCTCAGCGCCGGACTTTGGGGCACCTATGCCCATAACCCCTTCTTTCCTATAAGAGCTGAGACCGACATATTAAATTTTATATTTTTATACACTTCTTGTTTATTATTTCCTTTAAATGTTGTCCAAATTACACTTATTTTTATTTAAATCGATCGGTCTGAATAAATTTTATAAACATATCGTAAAATCTGATACACCGCGAGGACAGCGATTTCGGTTATTCTGCGCAATGCCCTATCCCAGCGATCTCGCCCAATCCTGACGCAAAGACAAGGTCACAACAGCGAGCTGACTATATAAGCTAAATAATAAATAAATAAATATGTTGGGATATTAACACACAGCACCATCTAGTTCCATGGCAAGCTATGAAGCTTGTATTAGGGATACCAAATAGTTGATACATTACACATATACATATAACCCTAAATACATTCATATTATAAATATAAACACCCATGACTGGAGTACAAACATTCGTGCTCATTACACAAATGAATGCCCCTAGCGGGACTCGAACCCGCGACCGCTGGCACAGCAAGTAGGGTCATGACACTAGATTCATGTTTCTTAAACTAGCAGTTTTATAATTATTAAGGTAAAACTATATAGATGTTTTCGTTACGGTCCACTTTTCTGACCCAGTACCCGTATGTTTCGATGTGATTTTAGAGAAGTTTCACGTCAAAAAACTTGGTTGACAAACAGAGGAGAAAAAGTTATTAAACTATTTTCCCTTTGTCTATATTTATATAGATTACTTTAATTAAAGGTACACTTCAACATAATTAGTTGTTAATATTAATTATTAGTACCTGGGCGACCAAGCTTCACTTGGCGTCTTTGGCTAAAAGTACAATTTTCTTTTTTTTTTTAAACTTGCATAAATACAAAATAAAACAAAAGTAAAAACTGTATCCGACCGGGATTCGAATCCGGACACCTGTGATTGTCAATCTTGCGCCTTGACCACGATGCTTATGCCTGAGCGTGCGAAACTAGCGACCATATTGTGCGTGGAATAATGCGGAAGAAAACCGCGTAAAAACTCGAAAACACGCATTTTCCCAGACATAAGATTAATCTAGATTGACTATATAAATAACTATTACTAAAAACTCTAATTTTAAGCTATAATGACTAATATAATTGGTTTGGTAAGAAAAAAAGCTATTGAGCAATTAATTTTAAATAATAGAAGGAAATATTTTCGAAGCGACGCGATGTCTCCTAAAACTTGCAGTTTATTATAGCCGCAGGTGTTTAGTAATGGTTTCGGCTTGCCATCTGCTATTCTTATGAACTCGTATAGTACGGTATAATCTTAGACATTATCAATTTTGGAGTAAACGGAGAGATCTTAAAAACTTCTTTATTCTTTATCCAATTTTCTCCGTTTTTGACAAACTTTTAGGTAAATATTTTAATGAGACTGGTAAAAACATATGTATGATCATTAAGAAACATTCGTGGCATAGGGACGACTCTGAAATCTGCGGTTAAGGTTAGCCGAATAAGTTAAACTTTGAAACTTAAATATCTTTCATACCACTTTTAAAGTTAGTGATATTATAATTAACTAGCAGAACCAGCGGATTCGCCCGCACTAAAACTACAACAAAAAACTTTAAAAAGGTAGGTTTCATACAAATTTTATCTCCTTATGGGATGAATTCCAAAAAACGCTAAAACACGTATTTATTTATTTGTATTGAAGATCATTAATACCAAGTTTCAAAACATTTTGAAAGTATCCTATATGTTGACCCGGATATCCAGCTATCATCATATCAAATTTTATCAAAATCCCTCCAGTGGTTTTTCTGTGATGCGGTAACAGACAGACAAACAGATAGACAGACAAAAATTCTAAAAACTATAGATTCGGCCTCTGCATCGACAATAATGTCTATTTAAATAAGATTTTCCAAAAAATATTTCCGGTATAGATTCGGCTTAGTTAGAATTTCATTATTATATGTATAGACTAATAGTTTTATAGCTGTAATGATTTTCAAATGTGCGACTCGCGCATCGAGGGTTCCATATTACCGAATATTGTGTTGTTTTTACTAACATATTAATATACTAAAATATTTTTTTTATTATTTGAAAAAATAAGGTCGTGTTTCATATTATTTCTTAAAAATATTATGGAGATTAAATATAATTTTTGCGATCGTAACTCATAATATTCGGTTTCATAAAAATATAATATATTATATCTTTTCAGTTACTGGATATCATGAGTATATGAGATTATGAGTTACGATCGATATAACTTAAAAGATAACCTATATTCTGTAAATTAATTTTCATTTAAAGTATTTAGCAAGTTCCACTACTTATATTTATGCACTTTTATTTGAACATTTTAGATACTTTTTATCCCGGAAGATTAAAGAGATCCCGTGGGATAGATAAAAAACTATAGTATTTTATACAGCTTAGTGCACAAAAACTACTTGTTGGATTTTTATGAAACTTTACAATAATATAGTTCGTATATCAGAATAATAAATAGGCTACTTTTTATCCCGGAAAAATGTACGGTTCCCGTGGGATAGATTTGTTTTTGTATGTCTAGAGGCGAGCCCGAGCGAAGCGAGGGTGAGCCGCTAGTAAATACTAAATGTAAAACATATACTATGTAAAGTTACATCCAAGCAGACGTTATCTAATTCTTGATGTAAATAGATAAAACTTTGAATCAGTTTTTCAAACCAATTCAATACTTGACAAATTCTACTGAATGATATATTTGAAATTCAAATAAAGCTGTTATTGAGAAAGTTGATTCATAATTTTTATGCCTGAAGTTTCTTTGCGGTTTTATACGACTGTAGTTACTACTTGAATTCTCTTTGACTTTTCTTTTGACTAAAATGTAATAATTTTCATGATTTTGATTTTTTACTAAATAATGAGTGAATGTTTATGAATATTATTTTTTTCTATCAATTCAAACATTTATAATGTAACACAGCAAAGCTCAAAAGCTAAGGAAAACTATAATATAATTTCTAAGATTTACGCAAATACTCGAACTTTTGTAGAAATAAAAAAAATTGTTAAATCAATTCCTTATTTTAAATATAAACAAAATTTTACGAGCTTTCATCAACATAAAATACTATGAATATAACTTTTATTAAAAAATGGTGCCTGAACTAGGATTACACTACTTATAAATTCGGGTAAAAAAACTATCTCTTTGATCCAGTAGCTTGCGTTTACATGTGTTGGTTCTATGTTCGAATCCCGATTAGACCAAAAATATAGTTTAAAAAAAATTCAATAGTTCGGAGTTAGGACGTTGACGGTAATCCTACCAGTGCTTCTGTAAAAACCGTCAGTCATCAAAAAAACAAAAAGAACATTCGTATTTAGTACACTTGGATATCTCCTATACTATAAAATCTAATGAGGTCAGAGGTCTTTCTCATTGAGTTCGTCAGTCTCAGTCTGAAGGACTTCAAATTCAAGGAAAATACCTTCATATTATATATTTAATACTAAATTAAGTAATTACTAGGTTTCAATACTAAAACGGTTTTTGGCTAGTTATTATTGTTTGTTGTTTGCTTAAATAAATATTTATCCAGCACACAGTTTTTTAAATTAGACAAATACAGATCTATCCCACGGGAAACGTTCATTTTCCGGGATAATATATAGCCTATAGCCTTCCTTAGTTAACGGGCTATCTAATGCAAAAAGAATATTTCAAATCGGATTAGTAATTCTCAAGATTAGCGCGTTAAACCAAACATACAAACAAATAAAAAAACAAACAAACAAAATTTTCAGCTTTATAATATTAGTATAGATGAGAAAACATATATGAAGTTAGAGAAAGAAGAAAAAGAACAAATAAATCGCATTATTTGCGCACTATTCATGTCATTAAACACTCGACAACGTAGATAGTCATACAATATATCCGCTTTGTATACGAAATGTATGAAAAATTCACTGGAAAAGTGTGCCGAACGAATAACTCAAACAGCAAACTATAGTTCTTAGATGATATATTTTATTTAGGATTCCGTAGCCAAAAAGCATGCATAAAACCCTATAAAATTCTTGTATTATTAGACTAGCGGCTCACCCTCGCTTTGCTCGGGTTCGATGATTCTTTAAAATTGACATAACTTTTTTATTTAGAAACCGATTGAAATAAAACAAATACTAAATGTTAAGTGAAGCTTACCAGAATACATTAGTGAAAACCGCACCCAAATCGGTTAAGCCATTTCTAAGATTATCGCGCACAAACGCATAGACAAACAGACAAACTGACAAATAGACAAAAAAACTAAAAATCATTGTTTTGGGTTCTATTGCGTTAATAAAGATCCCCAATAATAGTTTCGCTCCGCTCGGGTTCCTCTCCAGACAAACAAAAACAAATCTATCCCACGGGAACCGTACATTTTTCCGGGATAAAAGGTAGCCTATTTGTTATTCTGATGTATGAGCTATATTATTGTTAAGTGTCATTAAAACCCAATCAGTAGTTTTTGTGTACTAAACCCTATAAGTTACTATAGTTTTTTAACTATAGAAAAGTATCTAAAAAGTTGAACGGGGATATAAGATACTACCATGCAAAATTTCATTTAAACCGTTCAACAGTTTCGGAGATTAGTTCGTACAAACAGATAAACAGACAGAGAAACAAAAAAATTGCAAAAACCGGATTTATTCTATTTCTTTTCTTACACCCCGCTGACTCGGTTTTTAGCAAATTTTTGTCTATATACAGACATTCGACCTCTACAATTTTATTATATGTATAGATAAAGTCAACATATAATAAAACTATATGTAGTATATGCAAAAGGTTATCTTTATCTATATACAAAATATTTTTTGGAAACTCTAATTGAAATAGTCGTTATTATTATCGATACAGAGGCCGAATCTATTTTTTTTTACAATTTGTGTCTGTCTATCTGGGAACGCATCACGAGAAAACCAGTGGACAGATTTTGATGTAATTTGGTATGATGATAGCTGGTTCCCCTGGTCAACATATAGGATACTTTATACCGCGGAAAAATATCTCATCTCTAAGAAATCTATACTAAACGTAAAAACCCGAGCGTTGCGAGGGTGAGTCGCTAGTTTCAATATAAATAATAATATGTTTTATTATAATTTTAATATAAAAAAGCACTCAGCAATTTAAGGTAAAAATTTATGTGTTTCCCAAAGGGTTGTGGCTGTGGAATATTCGTCCCTTGACATAATTTGTTAGGTAAAGGTTCAAGCTTTAAGCTTTAAATTATTGCGAATGTATTGGATTTATTTATCCCGAGTCCTGCAGTCGTTTTGTGGTTGATAGCCGATACTACGAGTGGTTTTATAATGATTTGTAGCTTTCGTATTTAAAATGCTCCAATCGAAATTACGTACGAAATGCCAGTATTAATTTGTAGCCATACAAATGAAGATGTCCTCCGTCAGGGTTATTTGTATCGAAATCTTGATTTGATTAAAGTGTTTTAAATGTCCTTTGAATTGTACAATGTACAGTTTGAGTTTTGCTAAATATATTAAAAAATAATTTAAAATAAATTAGATAATAATAACTTTTTGTAGTTCATGTCACATATATATGTATTTATAAACAAACAACAACAATAATGGGACTTAGCAAAATATTATAATAAGTTTCAGAAGACAAATATCATATGCAAAGCTGACTGTATAAATATTAACTTTTTGATACTCTTACTTTACTTTGGACAAAATAGTTAAAACAAAGAAGCGCAAGGTTTTGAAGTTATTGTAATATTTCATACTTTATTTAAAGTAAATGTATCTATACAGATAAATAAAATTGAAGTGTCTGTTTGTAATGTCAAAAAAACAGCTTTTTACTAAATGCATATGGAATTATATACGGTACTTATAAGAAAAACACAATTTTTAAAATCGTTGTCTGCCTGTCTGTTTGTTCCGGCTAATTTCCAAAACGGCTGGACCAATTTTAACGGGACTTTCACTGGCAGATAGCTGATATTATAAGAAGTAACTTAGGCTACGTTAATTTTAGAAAAAGAATTAGGGTTTCGCTCAAAAAATTTAAAATGTACCTAGGGACGCACCCGAGCGAAGCGAGGGTAAGTCGCTAGTTTGTACTATTTGTCTATACTGCGATTAACACACGATTTTCACTTTCCTGGTTATTCCGATTGTGTGCACTGTATAAATGTACAAACAGTTTTTTTTATTACTTTGGTATACGAGCTACAACCTATGGTGTAACAAACACACGCACATGTTTATTTATTTAGTCACCAACCAATAAACATAACTGCTGCTTTTTATATGTTTATTCCAATGTAAAAATATCTAAAAGAAATGATGTAAAAATTCAATAGGTAAAAATGGATTTATCTATAGAACAGATTTCTTCCAGTATTCATTTCGTCATCATAGTTATGAGAACCATCTTGATATTTTATCTTCAAATATATCAGAAGTGTAACATTTGAGGGTAGCAATATTTTTTTGTTTGTTTAGGTGTATACTATTCATACATATTGGTTTCATCGTACGCCAGTACTTAATAAAATAAACCGACGACGTACACCTAATGCCAGCTTCCATGCAAACATGTTCGAACCCCTTTTGTCCATTCGGATGAAGTTCAATTAAGCGCTACAATGCATGTATAGAAAAACTACGCTTATAAGTATATAATTTGTTTAAAAATATAATAGCAAAATTATATATGGTAGGTCCTTTTAAATATAATTCCATAAAAACTTTTGAATCTTGTAAGATTTGGACGTCAACAACCTTAAGTTCTTCGATGAACATGATAAGTATTCAAAACATTGTGAACCAAAAATCTAAATTCGACGACACGTTTGGCTTAGTTTGTAGTGACTCAACTTGCTGTGCCAGCGGTCGCGGGTTCGAGTCCGCTGGGGCCTTCTTTTGTGTGATGAGCACGAATGTTTGAACTCCAGTCATGGGTGTTTATATTTATAATATGTATGTATTTAAAGTTATATATGTATAGTGTGTCAACTGTCCGGTATCCAGCACACAAGCCTCGTAGCTTAACATGGAACTTTAGCTGTGTGTTAATGTCCCAACATATTTATATTTAAAAATAAATCCGCGAAAAAATCCGCGAAATGTTAAATATTCGAGTAAATCTATGAAAATATTATTATAATAAATATTTTCCTCAATAGATAATTGAAACCGAACTGAACCTCTTAATGTAAATAATAATAATAATAATAATATGTATATATATATATATTAGTATTCGAAATACTAAAATATATTTTTTTCTGTTATAGTAATTTATATTACTTTCCAAAGTAAACCAAGTACTGGAAAATACGACGTATTTTATTGTAATAATCTAAAGAACCACTTTAGCATCCCCTAAGGAAATTAAGTCGTGCTGTTGACGTACTGACTAGCGGTTTTGAACCTGTTTTCTCGTAAGTTACATGATTGCTTTAACAAGAAAATTTACGTAAAGAAAATTCCATATACTACGTAACACGTAATTTAAAGAAAAATATAAATAATATGATTATCATTCTTCCTAAGCAAAATTTTGTTAATTAATAAAATTGTAACTAAGCCGAATCTGTACATCAAATATTTTTTTGGAAAATGTTATTGAAATAGACATTATTATCGAATATCGATAGAGAGGCTGAATCTATAGTTTTTAGAATTTTTTGTTTGTCTGCCTGTCTGTTACCGCATCGCGGAAAAACCACTGGAGGGATTTTGATGAAATTTCGTATGATGATAGCTGATTATCCGGGTCAACATATAGGATACTTTTTATTGGGGGAAAATATCTCATCTCTGAGAAATCTATACTAAACGTTAAAACGTAAGAAGGGACGAACCCGAGAGGAGCGACGGTGAGTCGCTAGTGGTATGTAATGTGTAATAGTGTTGATTAATATTTTGCTTTTTAAATAATAGCAAACTAAATGAATGTTATTATTCTCAATTAATTTTAATTTTTTAATTTCACATATAACAATAATGTGGCTTGAATCATTAATATTTTATTTTCTTTATATTTATAAATATAATAATGGCAACACTAAATAAAATTACTGATAAATAAAGTTTTCTAAAAAATTGTAATAATATTCACAAGTGTTTACTAGAAGTCAGACATATAGCATGTTCTTTCCAAAGATGTTGAGTTTTCTATACAAGATTTGTGCCTCATACTCTACAATCCCATCTTTCTAGCTATGCCTGTATATTAGTCCGGGACAAAGTCTACTTGCGTACTAAATATATGTATTATAATTATTATTCTTATCTATGTATTTTATATACCTGTATGTTTGTATTATTTATTATACTAAGACTTGTAGTACGCTATTGTCATGTAGTATGCTATTTTTATATATACTGTGATTTCTTTTTTTTTTTAACTTTATCTCCATATTGCCTTGCACTTTTCTGCTCCGCTAAGTGACAATCTCTCTCACCTCCTAGGTTGACTGGAAGAAATCTCTGTTAGAGATAAGTCCACCTTTGCCTCATATTCTCTCTAAATACTTGTAATTTTTGTTTTAATGTGCAATAAAGAATATAATAAATTTCATCTTTAACCGTCCTGTCTGATGGGTCGATAGATGGCTAGATGGGCTAAAATAAAATTTAAGACCCATAGATTGTTACTATTAGGCCTCTAAGAAAGCACCCGAGCGCAATGAGAGTAAGTCCCTAGATGAATATATTCGCATCAAGTATGCATGACACGACAGTGATAGCCCAGTGGTAACGCGCTCGCTTGGAAAACCGAAGCGGGTTCAAATCCCGGGTCTCGCACCTTTGATATTTTCATGCGAATCATTCCCATCATGATTACCACTTGTGTTACGGTGAAGGAAAACATCGTGAAAAAACCTGCGTGTCTGAGAGAACGTAGCAATTTTTCAAAAGACATGTGAAGTCCGCCAATCCGGCCCGTGTGTGTGGCCTGATCCCCCCCCCCCCCCCCCCGTATTGAAGGGAGGCCTACCCCTAGCAATGGGACGTTCAAAATGGTTGAATACACAAGTATTCGTAACACGAAGAAAGATTAAAATTTTGAGTATATAATAAAACTACTACTAAATAATTAATTCTCAACAAAACTAATTAAGTTAAGAACTTTCGTGCGACATCGATGCCCAAATAAAGTAATTAAACTGGTAAGCGGCCTAACATCCTCCCATTAACGTCTGAACGACCGCAAAAATTCATTACAAAGTTTTCTTTATTGATGTTTAATGAATAGTTTAGAGAATTTGTCTTTTATTATATATTTTTTGTACGTATATAATAATAATAGCGGCTCACCCTCTCTTCGCTTGGGTTCGCCTCTAGACAAGCAAAAACAAATCTATCCCACGAGAACCGCATATTTTTCCGGGATAAAAAGTACTCTATTTGTTATTCTGACGTGTGAACTATATTATTGTAAAGTTTTATTAAAATCCAATGAGTAGTTTTTGTGTACTAAGCTGTATAAGTTACTATAGTTTTTTTAACTATCCCACGGGATCTCTTTAATTTTCCTGGATAAAAAGTTACTAAGATGTTGACTGAGAATATATGATAACACCATATAAAATTTCATTTAAATCAGTTAAACAATTTCGAAAATTAGCCCATACAAATAGACAAACTTAAAAAAAAATTGAAGATTATCTGGATTTGTATTATTTCTCTTTTTACATCCCCCTGACTCGGTTTTCAGCATTTTTTTTCTATGTACAGGTATTCGACCTCTACAGTTTTATTATATGTACAGATTACAAATATATTATACCCTTTTTAGGATTCCTGAGCTAAATGGCTAAAACAAAACCCTTCGCCAATACAAATTCAAATAGATATTTACATCAGACAACATATAATATAGAACCGGATTTTTACCGGTGGTAGGACTCTGTCAAGCCTGAGGAGTCCGACTGGATGGGTACCACCCCCTTATCTATTTCTGCCGCTAAGCAACAATGATTGCATTGTTGTGTTCCGGTATGAAGGATAAGGTAGCCAGCGCAATTACAGGCAAGAGGCATAACATCTTAGTCCTCACAGTGATAACATACCAGCGGTTCTGCGGTTTTGTTACATAAAACTTAAGTGCATGAACCGTAGGTGTTATGGGCGACAGGTATCGCTGTCCATCAGGTGGACTGTCTGCTCGTTTATCACTGAATACCATAAAAAAAAAAGAAAAAAACATAGAAACATTAGACAGATATCTATACGTATGTAACATTCATTTTACTCCAAAAGTATTGGAGCAACATTACTGAAATTTAGAAGGTAAGACGGTATCTCAAGTGAACCATTACACAATTCTGTAGAGAAATTACTAAAAAAATTGGGATGCCACACTATACATATGTGAAAAACAAGTAATAATACTATGTAATACAAACTTATTGACGTATTGATTAATTAACATCGCAGATGGATCAATATTTTAATTTACTTTTGAAGTAATTAATTAGTGAAGGAAAACATCGTGAGGAAACCTGCATGTCTAAGAAAACCTATCAAGTTTTCGAAAGACATGTGAAGTCCGCCAATCCGCACTTGGCCAGCGTGGTGGACTATGGCCTGATCCCCCTCGTATTGAAGGGAGGCCCGTGCCCAGCAGTGGGACATGAAAAGGGCTGAATACATCTTAAAACAAAACATAAAAATGTTTCATCCTACTGAATATAAATATTTATTTTATAAAGGCAATTACTTTGAATATCGATTTCAAACTTAGTAAATATATTGAATCAAGATGAAATATACTACTTTAATAACATGAAGCTGATATGATAATAAAACCGATAATTGAGCTCTTTAAAGGCTACTAATTAAATGCAAAAATTTAGGATTTTCTATACATATAATAAAATTGTAACTGATTGCTGTCTGTACATGAAAGATATTTGAGAAAAACTATTATTGGGGGTCTTTGTTAACGCAATAGAACCCGAAACAATGATTTCTAGTATTATTGTCTGCTCGTCTGTGTGTTTGGCGCGCTAATCTTAAGAACGCTAAACCGATTTGGGTGCAGTTTTCACTGATGTATTGTGGTAAACTTTACTTAACATTTAGTATTTGTTTTATTTCAATCGGTTAGTAAATAAAAAAAACTTATGTTAATTTAAGAATCACCTAGGGACGACCCCGAGCCAAGCAAGGGTAAGCCGCTAGTTTTAAATAAAACTATATTTTCGTTTTTCTTTTCACGGATTCATTAAAAAATAAATAGTTTAAAAATGTCAAATATTCCCTTAAATCTAAAAAAAATATTATTTTGGGATCAATACAAATACATTGTAGATGGTTGAAATGGTTTAAATAATGAGCTATAATTAAAGTATTTACATATATTTATTACTTTTATAACCGACTTTCTAAAAGGAGGCAGTTCTATGTTCGTCTGTATGTATGTTTTTTATGAAACAATATCAAAATTTGTCACTATAATACTAGTCATATGACAGAAAAAATGTATTGTCCAAGCTACTCGGTGAAAGTAGAATATAATAGAATTTAATGGTATTTCTAGTTCTCTCTAGCCCAATAATAAAACCTAAAAGGGTCTAAAAGACCGTAAACTACAGGCGCGCAAATTGCTTTACGTGAGAACAGTGTTTTACTTTGGAGATGAAAGCTATATTACAGTCTCATGAGATTTATCTTATATGTATAGTTTTTAGTAGGATATTAATAAATATAGATAAAAAAAATGTATATAATTTTTTAATGTAATTATTTTATCTTTTTTGAGCGGAACCCTAATTCTTTTACTGAAATAAAAGTAAATTAAAAAAATAAAAAGTAAAATTTCTGACGCCCGCCGGAAGGCACTCTGCTCATACGTCTAGACCTCGCATTCTATCAGAATTCTGACGTGTCTGACGTCTGCCTCTGATGAGTCCCGGATGTCGCCGATCGGACTTTAGGGTTTTTTAATCAGAACGTCAGAGGGCGCGCTGTCTATACATTTTGTACTAGACGCCGCATACTTATCAGAAATTCGCATCAGTTGTCGAGCAGACGCCGCGAAGTAAGCTCAGTTTCAGACTCACTGGAGTGAAGTATCTGATAGGTGTGTGGGGTGGTATCGGCGGGCGTCAGAAATTTTCTGTCAGAAAAAAATCATAATATGCGACCGCGAAAAGTTTCAAAGACAAAGGGAGAATATATAACTGAGTTACATATTAAATAAAACTATACAATACATAAGATATATTTTGTAATTATATTGTTTACCAATATAAGTAATAAAAATATATTTATGTATATAAAAAAACAATAAAAACCTAAATAAATAATTCTACTATTTTATATTAATATCTATATTATATATAGATATTATTTTTTATAGGGACACTATGCACAAAAATAATTGTAAATAACAAGGAAATAGATATTATATTATCAAAAATAAAATAATCTACTAGCGACTCACCCTCGCTTCGCTCGGCTTCGACCCTAGGTTGCTTCCCCATACAAACTTTTATCCCCATTTTCACTCCCTTAATGGATGATTTCCGGGATAAAAACTATTCTATGTCCTTTCCAGGGTCTCAAACTATCTTCTCACCAAATTTCGTCTAAATTGGTTCAATAGTTTCGGAGTTTCTACGGTACAAACAAACAATAAAATCTTTCCTCTTTATAATATTAAGTATAGAAAAGCAAACATTACAAGTTGATATTTTTGTTGATTCAAGATTAGGTTAGCTATCCTCTTAACCGATTTCGGCCTCTGCGGCAACTCTACAGGGACTAGCAATTTGCGTGGGAGACATTATAGTGCACTCTCTATTCCTTTCTTAAAAAAATTCTTAATTGAAAACTCGGTAAATAAACTTAGCCTTAACACGGGACTCGAACCCAGAATCTTCACATAACTGTTTCATAATACGAATATTATTGTAATGGATATAAAAAAAATCAATAATATAGTTTTTTTTTTTATTTCAGATGTCAGTCCCGGTCTGCAACATGTATGGATAAAATATGGTAAGTTTATTTGTTTATTGAGGCATTATTAGAAATAATATTTCTTTAACTCAAGCTATTAAATCGTAAGTCATAAGATACAAGTCAAATTGATTAAAGGCTGTTTTTATTAGAAAGTAATCAATTCAGATGTATATTTTTGTGTACGTAAACATTTCATAGATTATATTAAGGATTTCATAAATCTCATGTAAAAAACTACTACATTAATAATAATCGATTACGCAGCATTTTTTGAAAGGTTTATTGTGAAATAAAAACGTGTAACTAATCGATGTTTTGTATTTGAGTCATCGATGTTGAGCAAAACGAGGGCGGGTCACTAGTCTAGCGTAAAACTAGCGGCTCACCCTTGCTTCGCTCGGTTCGCCTCTAGACAAACAAAAATAAATCTATCCCACGGGAACCGTACATTTTTCCGAAATAAAAAGTAGCCTATTTATTATGCTTATGTATGAACTATATTTTGTAAAATTTTATTAAAATCCAATCAGTAGTTTTTGTGTACCAAGCTGTATAATTTACTATAGTTTTTTAACTATACCACGGGAACTCTTTAATTTTCCGGGATGAAAAGTATCTAAAATGTTGACCGGGAATATAAGGTACAACTATGCAAAATTTCATTCAAATCATTTCAACAGTATCGGAGATTAGCCCGTACAAACAGACAAAGAAACAAAAAAATTGAAAAATATCTAGATATATTCTATTTCTCTTTTTACATCCCCATAACTCGGTTTTTAGCATTTTTTTTCTATATACAGACATTCGACCATTACAGTTTTATTATATGTATAGATAGGCTGAAACAAAGCCACAGGCAAACGTTAAATGGATAGCTATTATTTTGGAAGGTCAGTCCAACCTTCACATTGAAGTGGGCCATACATTAGCATATAAATTCCTTCCATGTTTCTGCAAATTAGATATGAATCAATTTTATTTCTACTTTTTACTGAATTCAAAAACAATGTATAATCTATTTGTTTTAATAATTTGTTTGCAATTTGTAAGTCGATTTTTATATATATTTTTTTAATAAGTAGGTACTCAACTGTGATCCATTAGAAAAAAGATCCACCCTTAGCGGTAAACGATTTATTTTACGCCGTACATTAAGTAGTTGAGGCAAATATTTTTATTAGAAATCCATACTAATCCATACTAATATTATAATTTAATGTGAAGGTTTGTGAGGACGGATGGATGGATGTTTGTTACTCTTTCACGCCAGAATGACCGAACTGATCTGGGTGAAATTTGGCGCAGAGATAGATTATGTCTGGAATAGGACATAGGTTACTTTTTATCCCGAAAAAATGTACGGTTCCCGTGGGATAGATTTGTTTTTTTCTTTAATAATATTGTGAATGAGAAATTGTTTTTATAAGTAGTTTTATTAATTCGTCTCTATTCAAGCAACAACAAATTTACGATTGATTTTTAGCACATACATACGTATTAGATTAGATATTTATATACATAATTTAATTTAAAAACTTATAATGTTAAGACACTTAAAAATATCAAGACCAAACTAAACAAAATTAAATTTAAATAACAGCCTTACTGAAACATTTTAAACAACCTTCCGTGATTGAAGCTATGTTCCGACTTCCGATAGAAATCTTTAAGGCTTTGTAAATCTGCACCTAACATGATGGCTTCGTTTGATAACTGAAAGGTCATAATACAATTATTTTAAATGTATATTGGTTTATGTATAAAACTATTTTGTAGCACCGACCTAGTCAGTCATATAGTAATAAACAACGGGAAATTTACCGATATAAAAAGTAGTTTCCCTTCCTGCCTATAAACAATATGTACACAAAAATTATGTTAATATGTTGCTATGCCACTGCCTAAATTAAGGACAAATTAACAAACACATATATTTGATTACCTAAAAAAATTATAGAATATTGTCGGTATATTCATATAGTATATATCCTTTTTTACTTACATAAATTCTATTTTATTAATCATATACATATATGTTTTACGGAATTTCACCTCACTACCGCACCATATCAGCACACCATGACTCAACCTCGCTTCGCTTCGAGTTCGTCCCTAGACAAAAACAAATCTATCCCACGAGAACCATAATTTTTTCCGGGATGATATATAGCGTATAGCTTTCCTCAGTTAACGGGCTATCTAATGCAAAAAGAATTTTTTAAATCGCATTAACAGTTCCTGAGATTAACGCTTTCAACCAAACAAACAAACAAACAAACTCTTCAGCTACATAATATTAGTATAGATAGGGTCGATACTAAAAATAAAAAATAAGTAAGTAAGAGTGTGCCTGGTGATCTACGAGTATAATATAGGTATATTTATCTTGTACAGACTTGTCTTTGTTACTATTATTTATTAAGCTTATGATGTAACAAATATTGATTTATTAGGTTTTTATGATGAGAAATAGGATAAAAAAAAACAAAAAAAAATCTATATCCATACATATAACAAAATTGTAACTAATCACTGTCTGTAAATGGAAGATATTTGCAAAAAAACTATTATATGGGGTCTTTATTAACGCAATATAACCCAAAACAATGATTTTTAGAATTTTTGTCTGTTCGTCTGTGCGTTTGGTGCGCTAATCTCAGAAACAGCTTGACCAATTTGAGTGCGGTTTTTACTAATGTAATATGGTAAGCTACACTTAACATTTAGTATTTGTTTTATCTCAATCGGTTAGTAAATAAAAATGTTATGTCAATTTAAAAAACCATCGAATGGAAGGAACCCGAGCGAAGCGAGGGTGAGTCGCTAGTAAATAAATACATTAGGAAAAACAATAAGCAATTATCCCTTAAACTATCCAATGAAAAAAATAACTTACTATATAAATTGAAAAAAACTATTTTTTGTAATATTTTTACATTACTTTGTCTTATTTCTGTTTCTTATTATTTTATTATATTTATATATAACGATATTACTATCTCTCAGCCGAACACGTCCACTATTGGACATAGGCCTCCCCCAAAGAATTCCACGACAACCGGTCTTGTGCCATCCGCATCCAGTGGGCTCCAGCGACTTTGACCAAGTCGTCGGTCCACCTTGTGGGAGGCCTGCCCACGCTTCGCCTTCCGGTACGTGGCCGCCACTCGAGAACTTTGCGTCCCCAACGACCGTCCGTTCTGCGAGCGATGTGCCCCGCCCACTGCGACTTGAGCTTGGATATTCTGTGAGCTATGTCGCATGTCGCGTAGGTGGCCTTGGTCCTTCTGCGTATCTCCTCATTCCTGATTCGATCTATTACTATCTATTAGTACTATCTTAATAAATTATAGTCTATGTGTTGTTTTTATGTATAAGCTATATTATTTTAAAGTTTCATCAAAATCCATTCAGTGTCAGTTAACTCATTATTTGCGTGAAAGAGTAACAAACATACATCCATACATTAACTAGGACATAATATTATATATATATATATATATATATATATATATATATATATATATATATATATATATATATATATATATATATATATATATATATATATATATATACGTAATATTTGTGAATGTTTTCTACCAAACACTTGCTGACTCTGGTGGAAAGCGAAGAATGGGGTAATAATTCACAACGCCCTCTCTGTCAATACCACAAAGGAAATACCTAAAGATTTATGATTTGAAATATTGCAAAACAGTATTAAGTTATCTTTTAACTTTACTTAGGGTTTTTTAAGTATCTAATATAAATTCATAGTGCATAATTGTAATAAATAATATAAATATGTTGGGAAATTAACACACAGCACCATCTAGTATCCATGGTAAGTACGAGGTAACTTTAAATAGTAACTTAAAAGGTAAATAAACAAAAAATTCAAAAAAAAAAAATGAAAATTAAAATTAAACAGATTTCATACAAATTTGTACGGAACCATCGGTGGGCGAGTCCTACTCGCACTTTTCCGGATTTTTTTATTATTGTAGCTAGTCCAGTCGATCTCAAAATTACTCAACTTCAAAATTAAAAAAAAAATACTCTACGACTTTCGTCCCCTTTATAATTTCATTGTAATATATACAGACAAAAATTGCAAGGGATGCTCAGGGGTGAGAAAGTAGGTCACACTGCCAAGGTTATATTTCATTTTGATGCAGGACGAAAGACAGAATTCCTCTCTTGAAAACATAACGGTCATTATACTTATTTTACGTAAGTACTTTGTTTAGGCTGTCTTTTTGTATTTGGAGGTAAATGGTGATATTAATAAACACTGTGGCTGAAAAGACACAAGTGTCTACGGTTTGAAGGCCATCAATAAAAAAACGGGGTTAGGGAAAATTGTTTCTAAGGGAAGACTTTTGTAATGGAGAAGCTAAATTAGCATAAAATCTATACCAATCTATACTAATATTATAAAGCTGAAGAGTTTGTTTGTTTGTTTGTTTGGTTGAACGCGCTAATTACATGAACTACTAATCCGATTTGAAAAATTCTTTTTGCATTAGATAGCCCGTTAACTGAGGAAGGCTATAGGCTATATATCATCCCGGGGATATGTACGGTTCTTGTAGGATAAAATGTCGGTTCAGACTTGCCGGTTCAGACTGCCGGTTCTGGACTTGGACGGGCATTGTTGCGGTGTCATACAGGCATTTCAACACTTGGATATATGGCCAATCGACTTGGCACCGTTGCAAAGACTCTAAAACAGACCAAATTTCAATTGTGTCAAAGGCTAGGCACAAGGGCTAATTATACTCTTCTTGCTTCTGTATAACCTGCCGCACTGTGTGAATGTGGTCTATGGTGCCGTAGTACTAGTTTTTATAAGATGTGTGAAGTCCGCCAACCCACATTCAGCCAGCGTGGTTGTTTAAATATCCCACTTACATTAAGGGTAGGCCCCTGCCCAGCTATTAGACGATAGAAAGAACTGAATTATTGTACTTTGCACACACATTTTAACATATAAAATAATCATAGATTAATATTTTTTTCTCGTTTTTGTTATTTGTTTACATTAATATTTCACTTATCGGGAATCTAACTCGTTACCGTAAAACCAGTAAAATCTTATTTAGTTACCTAAACGTTTATATATGAAAAGGGGCAATTTTATAGGAAATTTATTATACTAGTATTCACCAAGTGGTTTAAGTTTTTATTTATAACACTAAAGCACGTCAATAGCTACTGAACAAGAAACAAAAGAAAATTTGTTGACAAACAGAGGAGAAAAGGGCACTGAACTGTTTTGTTTTAACCTATTTATATCACATAGACTTTTAAAACACGCGTTCAAAGTTTAGTAGGTCACATGTAACTATTGTTCCGGCTTCCTTTGTTTGGCTGTTTGTGGAATATACAAGAAATTATAACAAGTATTGATTTGGAAAGTTCAGAATCTTGATATCTCTACTAGAAATTAGAAGCATAATCCAAGTGATTCATTACTTCTAAATGAAATAATATTCAAAGGCCTTAACTCTCACCTGTCGTGTCGAAGTATCGTCCGATGGGACTTTGTGAGTGACGGGAATAGAGAGTGCACTTGTGTCTGCGCGTATACATGTACACTATAATATATCCTGCGTATCTGGCTAGTCCCAGTAAGATCGGCCTTCAAGAAGCGGTCTTATTGTTGAAATTTTTTTTTTTGTATGTTATTCCAATGACAATATGTGCTGATCAATATGGCATAACATCGTTATTTTCGTTAACCTATAAAGTCGCGTAGGGGTCAAGTACAAGTCAAAGTTATAACTAACCTCTTTTTACGTTGGGGCCCAAAAATAAATTTGGCAATACTGAAGTTATATCAATGTCAAATTACAGAGGTTACCTTAAAGTACTTATTACTTTTTAACTAGAAAGTTACATCGACTTCAAAATAACTTAAAAAGTTAAGCAGGCCACCTTTAGAGGTGACCTTTAGAAGTGAAACCCTCTAAGAAGTACCACTACCATAGTTACTTATCTATACATAGTATAAAATAAAATCGCTCCCGCTGTTTGTACGCTTAGATCTTTTAAACTACGTAGCGGATTTTAATTCCGTTTCAGCAGTAGATAGAGTCATTCAAGGGGAAGGTTTATATGTATAATACATCAGTATTATATTCATACTAACCGTTAAAACGTATATAGAGACGAACCCGAGCGAAGCGAGGGTGAATCGTTAGTATGCTCATAAAAAATATATTTAAAATTGTTTCACCATAGGCGTAGATACTGCAGAATATACAGATAAATATTTTTAATTATAGTTTTAAAAAACTAAAAAACACACTCTTGATAAATTGGAATGCTTAGAACTCGTCAGGACGAATCATATGAAGCTAAATCCCGGAAGCTTACTACTAGCCACTGAAGAGTTCCACCATTCACCTGGCTACATCATCAGGTCAGCTCCAAGATACCAAATTATGGTACTGTTTTCCGAACTACATACATATACTCGTACATACAAAGTTTTATTTCGATACGGCAATTAGAAGTAGGTTAAAATAACTTCTAAGATTTTATTGCATTGTTTGTTAGGTAATTAGTTACAAACGAAGCTAATAAAAGCGTTTTAATAATACCCGAATCGAGAACATTTATTTTATGGCCTATTTACTGGATAAAGTTATAGGTGATGTTACATGACAGTACTACTCTTAAGAGCAGAACAATCACTCTGCTATTATGTCAGTCTTTCACATAAAAATTACTAAACAGATTTGAATGAAATTTAGTATATAGATAATCTATAACTTAAGAGTATAGGAGATGCTTTTATAAAACATTATACATACAAAGACACCTAGATCACCCGAGCAAAGCGAGGTTTAGTCGCTAGTCTATACTAATATTATAAACAGGAAGATTTTGATTGTTTGTTTGTACCGAATAAGCTCCGAAACTACTAAACCGATTTAGATGAAATTTGGTAAGAAGATAGTTTGAGATCTTTAAAAGAACATAAGATAGTTTTATCCTGGACATCATCCTTTAAGGGAGTGAAAATGGGGATGGAAGCTTGTATGGGGAATAACCTAGGGACGAACTCGAGCTAAGCAAGAGTGAGTCGCTAGTAATACATAAATAGACTATACGAATGGAGCCGCAAATAAAAACTACTTTATTAATAAAATATGAAAACTTTTCCATGCAAGTGTTGACTTCTTTGTTCAATTTACCAATTTATCTTAACATATTCACAATCACGTTCAAAATCTTAAAAATACATACTTAAAAATTTATACAATAGTCTCTAAAGTTCTTATATTGAATTATAAGTAAACTTCAGTCAATTATTTGCTATTTGAAATTCAGCTTTATACCAATAGCATAGAGTATATTTTTTTAAAACACAGTGTATAAAAATAGAAGATAAAAGGCTCTGACCAAATTTCTCTGTAACAAACCTGCAATTTCTAGTATTATTTACGTGTAGTAGTTTTAGCGGTCCAGGATTTGTTAGCTTCTTGTAATTAGATTTCGTTTGTGGTACGCCTTTATTAGTCTGGTGATGCCTGGTTTTATGGATTTTGGCCAAATGAAACCATTACAGGGTTACGGTATATTCGGTTTTCAGTATCAGTATAGACTTGAGTTCTACTAATAATAAAACACTAACTACACATCTGATTTATACCAGTCTGTAAGATATTACTTTAATAGTTGAATATATTTTAATTTTTATTAATGATTTTATCTATTTGTAATGTCGAAATAACAGCTATTTTGCTTTTGCTAAATGCTTGAAATTATATACAGTACTTAGAAAAAAAACACAATCCTTAAAATGTTTGTCTGTCTGTCCTGAAATATGGATAATAGGGCCATCTTTTAGTTCCAAAATGAATGACTTCATTAAAAACGAATTAGTTATATTATAGAAAAAAATATTTCTTCGGGAATGATCGGTACATCTTGGGAGTTTTGCAAGGTTTCTAGTGATGATTGACTAATAACTACTCTTCGAACGAGTTTTCTTTCGAGCAAGCGTGGCTTGTCATCATATATTTCTTTATATTATATTTGATTCGTTTTAATCAAGTCATTCATTTCCGAACTAAGAGATGGCGTTATTATCCATATTTCGTTGTTATAATATACTAGTGACTCACCTTCGCTTCGCTTCGGGTTCGTCTCTAGAAAAAACAAATCTATCCCACGAGAACATATATAGCCACATATAGAGAACATATATATCAAACGAGATATGTAGCCTATAGCCTTCCTCAGTTCGCAGCTATCTAATGCAAAACGAATTTTTCAAATCGGATTAGTACTTCCTGACATTAGCGTGTTCAACCAAACAAACAAACAAATTCTTCAGCTTTATAATATTGTTATAGATAAAAATATGTAAAATAAAGTTTTATTTCGATCTTACTTCTACATATATTTATGCCCAAAATAATGCATTTTATATTAAATTAAGATATTAAATAACCTTATAATGATACAAATAGGTAGGAATTAATACATTATCAATATAATTGAAATATAATCAACGTTTTAAGTGTCTTCACATCAACCCACAAAAATTTGTGGGTTGAAACTTTTAAACGTCAAAAAATCAAAGCCTCTCCCGTGACCATGTTTGATATGAACCTAACAAAACATTGAGAACAAATCTCTATAACAGATTCTCTATTTCCCTTTATTCTATAGTAAACCTAATTAATAGTACACGTGTTAGACTTAGTAAAATTATAGTGCAAGCGTTAAAGTACAACAACAAACAGTAAAAACACCACTGTACTAGATGTTGAAGACCAAACAAAATACGTTCTGGAGTTAAATGTACGTGAAACATATAAAATAAATAAAAGCAGTTTCCTTTTTTCCTTTACAGTCTCGTTTTAAAGGAACTGAACTCTCGTCTATAAAACGCAACTGCAATAGTTAAGTACTTTTTCTCTTAAGTAAATATGTTTGTTTAATCTATTTACCTATATATACATATATATATATATATATATATATATATATATATATATATATATATATATATATATATATATATATATATATATATATATATAATGGTATAAAGTTGAATTTCAAATAGCAAATAATTGACTGAAGTTTGCTTATAATTAAATATAAGAACTTTAGATACTATTGTATAAATTTTTTAGTATGTATTTTTAAGATTTTGAACGTGATTGTGAATATGTTAACATAAATCGGTAAATTGAACAAATAAGTCAACACTTGTATGGAAAAGTTTTCGTATTTTATTAATAAAGTAGTTTTTATTTGCGGCTCCATTCGTATAGTCTATTTATGTATTACTAGCGGCTCACTCTTGCTTCGCTCGAGTTCGTCCCTAGGTTATTCCCCATACAAGCTTCCATCCCCATTTTCACTCCCTTAAAGGATGATTTCCAGGATAAAACTATCTTATGTTCTTTTAAAGATCTTAAACTATCTTCTTACCAAATTTCATCTAAATCGGTTTAGTAGTTTTCAAAAATCAAAATCTTTCCTGTTTATAATATTAGTATAGACTAGCGACTAAACCTCGCTTTGCTTGGGTGATCTAGGTGTCTTTTTATGTATAATGTTTTATAAAAGCATCTAGTATCCTCTTAAGTTATAGATTATCTATATACTAAATTTCATTCAAATCTGTTTAGTAATTTTTATGTGAAAGACTGACATAATAGCAGAGTGATTGTTCTGCTCTTAAGAGTAGTACTGTCATGTAACATCACCTATAACTTTATCTAGTAAATAGGCCATAAAATAAATGTTCTCGATTCGGGTATTATTAAAACGCTTTTATTAGCTTCGTTTGTAACTAATTACCTAACAAACAATGCAATAAAATCTTAGAAGTTATTTTAACCTACTTCTAATTGCCGTATCGAAATAAAACTTTATATGTACGAGTATATGTTGTTCGGAAAACAGTACCATAATTTGGTATCTTGGAGCTGACCTGATGATGTAGCCAGGTGAATGGTGGAACTCTTCAGTGGCTAGTAGTAAGCTTCCGGGATTTAGCTTCATATGATTCGTCCTGACGAGTTCTAAGCATTCCAATTTATAAAGAGTGTGTTTTTTAGTTTTTTAAAACTATAATTAAAAATATTTATCTGTATATTCTGCACTATCTACGCCTATGGTGAAACAATTTTAAATATATTTTTTATGAGCATACTAACGATTCACCCTCTCTTCGCTCGGGTTCGTCCCTAGGTTGATTCCCCATACAAACTTTCATCCCCACTTCATCTCTTTAAATAAATAGTATCCTATGTCCTTTCCAGGGTCTCAGACTATCTTCTTACCAAATTTCATCTAAATTGGTCTAATAGTTTTTGAGTTTATTCGTTACAAACATACAAAAATGCAAAAATACAAATCTTTCCTCTTTGTAATATTAGTGTAGAAAACTATTGAATAATAATGTTAGTAGATTCCTTAAATAAGATCTACGATAAGCAAGCAATAGTAGAGAAAGGTGTTTTTATACTTCCTACCTATTTACATAATAATATGACGTGAAAAGCTGAACAGGTTTTACACAAACTTTTTTAATTACAGCTAATTTATTTTTACTTAGAAATATATCTCTTGTATCGGTTAAAGATTTGAACCAATTGTTGTTTAATTTACCCATAATCGTTTTACCTTCGTTGTTCGATGACACGTTTGGCTCTTTTTTCAGTGACCCTACTTGCTGTTCCAGGCGTCGCGGGTTCGAGTCCCGCTGCAGGCAGTCATTTGTATGATGAGCACGAATGTTTGTACTCTAGTCAAAGGTGTTTATATTTATAACTAGCGACTCACCCTCGCTTCGCTCGACAAAAATACATCAATTTCACGGGAACCGTATATTTTTCCAGGATGATATATAACCTATATATAGCCTTCCTCAGTTAACGGGCTATCCAGTGCAAAAAGAATTTTTCAAATCGGATTAGTAGTCCCTGAGATTAGCGCGTTCAACCAAACAAACAAACAAACAAACAAACTCTTCAGCTTTATAATATTAGTATAGATTATATGACAAACCACTACGTAGCCTCTAAGATAATTTCAAACACGAGTTGGGACAATCGAACAATCGAAAGATAGATTATTAATTAGGGTCATAAGATAAGATTATTGGCTCCTGTATAGAAGACGTGATAATATAATTAAGTACGTGCGAATTATTGAACTCAATGTTCACTCATAAGCTCTCAAGCTTCAATCATAAATTCATATTATGTGTAATAGTTTAGTTGAAATAATATACTTCAAAAAATCCATTATTCGTTAATTTTTACTTTTACCCGACCGTAGTGAAGCTCAAAAGAGGGTTATGTGTTTAAGCTGTATGTACGTTTGTCTAATCCTATGTTCCCTCGTAATTACTAAACAGCTTAACCGATTTTGATAATCGTTAGAGTATAGTGTCATATGTACATATGCACAATACTATCAGTAAGTCTTGTTACGTGTATTGTATGTCGACTGCATAATACTATGTTTCGTCGTCAACTTGTTCTCAACTTTTTAGTCCCCTTTTTACGCAGTCGGGTTTTTTATTTTTGTAAATTATTTTCCTGCCTATAGAATTGCTTACTTTTAGCAATATGCAAACTGCTCGAGAAAATTTCTTACTAAAATGTTGAACAAACAAAGAAACCAAATATCACTGAATATCCGCGAAAGAATCTGAAAAGATGGTTTTATTTATAATTTCAAATATTTTATAGAAAATCTAAAGAAGATAAGAAAGATAAGAAATATAATAAAATTCTAACTAAGTCGAATCTGTACCTTAAATATTTTTGGAGAATCTTATTGAAATAGACATTATTATCGATACAGAGGCCAAATCTATAGTTTTTAGAATTTTTGTCTGTCTGTTACCGCATCACAGAAAAACCACTAGAGGGATTTTGATGGAATTTTGTATGATGATAGCATCCGGGTCAATATATTTTTTACATGCATAGGATACTTTTTACAGCAGGAGATTATCTCTTTTCCACGGGAGTACACGTTATAACACAACCCAAAAAAAAATTATGATCAGAATTTCTTGAAACTTGCTATTATTGCTCTTCAATACACTTAAATAAATACGTGCTTAAGCGTTTTTTTTAAATTCATCGAATAAGGAGATAAAATAAGGGATAAAAATGTGTAAGAAACCTAGCTTTTTAAAGTTTTTTTGTTGTAGTTTTAGCGCGAGCGAAGCCGCGGGTTTTGCTAGTATTATATAAAACTCCTGATTTTATTGGTTATATTTCACATTAAAATAAATAAGTGCTAGGTGTGTTATTCGAGACTTCTCTTAATGTTCCTGTGTTTTGCTCAATACAGGAAACTGCTTGCAAAAACAGTTCAACCAAAATATTTTGTTACAGTTGCTTTCACTAAAAGGCAACTAAAAGTAACGGCCAAGCGTGAATCAAATTAACGAAAACCACGGACTGCTATAATTGAAAATACGAAAAATTAAATATGTATTCTTGTTGTTGTAGTATGTATGTTTGCTACTCATGCTGAATGGCTGGACTAATTTGATATTTAGTGCACGAATAAATAATGACCTGAGGTAACACAATGTCTTTGAAGTTGAAAGATATATATTTCTTTTTTGCAATCTTGTGTGTATTAGTTTTTGAGATATTTAAAAAATAATATTAAAAAACTAGAAAAATTTATATTAATTTAGGTATTTTTTTAATTTTTTTCCTTTAGCAGAACTTTGTTATATGATAAAAGAAAAGTTCTGACCAAAATTCATCTAAATCAAAAACGGTCGATTCCAAGCACTGGTCGATTTGACATGGAATGATCCATTAAATATGTATTATATAGTTTATATATGTATATTGTATGTATGTGTGTGTTTATATGTATTATATATTATATCCATTTATACTTTTATATTTATATACTTTCTTATCATTTCTTTTCACTTTCTCGTTTTGTCCCGCATCTTAACACTACTTCCCACATACATGGGATGATTGAAAGAGATCTCATATAGAGATAAGTCCACCTTTGTCCACGTCACTTTCTGTATATATTTCTTTTTATAACTGTTTGTGCAATAAAAAATATACTATAATGTTACTGGATGAGTGTTAATAATTCAGCAAAAATAAAATGAATTACAATAATAGGTACATTATTTGGATTGAGTTCCTTATTTTTGACCAATTTCAGAAAGGTAGAAGAACACAAGACGTTTTTATCATAATTTTTTATAATAGGGACGGTCAGAGAGTTAGTAATAATAATTCAATTTATGATAAGATGATTAAAAAAGTTTGCTTCTTTGCGCTAATAATTTTTATCTTAAGTATGCCACAAGATTGGCTTAACAACGTCGCTTGTAATGCGACTCCCTTGGAATATTAGTTAATATTTTTCAAGGAAAATAACTTAGTGTGTTCAAAATGAAGCAATATAAACTTATTTTTAGGGTTTCGAACTCGAATGTCGTAAACGAAACGCATGTATACATTATTCACTCAGCGGCAAAATTAACCGCCTACCCTTTTAAAGTGGCGTATTTGTCACTTTTTCCATGTTTGAGTTATAGAACTTGAGTATTACGATTAAATGGTACTGCAAGTATTTTTTAGCCTACGAAAAAATGACAGCTTTTTTACATTTTAAACTGATAAGAATGAAGATGCCAGTTTTGAAAAAAAAAACAAGACCATTATTGAAGAGGTAAAACGTATCAAAAAAATGATTCAGGACACTATGTACAATTACCAAATCGTTTTTGTTATAATTTAACAAAAAACCAACGTGTCAATTTTCAATTAAAAAGAATAATTTCTCATTTTATTACTTTTTGTAATAGATATTGGAGTAATGAAATAATATAAATAATGTTCCCCTCTTTTGCTGCCAGACTTCGCGGGAAACATGAAAGTCATATTACTATATCTTATAAACAAAAGTTATATAAAAATACAGATATTTATTTGATACTACCGACTCACCCTCGCTCTGCTCGAGTTTGTGCACACTTGCGTTTTAACGTTTAGTATAGATTTCTTAGTGATGAGATATTTTCCCGCAGTAAAAAGTATCCTATATGTTGATCCGCATAACCAGCGTTTTTTGTGATGTAGGCAGACAGACAAAAATTCTAAAAACTATAGACTCGGCCTCTGTATCGATAATAATGTCTATTTCAATAAGATTTTCCAAAATATATTTAATATACAGATTTGACTTGGTTCGATGTTATTATATGTATAGATTGTATGAAAACAGATAAAATTTCATAATATTTAAGCCACGTTTAATATATATTTTGTCTTGGAATAACAAAGGTTAGCAAAGGACAGATAAAAAAAGAAAGAAAAGATTGCGTCGTAACTAGAGATCAGAAATGTCGTTAATATAACACATTAATATGATAAATAACAAAATATTTGTATTTGTTACTCCTTCGCGGCTTAACCTATTTGCGGGATTCGAAATGAAAATTTAGCTTTTATTCTGGATGAATATGTATTTAGGCAAATTTTATTAAAGTACTAGCGTAATCCCGCGGTTCCTCTCGCGTAGTTAAATTATATGTTACTATATCTTCAAAAATTATTGCATATGCGTTACTCTAATGTATAAGCTATATTACAATAAAGTTTTATCAAAATCTGTTCAGTAGTTTTTGCGTGAAAAAGTAACAAAGATCCATCCTCACAAACTTTCGCGTTTATAATATTAGTACGGATAAAAGCGAAATAACTATTTCAATTACTTCTGGAAATGGAATATTATTTCCATTTTCCATATTCAAGTATGAAAGTAATTAAAATTATAAAAATGTTTAAAATAAAATTAATAAATACTGTAAGGTACTTTGATGCCAATTTTCAAAATTTTGAATTCATTTTGTTATTTTATGGGTAGGCTGTCTGTAACAACTATATAATGCCTTTGAGACATCTAACACCTTAGTCTCTCCCGTGACCATGATTGCTGTAAAGCAATCGAAACGTCGGGAACCAAAAATCAAAATAAATTCGCGAAAAAATCCGAAAAGATAGTTTTATTTAAAATGTCAAATATTCGCGTAAATCTAAGAAGTTATTACTATATCACTATATAAGTATTACTATACTCCACTCTATTCTAAGTCAGTTAAATTCTATATCCATACTAATATTACAAATGTGAGTGTATGTTTGTTAGTTAGTTTGTTTGTTTATTTATTTGTTTGTTTGCTTATTCTTCTTTATCGTCGATACACAACAGAGTGATTGGACTGATTTTTTATGTGAAAATAGTTGGAGGGCTGGAGAGTGAAGAGTGACAAATACTCCTTTTTACCGCGGGAGATTATTTCATTCCCACGGGAAAACATGATATAATACAACCCACAATAACTCATCATACCTACATATATATCTATCTATTCCATACTAACCGTTAAAACGTACCTAGGGATGAACCTGAGCGAAGCAAGAGTGAATCGCTTGTATAATATAAATATATGAATAATACCAAGCCTAAATCGTAATAACTCTTCACATAACAACTTGGTAAAGAAAATGTGGAAAAGGTTTCCAAGATACATTTTCCAAGCCTCTCATCAAATAACGTAATTTGATTTCACAGCTCATAACCGACGAATAAGCGCGGAATGAAATTATTTCATCTAAAGCACAAGGAAAACAACCCTTGCCAAATATAAGATATAGAAAAGAAATTTCAGGAAGAAAACTAAAATTGTAGTAAAAAACTATGGTCGTTACTATATGGAATTATTATTATATTCTACCTATCTATATAAATAAAAACGCTTGTGATGAAACTCAGTGGGCGACTTCCAAAAAAAGGAGGAGGTTCTCAATTCGACCTAATATATAGATAAATTAATCAGATATTTTCGAAGTCGGTTTGCGTTTAGTTTTTTTTTTTTTACTTTTCAGTGTCTGGAAGTCGGTTTTTTTATTATATATTTTTTAAAGCTTTCTGAAAATTGTTAAGAAAAATTATAAAAAATTGATTTTTCGTGTAATTTTTAACAATAAGAGTGTTTAAAAAAATGTATATTCAAACGCCAGTGACGCATGGCGAAATGATAAAAAATAAAACACGTTTACGTTGTCAAAATCAAAAAAGTTGTCATTGCGATTGGCTCACAGCCTCAACAGATATAAAGACGTCACAACCAATCACAAGTCGTTTTATTTCGTTCAAAAATTTAACCATTTTTTATTTATAATTACTAAAAAAATAGAATTTTAATAACAAAAAAATATTTAAATATATTTTTAATATTTTTTTTCATCTATACATACATATTATTATAACTAAGCCGAATCTGTACATTAAATATTTTTTGGAAAATCTTATTAAAATAGACATTATTATCGACACAGAGGCCGAATTTATAATTTTTAGAATTTTTGTCTGTCTGTCTGTCTGTCTGTTTGTCTGTCTGTCATCACATCACGAGAAAACTACTAGAAAGATTTTGATAAAATTTGGTATGATGATAGCTGGCTATCCGGGTCAACATATAGGATAGTTTTTATTGCGGGAAAATATCTTATCTTTGAGAAATCTATACTAAACATTAAAACGTAACTAGGGACAAACCCGAGCGGTACGAGAGTGAGTCGCTAGTTTGTATATATAAATTTGTGACAAAAAAAATTTAATGTAACTTCTCTATTCTGTATATATCACTGCGAAAGTTTTTGGCCCAAAAAAGAGAATTCTTTTGACGTTTGTCTATTATGCATTCCTTAAACATTTAAGCTGAGTGACGCACCCAAGCGAAGCAAGGATAAGTCGCTAGTTTTAAATAAAAATAAAATTCTTGGATAATAATGTTCACATTTTTAATGTCTCTTTTTTGTTACTTTTTTTTTCGAATGTCTGTCAAAAATAATATATATAAATGGTTATCAAAAGAAATTTTATTTACAAATAAATAATATACATATTTATGTTTAGATCAAGTTTTTATTTATAAAAAAGTATACATATTTGTGATTACAAAACAAAACATTTTTATTGTTTCTCTTAATGGGTTTATTCTTTTTGAGCAAATGTTTGTTTTCATCCCTCCTAAGGGTCAACTGTAAACTCCTATCTTATCCATCCAACCAACTTTACTATTGACTGATACATAAAAATTAACATTCAGAAACAAATAAAGCAGATGAATAAAATATGAAGTTATCATATCTATACTAATATTATAAAGAGGCAGAGTTGGTATGTTTGTTTGTTTGAACGCGCTAATCTCAAGAACTACAAATCCGATTTAAAAAATTCTTTTTGCATTAAATAGCCCGTTTATTGAGGAAGGCTATATATCATCATGCTACTACCCAAGGGAGCGGAGCAGTATTGACTAACGCGGGTGAAACCTCGGGGCACAACCAGTGCTCTATAATTTATTGCGTTGATTAATAAATTTATGGTTATATTATATAAAGTAAAAATCTACAGAATATTACTGCATAATACTGTGTTCCTGCGTTAATTTTCTTTCATCTATATTTAATATTATAAAGCTGAAGAGTTTGTTTTTTTGTTTGTTTGTTTGTTTGTTTGTTTGGTTGAACGCGATAATCTCAGGAATTACTAATCCGAATTGAAAAATTCTTTATGCATTAGATAGCCCGTTATCTGAGGAAGGTTATAGGCTATATATCATCCCGGAAAAATGTACGGTTCCCGTGGGATAGATTTGTTTTTGTCTAGGGACGAACCCGAAGCGAAGCGAGGGTGAGTCGCTAGTCTTTCTATATAGCTTTTTACGCAGTCGATTTTTTTATTTTTATTTTATTAAATTTAATTTTGTAAGCCCAACTCTATCCCATAGGACAGTACAAACTTCGACGTGATGAAACCACTTAGCAAATTCCTTTGCATTCGTAAAACGTGAGCTTCCGTTTTCTAATCAGTTGAATGACTTTCAGGTTTAACCTACTTCAGGATAAAAGAGGTACTGCATATATACATATAATGTGTATGTATGTGTATTATATATACTTTTGTGATTTTAATCATTCCTTTTCTATTATGTAAAGCAGTAAGCTTTTACTAGGACCAAAGGGATCTCGCTAAAATTTCAAGAACAATAAAACTTTCAGAAATGAATGAATATTTAAATGCAAACAAATGTGAGCGATAAAAGCAAAGTGACATCTAATTACTTTATTACCCTAAATTATAAATTCGGACTAGATGGTGGAAAGAGGTTGTAATATAAATAAAAAGTAAACAAATCTATGTAATGTGTATAATGCATATCCTTTAAACATGAAGCAGAGGAGACAGTAATAAATTTAAAAAATGGTGATCCTATTTTCGAAAATATGTAAAATAAAAAAAACCATAAGAAATTACACACAGACACATACACATACACACAATTTAACGTCAAGGATGCCCGCAAGGGATATATACTTGCCAAGGGCTATGACTTCTACATAGGTACCTATTTCGCTTCTTCCATTGTTCTTATTCCTTTTATAGCAGGTGTAGTGGCTAGAATGTACGGCTGCACATCCAGAGGTTCCATGGGTTCGAGTCCCGGATTTAGTTATATTGAGTCTTTCCGTTTAGTAAGCCTCAGTAACAGCCCGGAAATAAGAATTCAGTTCATTTCTGTGTGTCGAAGAGCACATAAAGCGGTCGGTCCTGCGCCTTAACTCTCACTGGTCGTGTCGAGTAGTCGTCCCACCGGAGTATGAGAGTGACAGGAAGAAAGAGTACAACTTGTGTCTGCGCGTACACTTGTCCACTGTAATATATCCTGCACAGATGACTAGTCTTAATCAGATTGGCCGCAGTGGCCGAAATCGGTCGGGAGGACATTATTACATACTAGTCGAGGGGTTTTTGTACTTTTGACGTGATTTTTTTTAAGTATTCTAGAGGTTATTGTAGTAGATTTTTATTCAAAAATGACCTAGAAGAACTAAACTTTACAAAATTCCTACGCTATATTGTTTTCACAGACAAATTAATCTAGACACGTTACAGCTATGTTCAAAGATAGGGCTAAAGCTAACATAATATTAGCCAGACACAATTTACTTTACCTAGTTATATAAAGCTTCGAAATAATAATTTTCTACATTTGTTTACTAATAATATTATTAGAAATAATACGCGATTAAATGGGGGTGGGGGTAGTAAGATGAAAAATACTTTACGACCTATTCTCATAGCTACCAAATGTACAAAAAATAATTCATTAGAATCTGTCAAGCCGTTTCGAAGGAGTGCAACCAGAAACACCGTGACACAGATTTTTATATATTAAATTGTAAAAATAAGCTTTGATGATATTTTTTCATTAAGATGAAAAAAGTCTTTTCTGGAGAACTTCCGTAATAACATAAATGCGAAGGGCATCAAGTACTCGAGCGAAGCGAGGGTTGGTCACTATGAAGCTATAAGATTTATATTATATTAGTGTATTATGAACTGAACTTAAGTATATTTTTATCTGAAACTAGAGACTCACTCTCGCTCCGCTCGGGTTTGTCCCTAATTACGTTTTAACGTTAAGTATAGATATTTTCCCGCAGTAAAAAGTATCCTATATGTTGACCCAGATAACCAGCTATCATCATACCAAATTTTATCAAAATTCCTCCAGTGGTTTTTCCATGATGCGGTAACAGACAGACAGACAGACAAAAATTCTAATAACTATAGATTCGGCCTCTGTATCGATTATAATGTCTATTTCAATAAGATTTTCCAAAAAATATTTAATGTACAGATTCGGCTTAGTTACAATTTTATTATATGTATAGATTATTACATTATACATACATATATTTTATAACATAAATTCTTCTTACTCTAATTTAATTTCTTACAAACAAAAACAAGAGAATCTCATTGTTTGACCAACGCTATGTTAAAATTTAAACTACTAATTTTATTAACGCAAACTCAGTAAGTTAAATCAAATAGTAGCTACTGTTGACACAAAGCTCAAATCAGGAACGTTGCCTGGAATACACAATAATGAATTATACCTATAAATAATTATTTCCGTAACTTGCAAAGCATACTGTTATAATCAGTTTTTGATGGTAACAAGTTCAATTTCCGTTCAAAGCAAATTTTTATTTTTCTCTATACATTTTCATAAATCGAAAACAAAATGACAAAGATCAACACAATAAAATAAAAATACTTAATCGGAACTTGTTTCGACAACAACAAAACTGTTATTTCAGTACACGGCACTTATCCAATCACATAACTTATGAAGGAAAAAGAAAACATTTCTAATCCCATTTCGTTACTATAGCTTGTAAAAAATATGTACCCTATGATATTTACAAGTGACTTACTTAGGTCTGATGTGGCCTTAGGTGCCTTTTTTATGTTGGGAAATGCTTTTTTATGTTTGTATGTTTGAACGCGCTAAACTCAAGAACTACAAATCCGATTTAAAGAATTCTTTTCGCATTAAATAACCCGTTTATTGAGGAAGGCTATATATCATCATGCTACTACCCAAGGGAGCGGAGCAGTATTGACTAACGCGGGTGAAACCTCGGGGCACAACTAGTGCTCTATAATTCAATGCGTTGATTAATAAATTTATGAGTTATATTATATAAAGTAAAAATCTACAAAATATTACTGCATAATGCTGTGTAATTTACCCATACCACCTGCATACATACAGGTTATGAAACATCCCCCATCATAATGGGGCATCATAGGTTCGCTTACTCATTCAACCATAATGCCCCGAGGGCAGGAATGCTGAGGCAGACCACAACCACCATGGGGTTGCTCCCACAGTCCATTTAGTTATCAGAGTAATACCAGGAGCAACCCACATGGTACACAATATATCTCTTGGCTTCACGCCCGGCTGGGTTGCCGCGTCTCTCGGTACCTACTTGTTACTCCAAATAATCATCTATCCATGTAAAAAAAACATCCAAAACCATCAAGCCGTTCCGTCAAGCTTGACGGAGTAAAAAATACATTAATATTCTCATGTAAGAGTATAGTAGTCAGATTACTGTTTAAAGTAAATAAACAAGTTGTACAACATGCTTTTTACAGCACTACAATAAATACAGAAAATTATATTCCAGTAAAAGCGAGAAAAACTGCGCGTAAAGTTTTTTGTCCTACTGCGGGATACAAAAAAAGTGTTGCAATAGCGTTGGCCTACTTGCGTCTACTTACTTAAAACAATATGACGGTGTTTTAAAAAATAATCTTTAGTGTACATTGAAATTTCATTCTAATAATAGTCACAAAGCAGTTGTTTAGTTGAAGTCTTTTGTTGAAGTTTATCATAATTTCAATTCGTGTGCAGGGCAAATAATTTTATTATATACTAACTAACTAATACGAACTTACATGTTTTTTTTTATTGTTAGATAGGCTTGCGCTTGACGACAATCAACGCTATAGCACTGATGAGGTCTAGGTTGGAGCGCGCTTGCCAAAAAAAAGATGCCTATTCACTCTTGCCTTGAAGGTACTTATGTTATATGTGGCAGGAAACACGGATGCTGGAAGGATGTTCCACAACTTAGCATGTTCTAGAAATAACGAGCGTAATGATGAGCTTTTTTTTTTTTTTTCTCTCTATGGCTTAGAGTATGATGAGCTTTAATACGAACTTTTTTTTTAAACTTCCATTTTTTGACATTAAGTAAAGAGGACGACGTTTTGTATATCAATAGGTTTATTTTTATAATTTTGAACTAATTACATGAAATAAAAACTTATTTCGGCAATTCGTCATTTTTACACATTTAATTTTAACAATTTTAATTTTTTTTTCGAGACTTTACATTTATATAAATAAAAAATATTTAATGTTAGGCCTCATCTATACATATAATAAAATTATAACTTAGTCGAATCTGTACATTAAATATATTTTCCAAATTCATAAGATAGCTGGTTATCCGGTTCACCATTTAGAATACTTTTTACTGCAGGAAAATATCTCATCGCTGAGAAATCTATAATAACCGTTAAAACGTACGGACGAACACGAGCGGAGCGAGGGTGAGTCGCTAGTTGTCAATGAATTTCATTATGATTTAATTTAGATATTTTAATTTGAATAGTATAATAAATAAGTCTTAAATTTAGGTTCTTTAGATTTGTCATTCCCGTGTATTTTTTCTATTTTATTAGAAATTACAATAATAGCAAGTCGACGTAATATTTTACGACTAAATATTTTTTTTTTTGCTGGCAGTGGTAGCCCAGTGGTAACGCGCTCGCTTGGGAAACCGAGAGAAGCGGGTTCAAATCCCGGTTCTCGCACCTCTGATATTTTCATGTGCGATACATTTCTAACATGATTACCACTTGCCTTACGGTGAAGGAAACCTGCATGTCTGAGAAACCTAGCAGGTTTTCGAAAGACATGTGAAGTCTGCCAATCCGCACTTGGCCAGCGTGGTGGACTATGACCTGATTCTCCTCATATTGAAGGGAGGCCCGTGCCCAGCAGTGGGACGTTAAAAAGGGCTGAATACAATACAAATATTTTTTGCGTGCTATAATAAGGTTTAAATTTGTACTTAGGCGTTATGAAGAACGAAACTGAAGTAGGGCGGTGTATTGTGAACGTTTATTTATACGTGAGGCTTGAGAGTATGCTCGAAACAATAGTAAAACATTTTTATAAACACTAAGAAGCTTTTGTGGCGAATTTTTATTTTTGAAGCATTGATAAAAAGTAAGCTTACAATTAAGGAAAAATCATAATTTTGGCTATTAATGAGAAAAAAATATTTTCCATTAACTACATATACATATTAAAGGTTCATTGACTAATTCTTTTTATATATAATATGTACCTATACCATACATATAATAAAACTGTAACTAAGCCGAATCTGTACATTATATATTTTTTGGAAAATCTTATTAAAATAGATGTTATTATCTATATAGAGGCCGATTCTATAGTTTTTAGAATTTTTGTCTGTTTGTCTGACTGTCTGTCTGTTACTGCATCACGGAAAAATCCACTGGGTGGATTTTGATGAAATTTGGTATGATGATAGCTGGTTATCCGGGTCAACATATAAGATACTTTTTACTGTGAAAAAATATCTCATCTCTGAGAAATTTATACTAAACGTTAAAACGTAAGTAGGGACGAACCCAAGCGGAGCGAGGGTGAGTCGCTAGTGTACCTATATAACTAGCGTTCGTCTAATGTTTGAAATTCGCGCATAATCATTATTGAAAATTTGAGGAAATATAATGAATAGTATATACCTATGTATATAAAAAAAATATAATGTTTTCCAAAATTTTTTATTGATAACACCAAAGTTTGTTTATAGCTACTAAACAAAAAAAAAAGAAAATCGGTTGACAAACAGAGGAAAAATGTACTGAACTGTTTTGTCTTAGCCTATTTACCTATATATAGATACACGTTCATTAAAACTTTTTTTTTATGACATTCAGTGACAAACGAGCAGACAGACCACCTGATGGAAAGTAGTACCTGTCGCCCATAACACCTACGGTTCATGCACTTAGGTTTTAAGTAACAAAAATGCAGGCCACAGGTGCGTTGTCACTCACTGTAAGGACTAAGATGATATGCCTCTTGCCTGTGATTGCGCTGGCTACCTTTTCCTTCAAACGGGAACATAACAATGCAATCATTGTTGCTTGGCGGCAGAAATAGATAAGGGGGTGGTACCCATCCAGTCGGACTCCTCAGGCTTGATAGAGTCCTACCACCGTTAAACTGCAAATCACTTAGAATAAATGACTAAAAACAAACACACTGTCGAATTTTCTATTTATAATAATAGCTAAATCAAATAAAATAAATAAAACTATCTTATCCGATTTGTTTGCGGATTTATTTTATACCCTGATCATTTGAGAGACGCTCGGGAATCAAAAAATCAAAATAAATCCGCGGAAAAATTCGAAAAGATACTTTTATTTTAAATGTCAAATATTCGCGTAAATCTAAGAAAGTCTAAGAAAATATTTGAGCTTCACGACTATATTTAAAATATGTTTGCAACGTGAGTGTTATGCATAGTGTTTTATTTTTACTTCTACGTATTGTTCATGTGTTCTGACAATAGTCGAAATCTCCGGTTGGCCAGAGGTCTTCTTTGATAAAGGGCTTTTGACCTTTACCTTATTTGACCTTTACCCATTAATTTGTCATTTGTCATAGCAATCTATACATATAATAAAATTGTAACTAAGACGAATCTGGACATTAAATATTTTTTGGAAAATTTTATTGAAATAGATATTATTATCGATATAGAGACCGAATCTATAGTCTAGAATTTTTGTCTGTCTGTCTGTTACCGCATCACGGAAATACCACTAAAGGGATTTTGATAAAATTTGGTGTGATAATAGCTGGTTACCTGGGTCAACATATCATAGAGAGATCTATACTAAACGCTAAAACGTAAGTAGAGAGTAACGTAACCCGAGTGGAGCGAGGGTGACTCGCTAGTTAGTAATAAAATTTTAAAATCGAATCAAAATCAAAGTTAAAAATCTGATTATTAGTTCCAGATATTAGATCATGCAATTGAATAAATAAAACTCTTCCGCTTTATAATATTGAGTATACATATCTATTGCAAATAAAAAATGGACAAGTGTAAGTTTGACTCCCATATCGAGAGTTCCATAGTAGCGAATATTAAGTTAACATTATTTATTTACTTTAATTCATTAGATCAAAAGTAAAGCATAAGATGGAATCTTTTAAAGTTAGTGTACTTATTTAGTTAAGAAAAATATTTCTTAGTACTAAGTTCTTTAAGATTCTCTAAATAAAATATAATATTTATGAAAATTGCGTAAGAAACATTCATTTTACTAAGTGAAGAAATAAATTTATATCCTACAAGCGACTCAATCTCGCTTCGCTCGGGTTCGTCCCTGCCTTGTTTCCCCATACAAACTGTCATCCACATTTTCACCTCCTTAAGGGATGATTTCCGGGATAAAAAATATCCTACATCCTTTCCGGGGTCTCAAACTATGTTCTTACAAAATTTTATCTTAATCGGTTCAGTAGTTTCGAAGCCTATTCGATGCAAACAAACAAACAAACAATCAAATCTTTCCTCTTTATAATATTAGTATATATTTAAAAGATATATATAATTAAAAGAAGTATATAATTAAAAGAGTGCGTGTATGAATGTGTACACGCACAAGAAGTAAAACTTCTGTAGGTTATCGGTACTCTTTATGAAATTCAATTTATGTTTTAAATAATTAGGATAGGTGAGATACTAAAAATAACGCACATTAGGCATATTACAATCATATATTTATAGAATATCATTTAAAGAAAGAATAAAAATATTATATATCATTTGTCACACAATAACAACGGTTACCATGGCAACAAACGTACATACATTTTTTCGTAACGCATTAACCAGCTTACCCCCCAAGTCAAGCGTGCGTAAAGAAGTTTTACTTCAAAAAGTAAAGTTACTTTCGATGAATATTTCGATGAATGTCTAACCATCTCAATTCTAAAGATGTATCCAGAGATATCCCATACGCTTATGTGGACTAAAAAGTTTTTAACCCTTAATTACATAGTTATGTATGGAATGCACTCCCATTCTTTAATTTTTTTAATTTAACTTCAAAATTACCTAAGGGTTCACATGAGACGTCTACTTACCAAATTTCAGCAATATAGCTCCAATGGCCCGAACAAAGTGGCTGTGACATATGACGGAAATTATTTTTGGCTGCAGATCCCTAATAAAAATAACGTTTAAAGACAGAGAAAGATAGTGTACAATTTTCCGTATGAGTAAGTGAGATGTATTATAGTTGGTACTCAAACGCCATACGTTGCCATGGTAACGTACCTTTTGTGTGATAAAAGAATCACGAAGACGTGACCATGTTTAGACTTCATAGAGCGCATCTATCAATCTAAATCTTTTGATCTCAAATCCCTATCTATATTCTACTTACATCAAGACTATAGTACCTGGGCTAACGAGATTCGCTTGATTTTTTTCGGTAATGAAAAATATAAAAATCATATATTCCAGAAAATATACTTATAAAGATAAACTTAAAAAGCAAAACTTTATCTAAATACAAATTTGATCGAAATGGTTGAAGCTTTTTCCGAGATACACGAAATAAATCTATACTAATATAATATCATATAATAAAGAGATAACGTTTGTGAGTTTGTGTGTTTGTGAGTTTTTTGAACTTGTAATCTCTGAATCTCCTGAACCGATTTAGATGAAATTTGGTAAGAAGATAGTTTGAGACCCTGGGAAGAACATAGAATACTTTTTATCTCGAAAATCATCTTTTAAGGGGGTGAAAATGGAGGTGAAAGTTTATATGGGAAATCAACCTAGGGATGTACCAGAGCGAAGCGAGGGTGAGTCGCTAGTTTATATATGTACAAGAATTGCTCATTTAATACTATGAGCTTTTAATAAGTAATGTAAGCTATTTGTGCTAACAAACCTAAATAATTATCTATAATTATATTTATTGTATATAACCCATACTACCTTCAATTTATCTTTTATACAGCATTACTACAAGTAACCTCTTGCCCTCGGTGGCAGTGGTAGCCCAGTGGTAACGCGCTCGCTTGGAAAACCGAGTGAAGCGGGTTCAAGCCCCGGGTCTCGCACCTCTGGTATTTTCATGTGTGAATCATTTTCTAACTTGATTACCACTTGCCTTACGGTGAAGGAAAACATCGTGAGGAAACCTGCATGTCTGAGAGAACTTAGCAAGTTTTCGAAAGACATGTGAAGTCCGCCAATCCGCACTTGGCCAGCGTGGTGGACTATGGCCTGATTCCCCTCGTCTTGAAGCGAGGCCCGTGCCCAGCAGTGGAACGTTAAAAAAAGGGCTGAATACAACCTCTTACCCAATATATAATAATATATAAAAAATCAGTATTTATTTGCTTATTCGTCTTTTATGTTCTAATATGCGATTCGTTCGGTTAGAGGTTGTACGCGCGCTCATAAGTGTTCCTGGATTTGAGACATCTGTATAAATAGTAGTAGTGTTTTAGTGTGTGTGGGTGAATAATGCGTGTTCACTATAGTTAAGTATGCAGAGGGATAATCAAACGTCCAAAGTTACATATATTTATTATATTCACTTTAACTTAGTTATAAAGATCCCTAGCACAATATATAATTTAATAACAATATAAATGACAAACGAATCGGTAGGCGGTTACGGGACAACTGGGGTTCGTGGCGCGATACGATTGCTATGTATATAGTCAAAATGTGCGCGTCAGCACTGCCACTACAGTGTTTATGTACAGGGTTCAATTTTTTTTTACCAGTTGGGATAGAAAATTATTCAGTCTTGAAGAACTGGCTAAAGAAGCTCATCTTCTTTAGTATTTTTTATATAAAAAATCATAAATGACAATAATTCTCGAACATTAAAATAGCCTAGTTGCAATCGTATCATTCCCAAAGTGTTATCTTCTATATAATTATTTAGTATAAACTTTTGGCACACAAACATTTTTTAATATTTTTTTGTCTTTCAAATAAACCTATCTTTTCGGATTTTTCGCGTATTTATATTGATTTTTAGTTCCCGACCTTTCGAATGCTTTACAGCAATCATGGTCACGACTGATATTCTGACAGACTTAGGTAACTATAGTTTTAGATTTATTAATCTGAATAAAGCAAATGGTTAAGCATATTGAGTATTTTTTAAGCAAAGGCATGAAGGTTCACTGGAATATTATAAAGCGTTTTTCTCGAGCACATGTGTGACAAATTTCATTTACTCAGGTATAAAATTTTAGGAGCCACTACGCTGTGACAGAGTGTAAGGGAACGTGTTAAAACTGTCAAGATCTTTTGCTATTTAAAACTATATTTTAGAATTAATTTACTAGCAGTACCTGCGGCTTAGCTCGTGGTCAAACATCCGATTGATACCAAACAGAATCGCACAAATAAATAATCTGAAATTGCCTAAAAATTTTAACTAAATCACTCCAGAACATCTACTCAACTCCAATTCCAATCACTGGATTGAGCTCCACCAGCCTAAGGTTTTGTCCACCGATCGCCGATACTACCGAAGAATGGTTCGCGAGGCGATTGAGATTAAGAAACACAAAAATTTCAATCGTGACGATGAATACAGGTTGTCGTCTGCGTGGAGTCCAGTAATAGAAAAGTTAAAATATCGCGGTTGTCCGTCCAACGAATGCACCGGTGGATAATATTAGTGTCGTGTGTACCGGCTATTATAAATTGTGAAAATCAAGTGAGGGTGTCTGCGAAAAACATCTCCGATCGTAGCAGGGGATGCCGTACACCGCCAGTCTGCCCGTGACCACGGCTGGTGCAACCCAGTCGAAACGTCGGGAACAAGGTATATAGCCACATATTCGCGCGTTAAGTCCCGTAGTATAGCTATTATATAAATATGAAACGCGATAATTTAAGAAGTTATAAATCACTACAGCCGTTTTGGAGTCCATAGCTAACGTACGTACACACATAGATTATTATATACAAGTATATAGATGAAAACAATGAAGTTTACATAAAGCGCTCCCGTAAAACATCGGTAAATATAAGGAACAAAAATTCGAAAAAATAGTTTTATCCTTACAATGTGTCGTTATCAGTAAATTACCTATTTTCACTTGGTTATACCCAATGTTCCTAAATAAATAGATTTTTATCTTTCTGTCTTCTCCTGAAATACGTCATTCTGAACTCTGGACACGTAATAGCAGCTGTGATCGTGATAAGAGAAGCGATAAATTTTATATTCATAACAGAATTCAATCTACTATGTGTATATACATAAGAGCTATGTATATAAACATAATAAAACAATATTGTTATGAAATTCATATGAAATTATATACTTTATAACTTATAAATTTTTGACTGTCTGTTCGTTCCAGCTAATCTCCGAAACGGCTGGACTGATTTTGATGAGACTTTCACAGGCAGATAAATGGTGTTATAACAAGTCACTTAGACTGATTTTATATAAGAAAAAGAATTAGGGCTCGTGACTACTTGATATTTTTTAAGAACCCATAGGTTCGAATAGTTTTTAAAACAGTATTTTTTGTTTGTCTACTTACTTATACATTATGTAAGAATATTTTGCCAACTAAAAAATCAAAGCTTACTTCAATCGGCTTAGTTCATCCATAGACAAAGCTTGCGCAAAGCCGTTTAAGTTAGTCTAATTCTGGAGTTAATTCTTATTACTGTGAAATTAAATATTTGCAAGGGTTCATTGGACTCATAATCAAAAGTAAAGGATATTAAAGTTTCATACACTCATATTTTTCTACGTAAAAAACTGCCAAGTTAATAATAAAAGATATCAATAAAGGGTTCTATTTATTTCCTAAATAAATTCACAAAACTATTAACGTAACGGAAATTGAAAAAAAAAACATTTATAAACATGAAGAGAGTATGAAACTTTCAAACAAAAATATCGACTTCGCAAACTTCACCTCTATAATAATTAATCATTCTTATTTATTTAACTAAGGACTTACCCTCGCTTCGCTCGGGTTTGTCCCTAGGTGCGTTTTAATTTTTTGAGAAAAACCCTAATTCTTTTCCTAAAATAAAAGTAGTCAAAGTTACTCCTTATAATATCTGCCAGTGAAAATCCCATTAAAATTGGTCCAACCGTTTCGGAGATTAGCCGGAGCAAACAGACAGACAGACAGACAGACATTTTAAAAATTGTGTTTTTATTATAAGTATCATATATAATTCCATATGCATTTAGTATAATGCTGTTATTTTGACATTACAAACAGACACTTCAATTTTATTTATCTGTAAAGATTTTGAAAATACGCCCCCGCTTAATAAAAAAATATTTTTAAGCTAAATATAACTTTATTTTTTAATAAAATCTTTATCAAGTGCGAGTCGGTCTCGCGGACGAAGGGTTCCTTATCATAATCGTTCCTTTTTTTTAATTATGTTGACCCTTGAAAAAAAAACCTATTTTAAATCATGAAATTGCTTATTTTTATAATCTATAAATAACGATAAAAAAGTAAAAATTAAAAAAAAAAGTTTATTTTCCTTAATATTGTTTTTTTTATTATTATCAAAAGTCGAGGTACAAAAACCCTTTACATAACACTTGATTTTAATTTTTAACTTTAATTCACTTTGAACAAATAGAATAAGTGCATATTTTCAAGAGGATTTTGCTACTTCACTTTATGGATTATATACATACATTGTTATTATTGACTTGATAGTTTGCACTATACGAAGTTAACCTAATAATATATATTACCCATTTTATCATAAAATAAAAACAAATAAAACCTTAAAAAATAATAAAACCTTAAAAAATAACTCCTAATTACCTATTATTTATCAGGAACTCAATAGGGTTTAAATGTACTCTGCGTGGAAATAGAACCCGTACCCATGTCATAACAGGTCGCTTCAAATCAATAGAGATTTAAAAATGCATGGGATATCTTTAAATGTTTTAATAGCCCTTGAACTTTGAACCTTGACTCTAAATATGTCACGATACGTGAACTTTTCGTAGTGAAAATTCTAAAACATTCGTATACATTGTTAGGTGGCCGAATAAAAATGTTAAATATTTTTTTTAATTAAAATTATTTCAGCGCAATGCAGATGGTAAAATAATTGGGGTAATTTTATAACTTTCTTAGATATAAGCGAATATGTGACATTTTATCTTTTCGGATTTTTTCGCGGATTTATTTCCCATGGTTGAGGGAACCCAAAAACCAAAATACCACTCATGACTAATTTAAATTGTATTCCGTAGAATCGTGATAATTTAAGCTGGATAAAATATTTTGAATTTTTAATTATGAACTTTTTACCATCTGATATTATAAGAAGTATGTATTACCTATATTAAAACCGTTTGCGGAAATTATCCTAAACGCGAAAGTTTGTGAGGATGTATGCATGTATGTTACTCTTTCAAGCAAAAACTACTGACGAGTTTTAATTAAACTTTCAAGTCATATAGCTTATATGTCCATCAGAGTAACACAAAGGCTATAATTTATAAAAACATAGTAATATATCATTTAAATACGCGGGACAACGCTAGTTTATTATAAAACACGTAAAACTTTCATTTGAAAAAATTTTTTATGCACCTCACCACTAAGAACAAACGAAAAAAGTATACCAAGTGACCATATTATTTATGTTCTTTAGCCTGAAACTATCTATACATATAATAAAACTGTAGAGGTCGAATGTCTGTACATAGAAAAAAAATGCTAAAAACCGACTCAGGGGGATGTAAGAAGAGCAATAGAACAAATCCAGATTTTTTCAATTTTTTTTTGTTTCTCTGTCTGTTTGTCTGTTTGTACGGGCTAATATCCGAAACTGTTGAACCAATTTAAACGAAATTTTGCATTTGCCTTATATCCCCGGTCAACATTTTAGATACTTTTTATCCCGGAAAATTAAAGAGTTCCCGTACGATAGTTAAAAAACTATAGTAACTTATACAGCTTAGTACACACATAATACTGATTGGATTTTGATGAAACCTTACAATAATATAGTTCATACATCAGAATATCAAATAGGCTACTTTTTATCCCGGAAATATGTACGGTTCCCGTGAGATAGATTTGTTTTTGTATGTCTGGAGGCAAACCCGAGCGAAGCGAGGGTGAGCCGCTAGTATATAATATTTTATTTATAAATCCTTCAAACCTATCCCAAAGAGGCACTCGCTTATAAGTTAATTACTAAATTATTTTCACAAGAGCTTTGTAAACAGTTATAGAGTCACCTAATAAATGCTTAGTAGCTTATATACAAGGGTTGCCTTATTACTTTGCGAATGTGGTTATTTTACGTGATTATTGGATATGAATTATATATGTAATATTTTTTTTTTTCGTAGTAAATATTAAGAATGTCCTCCTGGCTGATTTTTCTAAGGACAACTAATCTCATAGAGATCATATTCGCATAGGAGATATTATAATGTAAAATGTATATGTACATATGTGCTCTCTATTACATATGGCTTCTGGTGCAGGACAAACGGTTTTAAACACTCTCCGATGCAGGGAAGTATAACATCATCCATTTCCCAACTCCGGGTTCTTATTAAGGATTTCTTGACAGAAAACCCAATTACTATACTTGGTCAGACCCGAAACTCGAACCCAGGACCTCCGGATTTTCAGCCTAACATATTAAAGAATAGACCAATGAGGTAGGAGCACTTAGTAAAGATTGCTTTGTTTCTCGCTCGCTGTCCATAATTAAACAAGGTTTAGAAATTGCACGTTCTCTAACCCGGCTCTTAGGTATGACTCGACTTAGACCTTTTAGTAGTAAGGACACATTTATTTATTGAATATACCAAATTTTGTGTTTTTGGTGTTCCATATAATAAAATTGTTACCGATCGCTGTCTGTACATGGAAGATATTTGAGAAAAACTATTATTGGGGATCTTTATTAACGCAATAGAACCCAAAACAATGTTTTTTTTTCTGTTTGTCGGTTTGTCTGTGCGTTTGTGCGCGCTAATCTTAGAAACGTCTTAACCGATTTGGGTGCGGTTTTCAGTAATGTATTGTGGTGAGCTTCACTTAACATTTAGTATTTGTTTTATTTCAATCGGTTCCTAAATAAAAAAGTTATGTCAATTTAAAGAATCATCTAGGGGCAAACCCGAGCGAAGCGAGGGTGAGCCGCTAGTGAATAGTATATATAGAGTGTCATAGAAATAAACATGAAGCTAAAGTATAATGATTATATATTGAAAAGTATACATATGGCAATTGTACTGAGTGATAAGTAAATAAATGTTGTACTCAGCCCTTTATAACAGCCCACTGCCGGGCACGGGCCTCCCTTCAATACAAGGGGGATCAGGCCATAGTCCACTACGCTGTCCAAGTGCGGGTTGGCGGACTTCATATGTCTTTCGAAAACTTGCTAGATTTTCTCAGACATGTAGGTTTCCTCACGATGTATATGTTTCTATATATTAACAAAATTTTGCTTAAGAAAAATGATAATTATATTACAGATATTTATATTTTTGTTTAAATTCCGTATTACGTAGTACATATATGGAATTTTCTTTACGTAAATTTTCTTGTTAAAGCAATCATGTAACTTACCAGAAAACAGGTTTAAAACCGCTAGTCAGTACGTCAACAGCACGACTTAATTTCCTTTGGGGATGTTAAAGTCCGCTGGAGTTCGTCTCTAGGAAAGTTTTAAATGTTAGTATAGATTTCTTAAAGATGAAATATTTTCCGGCAGTAAAAAGCATCCTATATGATGACCCGGATTACCAGATATCATCATACCAAATTTCATCAAAATCTATCCAGTGGTTTTCTCATGATGCGTTTCCAAACAGACATATTTTTACTGCGGGAAAATATCTCATCTCTGAGAAATCTATACTAAACGTTAAAACATAAGTAGGGATGAACCCGAGCAGAGCAAGGGTTAGTCACTAGTACTGTATAAAGTGCTAATTCTTATAAATGTATTTCAATGTTATTAATGAAGCTTTAATTTATCAACCATTCTATACGCTTACCGAGCTACCCATTTACAGCTATAGCTACTCTGCACAAAATCGTGTCACAGAGTATAAATAAATAAAATTTTCCTCGTCGTCTCCCTGGATCCCTGTCGGCAAGATTGACTACAGCTAACCCCATTCACTGTAACAGATTTATCCCAAAACAAACAAGAGGGTTGGCTTTTTTTTCAATGATTAAGTATAAAATGTTACCAGACCCGAATATAATGAATTTTCCTTCCAATAAATCTAATTTGTAACTCAATAATAAAGAATAACTCAAAAATACCAAAATGTACAAAAGTTATATTTTTAAATTATGTTATAATATATACTTGAAATATTTCTTGCTTTAACTATACTACTGGCGCTGCCTGGGTTTGTTTCATCAATTATCGATTTTATTTAAAATTTCCATTATCTACGGCTATTTTTCATTCTTTTGAGAAAAGACATATACTTGGTAAACGATGAACTTACAAAAAGTTACATATATAGAAAAATCACACAGTTTATCGAACTTTGAACTGGAGTATCACGTAGGCTACTGTTAGTAAATTATTTAAAAAAAATGCCAAAAGATGCTGCTATTACTTATAAATATAGGTAATGGCAGCATCTTTTGGCAGTGTAAATACACTAATATATAAGTGGTAAAGCTTGTTTTGTAAATTTGTGTGTCGAAGATAACCTCTGAAACTGCTGATGCAATTTTGAAAATTCTTACAGCTCACCGCCGAGAACTGTAGAATATTTTTTTATGATGTAAATGTTTTCTCTCAGAATTCATAATAATTTAAGTCAGAAAAATACTGGCCCTTGAGTCCCTTTATTGCTAAACAGTTTGAAATAAAGCAATAAGGTTTATGCAGGGGCAAGTCACTAATGTTATAAAATAAGCACAAAAGAAAGAATAAGTAAAGAAAATTCTTCAACTTTAATCAGAATGTAACTTAATTACCCCGTCTTTTGCAGAAATGCAAGACAAATAAAGTTTCTGTCGTGCCCAAATCTAATTACTATTTGAAGGCTTTGTAGAGATGAGTCTGTGTCACTGTATGAATGTTGTAAAATCTGTTCTGAATAAATGTAGATTTTAACAGAAAACGGTATAAAAAACAGGTCTTTTTCTCATAAATGTGTAGAATATAACGGCTTAGCAATGTCTGACTCGGGCTGATTATAAGACGTCTATGCTCCATGTGCAAATTTGTAGTCATTTTCTTCTTTATGTAAGAATGTACTAATTAAATATTAAGTTTCAGTTTATAGAGAGTTTTTAAAGAAAAAGAAATTTTATTTTTTTCAATTTTACCAATTGAAAAAATAAGCAGGATCGTGAAGCTAAATTACCGGTATTTTAGCTATTTTTGGATAATACATACAATATTAAAATGTGAATTCGTTAGATGAAATAATATTATCCAACAACAGATGGCACTATACTGTTTTATAACATTTACATACAATATAATACAAAAAAATATTATCTGTATATATATCATGCCTATGCATTACTCCGGGTCACCTATGTACTAAATTTCATCCAAATTCGTTCAGCCATTACATCATGACGGAGTAACTATATACACATACACACATTCACATTTCTAAAAGTGATCTGATAATTGTAATAAGAAACATAGTTTTTAGAATTTATCAGCTAACTTCATCATGTCTCTTTCAGCTAACTTGATCATGTCGCTTTTTGGCTGTCGGTTGGTAAAAATTTTATCCTCATATGTTCTTCCAAACGTTCCAAAAAAGTATAACTTTAACAAGCAATAAAAACGTTGATAACAAAATGACTACAATGATTAACGTTGACCCATCGACCTTGACACAAAGCCTACTCAAACTACTCCACAATCAAAGATGTTATGAAATGTCATTGAAAGCCTCCGATTTGTATATGAAGTAGATACTTCAAAACCTTATTACAATTTGTTTTGCTTTGTATATAAATAATATTAAATCTTAATTACAAAGAACAGGCTTATGCTAAGCTCATAATGATGTTTACCTAGTGGTCGACATCTGACCATTATTGAAAATTTGAGGTAATCATAATATGATTATATCATATTACGACCATATATAAATATATTTTCTATCTATAAAAAAATAATTTAAAACAATTTTTTTAACTTATTTTTCTCTGGGCATGTTTGGAAAAAAATATCATAGTAAAAATTTTACAATGCGCGCGCCCACCGATAGCCTAAAGCGACATGATGAAGTTAGCTGAAAGTGACATGATGAAGCTAGCTACATTTCTTTTAAAAACAGAGAGTTGTGACATATGGGATGAAATTTTTAGCTATTTTTGTTCTGTTACGCCAAAGAAGTATAACTTCTTACGTGCGTACATAAGTACACATACAGGTTTTTTATTATTACAAACACTAAAGCTCGTCAATAATTCCTTAAACAAAAAAAAAGAAATTCGGTTGACAAACAGAGAAGAGTAAAGGTACTGAACTATTTTTCCATGCCTATTTTTATTTAGATTACTAGGAAGATTCTTAATATAATATTGGATGTTCTTCCAATTTCTTTATTATTATTCTAGACTCAATTTGAGTAGCCTTTTAGACCACCCAAACGTAATACTACAGGATTTTTTAACGTTGTAATATCCTCGTCAAACGATAGTTGGTGTTAGCTTCACCCCCAATTGCTAGCTGCAAGTACGCTAGTTGACTACCTTACAATGTCAAGCTAAAGTCACAGCAAAGAAATCAATCATTCATGACGACACGTTTGGCTCAGTTTGTAGCGCTCCTACTTGCTGTGCCAGCGGTAGTGAGTTCGAGTCCCGCTGGGGGCATTCATTTGTGTGATGAGCACGAATGTTTGTACTCCAGTCATGGGTGTTTATATTTATAATATGTATCTATTTAAAGTTATATATGTGTAGCGTATCAACTAATGTCCCCCTGACCGATTCCGGCCACAGCGGCTTATCTCATTGAGACTAGCCAACTGCGCAGGAGATATTATAGTACACAAGTGTACGCGCAGACATAAGTGCACTCTCTATTCCTGTCACTCTCATGCTCTGGTGGGACGAGTATTCGACATGACCGGTGAGAGTTAAGGCGCAGGACCGACGGCTTTACGTGCTCTCCGAGGTACGGGGATGAAACACCGCCAACTTCCAACTCCGGGCTGTTACTGAGGCTTACTAACAGAAAGATTCAATAACTAATCTTGGCCCGACCCGGGACTCGAACCTAGGACCTCAGGATGTGCAGCCGTACATGCTAGCCACTACACCACCGAGGCAGTCAGTCAGTGTATCAACTATTCGGTATCCATAACACAAGCCTCGTACCTTACCATAGAACTAGATGGTGCTGTGCGTTAATGTCCCAACATATAAAATAAATAATTATTAAGTAAGCCTGTTTAGCTCCTGAGTTTTGTCTGGGCGTTTCTGACAATAAGTATATTTTATAAGTACAAGTGTTCGTCTAGTGGGTGAAACTTAACCATAATCAGTATTTTATACAGTAATATAGTTAAACAGTAAATTGAGGAAAACATACATATATAAATAAAATTTACCTATCTATATATAAAAAAAATCTTCCAAAATCTTTTACCAATAATACTAAAATTCGTCAAAACTACTAGTACGTAACTAGAAGTACTAAACTAAAACAATCAGTTGACAAACAGGAGAAAACAGGTACTGGGCAGTTTCGTCTTTGCCTATTTATATTTAAGAATTATTTATTTTTATTTGGCTGTAAATTATGAGTTATAAAAAATTGCAAAATCTGCATTAGTCTTTGATCGAGCTAACAGTAAAGGTAATCTTTACATACATACTTACTCTATTAACTTACATGAAATTAGTGTTTTTATTGTTTTTAAATATAAAATTGTCATATTTAATTACCCTAATTTTCAATTTTCTTTGAAATTTATAAAAGAATTAATGTAAAAATCTAATTATTACATACTACGTTACTGCATACATATATTAAGTTTAATGATATTTATAAATGATGCAAAAGCTCTTGGAAACTTTCTGTAACATTATGCATCCGGTGCTAGACGAGTACTCAGAAATATATGGCACTCATTTATATACAACATTTGACGTGAAAATATGTAGATGTTGTAGTATTATATGTCTCAACTTAGTGCCTTAGGTTTCATCGAGTATATATTTTTATCTATCGCGAACGTTGCTCTTGAACATTACTTATCATCAACTATAGATAATCGAAATTAAACAATTCTTGACACTTTTTTTTACATTAAAAGGTTTCATAATCAATTGTTTCTAATACTTTCTTAGATTTCCGCGAATGTTGGACATTTAAAAAAGATATCTTTTTGAATTTTTCCCTTGCGTGAAAAAGTTCTAACACTTGTTTTGTGCAGTTTGGCAATTCAATATTCACTTAGCTTTTGATTTTATTTATGATATTTTACTTCCTATTGCACAAACAGTTTAAATAAGTACCATTTCAGGCTTCACATACTACATTTTGTCTATCTAAATGTTTTAGTCGAAGGACTTAATATTATTTACTATGTTTTTTGTTATTTATAAGCAACTAGCAGACCCGGTCACTAGTTGCTGTGGCACACATATGAAAAACGTTAATTTTGCAATTAAAAAAGGAAATAACCGGGATAAAAACTATCCTATCTTTTAAGATGCAAAAAATCACACATTTTGAAAAAAAAATACATTAAGATCGGATAAGTAGTTTCGGAATTAGTAGTTTCGGAAAAAACGGGCCAACGTCGTGACACGGGAGTTTTATAAATTAACTAGCGGCTCACTCTCGTTTCGCTCGAGTTCGCCTCTAGACAAACAAGAACAAATCTATCCCACGGTAAGCGTACATTTTTCCGGGACAAAAGTAGCCTATTTGTTATTCTAATGTATGAACTATATTATTGTAAGGTTTCATTAAAATCCAATCAGTAGTTTTTGTGTACTAAGGTGTACAAAGATGTGTTTTTTAACTGTCCCACGGGAACTCCTTAATTTTCCGGGATGAAAAGTATCTAAAATGTTGACTAGGGATATAAGATACCACCATGCAAAATTTTATTTAAATCATTCCAACAGTTTCGGACAATTAGCCCGTAAAAACAGAAAAAGAGAAACAAAAAAATTGAAAAAATCTGGAGTTGTTCTATTTCTCTTCTTACATCCCCCTGACTCGGTTTTTAGCATTTTTATTATATGTATAGACATTCAAACTCTACAGTTTATATAAATATAGATATAATATATTACCATAAAACGAATAACAAGATAGGAATCGGAGTTAAAAGGATTTATCCTACCTTATCTTACCAGGATCAGATTTGAGTGAGTACGTAGAAAATTCACAACGACTGTTAGGACAGTAGGTCATTAATCTAACTGATATAGCATTTCACAAGTCGTAGATAACAGGGGAGATTTAAAAAATATACACGTACATTTTTTTGCTTTAATGGTTTCACCCTGCAGCACCGTTAATGAGTTAAAAGAGTAAAATATAACCTATGTATATATGACACTTAATGCTCCATATTTGGAACATACTTCATATAACATAGTAGATACTTCATATAATACATATGAAGTACTCTAAGCAGTAAAAGCCCTGATGAAAGTCTTCGGGTGGAAGTTTGTAAGGAGAATCAATCATTTCTCAAATAGGAGATATATATTTATTTCTGAAAGTTTTTTTTATTGCTAGATAGGCTTGGGCTTGACAACAATTAACGAAGCGCTGATGAGGTTTTGGTTGGAGCGCGCTTGCCTAGAAGACGCCTATTAACTCTTGCCTTGAAGGTACATACTTCTACCTATTATAGGTGGCAGGAAACACTAATGCTGGAAGGGTGTTCCACACCTTAGCATTTCGTTTCAGAAACGTAGGCATACATCGTCTAACTATTTGTAACTAACCATGAAAACGTACCTAGCATTTTTTACCGGTTTTACCGGTGGTAGGACTCTGTCAAGCCTGAGGAGTCCGACTGGATGGGTACCACCCCCTTATCTATTTCTGCCGCCAAGCAACAATGATTGCATTGTTGTGTTCCGGTTTGAAGGATAAAGTAGCCAGCACAATTACAGGCAAGAGGCATATCATCTTAGTCCTCACAGTGATAACGTACCGGCGGTTCTGTATTTTTGTTACCTAAAACCTAAGTGCATGAACCGTAGGTGTTATGGGCGACAGGTACTGCTTTCCATCAGGTGGTCTGTCTGCTCGTTTGTCACTGAATCTCATTAAAAAAAAAAGCTAAGAAACCGAAAGAGGCGAGGCTGATGCTAGTGTTTTAATAAGTATTGCAATTGGTTTTTCAATATAGTTTGTAGTAATTATACTATGTTTGACTTTAGTTGCTATTTTGACGTAAATTAAAAATAAATTCAATTTAATTCTTTATTTAATGGCTTTAAACTTATAAAAAGCCATGATGTCGCCAGTTTGCGGTCAGCCACTCAACGCATGGATTCTCTCAAGCACAGTTTAACCCCAGAATACTGAATTATGTGAATAACTAGATACAATAATTGTTGTCAGCACACGCAATCTTTTTAATTAAACTGATTTTATACATGGTAGATACGTCGATAAAAATCTATGTGATATTGTAGTAAACAAACGAGCTCCATTCCAAATACCATTCAAAATAACATAAAGAAGTAATACACTCACTCACAAACTTTCACATCTATAACCATTAATATGACAAGATGATAATTCCATATTTACATAGCCTACAAGTAATGGCAGCTCCTTCACGGTTTTAATAAATAAGACTAAGCTATTTTTGAGTACGAAATAAATTTTGATGATCCTGTACAAATTTATGTTTTGATATGACATTTGTTTTGATACAAACAAAAATCCTAATACGAGTTTATTATCTTCTACAATTCAAAAAGAAACAAATGAAATTAGGTAGAAAATCATCAATTTCTAATTAAAATATATTATATATATGAAAATTCAAATGAAACGTACAAAAGTATTGAAAAAGCTGTATTTTAATCTATGCATTGCTATAATATGAACTATGTCATTTAATTACGCGCCCGAGTGAGCCGAGACATTCGCTAACCATCCATTATATTATAACTTTTGTCTATCATCAATTTCTATTGAAAGTAAATCTGCCTACAGTTACTTTATTTATAGACTAGCGACTCACCCTCGCTTCGTTCGGGTTCGTCTCTGGTTTGATTCCCCATATAAACTTTCATCCCCATTTTCACCCCCTTAAGGGATGACTTCTGGGATAAAAAGTATCCTATATCTTTCCCAGGGTCTCAAACTATCTTCTTATCAAATGTCATCTAAATCGGTTCAGTAGATCCAGAGATTACCCCCTACAACCTTACAAACTCACAGACTTTACCTCTTTATAACATTAATATAGACTACTTTCTTACTGTGGTTTTAAATAAAAAATATATTATAAAAACAAAACACCCGACTGCACAAAAGCTAACTAAAAAGATGAAAACAAGTTGACAAAAGAATAAAGTATCATGCAGTCGGAGACATACACGTTTCATACTTGCCACAAGATATGTGCATATATTACTTATGTCTCTTCTGTCTATGTAGCAATTTTTATCCTAAATTACTTTTGAACATTTTGATACCTCGATTGGTTTGGAAGATTTTTTAAAGACACAAATTAGAACCTGAAATCCGCCATTTTAATTTTTAACCGGTGTGCCACACCGGTGTGCCAGTTAACAATTGATTTCTTAGAAACTAACCAGGAAGTGTTAACTATTTTTACATAGCCTAAGATATTTACGTTATCTCTAGAACGCATCATAGGAAAAAACACATACATAGTACATACATACGTACATGTATGTATGTATGTATACATATGTGTATATGTTTATGTATATAAACATACATACATATACTGATAAACACATTACCCTTTTTTGCGTCGCACAGTCGGGTAAAAACCAATTTACATAACTTGTACTTATACACCATCGCAACAGCTTTAGTCAGCGTATATTTGGGTTTGAAAGAGGTAAAAAGAGAGGGTCTTGGAAGGAAAGAATAATACCAAATTACAATAGTTTAACAACATCGAGCTCAAATAATGGAGTCAGGGGATGCATTGTGGAATGTGGAGCTCTGCTAAATTTTTTTGTCGAGTTTGGGGTTTTTCTTTTGTTTTTTTTTCTAATTTTATAATCTTTAGATATATATTATTTTTCCGAGTTAAAAAGTATATAGTAGTAAGTAAATAGCTTTACATAAAGATACTTTACCTGAAGATGCTTTATATATCTTTCTGATATAATAATACAATAAGTAATTATAAATCCATTTACTGTCTCACTGACTGACAACGAATGTACTTTAGAATGCTGCCGAGTCTGGGAGCGCGAAATTTTCTCTAAGACTTCCTTCTATAGGATATGAGTGTATTCAGCCCATTTTAACGTCCCACTGCTGGGCACGGGCCTCACTTCAATACGAGGGGGATCAGACCATAGTCCACCACGCTAGCCAAGTGCGGGTTGGCGGACTTCACATGTCTTTCGAAAACTTGTTAGGTTCTCTCAGACATGCAGGTTTCGTCACGATGTTTTCCTTCACCGTAAAGCAAGTGGTAATCAAGTTAGATATGATTCGCACATGAAAATATCGGAGGTGCGAGACCCCGGATTTGAACCCACTTCATTCGGTTTCCCAAGCGAGCGCGTTACCACTGCCTTGAGGGAAGCCAGTTGCCAAGATGGTCTAAGTTGCGCACCCGTTCAGATGAAACAATATGATGTAAATCTAAGTATAAATACAATGAGAATATGAGTACTAAGGAATAATTTTTAATTAATCTTATAAAAGAAGAATAGAAACTTCAATTGAAGTTAGTTATATTTGAAGTTAAAATTATGGAAATATTTGTTTAAGCTTATTAAATATGTTGCCGTTGGGTAATTGACGATATGTTTGGCTCAGTTTGTAGTGACCATACTTCCTGTGCCTGGTCGCGGGTTCGTGTCCCGCTGGGGACATTCATTTGTGTGATGAGCACGAATGTTTGAACTCCAGTCATGGGTATTGTTTATAATATGTATGTATGTATTATTTATAATATGTATGTATGTATTTAAAATTATATATGTATAGTATATTAACTATCTGGTATCTATATAACACAAGCCTCGTAGCTTGTGTTATGGAAGGAACCAGATGGTGCTGTGTGTTAATGTCCCAACATATTTAATTACATTGGACTCTTTGCTTGAAGAAGCATGAATGTTTTTCTGACTTACAGATATGCTAGTAACTTTAGTAAAATACATGTTAAGCTCTATTTTTATTATAAAGCAAACGTAGTTAAGGCCGTAGAAAGTATGATAATGGAAGGTGATGATTTAGTCAACGAAAATAAGCAGAGTATGATGATGATGACAGTTTAGATTGATCTATACAGGTTAATAAAATTGTAGTGTTTGTTTGTAATACTTACAAAAATAGTAGCTTTTTACTGAATGAATATGAAATTATATACGGTACTTATAAGAAAAACACAATTTTTAACATCTTTGTCTGTCTGTCTGTTTGTTCTGGGTAATCTCCGAAACGGCTGGACCGATTTTGACGGGACTTTCACTGGTAGATAGCTGAAGTTATAAAGAGTAACTTGACTATTTTTATTTTAGAAAAAGATTTAGGGTTCCGCTAAAAAATCTAACAATAATATAATAGTTATAAATTATTATTATGAATCTAAAAAAATATATAATAAAATAATAGCTATAAATTAAGAAATTTTATCTTATTCATTATGTTACTTAGGTACGCATTTATTTTTTATAGTGTTTTAAAACGATATTTTATGAAAAATCAAATAATTTCTCATTTTTTTTTATTACTAAAAGGTACAAACAAGGTTTTATAAATTTTTTTAATATATTTTCATACTAAAAAGAAAATGTATTTTAATTTTCATTCCAGGCTCAACAAAAATAACTTGTTATCTGAAAATTAATGAAAAAGAAAACAACTTTCACACTAAAAAATAAAAATATAAATAAGTTAGATGAAATTTTACTATATTCCATAAATTCAAAGTTATTTAAAATATTCTCAGTTTTACTTAAAACTTTAGCAACATAACTTCAAAAGAATAAGATTTTATAAGTTTAAATTAAGAGGTCAAATAGAGACATAACATATTGTTCTTTGCTGAAAGAGTAATTGTAACAAATCGTACCTGTTTCAAGAGCTGAGTACTTGTAAAAGTTTCTCAAGGAATATATTATTAAACTAGCGTTAACTTACGTTTTAACGGTTTTGATTTCTCAGAGATGAGATATTTTTCCGCAGTAAAAAGTATCCTATATGTTGACCCGGATAACCAGCTATCATTATCATCCAAATCTGTCCAGTGGTTTTCTCGTGATGCGTTCCCAGACAGACAGACAGACAAAAATTCTAAAAACTATAGATTCGGCCTCTGTATCGATAATAATGACTATTTCAATAAGAGTTTCCAAAAAATATTTAATGTACAAATTCGACTTAGTTAGAATGTCATTATGTATAGATAGCGGTATTTTAATCATTACCATATTATACTATACTAGTACCATTAATATTGATCCTCATACATGTAGGATCCCTAAACAAATAAAAACAATAATACACCGACTATTTATTATATTAAACTTATATAACCCGCCGTTATAACAAATCATTTTTCTTTTCTTTTATTCATCTTTCATTCCATACTATAAAATCATATTATACGTCCTTTTTTTCTAAAAATATCATTTCACGCATACTGAACTCGTAAATTCCGCATACATTTATCCCAAATCAAAAATGAATAGAATAATGCGCATATTATATACTTTATATTTATATTAGTATACTAGCGACTCACCCTCGCTTCGCTTCGGGTTCGTCCCTGGACAAAAACATATCTATCCCACGGGAACTGTACATTTTTCCGGGATGATATATAGCCTATAGCCTTTCTCAGTTAACGGGCTATCTAATGCAAAATGAATTTTTCAAATCGGATTAGTAGTTTTTGAGATTAGCGCGTTCAACTAAACAAACAAACAAACAAACAAACAAACAAACTCTTCAGCTTTATAATATTAGTATAGATATAATCAACCTTTTACTTATAAACATTTAATATATAAGTTTCCCAGTGAAATTAAAGTGTTACTTCTATTTTCTTCATATTTTTTTAATAAAACACCGCCATTTATGAATATAGATTTATTTTTTTATGAGAGAAAGAGAGAGATATTAACAAAACCGACGGCTTTACGTAACCTCGGAGGTACTCAGAGGTACAATTACCCGACTCTGGGCTTTTACAGAAAATTTCTTGGCAAGGAAAACTTAATAACTATACTTGGTCTAACCCGGGACTCTAACCCAGAACCTTTCAATCTATCTACATGCTAAACACTAAACCTTCAAAGTATTTACAGACCATATTATTGCTTACAATTAAGAGGATTTATACTAAACACTCATTAAAAACAGCGCCAACAAATAGAGTTTACATTAAAAACTTAACACTAACATTTCTAAAGAAGACTTATAAAACACGAAGTAGGTAACGAAGTAAAAAGACACTGTAAAGAAGTATATCAGCGTAGAATTTAAAGTCTAGTAATAAAGTTCACAAAATGGATATTTAGATCGCAAACTTTGTGAAAATTGCTAAAAGAACTAACATTTCCAATCGCATTTCTTTAAGAAGTGCCAAACAAAGAATGAGAGTAGATATGTGGACGCAAATAAAAGTTGATACTGCTGAATTTAAGCAAAATATTATGTCTAACAAAATTATATATCCACAGAGGCTCAAACTGACTTCCCTCGGGTTCGCCTCTAGACAAACAAAAACAAATCTATCCCACGGGAACCGAACATTTTTCCGAAATAAAAAATAGCCTGTTTATTATTATGTATGAACTATTATACATTATTGTAAAGTTTAATTAAAATCCAATCAGTAGTTTTTGTGTACTAAGCTGTATAAATTACTAAAGTTTTTTAACTATCCCATGGGAACTCTTTAATTTTCCGGGATGAAAAGTATCTAAAATATTGACCGGGGATATATACCATGCAAAATTTCATTTAAATCGAAGATTAGCCCGTACAAACAGACAGAGAAACAAAAAAATAAAAAAAAAATGGATTTGTACTATTTCTCTTCCCCGACCCCCTGACTCGGTTTTAAGCATTTTTTTCCATGTACAGACGTTCGACCTTTACAGTTTTATTATATGTATAGATGACGGCTGCGGCTGATAGGTATAATTTATAGATTAACTCAACCCCGCTTCGCTCGGGTTCGTCCCTAAGTACGTTTAACGGTTGTATGGAATAGAAAGGCTATAATATGTTATATATGTATAATGTATATACATAGGTATGATGAGTTGTAGTGAGTTGTACTATAACGTGTTTTCCCGTGGGAATGAAATAATCTCCCGCATTAAAAAGTAGCCTCTGTCATTTTCCAGCCCTCCAACAATCTCCACACAAAAAATCACGTCAACCTGTCCCTCTGTTTCGACATGATAGAAGGATAATAAAACAAACATACTTTTATAATTATGATATTAGTATAGATAGTATGAATATTAGTAACTAGCGACTCACCCTCGCTTCGCTTCGGGTTCGTCCCTAGACAAAAACAAATCTATCCCACGGGACCCGTACACTTTTCCGGGATGATATATAGCCTATAGCCTTCCTCAGTAAACGGGCTATCAAATGCACAAAAGAATTTTTCAAATCGGATCAGTAGTTCCTGAGATTAGCGCGTTCAACCAAACAAACAAACAAACATACTCTTCAGCTTTATAATATTAGTATAGATTAGTTTATAGTATAGACTAGCATGGATAATTTTTCTAAGAGTTCTTCATGTGTATAATGATTGATGAATCGATTATGGTCAGCCAATGTAACTAAGACTGGTCATTTGGTCGTGAAATATATGTATTATCTTATTATATTAAATGACGAATTCTTGTATCTCAAAAGCGGCTCTAACGATTTGGATCAAATTTTGTATTTTTGATAAGTTTTCGCTTTTTAAATTTATCTATCAAGTCTTTTATCTATCTAGTATGTAGACGTATCGACCGTACCGTCATATTATATGTAACATAAATTACGACATCTATAATTTCAGAATTAAATAATATGAAATTTACCTCTTATTGTGTCATCTTTCGCGACTCTTGTAAACTATTAGAAAAGTAATTATAATAATAAAACACGTTATAAAAACCACCTTAAGACGTTAACAGTAAAACAAAGTTGAAAAATAAAATTATATCGTAGCTAAGACAAAGCATTCTTTGAAACATGAATTATTAAGCACCTCTGGTGGCGTTCTTCATCGGATTGTGTAAGTACAGATTTAAAAATTCAAGATGTTTAATTAATAATACGTTTAAATAGCATTAAGATTTTCTGCAGAAAATGTAATTTCTCTTTATTGTAAACTAGCGACTCACGCTCGCTTCGCTAGATCCGTTTTCACGGTTAGATATGTTTATACATAAATAGAAGCTTGCTACTTCTAAGATATTCATTTAAATTATATAGCGATTTACGTTATGTACGTACGTTATGGCGTACGCTGTACGCGGATATTGTTCACAATTTTATGGGTTTTAATTTTTTTTTCGCTGAATCCTGATTCTTTTTCTCAAATAAAAGTAGCCTAAGTTACTCCTTATAATAGCAGCTATCTCCCAGTGAAAGTCCCGACAAAATCGGTCTAGCCGTTTCGGAGATTAGCCGGAACTAATAGACAGATAAAAATTGTAAAAAATGTTGTTTTGGTATATGTACCGTGTATACATCCATATGCATTTAGTAAAAAGCGGTTATTTTGATATTACAAACAGACACTCCAATTTTATTTATATCTGTATAGATACATTTTAGCACGAAAATAAAATTTACAATAAAGAAAGTTACAAATGTACTTAATTATATATACAAAACAAATGTACACTTAGTTATAACTGTACAAGTCATATCCGCGTGGAATAGTGGCAAGAATGCTAGCCGCATTCCCCCGTTGAATGGCAATGCCGATTCTTTGGGCGAAAAATGCGCCAGCTCTCCTGTCGCCAGTAGAGGCGATAAGACGAGGTGTTATATATGCCAGTGAAATCTATCTGCCAGTGAAAGTTCCGTTAAAATTGGTCCCGCCGTTTCAGAGATTAGCTGGAATAAACAGACAGACGAAAATTTTAAAAAATTGTGTTTTTCTTATAAGTACCCTATATAATTCCATATGTAGGTATTTAATATAAAGCTATTATTTTGACATTACAAACAAACACTTCTATTTATAAGAATTGATTGATATTAGTTTCCTAGTTACATAAATTAGTTACATAACTTTTAAGGAAGGCCAAAGAGTTACAAAAGTTTTTGTTCAAAGAACGTCTGAAATAGCGACCTTTACCAAAAAACTTTGTTGTCAAGAAAGCTTATTTTTTCCATAGAATTAAGTGTCTTTTTTTATTATTTTCAACTTGATTTTATCTACATTATCGCTCTCACTGAGTCCTCGTAACACTTATTAAAATTTTTACTAAGCCTTAAATGTATCATAAATAAATATGTTGGGACTTTAACACAAAGCGTTGGAAATAAATATGTTGGGACATTAACACAAAGCGCCATCTAGTTCCATGGTATATACAAATTATAAATATAAACCCATGACTAGAACCCGGTACCACTGGCACAGCAAGTAGGGCCACTACAAACGCATTGTCAAAATTATTATATATTGGAGACTAATTAAAGTGTTTCAAAACCTGTCTTCCCGACAGCTTCAAAAAATGAAGTACAGTTTCATTAGTTACTAGTTCTTACTTGCGAAACTAACTTTATTTAAAATTTTGTTCAAAGGGAAGTGACAAGCAGCGTGTAGAAGAAACAAACACACAAATAGTGTTGAATAGATCAGTGTAATTTTTTAGTATTTTAAGAAATGACAAGATTTAGACTTCTTTACTTGACCGATTTTAAAAAGGAAAAAGAAGATCACTTGTTTGTAATTTTACAGCAGTATGCTATAAGATAAGGTATTAGCCATCTGCGCAAGAGATATTATAGTGCAGCGCGTGTACGCGCAGACACAAGTGTACTCTTTATTCCTGTCACTCTCATACTCCGGTGGGACGACCACCAGTGAGAGATCAGGTGAAGGACAAGAAGGAAACGGGTAAAATACCGTCAGCCTCCCACCTCCGGGCTGTTTCTGAGACTTTCTTAACAGAAAACTTAAAAACTACAACAACAAGCTTGATTTGAATTTCGACTCAGGACATCCGGATATGGAGCTGTACATGCTATGCTAGCCACGAGACAACTGAGGTAGTTAATTATTACAATATAATTTCATACATAATATGTTGGCCGACTACGATATGATATGACGGATCGGACTTATTATTTGCTCTATGGAATAATATACACTAGAGGCTCACCCTCGCTTCGCTCGGGTTCGCCTCTAGACAAAACAAAAAATTCGGACAAGTGCGAGTCGGACTCGCCCACCGAGGTTTCAATACAAATTTGTAGGACATCTGTTTAACTTTAATTTTCAACTACAGTTTAGTATTATAGTTTTTTAACTATCCCAAGGGAACTCTCTAATTTTCCGGGATGAAAAGTATCTAAAATATTGACCGGGGATACAAGGTATCACTAACTATACAAAATTTTATTTAAAACGGTCCAATGATTTCTGAGATTAGCACGTACAAACAAATAGACAGAGAAACAAAAAAATTGAAAAAAATCTGGTTTTGTTCTATTTCTCTTCTTACATCCCCCTGACTCGGTGTTTAGCATTTTTTTTCTATGTTTTTTTTTATTTTTTTTTATACTACCACGGTGGCAATCAAGCATACGGCCCGCCTGATGGTAAGCGGTTACCGTAGCCTATGGACGCCTGCAACACCAAGGGCATCACATGCGCGTTGCCAACCCTTTAAAAACCTACTTAAAACCTAAACCTACTTCGACCTCTGCAGTTTTATTATATGTATAGATATTATATTTCTTAGAGAACAATTAATTAGTTCGAACATACCACGTTCGACATGAACTCATAAACGTTAGTCGGTTGTACAAATTGATAGTAAGTAAGTTATTGAATTGTTGAAGGCGAAGAGAATAACTTTGTATCAAAGTGAAAGGAGTCGACTGTGCATGAACAAAACGGTCAATTTGTTGATCAAACTTTAAAGTTTGCTGTGAAACTAAATTATAAGATATATTTTTGATAATATTTATATTTAAATTAATTTCTCTGAAGGCACTAATATAGTATATTTTAAAATACTGCTACAATTTTAATTAAAACGATTACATTTTAAAATAATGTTTTTTTATCTAAAAATATTTTAATAATTTGTACTTTTTATTATAAAGATTTCACCATATCTCTTAGGTTGAAAATAAATATGATATGGTGCTTCTTTGCTCTCGCCTCTTCCCGCTATGCGGGGTTGGCTTCCTTAATCATTTGGCGCCAGTCACTTCGCTGGTAAACATAATAAATATAATATGGTTAAATTTTTATATCGCTGCATTAAATAGTTCATAGAAAATTAGTTTAGAAAATACTTGGAGATCTCCAAAATATATAAAAAAAATCAAACAGTGTTGAGGTAGTTCAAGTTTTATTATTATGCTAACATCAGTAGATAACCCAAATTCAATCGCATAGAATGTTGTACTTTATTTTGAGTAGGTGTTGTCTGTGAAAACTGTTATATAATGATATATGAGACGTCAAAACCTTAGTCTCTCCCGTGACCATGATGGCTGTAAAGCATTCGAAACGTCGGAAACCAATAATCAAAATAAATCCGAGAAAAAAATCCGAAAAATAATTTTATTTCAAAACTAGCGACTCACGCTCGCTTCGCTTGCTCTCGTCCCTAGGTACGTTTTCGCGGTTAGCTATGTTTAGACATAAATAGTATATATATAGGTTTTAATATTTTTTTCGCGGAACCCTTATTTTTTTTCTAAAATAAAAGTAGCCAAGTTACTCCTTATAACCTCAGCTATCTGCCAGTGAAAGTCTAGTCAAAATCGGTCCAGCCGTTTCGGAGATTAGCCGGAACAAACAGACAGACAGACAAAATTAAAAAAAATGTAGTTTTGGTATAATCTATGTACCGTGTACACATCCATAAATTAGTGAAAAGCGGTTATTTTAATATTACAAACAGACACTCCAATTTTATTTATCCGTATAGATATCTTCTTTATAATACTAGTGCATATATGTTCCAATAGAATCACAATTTTAACGTATCACATAAATTTTCTGGAATGTAGACATAGGGTGAAATAAAAGGTTTTCCACGTAAGGTGAGAAGTACAGGTGTGCAAACACATTATCAACGCCTCGTGTCTACGAGACGTGTCATTGCATAATTTTAGAGCCTTTTAATCTCTTTTTTTGATTAATATATGAAATTCATAACTTAAAACAAACACGTGAAAATATAACAAGACTGTGTATCTATACCTTATAAAAAAAGGCAGAGTTTGTTTGTTTGAAGGCGTTATCTCAGGAACTACTAATCCGATTTGAAAAATTCTTTTTGAATTACATAACATGTTTATTAAGGAAGGCTATAGGCTATGTTATATCACATAATATATAGTTATCTATTCCATACTAAAAGTTAAAACGTACCTAGAGCGAACCCGAGCGAAGCGAAGGTGAGTTGCTAGTATAAAATAATTTTATTAATATCATAAAAGTAATTACGTTAGTATTCTCACTATATACCTACCATCTTTATAATATATCAATTGAAAACTGGGTAAATGCTCTCGTACTACAGCTTGGTAAGTATTTTTCAAGGTAAAGCGAGTAAGTAGTAATCATATTAAATACTAGCGACTTACCCTCGCTTCGCTCGGGTGTGTCCATATGTACGTTTTAATTTTTTGAGCCAAACCTTAATTCTTTTTCTAAAATAAAAGTAGCCTTAGTTACTCCTTATAACAGACAGACAGACAAAAATAAAAAATAAAAAGTGTTTTTCTTATAAGTACCGTACATAATTCCATATGCATTTAGTATAAAGCTGTTATTTTGACATTACAAACAGACACTTCAATTTTATATATCTGTATAGATGATTCATTCAATTTCGAGTTTTCGAAGCGAGCGTTTCGACTGGGCTACTACTTTAAAATACCGATTCACGTTATAGTGCCTTTAGGTTCGTTCTAGATCCAATATCGGTCAGTAATCGACACTATAATGTCGATAGACCCTAAATCTGTATAACTCAATCAATAGTGATCGTAGCCATAATATACCTAACCTTTTTAGTTAATTAAATGACTTGAGTATTGATATATTTAAGCAAATCGGATAGTGATCTTCAATGCTTTTAAGATTTCTATTACCAAAATCGAAATCTAAACTGAACCAATATCAAAGCACCATTTACATAATGCTAGATCAATACTAATTCTGAGATATCTGAGATCGTCTATTGGTTTCTATATGTTTCATGACAAGCTTGGAATGGAACTTGTACTAATATCTACTATAAGGAATCATTCACATAATGAAAATTTATTGCATGAAAATTGCATATCTATACAGATAATTAAAATTGGTGTGTCTGTTTGTAATATTAAAATAAACGCCTTTTACTAAATGTATGTGGCGTGTACACGGTACATATACTAAAACAACATTTTTTTAAATTTTTGTCTGTCTGTCTGTCTGTCTATTTGTTTCGGCAAATCTCTAAAATGGCTGGACCGATTTTGACGGGACTTTCACTGGCAGATAGCTGATGTAATAAGGAGTAACATAGGCTACTTTTATTTTAGAAAAAATATATTAATTTATTTTGTTTTGGGAAGCAACCTAGGGACGAAGTCGAGCGAAGCGAAGGTGAGTCGCTAACGCTCATTGTGGCTAATGATTAGCGCCATCTTTTAGTAAATTTTATGACTAACCTGTGTATTAGTCAACGTCATAATATTTATATGACTGGATGTACACAGAACTTAAAAGAGAGACAAACATCCACAGACACAAATTTTCGAGTCCGTAATAGTATAATGTGATAGAAAGAGTTTCATTAATACATCAATCATAATAAGTAAATAGTACAAGAATAAAAAAAATTATGCACATAATATTATGCATGTATATATATTACATGCATATATGCACATATATACAATTTATTATTTATCTATACATATAATAAAAGTGTAACTGATCACTGTCTGTGCTTAAGAGATATTTGAGAAAAACTACTGTTCGGGATCTTTATTAACGCAATAAAACCATTTGATTTTTAGAATTATTGTCTGTTTGTGCGTTAGTGCGGGCTAATCTCAGAAGCGGCCTAACCAATTTGGGTGCGGTTTTCGCTAATGTATGCACTCCAAATTTAGTGTTTGTTTTTTTTTTTCAATCGGTAAATCATAAATAAAAAAGTTATGTTAAAGAATCACATATATAGAAGTAAGGCTGAGTCGCTGGTTTGAAAATATAATTGTTACTAAACAATATCATGCGTAACAGGAAAAATCAACATGTACAATGTATACTCGCCTTATGTCGGTGTAATAGTTACAATATCAACATCTGTGTCGTTAATTTATGGACTTCAGACCTAGACCGTAAATTAATCAAATTGGTGCAGGCATTGCATTACTATAATACAAAAACTAGCGAAACCTTTGGTTTTGCTTGCATTACATTTAAGTAGAAAAGAGATAGAGATAGGCAATAGGCAAGAGATAGAGATATGTTTTTATTATTTTTTAGATAATGTCAATAAAACGTTTTGCTATCTTTTTCTATTCTGTTTATCTTCTTTGTGTTTTAGTTTTTTAACCATCATTTTCATTGCAAAATAGGAAATGATAGAAAATATTTTATATTGGACAAGAACTTATACTCAGCCCTTTAAAATCCCACTACTGAGCACAAACCTCCTTCAATGTGAAGAAAATCAGGTCGTAATCTACCCGCTATGCCATTGCGGGTTAATAGAATTTAAGCATTTTTCGAAAACTAGTTAAATTCTCTTATATCTTTAGGTTTTCTTGGTTTTTTTATGATAATTTTCTTCATCGTATTATTTAGTATTACTGATAAAAAATTATCTTAAAAATGACATTTGCACTCCAGAAAATCTCATAGGTGCAAGATCCAAAGTTTGACCTCACTTCACTTGTTCAAGCCATTCTTAAGTTATCAATTTCGTTACAAAAATAATAGAAAAGACATCTAATAATAAATATTTGCACTATTTGAAGTTCAATAAAAACAGTCTGTCCTAAAAGGGACAGACTGACAGACTGCCGACAGCCCTCGCTTATTTATTTTTTCCCAATATGATTACAATTTTGAAGTGCTCTTAGCAGACCTTAAACTTTTAACTTTATATCATTCAAGTACCTGCTTATTTGCTTTTTAAACTTGAGAATACAATGTTTGTTTTAATTTATACTAGTTTTCCCTGCGACTTTACACGTGTATAGCTACCATTTAGTAAATAATTACTTCGCAGTTCGCTATATCTGGAATGGCACAGCTCTAAACATATACAATAATCTGTATAATTGCATCTGCTGACTAAACTAAACCAAACTGCCAACTATATGTTTTGTGACAACCGTTTCCCATAGTGACAGATATATTAAGGTAACCGATTAGAAAATCTTCTTGAAATTTAATCCCTTAAAGGGCTAGAGGAAGCGATAAAGTTTAGCAAGTTTTGTTACGATAGAAAGTAGGTCGTTAAACTCTAAATTATTAAGTTTGAAAACTTTAAACAATCATAACTTTCGTTTCTATGATACCACTTTGTCTGACAACTAAAACTAACTCGAACAAAAATGATACTTTAAACTCTAGCATAAGGATCAAATAACCTAATAATATAAGTAAATTCTAAATAGAATATAGATGTAACAGCTTAGTCATTATCATCTTACCATTTCGTATTCACAGTATGCTTCGTAAAATATAAGCTTTAAAACAAAAGCTCGTGTCATAAGACCTTTTTTGATTTGATTTTCGTAAAGTGCTCAAAAGACGTCCAAACTTTTGTTTCAGTACTCATTCATGTGTGAACTAGGCATATTTAAGGTCCCTTAATGTTTATCTTCGTTGGCTTATTGACTTTTGACGTCAAACGTCAAACAATTCACGTCTAACATTTGGAGGCTCTACCATGCGTTGAAGCGTGTTCTCTCTATGGATTAATAATTTTACTATAGGCTTCTGAAGCAAAGTTTTGCTATATTGTTATGTAGTAAGTGTACTTTTATTTGAAGACATGGCAGAGTAGCGGTAACGTGTTCAAATCCCGGATCTCACTCCCCTGATAATCTCATATGCAAACTGTTCAACTTGATTACCACATTGCTTACCTTGAAGTGAAGTTCTGTTATAGCTCTGTATAACAAAGTTTACCACATTGTTGTTTGGTAAAAAGTTTATTTGAAGACGCAGTTGAAACTGAGTGGGAAATTGTTCGTTTAGGGAATTCCCAAGTGCAAACCATTTTCAACAAGATTACCTCTTTCCTTACAGTGAAGGAAAACATCGTGAAATCTGCATTCCTCAGAAAACAGTGGTGTAGTAGTTTAGTTTCGTGCATCCATTTATGATTAACAAATAACCATAAAAATGTTTTTAACAAAGTATACAAAAAATTATTATTCGAAATACGTTAATTGAAAATAAATGGTATGCGTGTGTGATGCCATTTAGATAAGTTGAATAAAATGAACACACTTTAGCCAATTAAATGTATTTTTGTTCACATCATCCAAATCCGCTCAAAATCGATACATAAAACAACATTAACATGAAATAGATATAAACAATGTTTTTTTTTTACTAGTTATAGTGATTTCATTATTTGTATGAAGCTTTTTTAACTTTCCTGCGATATATTTTAGAAGAAAACAGTAATATAATTAGTTTTTAGTTTTATCTTTTAATGAGTCAAAAATTGAATTGAAAATGTATTACTAATTAGAGACTTTTAACGATTAATATGGAATAGATATTATATGGTATATGTATGACCTTCCTCAATAAACGTGCTATCTAATGCAAAAAGAATTTTTCAAATCAGATTAATAGTTCCTGAGATTAGCGCATTCAAACAAACAAACTCTGCCTCTTTATAATATGACACTACTCGATAAATATTTTATAAAAGAAATCTGTAGAATTAACATAAATTGTCCTATACTAGTGCTAGTTATAATTTTGTAATAAAAATCCTGTAACGTGGCATTTAAAACAACAATTGAGTTCTTCTCAGTAGAACTGTTTTCAGAGCTGGCAGTAGCTTCATCACGGACTGAATAGATTGTATATATGTATGTATGTATATGTGTATTCATAACGTCCCACTGCTGGTCATAACGACGCCTCCTTTCAATACATAGGGGGATCAGACCATAAACCGCCATGCTTTTCAAGTGCGGGTTGGCGGACTTCACATGTCTTTCGAAAACTTGCTAGGTTCCTCAGACATGCAGGTTTTCTCATGATGTTTTCCTAGACTCTTTAAAATAAATTGACAATTCAAAAGTAAGAGTCAAAGTCTAATTGAATTGAATTGAATAGACTGATATAGTTGTCCGCCAATCCGCACTTGGCCAGCGTGGTGGACTATGGCCTGATTTCCCTCGTATTAAAGGGAGGCCCGTGCCCAGCAGTAGGACGTTAAAAAGGGCTGAATACAGTTGGTGTTTATTTGTATTAAAATCATACATGACCTATGAACCAAAATAAAAGTTTTGCTTATCTAATTTAATATAGAAATATGCATTACCATAAAAAAATATAATCTTTAAAAATTTACAAAAAGAGCAAATTAAAGAAATAAAAGTTTGGTATCCCAAAATGTCAATTAAGCCGGAGATTGTGAAAGTTAGGTGTCAAGATCTCTCTCGTTTCTAATTATGTCTTGAAATGGTAATTTTGCACTTATAAATTACTTTTTTAACAGATCCATTTGCTTTTTGGAGAAATAATTAATACTAAATATAAACCCAAACTGCGTCATAAACTATGTCTAGATAGCTTTGATAAGAGGTTTGTACCTTTGATAAGTCTGTATAAATCAAGCGATTATTATAAATTAGAAAATTCGTGTATTTGTATATGTATATATATATATATATATATATATATATATATATATATATATATATATATATATATATATATATATATAACCCATAACACCTACGGTTCATGCACTTAGGTTTTAAGTAATAAAAATGCAGAACCACAGGTGCGTTGTCACTGTGAGGACTAAGATGATATGCCTCTTGCCTGTAATTGCGCTGGCTACCTTATCCTTCATACCGGAACACAAAAATGCAATCATTGTTGCTTGGCGGCAGAAATAGATAAGGGGGTGGTACCCATCCAGTCGGACTCCTCAGGCTTGACAGAGTCCTACCACCGGTATTTTTTGTGTATTTTTTGTGTGTATGCGTTTGTATTTGTGTGGACAGTGGATGCAAGGAAATATAAATTTACTTAAATTAATATATTAATGTACTATAAGGATCGGCACTTCCAGCGAGGGAATGTGGCTAGCATTATTGCCACTATTCCACGCAGACCTGACTTGTACAATAATAATTAAATGTACATTTGTTTTTTATATGTAATTAAGTATATTTGTAATTTTCTTTATCTATACTAATATTATAAAGAGGTAAAGTATGTGAGTTTGTTACTTTGTAAGGTTGTAGGGGGTAATTTCTGGACCTACTGAACCGATTTAAATGAAATTTGGTAGAAAGACATCCTGGGAAGGACATAGGATACTTTTTATCTCGGAAATCATCATTAAGTGAGGAAAATGGGATTAAAGTTTGTATGGGGAATCAACCTAGGGACGAACCCGAACGAAGCGAGGGTGAGTTGTAAATAAATAGATCAGCTTATAAAAGCTTATTTCAACGTTTTTAGAATTTATTTAATAATATAAGAATAAGATAGATCATTTAGATCCCTACAATATACAAGCCAATAAACATCAGAACAAAGGTAAGCTTTTGTACTTTTTAGATTGCAAGATTAATCAGTCAGTGAGTGGTATTTCGCTTTTATATACGCACTTACACATAAAATAGATTTATTATATGTAAAGGAATGCGAATTCTTGACCTTTCTTTCCACCAATGATTCATTCCAGGTATTTCATTGTACTATATTTCTGAATTACCCTTTCTTTGGCATAAAAGAAAGACGACGGGACCACTTTTTCTTATAATCCAATAAAGCTCTAACAAGAAAGCTTAATAATTAATTCATATTTCAAAGACAAAGCTCGCTTCTGTTTCAGTTTTAAGTTTTCTATTATATAATTGATTTTTTTATTGCATAGGTACTAGCGACTTAACCTTGTTTCGCTCGGGTACGTTCCAAAGTTTCTATTGTATTTTTACAACGTCTGTGTACCTTTCATCAATATCCGGCCAGCCGTTTCGTGGTCAAAAAGTAATAAACAAACATACATATGTATGTACAAACTTTTCTTATTTATTCTAGTATTGTTATAAAGATCAGTAAGGTTTAAAATTAATTTCTATATATTTTGAAGGCCACATTTGCAATTCTAACAGAAATTCAAATACATGAAACTATTTAACCATTCCGTTTAACCGTCGCAGTTATCAAATGGCTTGACCGTAATTACAACTGTATAGGCATTGCAATTTGTTGTCCCAGTAATGTACTATGTAATAGATACAAATCTAGCTTCACTTACGATTAGTGCTTTATAACAATATTGTAATTTACAAAAAAAATCTTTAGAAGGAAATAAAATAATAGCAATTCAAATTCAAATGACACAATAATATTGCATTATATGTATTTTAAATACAACTTATCTTTTCGGATTTTTACGCGTATTTATTTTCATTTTAGGTTTTCGACGTTTTGAATGCTTTACAGCAATCATGGTCTTATTGAAATTATAGAAATTTAATAAAATTAAAATTAACAAATATTACAAGGTACTTTGGTGGCATTTTTGTATTTTTGAATATCGAATTTTGTGGGTAAGTACCGTCGGTAATAACTAAATAATGACTATAATTGAGACGTCTCTCCCGTGACCACGATTGCCGTAAATCATTCGAAAAGTCGGGAGTCAATAATCAAAATAAATCCACAAAAAACCGAAACAACAGTTTTACTAAAAATCTTTGTGTTAAAAAATCATGGAAAAGTAACAGACGCTCACGAACAACTTTGGGATTCATGCGAGTAATATTAGTATGATTATATTGAAAACTAGCGACTCACGCTACTTCGCTTGCGTTCGTCCCTAGGTACGTTTTACAGTTAGCAATGCTTATACATAAATAGTAGCTTGCCACTCCTAAGACATTCATTTAAATTATATAGCGATTTACCCTCGCTTCGCTCGGGTGCGTACGCTGTAAGCGGATTTTGTTCACAATTTCATGGGTTTTAATTTTTTTCGCGGAACCCTAATTCTTTTTCTAAAATAAAAGTAGCCTAAGTTACTCCTTATAATATCAGCTATCTGTCAGTGAAAGTCACGTCAAAATGGCTCCAGCCGTTCCGGAGATTAGCCAGAACAAACAGACAGACAGATAGACAAAAAATTAAAAAAATGTCGTTTTGGTATATGTACCATGTATACATTCATATGCATTTAGTAAAAAGCGATTATTTTAATATTACAGACACTCCAATTTTATTTATCTGTATAGATAATATAACGGATGCGCAATTACGATTCAATTATCCATCTCTTATTGAATAGGCAAGAGTCTGAGTCGAATCTGTACATTAAATATTTTTTTGGAAAATCTTATTGAAATAATTATTATTGATGTAGAGTCCGAACCTACAGTTTTTAGAATATTTATCTGTCTGTCTGTTTGTCTGTCTGTCTGGGAATGCATCACGAGAAAGCCACTGGACAGATTTTGATGAAAGGTATGATGATAGCTGGTTATCCCGATCAACATATAGGATACTTTTTACTGCGGGAAAATATCTCATCTTTAAAAAAAATTATACTAAACGTCAAAACGTAACTAAATTAATAAAAAAAATCATTCAATTGTGATAAATATTAAAGTGATTTATTCTTATGTCACACGTACTTTGAGGTGTTGCTGCAAATGTAGTTTTCAACTTAATTATCACTTGTAAATACAGTGAAGGAAACCGTCTGAAGAAATCTGCGTCTGTAAGAGCCTTAATAAAATAATTTACAGTGTATAAGCGGTTAACTTGCATTTCGACATCGTAGTTGACTCTAGTGGACTATTCCGCCTCGTATTGAGATGGCACGTATACCTATCGATCAGTCCGAAGATCGAACTATTACAATAAATATTTATTGTATTGGTATTGGTATTGGTATTTAGCTTCCTTAGATAGGTATACTAGCACTAATACTAGACTTGCTGCTACTTTTTTATAATTTTCTTCAACAAACACTAAACTATCTAATACAATCTATAATAATATTATAAAGCTGAAGAGTTTGTTTGTTTGTTTGTTTGGTTGAACGCGCTAATCTCAGGAACCACTAATCCGATTTTAAAAATTCTTTTTTGCATTAGATAGCCCATTAACTCAGGAGGTATATAGGCTATATATCATCCTGGAAAAATGTACGGTTCCCGTGGGATAGATTTGTTTTTGTCTAGGGACGAACCCGAAGCGAAGCGAGGGTGAGTCGCTAGTAATATATTTTATGATAATATTATTTAACCTTACTTATGTATTTTTCGTTTTCTATTTCAATTAGTACTAGCTTTCTGATATTATGTTCTTAGAATATGTCAATCTCATCGTGATCTCTTCACTTAATTTATTGAAATTACATGTGGTTAGGGAATTTATAATTTACCTAAAAATATTCCCTAATATTTTAAGAAAAGAAAACGATTGACAATACTCCGGGTAATTATAATTTTGCTAGTGAAATTATAATTTGACGAATTTAACAATTTTCCTTTATCATACATATGTATTAATGTTTTAAAATCAATTTTTAAAAAATCATATTATACCGGAATATATAATATTTTGGTTTTAAAATATGCTTTAGAAAAACTAAATTCGGTGAACTTATATTAAAAAAATATATACAAACGAACCTCCTCCTTTTTGAAAGTCGATTAAAATAATATACAACAGACCTACAAAACCATACCATAGTTTATATATAAAAATATATTTTTTGGCTTTGAAGCTGCTTTCATAGCTCTAGACTTTCTCTGGATGATCAGATTCAACGCTAACCGGGTAGATTGATGGTCCGAGAAATAAAAAATATTGGCGCCAGTTGGCAAAATAAATGGGTGACGGGTTACCTTAATGTATCATTTAATTAATTACACAGACTGCCCTTTTTATTTCTTTCAATATATATAAATCGAAATAAATGTTTTATCCCAACAAGTGAAATTATTTTTTGCATTTTCACTTTGTTTTAACAGTAATTTTATGTTTGTTTCGCTTCACCAATTTTTTTCTCCATCTAAATCATTAGAAAAAGTGCATGAAAAAAAATATAGAAAAATAAAATGAGATGTATGACAGTAACCGCTTACGAGTATGTATGCTAACTTGCCCGACAGACGTTGTCCTTTTTTTTTTGGGGAAATACATTTACACACGAAGTGTGGGACTTAGGTACCTGCAAAGCCAGTACTTCCCACAAAAACTCAGGGGAACTTCCCCAGTTTTAATGTGGCATCGCAGGATCGCTTACGCACTCAACCACGACGACCCGACGGCAGGTCTACCGAAGTAGACCACAACAACCATGGGTTTACTCCACAGTCCATTCTGCTATCAGAGAAGTACCAGACGCAACCGGCATAGCACACCACCTACTGAGGTGCGCCGTCTTCTAGTGCGTTTCTTGACTTCGCGCCTGACTGTATTGCCGAGCACTATTGAGCCCCCGACCACGATAAGATGAACGCACGTTGGGGTTGCGACAGACGTAGCCCTGTCCCAACTATTATAACCTTGTCCACCCCGCGGTCGGAATACGGACATAATCTTATTTTTTTATTGATAACAAATACTAAAACTTGTCAATAGTACTACACAAAAAAAAAGAAAATAGGTTGGCAAATAAGGAGAAAAAGATACTGGACAGTTTTGTCTTTACCTATATCATTTAGTACAGATTTCTGAGATATCTTCCCGCAATAAAATTTTCTAAAAAATATTCAATAACAATACATATACAGCACATTTAAATAATTTTTATTTCTAACACTATCCACATCATCCTTAAGGAGAAACAAACATCCAAAAAAAACTCGCCAAAAAACTCGGCCTTCTTTATTCCCATAAATCTCATTATTCCCATAAATATTATAAATGCGAAAGTTTGAGTAGATGTTTGATACTCAACCACGCCAGAACGGCTGAACGGATCTGGATGAAAGGCACAGGGATAGATATATAATATATAGTCTGAAATAACGGATAGGTTTTCATACCGAAAAAATGTACGGTTCCCGTGGGATAGATTAGTTTTGCTTTTTATAAAAGAAACAATGAGCCCCTATTAATTTATCTTGTTATAACTTTGTAATAGCCACCTGATTTGGGTTATTTCTATTGTCATGTCAAGTGCAATTAAGGAGACAACTGTAGCATAATGTAGTGACGTGATGTGATTCAAATGTCACGTTGTATACACACACGCGACTCAATTTAGTTGTTCTCGTAACTGGGTACTTGTTAGTTTCAGTAAAATGTTATTATTTGTTAGTGTTATGATTTCAAAATAAGCTTTGGAAAGTTTTGCAGTCAGTCAGTTTTTTTTTACTTTATATGCCATTTTTTATTATTATTTTATTAGTATTATTTGAATTATTTAGTTTCTGATGAGTACATTTTAGGTCTAGGCTAAACTAATTTATTATTAAACCTTCAGAGAGGACCTGAAAACTGTCATAAGAATACATTTTCAAAATAATTCAAAATCCAGTAGGTTTTTAGTTAAATTACTTAGGAATCTCGATAGAGGTGAATGTTTGTATTAATCACACAAAAATGTGTATCAGTCTGGTAAATACAAAATGTTAGTACGCAATATCTTGAAAACCGTGACTATTTTCACGAAAAAAGTTAAAATAAATAAAAAATGTACCTACATATTATTTAATTTGTCACTGAGACCTAACTAAGTACTATTTGAGGCCATTTCCGACCCATAAACTATCCGAACTCAAGCAAACAAGCCGAAAAAATTCAGACTCATGAAATCGAATCAAATTCAAAGGTTTTATTTTGGCTCCTAGCCATTGAAAAGCTCCTCTGTCCTAGTTATATCTTTTAGCTCCATCATGATCGAAAATGTATCAAATTATTGTTTTTTATATTATGCTAACAAAGTTTTAAAATTCTACGACAATTAGGAGTACGGTAAAATTGATTTTCCTAATTATATGACATACTACTTATTGCTCTGAAAATGTAGGACAAACCAACAAACAGCTTTTTATATTCACATTAGTAAGGCTAAAATGTCAACATAGCCTGTTAATGATAAGTATAAAAGCAAATGGCAGAAAGCTCAATCTATTGTTATGCACTTCATGTATTCTGTTATTGGAAATGAAAAGTGATATACAATTTAGCGGAAACTCGAGAATTGTGATCGATTGATCGCTTTAATCTACGAATCTCATATATCGTTTTAAATATCATAATAAGAATAATAATAATGTTCTTCCAATTGATTTCGGCTACGTGGGTCAATCTCATTGAGACTAGCCGTCTGCACAGGAGATATTACAGTATACAAGTATGCGCGCAAACACAAGTGCACTCTCTATTCCTGTCAGTTTTATAATCCGGTGGGAGGATTGCTCGATACGACCAGGGAAAGTTAAGGCGCAGGACCGACGGCTTCACATGTTCTCCGAGGCACGGGGGTTAAACACCACCAACTTTCCAACTCCGGGCTGTTACTGTGACTTCCTTAACAGAAAGACTCAATAACTAAACGTGGCCCGACACAGGACTTGAACCCAGGACTTCCGGATGTGCAGCTTTACTTATTACTTTACCACTGGCTTATGTGTAAGTTAATGCTATACCGCAAATGTTGTTTCAAATAAACTAAAGGCACGCTCTCCTTTACTAGCATTCACAATCACACTATTATAAATGTGTGTATGTTTAGTTGTTACTCGTTCACGCAGCAACATCTGGATGAATTTGGATGAACCACATTTAATTGCACAGCTCCTAAGTGTCAATTTTTCCTACAGTTAATTCATATTTAATTTTAAGAACTAAATTCTTTTAAGAAATAGTCCTCCGGCTTTATAAGCACTAAAACCCAATCACCATCAAACACTACTATCGTAGTATATAATTTATATACAAAAATGTTTTCACACATTAAAAGCGATTTTTCGATTAAGATGGAATTGTCACGAAATATAATCTGTATATTATCAAAATAAAGTGCAAATTCGTTGAAATAAGATATATTAAAATCAATGAGTGTAAAGAGTACAGCTAGAGTTAGTCATAGCATATTAGAAAAGGTCAAAAATTAAGTGGACTTTTTTTCTATACATATACGTATATTTCCATAATCATTCATTTCAGCACAAATGTTTCACTCCGGGGCACTTAAATAATAATCGTTTTATTCTAAAAATGTATTATTATATTTAATGACTTGGCCTAAAAAATTATGCTGAATGATCACTTCAGAGAGAAATTATAACGATAAATGGTACATTATGAAATATTGTACACATCAATCACAATTACTTAGATTTTTGTTTGCAGGAAGTACTACAAGCATAATGGTAGTTCATTCGCCGCAGGTTACGAAATTATTTATATTTTATAATAAATAAATAAAATATATATAGGACATTATATCTTAGGACATTAACATACAGCACCATCTAGTTCCATGGTAAGCTACGAGGCTTGTGTTATGCATACCAAATAGTTGATACACTACACATATATAACTTTAAATACATACATATTATAAATATAAACACCCATGACTAGAGTACAGACATTCGTGCTTATTAAACAAATTAATGCCCCCAGCGGAACTCGAACCGGCGACCGCTGGCATTGCAAGTAGGGTCTGAGCCAAACGTGTCGTAATATGGACTGCATATTTATCTCAACGTAAATTTCAACCAGTAAATCTAGATTAAGTTTAATTTTTTAGCCATTTTTCATTGTTTAGTCCTCAAAGAATTGTGATTTAATTCAGGCGTAAAGGAATCATTGTAGACAACTTTACAATACGTACAACATATATCATTGGTATATAGATAACATAAACATAAATACACATTTTCTACAAAATATTTCTTCAAAAATCAATCAAGTGCGAGTCGAATTCGCACACGAAGTGTTCCGTACCATCGTACATGTACTTTTTATTAATATAACTTTTATTTACTCTATGTAATATGTATGTAGTATATTAACTTTGATGATCGATTACGAACGTTAAAAAAATCTTTCATATATTTTTATTTTTATTATTTATTATTACAGCGGGAATAGAAATATATACTCTGTGAAAATTTCACCTTTTACGGTTCATGAGATACATCCCTCTGACAGACGGATGGACAGCGTGAGCACCCTTCGGGTACGGAACCCTAAAAAGTGTCGTCGACATGTGACGTTAAGTCAAACCAAAGAATAAAACTCAAAAATCAAAAATTCTAATTATTTATTAGAACTTACGCAAACAACATGCGTTTTAATTTTGTCATCAGAAAAGTAATGAGCAAAATGGATTTGAAAAAAAGCGCAATTCAATTTCAATTTGTGCACTTCTTTTTGGGGACACATTTGAGACGCTAATTATGTATCTTTAGTTTTTGTACATCAATGATAGATAAAAACGTTTTGTGATATCCTTGAAGTTCTAAAACGACATGATGTACTAAAAAATCGATTGTTGATAAACTGATCTGAAATATGAATGAACAAAAAATTTTGTAACTCAAAATTTTGGTCACGCGAATCCGAATCCATGATATTCACATTAAAACAGAAAGCGATGAATAAATCCGCCGTTCCCTAAACTTCAGAAATAATTTTTGTCGAACCATTCGTGCATCTGCTACACATTACGATTTGGACTTCCAATGTTAGAATATAATATTACACTACCTATCATATATATATCTAAAAGAGTTATATGTAGACATTAATAGTAAAAAATATTTTAAAAACAAGCTTTTATTTAGATAAAAAAGAAGGAAATAAACTTTAAATTAAGTCAAACCCATCAATTTATTACATTACAAAAATTATAAAGCTCGTCGCGAGATTTACTTATTGTATATATATATATATATATATATATATATATATATATATATATATATATATATATATATATATATATATATGTATATATGTGTGTGTATGGATATATGTAGGTATGTATTTTTTTCATAGAATTACTTATGTCAAGATGTTACATATTGAATTCCAATATGAATACCACTTTGCCTTACGGTGAAGGAAAAAATTATAAGGAAATCGAACCCCGGGCCCGAGCCTAACTAATAAAATATAAAATGTTATTTATTCTGTGAAGAAAGTAAGCCAGTCTGTATGACAAAATAGAAAATAGTAGCATAAATGTTTTTAATTTTTATTATTATGATTAAATATTTTATCATTCAAAATGTGTCTATATTAAACGTGTTTCTAATCTCATTATCTAAACAGTGTACCTATAGTATTGTTGCACGTTATTTATATCACACTAGCGGCGCATCCCTAGGTACGTTTTAATTTTTTTGAGTGGAACCCTATTTCTTTTTCTAAAATAATAGTAGCCTAAGTTACTCCTTATATTATACATTAGATGTTAGCTATCTATCAGATAAATTACTCCATATAATATTAACTATCTATTAGTGAAAGTCCCGTCAAAATCAGTCCAGTTTTTTCGGAGATTAGCCAGAACAAACAAACAGATAGACATTTTTTTAAATATTGTGTTTTTCTTATAACTTATATGTATCGTGTATAATTTAATATGCATTTAGTAGAAAGCTGTTATTTTGACATAACAAACAGTCATTTTTCCAGGATAAAAAATAGTCTATTTGTTATTATGATATATAAACTATATTATTGTAAAGTTTTTGTGTACTAAGCTGTATAAGTTACTATAGTTTTTTAACTATCCCACGGGAACTCTTTTATTTTCCGGGATGAAAAGTATTTAAGATGTTAACCGAGGATATAAACCACCATGCAAAATTTCATTCAAATCGGTCCAACAGCTTCGGAGATTAACCCGTACAAACAGACAAATAGACAGCGAAACAAAAAAAATTGACATTCTACCTCTACAGTTTTATTATATGTACAGATATTTCGAAACTTTATCAGCTATATAGCAAAGGGAACAGTGCCAAGCGCTCTCTTGATATGGTTGTCGATCTCATTACACTCTTAATGCATATTCCAATTCCTCGACCATAAAATACAGTCACTTCCAATTTGATACATACAATTGCGATGTAAGTTTTATATCATAATATTGTATTGGGAGTTCGAGCTTTATATATAAGTACTTATAGTTTTCACCGACTTCAAAATAAGAGGTTCGACTAAATTTGCGTGTATGTTTTTATGTACACAATATTATATAATATAGCGACTCACCCTCGCTTCGCTTCGGTCCTTAGACAAAAACAAATCTAGCCCACGGAAACCGTACATTTTTCCGGGATGATATACAGCCTATAACCTTCCTCAGCTAACGGGCTATCTAATGCAAAAAGAATTTTTCAAATCGGATTAGTAGTTCCTGAGATTATCGCGTTCAACCAAACAAACAAACAAACAAACAAACAAACAAACAAACAAACAAACTCTTCAATTTTATAATATTAGTATATAATATTTTCGCTATTTATGTTGTTGGATTCCTACTCATATCGGACTGTTATTATAAATGTAAAAGATTGTATGTGCGTATATGTTCATTGTTCCTTCACTCTAAAACGGCTGAACGGATTTGGATGAAATTTAGGACACAAATATAGACTATTGTTAGGTAGCAGTGCTGTCAGTAATAGGGTATGTGGCTATTAAAAAATAAATGCTGAAATAAAAAAAAATACTAATAAAATTATAATCAACTAACAACTCACCCTCGCTTTGATCGGATTCTTCTCTAGGTGAGTTTTAGGGGTTAATATGGAATAGATAGACTATATATTATATACATAGGTATGGTGAGTTATTGTGGGTTATATTGTAACGTGTTTTCTCGTGGGAATGACATAATCTTTCGCGGTAAAATGTAGCCTATGGAGAGTGCTCCAGTCCTCTTACTACAATATCTCTACACAAAATATCACACCAATCCGTCACTCTTTTTCGATATGAAAGAAGGACAAACAAATAAACAAACAAACACACTTTCACATTTACAATGCTAATAGAGATTTGAAAGTACCTACCTACTGGTGATATCAGTTATATTTTCATTGAATACCTACCTCCTTCATTTTTAAAATTAGTAAAATATTAATGCCATATATTGCTAGATACGTTACAACTAAAAAAATAAGGTGATATAAAACTTAAGAGCAGAATAAATAAACATATAAAAAACAAGAGAGGAGGTGCCAGGGGAAAACATTAGTATGTTGTAAATGTGAATCCTAACATGTCGTATCAAGACAAGGTCACGTTTTTTGACTCAACTGGCAAAAAGCCCAATTATTCATGAAGATATAAGAGTAACAAGGAAGTAAGAAATTTACCCGTTATTTAACACATTTAGTCAATTATTTTAACAAAAATCTAGCCTAGCCTGGACCTTCTTTGAGCTCCCTAGTTTGCTTGTATTTAAAAAAAATGATATATAATTAAATTTAGTTATATTTATGTATAATATAATAATAAATAAGTATTATAAATATTTTGGGAGATTAACACAAAGCATAATCTAGTTCCAAGGTAAGCTACAAGGCTTGTGTTATGGATACCAGATAGTTGATATATAAACACCCTTGACTGTAGTACAAACATTCGAGTTCATCGCACAAATGAACGCCCCCAGCAGGACTCGAACCCGCGACCGCTGGCACATCAAGTACACAAACTAAGCAAACGTGTTCCCTATAGTGTCGTATAGGTGGCACAAGTATTGCATGATTTTATAAAATAATAAGATTTTTTTTATTTATTTCCTGACCTCGTACCAAAAGGCGGCCCACGCCCAGCAGTGGGACCTTAAAAAGGGTTGATATATGATATAAAAAAATGTTAAATTTTTACAAGAACCTCCACAGGATAAACTAGTTTTTACGTACTTTGTTATTTGAAACAATATATTATATATATTTTTTTCATTTCGTAAAGAAAAAACAAGGTCTTCTTGAGAATAAAATAAACACGTCGCATTACTATAAGATATGGTCAATTTGCACCTTGATAAAGGCAAAATTGAGGTATATATGAGAACAAAAGTGAAATATTCATGTCATATTTATGTGTAATTTTTTTGGCTTCATTTTCAAATAAGTAGCACTTTATTAAAAGTACATGTAATATGAAAGAATATATTAATTTAGTAATTTAGTGTTTAATTAACAAACATTGTCACAATGTTGCTTAGACTTAGAAGTTTTGCTACGCGCAGGAATCAAACTTACGAGCAATATTTAAAAATCTACACTATCTCTGCACCAGATGATGATCGGTATTTAACAGAATATATTACAAAATATAAGATAATAATTATATTTCAAATTAAAATAAAAACTATTTTTTCTGATTTTTTCGCGGTTTTGTTTTGATTTTTAATTCCTGACGTTTCGAATGCTTTACAGCAATCATGGTTCGCGAAAATGCCAGAAAGAGAGAGAGGAGATGATTGCTGAATAATATTCAAAACGTTAGCAACCAAAAATCTAAATAAATCCGTGAAAAAAAAACCGAAAACATAGTTTTTTTTTTAAAACTAGCGACTCACCCTCGCTTCGCTCAGGTTCGTCTTTAGCTAGCTTCCCGATACAAACTTTAATCCCTATTCTCACCCCCTTAAGGGATAATTTCTGAGACAAAAACTATTTCAATCACTCACATTTCATATCATGAGATTTAAAAAATCTTATTTTAGTAAAAAAAAATTTTTTTTCTTTTAATTTTCTTCTACACAAAACTTGTCCTGAGAATAACAAACACAAAAAAAATATATCCAATTTGGTGCAGTCGATCGGAAATTATTCGCGTACATACATTTTGGTGATTCATTTTTATTTATATATATGCCAAATATTCCCATAAATCTAAGAAAGTATCAATATAATACTATTATTTCAAATAATATCGTGCCTAATGATTTTTTTTACAATTTCGTAATATATCCCGGTACTCGCCTCGTTGTCAGTGTTGTTAATCGTTGTACTCGTTTTACGCTTTAGGCGTGTATGAATAATATTTTACATACAAATGCTTTAGAAAGGAAACTCATTTTAAATGTAAATTAATTCCATTTGTACATTTACCTCAGCGTTTGTCATTAAAACTTTTTTTTTAAATGTGGGAAGAAAATGATACGGACATAATTTTACCTTTTTCACTTTAACAGTGAAAGCCTCAGGTTTTTTTCTTAATATTATTAGCTAGCATTTGCTGTTAGCTTCTTTTATGTAGTTTACCTACATATGTATGTGGAGGGAGGGAGGAGATGTGTCTAGGGTGCAGCGAAAAATAAACATATTTTTTTTCTTAGCTTGGGGATATAACTTGTAGCTTATAAAAAAAAACAATTTGAGGTGGCCAGCAGATTTTCAAAATAAAAAAATAATTTAAATCTTTAGTTTATATCATATGAATAGGATTTACATATCTGTATTAAAAAATCTTTTTTTTTTCTCTATTATTGATAACACAAAATCTTTCAATAGCTACTAAAAAAACGGTCGATTGTCGGTTAATCAACAGAGTATGAAAAGGTACTGAACTGTTTTGGGTTTACCAATTTATATATAAATAATTGTTACACTCCACAGAATCATAGCGAAATACCGTTCTTAATAAATATCCTTTGATACGCAGAAAATATTCTTCAGCTTGGACTGGTCCTGTCACAGATAAGAGCAAACTAACAAACAGAAAACAATTCCTTGACTATCATAAATGTTATTTAGCAAATGTCAATTTGAACTGCTGCATATCTAAGACATTTAAAACAAATCAAGAATTTTCGTTCAAGTAGCCTTTAGTTTAAGTTTTTAAAAACGATAAATATATTAACACATACTCAGGATTCCAGGATCCCAAAAAACGTTCAGAAAGCTTATATGGCCAAGTTAAAAAAAGTATATTAAAGAACGTTTGTGTACTAAAGCTTATTATATAATTAATAATTTTACAGAAGATGACAGATGGCCTTGGGAATGAAGTGATCACCTCCAGGCTACTTCAATTTTATAGAAATATTGTAAATTATTATTTAACTTACAAAAAAGATAAAGTAATAACTATGATGATTAGTCCCGCTGTGTTTCTTTCGCCAGTTCTTCTCAGGTGTGAGGCTTCTTCTTTCCGAACTAGTAGTAGACTCATGACGTTCAGTAAAAAATTGTAATTATAATTTAATGCTGAATAAAATATGTTGAATTTGAATTTTCAATTTAAATGTACTTATTATTAGGCAAAACCACATGGAAAACTTAGTCTTGAAACAAAATATAAATATTCTGTGCAAGTGTAGCAATTGTTGTCCATTAGGGGACTGGGTCACTTGATTCAATTCGATCTCGCCCACAGCTGTAGCGCGTTTTGAGATATTCATAATAACTCACGAGTGTCATTGGATTGCCCAACAAATGTAAATGCGAGAATGGGAGCGAAAAATGTATGGATGAAGGTATTTATTTACTATTCAAAATATATAAATAGCTTATAACGACAAATTTTTGACATGTAAAGCATATTGTGCTGTACAGTTGCAGCAATTTGTGCTTAAAATAGAAATAAGTTGTCTTATCCACTCTGAATAGATAGCTTGGACGTTTTTGTCGAAGCATAGTATAATTTATTTCATGATGTAAAGAAAAATTATGTTTTTCATGAATAACTAGAGCGTCTTTTTAATTTAAAAATTGTATGAAGTGTGCTGCGATAAAAAAATAAGTTAATATAGTATAATATCGCATAGTCTTTATCTACTTACCCTCGCTTCGCTTAGGTGAGTCTCAAGATTTGTATTTGTAATATTATATACAGACAGTGCGTTTTTTGCTTATTTTATTACTAATAGTAGCTTATGTATTACTCCAGCTCACAGTGTATCTGTTTATAAAGTTTCATCCAAATCCGTCCAGCCATTTTCTCGCAAAAGAGTCACAAATATACACACATAAACATGTAAAATTTCAAATTTATAATTACTAGCGGCTCGCCCTAGCTTCGCTTCGGGTTCGTTCCTAGACTAAAACATATCTATCTTACGGGAACCGTACATTTTTCCCGTAACCTATATGCTATTCCAGACTATAATCTATCTCTCAGCTAAAATTCATCCAGATCCGTTTAGCCTTTCTGGTGTGATTGAGTAACAAACAAACATCCATCCATCCGTCCATCCTTACAAACTTTCACATTTATAATATTAGTAGTGAAGTTTGATAATACCGTGATACTTAAAAAGCTATCTACAACCTATAAGATACAAAAAGGTTTTTCAAATTCTTCTAGTATTTTCAGAGATTAGCATATTCAAATGAAAAAAATATTTCAGCTTTATACCTATATTAGCAACTCACCCTCGCTTCGCTCGGGTTAGTTCCTAAGTTGATTCCCCATACTAACTTTATCCCCATTTTCACCCTCTTAAGGGATGATTTCCGAGATAAAAAGTATCCTATGTTCTTTACAGGGTCTCAAATTATCTGCTTACCAAATTTTATCTAAATCGGTTCAGTAGATCCAGAGATTACCCCCTACAACCTCACAAAACAAACTTACAAACTTTACCTCTTTATAATATTAGTCACGTTGCTCTTCTTTAGTTACTAGCTCAGTTTGTGGAGGTGTCGTCACATTTATATTCGGTCACGTTCGCTACACATTCTATTTTCAATCATTACAATATGATCGATTTTGATATCGCTTGATACCGCTTTCGTTTTTTTTTCTTTTTCAATACTCACACAGGACGAGGTAAACAATTCGTGTGTGTTTTTATGTACGTTACGCGATATCTACAATATTAATTTTAAACCAATTTTCATGATACTCGTAATAATTCTTTTTTAGGGTTCCGTACAAAACTTATAAGATCACTTCGTAGTCCGTCCATCTGTTTATCGAGATCCTTTTTCTTAAGAACACGTGGAGTTACCAAGTTGAAATTAATATCAAATAGTTAAGTCTGTAATCCCTTGGAGCAGTGAAAAAATCAAACTTCTAAATCAACGCAATCAAAAGATACGGCCGTTTATGCCGCATATTTTTACACTCACAAGGGAACCAAAACGTATAGTGTACTTTCCGTTGACCTAGAATTCTGAAATCCAAAAACCGTAAATTTGTAATTACAATTTTTTTTCGATTACAAACGTACTTTAATGTTACATACTACGGAACCTGCAGCGTGCGAGTAAGACTCATACTTGCCCAATTATTTTAATAAATAGGTTAAACCTTAATAATTATGGTCCCATAATAGCCAAACAATATTTCACGTCTATAGGAGTTTCTTCGTCTAATTGAATATTTCTCTTTTGAAGTCCGTCAAAAAATACACTGTGATATGTCATGTGGAAAATCGCATCGCTAATGAAGCACCCCTCTGATTAGCTCTGCTCACTAGCCCGGAAACAGCGAATTTGATTCTCATACGAAACAAATACTTTTATCTGATTTTTATATGGTTCTAAAAGCCTATTCAGATGTACACCGATTTTATTTAAAAGTCCAAAATCATTTTTTTTTGTGTTTTTTGGGTTTATACCAAAATCGTATTAAAAACACTTCAGTTTTTCCTGAATGTCCCAATTTTTCACAATTTTTCCCCAAAAGCCCTTATTTGGACTATACTATATTTAAAAAACTAAATTAGCCAACGAACAAATAGGGTTACCTTTTATTTATGTAGATAGTCTAAAATTGGCAATAAAATTATTTTTTCCAGCTTAGAAGATACGATATTAGAAAATTCGTCCCTAAAATGATAAAGGGATTATGAAAGTTTGAACGTAAGTTCACCATTTTAGAACTTGGAATAATGAAAATTTATATTTAATCCATATATGTATATTGCCGATGGGAAATTACACTCCCTTATTAACAATCATATCTCAGTCTCTGATCAAAGTGGTTCTGTTCAATGTATTACCCAGAAATTCACTTTCCATTTCGTAAAATATAATAATAACTAGTGTTCGCCCAGTGGTCGAATTTTGCTCATAATAATAAATATCCTATTTTACATGTTTCTACCATTAAGGCTCATAGATTTACTAGTAAAACCCGCGGCTTTGCTCGCAATCAAACTACGAAAAATACAAAATTTCATGCAAATGTGTCCAAGGAACAAAAAGTTTCATACAAATTTTTATTTCACCCCTTTGGGGGTAGCTACTAGCGACTCAACCTCGCTTTGCTCGAATTCTTCCCTAGGTTCGTTTTAACGGTTAGTATGGAATAGTGCCTTGCTCTGTGTATAACAAAAACAAATCTATCCCTCGGAAACCGTACATTTTTCCGGGATTAAAAGTAACCTATGTATTATTCCAGTCTATTATCTGTCACTGTACCAATTTTCATTCAGATCCGTTCAGCCGTCATGGTGTGTTTCAGTAACAAACATCAATCCATCCAAACCTTTGCTATATTAATGGGATTGGATATTAAGAATCTCTCGACACATAATTCTGCACTACAATAAAATATCCTGCATAGTTATCTACTTGACCGAAGATGATCAGGACATTACTGTTAGATAAGACAATAGTAAAAGGATACTTATCATATGACTCCACGTCAACGTAAATCCAAATTGATTTATAGTAATTCAAGGGGACGAGATCGACCTCGCAATAAATTGTTTTGAATTATTACTGGTTTCTATTAAGATGTATGAGTACAATATTTTTAATAACCATTTTTGGTAACTTTTAGTAATAAGCTACTCTTAAGATCATACAAAAAATAAAAACAAAACCGTGAAAACATCTTAAAATATACTTTTTCTTAATATATTGAATTTTAGTTATATTTAACAATAAAATCTCATCTACAAACAACATACAACAGAGTTAGGTTCATCTATACATATAATAAAATTGTAACTAAGCCGAATCTGTACATTAAATATTTTTTGGAAAATCTTATTGAAACAGACTTTACCTATTATCGATACAGAGGCCGAATCTATAGTTTTTAGAATTTTTGTCTGTCTGTCAAACCAATGGAGGGATTTTGATGAATTTTGGTACGATGATAGCTGGTTATCCGGTTCAATATATAGAATACTTACTTATTACTGCGGAAAAATATTTCATCTCTGAGAAATCTTTACTAAACTTTAAAACGTAAATCGCTAGTTTTAAATAAAAATGATATATACATACATTTTATGCAGTGAATCGACATTTCAATGCAGTTTTCATGAGATAAATTAACTTTAAAATAGAAAGTATGAAAAGTAAATAAAATAACTTTTTCTTATATTTATATCGTCTATAATTAAAATTTCAATTATTTTTGAAGAGTTAGAATTCAACGGTTTGCAGAATATTCATTTTATTCGTTTTTTTTTTTATAAATAACTAGAAACTTGCTCTTGTCACATTTAATATTCCACATAAATAAGTGTAGCCTTATTTCTATTTAAAATATTTTTTAATTTAACATTTAGTCGCCATTAATGTTTAAATGTATAGAATTTAAACGAATTAAATCTATTATGGCACAAACTTTCAAACAGCTGACTTTCGCTGAGACTTTGTAGCCTTTGGATTCTTTATGTAAATTAAAAAGCTGCTGTTTAGTTAGAAATTAACATTAAAAGCAGCAGTATTTACTATTTTATTTAGAATATTAAATGAACAATTCTTGTATACATAATACATATATATATACATATATATATATATATATATATATATATATATATATATATATACTAGTTATAACTAATTATGAGTCTTTTTTTATTCAACCTCATGATATATATATATATATATATATATATATATATATATATATATATATATATATATATATATATATATATAGCGCCATCTCGTAAATGTTTGTGATACCAATGGATAATAACCTACTACGACCGCCTACGCTGAGTAAATCCCAGTTGTACATGTACTATAGTATCCAGCGCTTTTTAACGTTCCACAGCTGGGCACGGGCCTCGTTTCAATACGAGAGGGACCAGGCCATAGTCCACCAAGCTGGCCAAGTGCGAGTTGACGGACTGCACATATCTTTTGACTTGCTAGGTCAGACATGCAGGTTTCCTCACGATGTTTTCCTTCATCGTAAGACAAGTGGTAATTATGTTGGAAATGATTAACGTTTTACATATTTACATATATATAATTGTATAAAGGGTCAATCTTGATCTAGATATAATAGGCGTGATAATGAATCCCTTTATCTGTTCACCTGCTAATAGTCCATTGTTCCATTGTTATCTACATTTACTTATTATCCATTATGTCCTAAATCAGAACTGTTATACATATATAAATCTATTATATTTAAACGAGCAAGTCTTGTATATTTATGTATTCAGCCCTTTTTAACGTCCCGCTGCTGGGCACGGGCCTCCCTTCAATACGAGGGGGATCAGGCCATAGTCCACCATGCTGGCCAAGTGCGGATTGGCGGACTTCACATGTCTTTCGAAAACTTGCTAGGTTTCTCAGACATGCAGGTTTCCTCACGATGTTTTTCCTTCACCGTAAGGCAAGTGGTAATCATGTTAGAAATGATTCGCACATGAAAATATCAGAGGTGCAAGACCCGGGATTTGAACCCGCTTCACTCGGTTTCCCAAGCGAGCGCGTTACCAATGGGCTACCACTGCCTTAGTATATTTATATCTTTATTTATTTATACCGGCGATCTCCGAAACGGCTCTAACGATTTTGCTGAAATTTGGTATGTGGGGGCTCTCGGGGGCGAAAAATCGATCCAGATTAATCTTGTCTGGGAAAACGCGAAATTGACTATCACAGGTGTGTTCGAATCCCGGTTGGATATAAAGATTTTATTATTATTTTTTGTATTTATTCAAGTTTTCGTTTTTTTTTGTCTTTAAGCCAAATTAATAAAAAAATGTAGGTACTTTTAACCAAAAACTCCGAGCGAAGCTCGGTCGCCCAGGTATTATATTTTAAATGAGGTCCTATACATTTTGTTATATAATTAGGTCGAGTCAGAAATATAAACTCATTATACGTTTAACCTTTCGGAATATCTTATAAATTTTATTACTATTCATTTAAAATATGAATTATAATTGCTTTTTAACTAAATTATAATTATTACATTAACAATAATTAGTCTTTATAATGAAACAAGCTTTAGGTATATGCCCTCTAATCATTGTCATGTCAACCTTGTCATGGTGAGGGGCGTCTGGCAAGCCGGACATGAAGCCATGGTATAAGAGACAGGAGGCGGACTGCTCCTGAAACTTCTCTGATACCAGTGTGGACCATGGAAGCAACCACGGGTTATGTGGTTTGCCGTCGGGAACTTAAAAAAAGATATTTATTAAAAAAAAAATGAAAATTAATTTAAAATTGTATACTCAAATTGAATACCTCCATTAAGCAGCTGGTAAAAAAAAACAATCTTAACTGATTTTACAACAAAATAATATTATCTCTGTAAAAAGAAACAAATTAAAAAAATAATGGATATAAATTGTAATTTATATTACTTGTACCTATTGTACATATTTGAGAGAAAAACTTATAATATATAAGAATTTACAATTACAGCTTTTGTTTCTAAATAACTTTCGTATGAAGCTCTATTTATTTTTTATCTGTCTACGATCTTTATTGAAAGCAATATCTATACTAATATTATAAAGCTGAAGAGTTTGTTTGTTTTTTCATTGAACGCGCTAATCTCAGGAACTACTAATCCAATTTGAAAATTCTTTTTGCATTGAGAGTCCGTTAACTGAGGAAGACTATAAGCTATACATCATCCCGGAAAAATGTACGGTTCCCGTGGGATAGATTTGTTTTTGTCTAGGGACGAAACCGAAGCGAAGCGAGGGTGGGTACCTAGTGCGGCCATATGATAAAATTGTAATAATGTTAGAAAATTTCTATTATATGCTAATAATGAATACAATAAAACGGTAAAATTTGATAAAATCTTTATTTAAAAGGATAGAAAATACATTGAAATTACAAATATACTTTTTTATATATACAATACGTTTGATTATAACTGTACAAGTCATGTCCACGCGGAATCGTGGCATGAATGCTAAGCGCATTCCCCCAGTGAATGCCGATAGAAAAAACGAGCCAGCATGGTGACAAGAGATTTCACCCTTAGAAGCAATTAGATGAGGTGTTATGTCTTTTAAGAAGTGCAAATTTTATAAAAAAAAAATATTTGCATAAATGAAATACCCGACTGTATAAAAAGCGAACTGAAAAAACAAGTTGACGAAAGAACAAAAGTATTATACAATTGAAGATAGACATACTCGCAGCTGTTATAAAATATACATATGTACGTATTTATACATACATACATACTCGAGAAACATTATTACATACATTACCCTCTTTTTGGTGTAGTTGGGTTATAAAATTGTAATTTTAATAACTAATAAACCCCGCGACTTGTTTCGCGTATACTTTAGTCATAATAAGGAAATTTAAACGCGAAATCCAACAAGTTGCTAATTCAATATGAAACAAATTATGAAAATGGGTCTCATTTTGCGAAAGTATCGTGAACTGTAACATATACACAAAAACCTTACACTCAAAGGTACCTCTTTTTATTAAACTTCGAAAAATTATATTTTTAGCATTTCAATATAAAGTCCGCCGTGACTTCACCTTAAAGATGTTTATGATACGGTTAGTATGGAATAGATAGACTATATACTAAATGATGTAAAGACTATAGCCTTCCTCAATAAATGAAATACCGAATGCAAAATGATTTTTTCAAATCTGATTAGTAGTTCCTGAGATTAACGCATTAAAACAAACAAACAAACAAACTCTACCTCCTTATAATATTAGTATAGATGATACCTCTGCCTAGGACTACTATATATAAATGCGAAAGTTTGAATGTGTGTTTATGTACATAGGTTTGTAAATCCTTCACGCTAAAACGGCTGAACCAATATGGATGAAACTTACTGCACAGATAGACGATCTGGAGTAACGCGTAAGCGACTTTTAGGCACCCGATAGAAGAGTGTCACTACATCATAATTATTAAAATTTTAATAAAACACATCATAAATTTAAATGATTGAAAATAGTTCAAGCAAAATGAAAGTATCCACAACTTTTCAAATTAAAAGCTCATAGTCAATACAAAATGTTCCCGGGGCGAACGATTTTAATATGTGAAGCTATCGTATAATTTTCAGATGAGACCCATTACATAGTATGAAAGCTCTAAAATAATTGAAATCTGTTATATACTTAGTTCATATCTATACAGATAAATAAATGGTTTCTTTTTGTAATGTCAAAATAACAGCTTTATACTAAACGCATATGGAATTATATACGGTACTTATAAGGAAAACCCAATTTTTAAAATTTTTGTCTGTCTGTCTGTCTGTTCGTTCCAGCTTATCTCCGAAACGGCTGGACCAATTTTAACGAGACTTTCACTGGCAGATAGCTGATATTATAAGGAGAAACTTAGGCTACTTTTATTTTAGAAAAAGAATTAGAGTTTCGCTCAGACTATTCCACTACGTTGGCCAGGTGCGGTTGGCGGATTTCACATATCGTTCGAAAACTTGCTAGATTCTCTCAGACATGCAGGTTTCCTCACGATGTTGTTCTTCACCATAAGACAAATGGTTCATCCAATATAACATCCAATTATATTGGAAACTAGGGACTCACCCTCGCTTCGCTTCGGGTTCGTCCCTAGGCAAAAACAAATCTATCCCACGGGAACCTTACATTTTTCCGGGATGAGATATAGCCTATAGCCTTCCTCAGTTAAAGGGCTATCTAATGCAAAAAGAATTTTTCAAATCGGATTAGTAGTTCCTGAATTTAGCGCGTTCAACCAAACAAACAAACAAACTCTTCAGCTTTATAATATTAAGTATAGATTATTCACACATGAACATATTAAAAGTGGAGAGTAATTACCCAGGATTTTAACCCACTTGAGTTGGTTTTCCAAGCAAGCGTTATACCAGTGGGATATTAAAACTTGTACACAACACAACACAATAATAGGGATATTATTTATGTTTTCCGTTTCATGTATCAGGATAGAAAGTAAAAGTCTCCTATACAAAATATCTTAGACTTATATTAGTCACTAACTCTGCGAAAAATCACATCGATTTGTTCCTTCAAGGACAAGCCAATGAACTAACACTTTCCTATTTATAAGCACGTTAGAATGGATTATGCCGAGATGAGAAAATACCGTAAATCTCTTTATACAGCTTATTTATACTCCACTTAACTATTTCACATACATATAATATGTGTAAAATCTCCCTTATAGTAACTGCTTCTTTGAAGAGATTGTGTCTTGAATATGCTAGAATAAGTTATTTTACGACACGTTTGGCTCAGTTTGTAGTGTACTTACTATGCTAGCGGTCACGGGTTCGAGTCCCGCTGGGGGATTCATTTGTATAATGAGCACGAATGTTTGTAATCCAGTCATGGGTGTTTATATTTATAATATATATGTATTTAAAGTTATATATTATATATGTGTAGGGTATCAACTATCTGGTAAGTGTAATGCAGGCCTCGTAGCTTACCATGGAACTAGATGGTAATATGTGTTAATGTCCCAACAGATTTTTGAGAAAGGAAAATCACTTTAAATATTAGTATACTGGACTTCTTATAAATTCACATTTATATAGCTCATACAATGCAAATAAAAAAAAGACTAAATAATAAGCTCAGAAGGGCATTCAGAAGGTAATTATTGAAGTTTGAAACTATTTCATAATTCGCTGTTTCTAAAAACTTTTCTGCTTCTGTGGCCACTGTATGTACAATAGCAACAAAAATAAAGAAAATCATGATATAGAGAAATACAGGATATCTTTATTACCTATTGTATTGTATTCAGCCCTTTTTAACGTCCCACTGCTGGGCACGGGCCTCCCTTCAATATGAGGGGTATCAGGCTACATTCCACCACGTTGACCAAGTCCGGACTTCATATGTCTTTCAAAAACTTGCTAGGTTCTCTCAGACATTCAAGTTTCCTGACAATGTTATGCTTCACTATAAGATAAGTGGTAATCATGTTGAAAATGACTCGCGCATGAAAATATCAGAGGTGCGAGACCCGGGATTTGAACCCGCTTCACACGGTTAGCGAAGCCAGATAGTTACTACTGCCTCTTTTTATTATTTAATGTTTATCAAAAAAGCTTTCTTATTCCTTTAATCATATTTTCAATTTCCCATGTAATACTATTTGCATAAAATACACCCATAGAGTGCTTAAAGTTTATGATCACTGCGCGGTTCAAACCCAAGGCATATACATACTTCATAATCTTCTTTAATAGGCTTTCTGTCCTAATACAAAGAAAATTTTTTTTTTGTTTTTAAGCGAGCTAATTTCAAATTTTAAAAATGTCTATTAATCAGATTTGAAGAAAAATGAATGCGTTTAATCTTTACGCACGGTTGAAGTAAAAATTAAAACAAATCAATAATTAAATAAGGCATAATAGGCATATTACAATTATATATTTATAGAATATCATATCCGGAAGAAATATAATATTATATATTTGTCAGACAATAACAATGGTTACCATGGCAACCATTAGTCATAATAGCTTTTATTTAATTTATGCACATTCATCCCACAGTAATGAATATTCATTTTTATATGTAATAAGTAAAGTTCTTTATTTACAAAGTTAATAATTATTTTACATTTTATTTAACATATATTACAAACCTCTTATTTACTATTATTTTTCACTTCCTGTTTAATGTATTCTATATCATTCTCTCGCCGGCTTAATCCTATATATCATCGAGTTTTAAATTACAGCGATTCTAAAGAAGTTTCACTTAAAAAAACATCTTTTTGCATTTTATGCTTTCAGCTTCATTCATTGAAGAACGCTATCTAACACGGTACGACCCTAAAGATTAAATTACTTATTCATTAATAAAAAAAACTCAGGTAACGCCACACAAAATAAACGCAAACAAACATACAAAATACTGCTCAAAAAAACACATCTAGTATAGTGTTAGTGCATAAAGCTAAACCTAAAATATAATAACCTGTGTTTTGAAATTCAGGATACACCATATATGCCTTTGACAAACCGGACGCTATGATAGCATGTTGTTCACTGCCTTTGTGCGTCAAATAAGTTTGTATAAAGGCAAAAGGAAACACCGCATATGGTAATAGTCTTAAAGCTAATATACCAGCTAAATAATCCGCTTCGTTTCGCACATCTCGTCCTTCGATAGATTTATTAAAAACTAGCGACTCACCCTCGCTCCGCTCGGGTTCGTCCCTACTTACGTTTTAACGTTTTGTATAGATTTCTCAGAGATGAGATATTTTTTCGCAGTAAAAATTATCCTGTATGTTGACCCGGATAACCAGCTACTATCATACCAAATTTCATAAAAATCCCTCCAGTAGTTTTTTTGTGATGCGATCACAGATAGGCAGACAGACAGACAAAAAATCTAAAAAATTTAGATTCAACCTCTGCATCGATAATAGTGTCTATTTCAATAAGATTTTCTAAAAAATCTATACTAATATTATAAAGCTGAAGAGTTTGTTTGTTTGTTTGGTTGAACGCACTAATCTCAGAAACTACTAATCCGATTTAAAAAAATCTTATTGCATTAGATAGCCCGTTAACTGAGGAAGGTTATAGGCTAAATATCATCCCGGAAAAATATACGGTTCCCGTGGAATAGATTTGTTTTTGTCTAGGGACGAACCCGAAGCGAAGCGAGGGTGAGTCGCTAGTATTTAATATACAGATTCGGCTTAGTTACAATAATTTTATTATACGTATGAATTAAGTTGTACTTGTTATATATCTCACGGAATAATTTTTTTTCTATCCCCTGGGATCTCTACATTTTCATTGGACTACTATTAGAAATGAGAAAGTTTGTATGTCTGTATATTTGTGCCTCCATCACTCTGAAATGACTGAATCGAATTGGATGAAATGGAATTGGATTAACACATAGGCTGCCATTAGGCATCAAGGGACGCACTAGACTTAACTTAATTAACTCGGGGTGCTTAATAGAGCGAAGCGGTACTTCACGCCGGGGCAAAGACTGCTTTTATATAAATCGCAAGTCCGTCCCCATATGGAGTACTGCTCTCATCTCTGGGCGGGAGCACCGGCATACCAGCTTGGGCCTTTTGACTCGGTTCAAAAGAAAGCTGTGAGAATTGTCGACGATCCAATACAAATGGTCCCGTACAGTTCGATTTCTGAGAAATTTCCTCCCACGGACCATCCCGCTGTGGAATGAACTCCCTGCCGAGGTTTTCCCAGAGGGCTACAGTATGGGGTCCTTCAAAAGGGGAGTAAGTAGGTTTTTAAAGGGTCGGCAATGTGCATGTGATGCCCTTGGTGTTGCAGGCGTCCATAGGCTACGGTAACCGCTTACCATCAGGCGGGCCGTATGCTTGATTGCCACCGTCGTAGTATAAAAAAAAAAGTAAGGTTAGGTCGTTAGTTGCCTATATATCTAAACAGATAAATAAAATTGAAGTGTCTGTTTGTAATGTCAAAATAACAGCTTTTTACTAAATGCGTATGAAAGTATACATGGTACTTATAAGAAAACAACATTTTTATAGATTTTTGTCTGTCTGTTTGTTTCGGCTAATCTCAGAAAAATCTAGATCAATTTTAACTGAATTCTCACTCGCAGAAACCGATATTATAAGGAGTAACTTAGGCTACTTTTATTGTGGAAAAAGAATTAGGGTTCCGCGCATAAAAATTAAAACCCATGAAATTATGACTTTAATCCGCTTACCTAGAGACGCATCCGAGCGAAGCGAGCATAAGTCGCTAAGCATAAAAAATACCTGTACTCAAGTCAGATGATGCTGGCAATCCATCTATCTTTGTATCCATAGTTACTATGGTACTCGTAACATCTAAACACGATTTAGTTTCTCTTATGCATCTTGAGTTAGTAAAGTTAAGCTTTACTTAACTAACTTACTAATTCTACTTGTAAGTTACTCTTTTTTATAAATTTCACCAAAATTTATGAAAAATATATATATCAAAACCTGAAAATATCCAAATATTCCTCAAAATATAATGAGTTTTCATGATAACCATTTGTAAGCCGCTTACAGCTTTTTGCAGGAAGCAACATGGCGGATTAATATAAATATGTTGGGACATTAACACACAGCGCCATCTATATAGTTCCATGGTACGCTACGAGGTTTATGTTATTAATACTAGATAGTTGATACACTACACATATATAACTTTAAATATATACGTATTATAAATATAAACACCCATGACCGGAGTACAAACATTTGTGCTCATTACACAAATGACTCCAACGGGACTCGAACCCATGATCGGTGGCACAGCAAGTACTACAAACTGAGCCACACGTGTCGTCGTCAAAAGTAATTGTTTTAATATGTGCGTTTTAAAATGTGCTCATAGAATATCATAGTAAAAGATGGCCCGGACACGTTCTGCAACAAACCTTGTTTGGTCGGTAAAATTAAAAAAGTCTAGATTTCGAAAACAACATCACCTACCTTGTTCAACTGTAGCATAGAACCAACTAACTAAAATCCGCCCAAAATAAATTTCATCAATATTGGTCAAAACGCTTAGGACGAAAAGAATTACTAACAAACGCACACTTAGAATATATACATTATTGTGCTACATACTTATATACATTGTAGATAATTCTAACATAGATGACATGTAATCTTCTAATCTAATATTTAAAAATCTCGTGTCACGGTGTTTGTGGTCGCACTCCTCCGAAACGGCTATTTTTGTATGAACAATATCCAAATAATTTAATTATAAACACATAGGGACGAACCCAAGCGAAGCGAGGGTGAGTAGCTACGAGTATACCTATAACATAAAGCAAGAGTGTTGTTTTTTATAAATAAGCAATACTATACTAGTAGTTCTAGCTATAGTTGTAAATCTTCTGCTTTCAATTTCAAGCATCACATCGAGCATTGAACATTGACCTTTTTTAATTGAATTGATGATTCAAAGCGCTCGAGTAAACACATTTTTAAAGTTTGCATTTAATCAAACTTTATTTTCATTACATTCGTTGCTACACCATATTAAACTTTCAAAAAAACATATTTTACATTTGTTTAAGATACAGTAGAAAATATATTAATTTTTTTCTTTTTTCTTGTCTTTATGTTAAGTAAGTCACAGCAACAGCCCGGGGTAGGGAAGTTGACGGTGTTTCATCACCGTGCCTCGGAGAGCACGTAAAGCCGTCGGTCATGTGCTTTAACTCTCACTGGTCGTGTCGAGTAGTCTTCCCACTGGAGTATGAGAGTGCCAGGAAAAGAGAGTACACTTGTGTTTGGGCGCATACTTGTGCACTAATATCTCCTATGCAGATAGCGAATCTCAATGATATTGACCACCTTGACCGAAATCGGTCATGAATCAAAAAAAGGGGAAAATCCCCTACATATAAACAGTCAAAGTTTGTTTCTTTAATATGAAACTAAATTTCTTTAATCAAAATCAACAATTTTGCGAGCATGCCACATAACATATTAGAACTATCCGTAATATGTTATATAATAATAATAATATGTTAAATAATTTAATATGTTCCAGGTTAGCGGGATGAGGCGAAGCTATGTACGTGTGCCCGGATGCGAGCGGACTACGATCCAACCAAATCAACAGAGATCGAAATATAAGACACAATGAAGACATTGCTACAACATTGAAATGGATCCCAAATTTTGCAACCAATGCAAGAACATAACCAAATTCGATTCAAACATTTTAAACCGGAGTTTGATAGAAGATAACTACATCGTCAATTATTCAATCGATTTTGACAGAACATTTAACGAGTTTAACGAATTAAATTTGACATTTCATAACGGGACGTGTAGTGATGGACAGTATAATTTTTGGGCGTTGTCGTTAATTGTGTTTCCGTTATTAACGTTGTTCGGGAATGTACTAGTTATATTGAGTGTGGCAAGAGAAAGGAGTCTACAGACTGCTACGAACTATTTTATCGTGAGTTTGGCGGTCGCTGATCTGCTGGTAGCAGTTGTCGTCATGCCTTTTGGAGTTTATTATCTGGTAAGTATATTATATTTTTATGAAATAATTTTTTTATATATTATGTATATTAACTCTCTCTGACTGGTCTTTCCCGTAACCGTGTTTGCTCTAAAGCATACTAAACGTTGGGAAACGGAAATCAAAATAGATGTGGAAAAAACCTGATCAGATAGTTTTATTTAAAATATTATGTATAATTATATTAAAATTACAGTTTTTCCCAATCAATCTGAGGCAAAGTGAATGCTAGTACGCTTCAAATACGGAACCCTAATAAAAAGTTAATTTGAAAGCTAGATAAAATTTCATGAAAATACGAACTGAGCTAGAGCACAAAATTCATTAGTTAATGCGCTCAAATTACAGGATAAATTAGGTTCGTCGCACACTTACCGATAATGAGGCTCGACGATGACATCGGTCGCCATATACTGTTTTATTCAACACCACGCATTACGATAGTTCATAGTACGACAGCCACCATTGGTCAATAGTTGGTCACTGCGACCATGGTCTCAGTAACAATCGCCTAATGAGTGTGCTTTAGTAATGACAGTTATGTACAAGTATTTTTAACGACACGTTTGGTTCAATTTGTCGTGACGCTACTTGCTGTGCCAGCGGTCGCGGGTTTGAGTCCCGCTGAGGACATTCATTTGTGTAATGAGCACGAATGTTTGTACTCCAGTTACGGATGTTTATATTTATAATATGTATGTATTTCAACTATCTGGTATCCATACACACAAGCCTCGTAGCAGTCATTTACCATACCAATATAATAAATACAAACGTTTGTACGTACGTGTATGTTTGTAAGCCCGTCACGCTAAAATGGCTAAATGTATTTAGATGAAATTCAGAATAAGGATAGCTCATATCTTTGATTTACATATAGTGTACATTTTGTAGCGGCTTATCTGTCTTTGTCTAAGCTTTTTTCTAGGCCAACACAAAACCACTACACTAAGATCGATATTACCATTCGATATCGAACTAACTACCTTCACGAAAACTAAAAAGAGTAATATTAAAACTTTTAAACCTATTAATTTATTCTAATACTCTTATAGAAAATTCCTACTCTAAAGGACTCGTAGAAAATACAACATTAGCTAATGTATGAAATTCATCAGCTAATGCGTTCAAATTAGAGTAACAAGTTCTAAATGATAGTTTTAATCATACCGTTTGGTGATAGTGGTCACAGATTCTGTTCCCCAAAGTAATTGTATTTGTACTAAATAAGGATTTTTTCATTTAATTTAACATTTACATTAAGTATCCTGGAGATATTAAAACTTATACGGAAAATGCTACTGCTATACTAATTTTAACACGTTTTAAATGACGCCATATCTTATTGTTAGCCAGAGGTAAATCTTATCTATATTTATTTAATCTATATTTATTTATATATTTATTTATACCGGCGATATCGGAAACAGCTTTAACGATTTCGCAGAAATTTGGTATGTTTAAAAAACAACGGACCAATTTAAAAAAACAACGGAGTAAACATGTTTGTTTTCGCCTCACCATTAATCATTCCTTTCTTTCATACACAAATTTCATATTTTTTTATTCAAACTGCACACTCTTGTTTCTTTTTCTAGAAAACTCCTTGCAAAAATAATTATAATATAAGGTCTGGACTGCATATTAATTTTATAAATATACTAGCAACTTACCCTCGCTTCGCTCGGGTGCGTTCCTAGTTAATTTTATGTGGATAAAAATGGTTATTAAGAGCCTAATTTAGGAGATAAGCAGACTTTTCTGTAGGCCATTTTAAGACCTACAATTTTCTACTACATTGGTTTGATGTATCTCTTAATGATTAGGCAGTTCTAGCCATGTAATCAAACGAAATTTTATTAATACGATTTTTGTTCTGCAGAAAAGAGCAATTTATAGTTTAGGTCCTAGTGTCATAAAGAGATAAGTTTAAACAAATAAAAATATTGACTGTTGCTTCTCAGTACGTGTACGAAAATGTTATGTATGTTCATAAAAAATATACACGAATTTCCCAAGAATTGTGACATGCATAACATTAATACTAGGAGCAAACACAAACTTGTAATGCCTGTGACTCGTCTATACAAAGCCAGTAATTCTTTTTATGGACAATGTATACGCTTGTACAACAGGATCCCAGAAAATGATCAAAAAGCTTCTATGGCTAAATTAAAAATAAAATGTTAAAGAACGTTTGTGTGCTAAAGGCTACTATACAATAAATGATTTTATAAAAGATATCACGCCTTGGGAATGAAGTGATCGCCTCCAGGCTACTTCAACTTTATAGAAATATTTTAATTTATAATTTAACTTTATAAAAAAATATTAGTCCCGCTGAGTTTCTTTCGCCAGTTCTTCTCAGGTTTGAGGCTTCTTCTTTCCGAACTGGTAGTTCGTTCGAACGTTCAGTACAAAATTGTAATAATTTAATGCTGAATAAAATATTTTGAATTTGAAAATTTCTTTCTTTTAATGAATGATTTAATGAAAACAATATTAAAATCCGTTGCGTGGTTTAGAAGAAGTGAACGAAGAAACAGACAGACGCAAACAGTGTCTTTGTTTTATATAGTACTAGCGACTCACCCTCGCTTCGCTCGGGTTTATCCCTCGGTACGTTTTCATTTTTTTTAAGCGGAACACTAATTCTTTTTCTAAAATAAAAATAGCCTAAATTACTCCTTCTAACATCAGCTATCTGGCAGTGAAAGTCCGGTGAAAATCGGTCCAGCCGTTTCGGAGGTTAGCCGGAACTAACAGACAGACAGACAAAAAAATTAAAAATTGTTTTTTTCTTATATGTACCGTATATACTTTCATATGCATTTAGTAAAAAGTTGTTGCTTTGATATTACAAACAGACACTACAATTTTAATTATGTGTATAAATAGCTAAAGTAAAGAATTTGTAAATTTGTTTGATCGCAATTTGGTATAATCTTTGGAAGTTCCTGACCTATTTAAATATAAGCTAAAATTTACGTGTTTAAATTAATTCTTATAAGAAATAGCCCGTCCGCATACACGCCCGGATTTTATATAGCCATGGATCTGATCTAATTTGAAGGACAAATCCGTTGTTAGCACGCACGACCGGGCCGAACAACACAGAGTATATTATTTAAAAGGGTATAAAATCCCATTTGTGCGTCGTCTCATATATCTTGCAAAATATTTATATATAGCTTTGTGTACAATGCAATACGTATTATATTTTACGCGAATATTTGATATTTTGATTAAAACTATCCTTTCGTTTCAAATACTTTACAGCAATTATGGTCACGGGAGAGGTTTTGGACGTTTCAAAGGTTATTTATTATATTAATTTTACTGAAAATTGGCTGTCTTTACTTCAAGGATGTCCCTATACAAAAGGAAATCAATCCCACGGGAACCGTACTTTTTTTTTGAGATAAAAAGTAACCTATGTCAAATTTAACCCAGTTCCGTTCAGACGTTCTGGCGTGAAAGTGTAAGAAACATCCATCTTCACAAACTTTCACATTTATAATATTAGTCGGATGTCTAATGGCAGTTAGTGTATTAATAACCATGCATATCTAGCACGACCATGTCTTTGATATAGAACGAATTATGTTGGAATAACACAATATAATAGCTAATATTATTTATTGACAGCATGCAGCGAAAATTTAGTTCAAACTTATATATATATATATATATATATATATATATATATATATATATATATATATATATATATATATATATATGTATGTAAATGATAGCCACCAAATATGATTCCCGCATTAAATTAACGTCTAGCGTGAAAACTTCATGCGAAATCCGGTTAATCAATTAAAACTATTGAAATTTGACGATTCTTTTAAATGAAACTATTACCATTACAAAAGAAAGGATGGATTTAGAATAATTCGCGATCGGAATAAAAAATCTGAGTGTAAACAAAATGCCCTTTGGGAACAAAGTTTACATTGATTGCACGATGTAAAACGAAGGTCGTGTTTAATGAAATACCATTTTCTGCTGAGAAATTGGTAATACATCTTTATAAAGTTACTAGCAGTACCCGCGGCTTCACCCGCGTTCAAACTTCCGATATAAATGTCAGTTTTACAATAATATATGTAAGCCTGCACGATATGTTGACATTTATGATTGCATGATCATAATATATATATTATGATATATAGCCTATAGTCTTCCTCAGCAAACGGGCTATAGCAAAAGAATTTTTCAAATTGGATTAGTAGTTTCTGAGATTAGCGCTTTCAAACAAATAAACAAACTTCCAAACGAACGAACGAAATTTATTAATACAAAATCAAAATTGCACCTGATTATTATTGTACTATATCACTATATCACCAATATATGTATACGTATGTACGCAAAGATAAAACAGTACTTTTTTCATCTGATTTCCGAAAAAAAAAATTTTTTGTTTTTGGTATTTATTGATGAACTTTAGTGTTTTCAATATTTTTTTTTTTGATATAGCTAGCTTTTTTATATATTTTTTTCATATAATGATTTTAATTATACATGTGTATGGTATATATCATTTCTGATTTCGCAAAAATGTTAAGAATACTTTAGTCAAAATCAAATGAAGTCTAATTTGTAAATTCCAAGGTTAATTTTCGTAAAAATCAATCAGGCATCAAGGGTTCCTCATCCCTACTTAACGTATTTGTTCTATATGTTACTAATTCATTTATCCCAATTTTGAAGGACCTCAAAGGAGCTACTCAAAGTAGATGTATGTTGTTTTATGTATGTTTGTGATATCTTCGGCCTTTTGGATCGACTTTTCGACAATATAATTATAATCTACACATATAATAAAATTGTAAATAAGCCAAAACTTTAAATAAAATACTCTTGGGAAAATCTTATTAAAATAGACTTTATCATCGATACAGAGGCCAAATCTACAATTTTTAGAATTTTTGTCTGTCTGTTTGTCTGTTACCGCATCATGGGAAAATCACTGAATAGATTTTGATGAAATTTGGTATGATGATAGCTGGTTATCCGGGTCAACATATAGGATACTTTTTACTGCGGTAAAATATCTCATCTCTGAGAAATCTATACTAACCGTTAAAACGTATCTAGAGACAAACCCGAGCGGATCGAGGGTGAGTCGCTAATTTTCTATATTTTCTGAGTTAAGTAATTAGGAACATTTTTAATCTTTTGCCCTTATCAAATTAACTAAATAGGATTAAGAAAACGGCAACATTTTTTGAGAAAAATTAACTTCTTTTTTAATCGACTTTCAAAAATGAAGAAGCTTGCTTGGTTTGCTTTGAACTTTTAACTTTATTACTAACGTCAATGATTACAAAAAGTTCACAATTCATACTAATATTATAAATGCGAAAGTTTGTGAGGATGTTTGGATATTTTAATATCTGGTTGTATAGATGTATGGATATGAAGCTCAGACATTAGCATAACACATAGGCTACTTTTTATCCCGGAAAAATGTACAGTCCCCGTGGAATAGGTTTGTTTTTGTTCTACTAGAGGTGAATCCAAGCAAAGCGAGGGTAAGCCGCCAGTATATAATAAAGTCAGAAAAAAACTTTGTACTGATGTAAATCTTCATTTATTATTATTTACTTTTTAATTCAATCACGAACAAACTAAGTAGTTGACCTAATTATAGGGTCCCGATCCGAAGTACGTACGAAACCGAAAAACAGAAAGCGCAAAGAACATTTAACAGATTACAATTGTAACATAACTAGTATAACTTAACAGTCATCCCATCTCATTAATCTTTTATCTCGTATGCGTTAGCTTAAGTTGTTAGCTGTGTGTTAGCAATGGACCAATCAATTTGAACTATAAACTCGCTTTTCTAAAGGTCAGCCTATAGCACTATTGTTTTAGCCTTCTAACAGCGCGAAATTTTGTGAAGATGAATGGATCTTAGTTACTCTTTCACGCAAAAACAACTTAACAGATTTTGATGGGACTTTAAAGTAATATAACTTAAGCATCAGACAAATATTTAGGCTATAATTTAAAAAGATATAGTCATATATAATAGAACTATGCGTGCGAAGCCGCGAGTAAGCGATAAGAGATAAATCACATTTCGGGATTTCTGAATAATTACACATGGTTTCGGCAAATGAGCCTATCGATTAGAACTATAAACTCGCTCTTCTAAAGGTCAGCCTAATTTAGCACTGTCGTTTAATTTACACGTGTAATACATATATGTATGTATAAACAACTGACAAACTCAGTTGTTAATAATTGAAATTCTACGTTATTAAAAATATACAAATTCAACCTTTATAAATATTGGTTTTTATAAATACAACTAGCTACGTTTTAAGGTTTAGTATATATTTCTCAGTAATGAGATATTTTCCCGCAGTAAAAAGTATCCTATAGGTATATTGACCCGGATAGCCAGCTATCATCTTATCAAATTTCATCTAAATCTGTCCAGTGGTTTTCTCTTGATGCGGTCACAGACAGACAGACACAAATTCTAAAAACTATAGATTCTGTGTCGGTATCGATAGTGACGACTATTTCAATAAGATTTTCCAAAAAATATTTAATGTACAGGTTCGACGCAGTTAAAAATTTATTATGTGTATTCATATTAGTACAAATGATGTAAGTACATCTGACCCATATAGTGTAGAATACTTTACACTATATATGTATGTACTTATTATACTTACTATACTTCTATTGCTAACAAACTATGTCGCTCACGAGATAAAAGCTTAACGAGATGGGATGATTGCTAAGTTATACTACTAATGTTACAATTATAGTCTGTTAAACGTGCTTTAAGCATCTTGTAATAAATGTATATTTTGTCTTTGGTCGCTTCTGCCTCCCACTCTGACTATAGTTCATGAAAAAGCACGCTTGTTTTATTTCAAGTTTTAATAATAGAAAAGTTGTTCTAAAAAAGTCGTACATTAAAATAAAAAAAATCCACGGGGTGTTACTTTAGTTATTTAGATTGTATTCAGCCCATTTTAACGTACCACTGCTGAGCACGGGCCTTCCTTCAATACGAGGGGGATCAGGCCATAGTTCTCTACGCTGGCCAAGTGCGGGTTGACGAAGTTCACATGTCTTTCGAAAACTTACTAGGTTCTCTCAGACATGCTGGTTTTCTTGTTAGAAACGATTCACACATGAAAATATCAGAGCTGCGAGATCCGGGATTTGAACCCGTTTCACTCGGTTTCCCAAGTGAGCGCGTTATCACTGGGCTACCACTGCCTTTTACTTAAGATTAAGAAGAAAAAAAGAACCATCCGCGCAATTTTCTTCAAGATAATCTTTAGATAGTCCCGTATTCAATTTAGAATTTAGATTTATATAAGAAGGAAATTTTTCTTTAAACTAAAAAAGTAATTTAGCGAATATAAATTAAACCCCTCCGAAAGTAGGTTTAGTGTGTGAGATGAAATTTCACGGTTAAGACAAACAGATCATCAAAATACTTAATATTCCTTCTAAGTCCGTCCGTACGGTTGGTTTATAAGGCCATTTAAAGTTAAAATAGCTTTTCTTAAAAGCTGGATCAGAAACGCTATGTTCTAGCGATTACTTTTGACTTCGTACGAAAAGTTCCTGAAATTATTATCTTGGATATTATAATAACTTCTCAATAATATATTTTGGGTACTTTGTCTTATGGGGTCAGTTGTAAGGAACCCTTTTACTGAGTCTACGCTATTCATCCACAATGGGGTGGGTTCTTTACCTCCTCGCAGAAGGTGCCCTTACGAAATTACGACTTCTAGGCAGGACGTACTGTCTGCCTCAACGTCGGTGACACTGTCAAGACCACTAAGGCCAACGTTACATTCAGAAAAAAAAATGGGCTCTTTAATTTATTTTTTACGAATCGGATTACTGTTATAAGTGCTTAAGTTTGTATGTTTGCTATGAAATTCAGTCCATAGATAGACTATGTATGTATGTATGTATTCAGCCCTTTTTAACGTCCTTCAGTTGGGTATGGGCCTCCCTTTAATACGAAAGGGGCCATAGTCAAACACGCTGGCTAAGTGCGGGTTAGTGGTTTTCAGGTTCCCTCATATACGTAGATTTCTTCAGGATGTTTTCCTTCACCGTAAGGCAAGTGGTAATCATGTTAAAAATGATTCGCGCATGAAAATATCAGAGGTGCGAGACCCGGGATTTGAACCCGATTCCCTCGGTTTCCTAAGCGAGCGCGTTACTACTAGGCTACCACTGCCTATAATAGACTATGATTTGGAGGAAAACACATAATTGAACTCTTAGCCACCGTAGGTGTCTAACAATACAGTATGTTTTACAGGGTGTTCTTACACACCTAAGTGAAGCGAGGGTTAGTCTAGTTTTAAATAAGATTAAAAGAAAAAACCTAATTATAAAGTCTTACCCTACTACAACAAAACCATAAAGAAGGATTATATATTATGATTTTAGCAGTCTATGCATGTTTTTATTCATGTTCCACTGTAGCACCTAAACTACTGAGCCGATTTTGATGAATAATATAATCATATAAACTACATTTTATATAAGGAAAAATAGAAAAGTCTCTGTATTAAGAGACTTGTTTTTGCTATCATAACAAGTCAGTGAAAGGAGAAAATTCTGATTTCATAAATATAAATATGGTACAATATTAAAATATTATTTATATTTAACATTCAACATTATTTCCCTACAAAAGGTAAATGATTAAAAAAACCTCTTAGGTATTACAGCAAACCTACCAATTACTCGTATTACTAAGGACGGTGATTTAAGGAAGCCTTAACGAGTTTCTAGATGCTGAGCTAAAGCTACTAATATCGGGTTTCAATGCTAACACTACTAACGTAAGACTACTGTACACTGTACAACATTCTGTATATAGTAGTAGTACTAATTTACACCTGTTAACTATTTATACTTAATAAAGACTAAGTATTTGCCTTCACTTATTAGTATAGAATACCTGAGCCTGACGTATTTCGGAACAGATATAAAAATTGCATTTTTTAATGGAAATGTTATACGCTCGTGCTTCTTTCTCCTCTCTCTCTCTCTCTCTCTCTCTCTCTCTCTCTCTCTCTCTCTCTTCTCACTCCCTCTGATCTCATATCGTTTTACCGTCCTATCAGATAATAAGAGTGAGGATTTAGATAGAGTAGACGTGACACTTTTAAATAACGTTACGGACGAGTATGAATGACCGTGACCGAATTTCTGCAGGAGAAAATTATATTTATTATCAATTGAAAAATGAATCATAATAATTTATAAATTTATTAATGAAATATTGTAAATTTTATATTTAAACAACATTAAATATGTACGTTGACATAATATATTTATTAATGATGAATAATATTCCAATTCCAATGGTGGCAATATGGGCTGTCATCTATTTGACAGTTCTTTTTGACATGTAACAATTTGTGTGTAAAGTGTATTGAAGCTGAATATAACTTTGGCAGAAATGTGCTGAAAAACCAGCTAGAAGTAGAATTTAATTTGTAAATATTTATCACTCTTTACACTACGCGATATTGTCTCATTTGAATTTAGGTAAAAGTTAAAACTTTAAAAAATGTAATGTATGGAGAACTTACGTTAAGAAACATTATCTATATAGATAAATAAAATTAAAGTGATTTAAATAAAACTATCTTTTCGGATTTCGGAGACTCACTCTCTCCCGTGACCATGATTGCTGTAAAGCAATCGAAACGTCGGGAAACAAAAATCAAAAGAAATCCGCGAAAAAATCCGAAAAGATAGTTTTATTTAAATGTCTAATATTCGCGTAAATCTAAGAAAGTATTAAAATTAAAATGTCTGTTTGTAATGTCAAAATAACAGATTTTATATTAATATTTATACATTAAATACGCTACTTATAAGAAGAATGCAATTTTTAAAATTTTTCTCTGTCCGTCTGTCTGTTCCTTCCGGCTAGTCACCAAAACGGCTGGACCAATTTTGATGAGACTTTCACTGGCAGATAGCTGATATTATAAGGAGTAACTTAAGCTACTTTAATTTTAGAAAAAATAGAATCCCGCTCGAAAATACATCTTTATTACAATCATATAAATTTTAACATAGTTGCAGGATAGATGTAAAGCTAACATTTACGTAATGTAGCAAGTTAATAAAGTCCGCACCGATACACGTGCCACGTGGAGTGGTGGTCTCAAACGTACAAGTGACCCACTCGTGTTAATTAAATATCTTCAAGCGATAGTACCTTTCCATCAGATTTATTTATCGTATTTCATGAAATTTCATCTTTTTTCTATTTAACTGATGTTTAGGTTAGAAAATTATTGTATTCCCGCTGAGTTTCTTTCGGTTCTTTTGTTTGAGTTTTTGTCAAACAATAGGTAAATGTATTATTGAAATACCAATCTATACTATAATATTATAGAGAGGCAGAGTTTGTTTTTTTGTATCCGCTAATCTCAGGAACTACTAATCCGATTTGAAAAATTCTTTAATTTTGAATAATATAGTCCGTTTATTGAGGAAGGCTATAGGTTATATATGATTATGCTACTATCAAAGGGAGCTGAGCAGTAATCTTAAATGTCAACAAATCAGGCAGACTTCTGTACATTATTACTAATAGCATAAAGTCAAAGATTTTTTTGTAGTTTTGACCCGAGCGAAGCCGCGGATTTTACTAGTGATATTATAAAGAAGGTGAGTTTGTTTGTTTGAAGACACAAATCTCAGGAACTACTAATCTGATTTGAAAAATTCTTTTTGCATTAGATAGCAGGTTTATTTAGGAAGGCTATAGGCTATATATCATCATGCTACTACCCAAGGAAACAGAGCAGTAATATAATATATAGTATCTCTATTCCATACTAACCGTTAAAACGTACCTAGGGACGAACCCGAGCGAAGCAAGAGTAAATCGCTAGTATTGAATAAAGAGTGTTGAATTTGCGATCAGCAGTATACGAACGCACCTAATGTATTAGACATCTTAATAAATCGTTTTTTCGCTTTTCAAATGTATATATATATGTTCATGCTATTTATTAATTTGTAACTATTCCATCGTCATTCATTTTCTACGTGAAATAATATGCATTTTTGTAAGAAGAATTTGGCATTTTAAAATTGTCCTAGCACTTAGCACACAAGAGCTGAGCATTAACGGTTTTACTCGCGTGTGTTGTAAGTAAAAAGAATCTGTTACAAATACATATGTATGAAGTACCTTTAATAGGTCTATAAAAAATGTTATAATATAATATTAAAAAATAACATTTATATGCTAAGTACGAAAAATTATTATAAATAAAAGCATATAAAATAAATCATGTTACCGTTCCTAAAAGTTGAAATGTTCCCCTTTCGTTGCTCATTTGATTTTATAAATTAGGATAGAATTAAAAATCTAAAATAATCGCGAGGTGAGCTCTTGAGCGAAGTGAATTTATATTTCATAATATTATAAAAATTACTATAGCTAGCGAAATACCCTGGCATTGCTGAGGTACGTTAGGAAATTCTTTTTTTTTTTTTTTTTATGAGATTCAGTGACAAACGAGCAGACAGACCACCTGATGGAAAGTAGTCTGTCGCCCATAACACCTACGGTTCATGCACTTAGGTTTTAAGTAACAAAAATTCAGAACCACAGGTGCGTTGTCACTGTGAGGACTAAGATGATATGCCTCTCGCCTGTAATTGCGCTGGCTACCTTATCCTTCAAACCGGAACACAACAATGCAATCATTGTTGCTTGGCGGCAGAAATAGATAAGGGGGTGGTACCCATCCAGTCGGACTCCTCAGGCTTGACAGAGTCCTACCACCGGTACAGAGTCCTACCACCGGTACAGAGTCCTACCACCGGTACCTCGTTTATGACGAGTTCAGGAGGTATGCCTCCTGCATACATACAGGTGATTTTATGGGATTCACCGGCTCGAAAAACCAGTACTACCCTCTAAAACCCAACTGAACCTCCCCCGGTCACAGGGTCACTTTCGTACCCAACTACGACACCCTAACGGCAGGCCTACGAATGGATGCGCCCACGGTCAACTCTGCTATCACAGACCGGAAGCAACCCACATAGTTTATCGCCCACTAAGGTGGGCTACCGCCCAGTGCGTTTCTTTGCCCAAAAAAAAGGCTGTCTTATTAAGCAAGGTTGTAATCTATTTATATAATAAATTTCATCCATATCTGTCAAGTTGTTTCAACATAAAGGGGTGACATTAACAAACATAAATACACACACCCACTTTTGCATTTATCTTCTTCTAATATATAAATATCTCGTGTCACGTTGTTTGTGGTCGCAGTCCTCCGAAAAAGCCCGACCGATTTAAATTTTTTTTGTATATTTGCTAGGTATGAGAATAGGTCGTAAAGTATTTTTTACCCTCCTATCTCCACCGCCACCACGCCCCCCCCCCCCCTCTCACCTCCCTTTTTTTTAATCGCAATTTTAGTATTTATTTTTTTTGAACGTGTTCAATCTACAAAAAAAAGTCTTTGGCTTACCTAGCCGCGGGTTCTGCTAGTAATCTATACATATAATAAAACTGTAGATGTAGAAAAAAATGCTAAAAACTGAGTCGGGGGGATGTAAGAAGAGAAATAGAACAAAACCAGATTTATTTCAATTTTTTTGTTTCTCTGTCTGTTTGTCTGTTAGTAAGGACTAATCTCCGTCGTACCTTATATCCCCTGTCAACATTTTAGATACTTTTCATCCCAGTAAATTAAAGAGTTCTCGTGGGATAGTTAAAAAACTATAGTAACTTATACAGCTTAGTACACAAACACTACTGATTGGATTTAATGAAACTTTATGATAATATATACATAGTTCATATATCAGAATAACAAATAAGCTACTTTTATCCCGGGAAAATGTACGATTCCCATGGGACAGCTTTGTTTTTGTATGTCTAGACGCGAACCCGAGCGAAGCCGCTGGTATATTAATATTTTTACTATGAATAATGAATATATGTATTTGAAATATGATAAAGTGAAACTTCAACCTTCTGAACACAAAGTACTTACATAAGTTATTGAAGCTGGAATTCATTAAATTAATTACACGATGCAACTTCAAATGCATTATCTTTAAATTATCCCTATTTAGTATATCAAAATATGAATATCTTTGTATATTTTGGTAAATAGCAAAATTGCACTTACATAGAAACGCTATGTAGATTGTTTTTTACTTCGCTGCTTCTATTATTCAAACTTATTAATTATTTCTATATATTGTAGCATCTACTCTATACAGTGCAGTGATAAAGTTAGACTCTGGCTTAGTTACCATTTTCAACTAAAAGACATAGTGTATTTGAATAAAACTATCTTTTCGGATTTTTTCGCGCATTTATTTTGATTTTTAGTTCCCGACGTTTCAATTGCTTTACAGCAATCATGATCACGGGAGAGACTAAGGTGTTAGATGTCTCAAAGGTATTATATATATTAGTTGTTAGTTGTTACAGACAGCCTACCTATTATGAGATAGTGCATGTTCTAAAAAGGATATAACTGTATAGTTCTTAATTGATTTATAAAGAAAATACAGTAAAATTACAATTATACTTAATCAGAATACTATTTTAAATGCGAAAATTTGTACTTTTAAAAGGCTGGACTGATTGTGATGAAAGGTACAAAAATAGATTATGAAATAACAAATAAGCTAATGTTTTGCAGCCTGATCACCAAAGTGAGGGTAATCCCCTAATTTTATTTATATAAAACAAATGTAATATACTTAATAATTATCAATTTTCATTAACTGTCGCAAGATTCTAGCTGAAGTCCCCCGCTGAATGACAATGCGGATTCTTTGGGCAAAAAACAAGCCAGCTCTCTTGTCACCCGTAGAGGAACTGCTACGTCTTTAAAAAAAATATACCCTATTTTTGACAGTGTATCTCATAAGGATATAGAAACCGGTAAAGAAAAAAAATATTTTACATTGTCCACCCACTTGGTTTCAAGATAAAATTTTTTTCGTGATACACATTTTATAGACAAAATAGCCAGAACCGGAGTAAAGTGTTATCCCTAATATTCTGTATGTCTGTTGCCTTCACATTTAAGCCGTCGGGTAGACATTTATGACATTTAATGTATCCTTTTTTTTCACCCCTCATATCACACGAAGCCGCGTGCAGAAGCTAGTGCTTCACAAATTCATTCATTTTAGAACAAAAAATATCAAACCTAGTAAATAATCACAAGAACTTATTTTAGACGCGACAGAAAAATGTATTTCACTACTATATTTTTATGAGATAACAGCTAGAGTTGTAATTTTACATGACATTTTATCTCTATACACAAGAGGATTTCAAAGGAAAATTAAAATAAAGTCCCAAAAAATCCGTATTCAAACGGATGATGTTCAGATTAGCAATCGTGAAGTTAATTTTGTCTGCAGACCAATTCGAGATAAGCCTTTACTGAAACCGAGGTATAATTAACAAAAGAATCTTTTATTATTTTTCTTTGTTCTCAAAAAGACTTTCATTAACCAACATTGAAATAAAAAGCTAATGAAAAAAATTAATTTACGATTATTCATTGAAAAAACATCGAGTAATAATGTCTTCTTTTTCATTAGTGCGATTCTTCTCTAATTATTGTTGCTTTAAGTTATTGAAAGCTCACCATACACGTTACACATAACACACATACACATACACGCTCGCACATGTGTATATACAAATACAGTATGTTTGATGTGCATATCATTAGCATAATGAATTTAAATATTGAGACTTTTCTTTTTTCTTTCTTTTTTCAATGTAAGAGTAGGTATTCTGTTGTCCATCTATACTAATATTATAAAGCTGAAGAGTTTGTATGTTTGTTTGTTTGTTTGTTTGTCTGGTTGAACGCGATAATCTCAGGAACTACTAATCTGATTTGAAACATTCTTTTTGCATTAGATAGCCCGTTAACTGGGGAAGGCTATAGACTATAAATCATCCCGGAAAAATCTACGGTTCCCGTGGGATAGAATTGTTTTTGTCTAGGGACGAACCCGAAGCGAAGCGAGGGTGAGTCGCTAGTTACATATAAATCACAATAGAGTAATCTAATTTTGGCCGTACTTGTTAATAACTTTGTACTCAAACTGTATTTTTGTAACGCTATATGATTACCAAATAAATAAATAGATTAGAAATTTGAATTTCGTTGATGGCATCACGGTTACGGTTTCATTTGGATTTGCAAGTAGGATCTCGTAAGGCCCTCATATTTAAATTGTTAATGATTTGAATAGATTTGCGCAATACCACTGTACTGTACTGCAATTTCTAGATTCATTAGATGATTTCAACATGGATAAGACATGGTATTGACCACTTAGATAATTTTCCATTCTTTTGAAGATGATATCGATGAATTTTTTTTTTTTTTTTATAAGATTCAGTGACAAACGAGCAGACAGACCACCTGATGGAAAGCAATACCTGTCGCCCATAACACCTGCGGTTCATGCACTTAGGTTTTAAGTATCAAAAATGCAGAACCACACGTTGCGTGCGTGCACAACGTGCGTTGTCACTGTGAGGACTAAGATGATATGCCTCTCGTACGTTATTCTGCCATGATAAATGTTACATATCAATAAAGAAAACAGTACTCATTTATTAAAGTAGATATTTTAAATGATCTGAAAATAAAATCAACACCTTAATTCAAAAACACGATATCATAACCTCAATTTTTAAAACAAAAAAGAAAAAAAGAAAATAACTTAAAATGAAACAAAACCTCAAAAAAGGGCATTTTTATCAAAAAGTCTGCACTGTTCTTATACTAATCTAAAAAGAATCATTAAATGCTGATATGAAAAAAAAAAGTATTTTAGTATAAAACAAACTTTAATATAACCCTATGCTCACTTTCTGAGATTTACGCGAATATTTGACATTTAAATAAAACTATCTTTTCGGATTTTTTTTTTCGCGAATTTATTTTGATTTTTAGTTCCCGACGTTTCGAATGCTTTACAGCAATCATGGTCACAGGAGAAACTAAGGTTTTAGATGTCTCAAAGGTATTATATAGTTCTTACAGATAGCCTACAAAATGAATTCAAAAAAATTAAAAACGGCACTAAAATACTTTACAATATTTGTTAATTTTAATTTTAAACATTTTTATAATGTTAATAGTTGTCTATTATTTATTTATTTTAATTCAAATAATTTACCGGTGGTAGGACTCTGTCAAGCCTGAGGAGTCCGACTGGATGGGTACCACCCCCTTATCTATTTCTGCCGCCAAGCAACAATGATTGCATTGTTGTGTTCCGGTTTGAAGGATAAGGTAGCCAGCGCAATTACAGGCAAGAGGCATAACATCTTAGTCCTCACAGTGATAACGTACCGGCGGTTCTGCAATTTTGTTACATAAAACTTAAGTGCATGAACCGTAGGTGTTATGGGCGACAGGTATCGCTTTCCATCAGGTGGACTGTCTGCTCGGTTATCACTGAATACCATAAAATTCAATTCAATTCTTTTGTTTAATGACTTCCAGGAGTGCCAGTTGGGCGCAATATTTTATTTTAGCTGTTATTATTTCACCACGGCTTTCTTAACAGCTTTCTGTAGATTACGTTCCACCTGTCTAGATTCCTGACACGTGGCTATAACAGCTCTGTCTAAGATTTTATGATAGCTGCAACCAACAGACCCTCTACACCGGTATGAATATATAATATTTGTGTGGTTGAGGATTCCGTACTGGTTCTTATTGATATTTTCTTTCTTTGGTAAATATTAAGTCAGACTATTCAGTACTACATAGTAGTAATTGAATTTCGAGCAGTCGAAATTGAATTATAATCATTATTGATTTTTTTGAAGTTAAAATTCTTTACGCACGTTTGACTTGGGGGATAAGCTGGTGAATGCTTTACGAAAAAAAATGACGTTTGTTGCCATGGTAACCGTTATTATTGTCAGACAAATGATATATAATACTAGCGACTCACGCTCGCTTCGCTCGCGTTCGTCCCTAGGTACGTTTTCGCGGTTAGCTATGTTTATACATAAATAGTAGCTTGTTACTCCTAAGATATTCATTTAAATTATATAGCAATTTACCCTGGTTTTGCTCGGGTGTGTACGCCGTACGCGGATTTTGTTCACAATTTCATGGGTTTTAATTTTTTTCGCGGAACCCTGATTCTTTGTCTAAAATAAAAGTAGCCTAAGTCCTTATAACATCAGCTATTTGCCAGTGAAAGTCCTGTCAAAATCGGTCCAGCCGTTTCGAAGATTAGCCGGAACAAACAGACAGACAAAAATTAAAAAAAAATGTTGTTTTGGTATATGTACCGTGTATACATCCATATGCATTTAGTAAAAAGCGGTTATTTTAATATTACAAACAGACAATTCAATTTTATTTATCTGTATAGATTATATTCTTTCCTTAAATGATATTCTATAAATATATGATTTTAATATGCCTAATATGCATAATTTTTAGTATTAAAAAAAATTTAGTATTAAAAAACCTATCCTAATTATTTAAAACATAAATTGAATTTCATAAAGAGTATCGATAACCTACAGAAGTTTTACTTCGTGCGCGTGTACATTCATACAAGCACTCTTTAATTTTTTATTGATTTCACTAAAGCTTGCTAAAGCTACTAAAAAAAAAAGTGTGTGTGTTGCAATACAAATATGGTAGAAGTAAAACTTCAGAAAAGTAACCTACGAGAGAATGAGATGAATATCAGGGGAGAGAACCTACCAGAGAATGAGTATCAGGAGAAGGATAATTATAAGGTTTATTTTTTTATATTTTTACCAAGTGTAAAAGTTATTTTATATTTTATTTAACATAAATAAATATAAATTACATATTATTTAGTATTTATTACATATTTGATATTAATTTTATCATTTTTTCTTCACTTCCTGTAAAAAAAAACAATATTGTGTAAAATAATTTATTTGAAAGGCAAATTTTGGTCTGTCCTTATTAATGCATATAAAAAACAAGTTTTAATAAGATATTGGGTGTAACAGCGCTAGCTTGCCAAGTTCGGGCTGCTGCAGAGAATTTTTTGACAGATTAACCCAAAAGTTCTAGATTTATAGCTGTACATGTAAGCCACTGGCCACAATTACAAAAATGACTCAAATTATTTTTGCTTTTCCTGAAGCATACCATATGGCACGAATCTTTTATTATAAAACTATCTTTTCGGATTTTTTCGCGGATTTATTTTGATTTTTGATTCTCGACGTTTCAAGCGCTTTACAACATTCAATCTCAATTCAATCAATCACAATCAAATCAATTCAATCTCAATCAAACGCGAAAAAATCCGAAAAGATAGTTTTATTTACAATGTCAAATATTCGCGTAAAACTAAGATTTTTTATGGCACAAATCTATTTATTTTTATGCATATAATTGGAATGACACGAAATCAGGCAAGAGCTTAGCCTAGTTCAGTATCTGCAATCAAATCGCTAAAAAACTTAAAAATATATCAGTGACACGTGCTAACCACGTGACATACATAGATACGTCGTTCTCATGTATTTAGTATTTTATTTTACCATAGCGAGTGTCAAATATTAAGGCTAAGCCCTCAAAGATATTATTAAAAGCGTTTTATACCTTTTGAACTATACTGATTCTGATCTTTCTGTTATCTGACACTTTACCTTATATATAATACATAAATACATAAATTATCGAAGTAAATAATTAACCTCATTCAAAGCTCAGTTGAGTCGTCAACACCGGAAAATGTACCGGAAGTGAAGCACTTTAGATTTTGCAAAACAATCTTCCCATCAATAATACAAACTTCATAATAACCTGAAAGCTTTTGTGGAATATAGAATACGGGAAGTAGTTTAAGATTTGAGATAGCAAGTACATAACTACTGACACGATAGAGTGTTATGTGGTTAAATTTACATAAACCTGATGATTTTCACGTACTTGAGATTTGTTTACACTGGATTAATTCTACTAATATTATAAACTACCAACTCACCCTCGCTTCGCTTCGGGTTCGTCTTAGACAAAAACAAATCTATCCCACGGGATCCGAACATTTTTCCGGGATAATATACAGCCTATAGTCTTCCTCGGTTAACGGTCTATCTAATGCAAAAAAAAATTCACATCGGATTAATAGTTCCTGACATTAGCGCGTTCAACCAAACAAACAAACAAACTCTTCAGCTTTATAATATTAGTATAGATGTGAAAGTATGTATGGATGTCTGGATGTCTAGATGTATGAATGTTTGTTACTCTTTCACACAAAAACTACTGAATGGATTTTAATTAAACTTTACAATAATATAGCTCATATGTCGGAATAACACACAGACTATTTTTATCTCGAAAAAATGTACGGGTTCCGTGCGATAGATTTGTTTTTGTTTCTCAGTAGTTTTTTATAAATTAATAATTATATATTTCATCTCAATATTTTTTTTCTAGTTTATTTACTCAGTTCGCCATCTTTAAATATAACCCTCGATAAACGAAAATACGTACAATGGAAAAACTTGTTCTACTGTTTTATAGAAATGAAAATTTATTGAATTGATAAAAAAATAATCCTTAAAATCCACACGATTGTGCAAGCTGACGAGGAAACAGAGGAAATGTATCTAGTCTTATACTCGTATGTATAATGTATATTGTATATTATATACTGCTTACTTATATACCTCTTATAGGTTTTCTCTCCATCCCTAATGTTTTTAAACCCAATTTTTAACAAAATATTCAATGGTCTACAATCTCGTAGTTTATTTTAATAGTTTTAGTATTATAATCAAATAGCGACTCACCCTCGCTTCGTTCGGGTACATCCCTAGCTTGCTTCTCAATACAAACTTTCATCCCTATTTTCACCCACTCAAGAGATGATTTCCGGAATGAAAGTATCCTATGTCCTTCCCAGGGTCTCAAACTATCTTCGTACCAAATTTCATCTAAATCGGTTCAGTAGATCCAGAGATTACCCTACAAACTCACAAACGCACAAACTTTACCTCTTTATAATATTAGTATGTTAGATATAAGTCATAATACTACTTACTTTCAACAATATAGTTTCAAATGTGAAACTAATTATGGCAATTATGGTTATTATCATTTACCAGTCCGCTATTCAGTACCATCCTTGTTGTTTGTTAGACAACACTCCGCAATAAATCGGACTACTGTAATTATGAAAGTTCAAATGAAATGAAATTCAAATTCAAAGTTTATTTTTCAAAGCTAAGTTATGTTACACTTTAATAATAATATAAATTATTTATAAACTAGCGACTTACCCTCGCTTCGCTCAGTTGTGTTTTAATTTTTTTGAGCGGAATCTTAATCCTTTTTTAAAAATAAAAGTAACCTAAATTACTTCTTATAACATCAACTATCTGCCAGTGAAAGTCCCGTCAAAATCGACACAGCCGTTTCGGAGATTGGAGATTAAACAAAGAGACATACAGAAAGATAAAAATTAAAAAAAAAATATTTTTCTTATATCTACCATGTTCAATGTTCTTTGTTCTGTGACTTATAGGCGTGCTATTTGGGCACAATTTACTTCCCCAATGTTGTGTAGAATGGAGAAGATACGGTAGGGATTGAGAAATGATCAGTTTAAAAAGAGATATTCACACTGAAGATTGAAAACTTTTTGACATATGAGAGATTCATAGTAAAATCTGGACCTATAACAAACAAGACGTTACACTACCATATTATATACTTTCACATACATTTAGTAAAAAGTTGTTATTTTGACATTACAAACAGATACCTCAATCATATTTATCTGTGTAGATTAATCTATACTAATATTATAAAGCTGAAGAGTTTGTTTGTTTCTTTGTTTGTTTGTTTGTTTGGTTGAACGCGCTAATCTCAGGAAATACTAATCCGATTTAAAAAATTCTTTTTGCATTAGATAGCCCGTTAACTGAGGAAGGCTATAGGCTATATATGATCCCGGAAAATGTACGGTTCCCGTGGGATAAATTTGTTTTTGTCTAGGGACGAACCCGAAGCGAAGCGAGAGTGAGTCGCTAGTATGAGATAATTGTAAGATCATTATTTGATTCTATAAGTGTGTGTCTTTAGTAAATGAGAACCTCCTCCTTTTTTTGGAAGTCGGTTAAAAAGGGCGAGAGACCGCTGTTTTCTTTTATGATTTAATAAAAGTAAATTCTTATTCAATTAATGTAAATAAAAACTTTGCGCCATTATATCGAATTTTACTTGGCAAAACTACTTCTAATATATTCTCGTAATACAAAACAGTAATTAATTCTCCAGTTTAGGTTAACTCAAATACTACATTCAAATATTTCAAAATGGCTGTTTCATTTGTTTTATACAAATGAAACAAACATTTTGACTTCATGAACAACTATGTATGGCACTTCACTTTGGGTAAACGACGCGACGCTAGTAATTCTTGAAACTTGCTAAGGAACTGAGGTCAAAGGATCTAAAGGTCAAAGGATCCTATTAAAAATCTTGCTCATTCTAATGTAGCATCACATTAACGACGTTTGTAAGTACTTTAAAATACAATGTTTTCATACAAAACATTTCCAGTTAACATTATCATAGCTGTTACCAAAAAAAAATTTTTTTGAAAAACGTCGAGAACCAAAAATCAAAATAAATCCGCGAAACAACCCGAAAAGATACTTTTATTTAAAATGTCAAATATTCGCCTAAATCTAAGAAAGTATTAAAAAAGGAATCATTGAAATCGGTTCATGAACGACGAAGTAATCCGCGAACACACAGAAAATTACATACACGTAAACAAAAATTTTCATAATTTTTTTTTTTCATAAAATGAAAACTACTGGGCCAAACTATGTTAAATTTTTATGGGACCAAATGGAAACTATTTTGCATCAAACAAAAGAAGAATCATGTGAATCGGATCATAAATCTCAGAATAATCGGTGTACATACATAAAAAAATACCAATCGAATTGACAACCTCCTTCTTTTAGAAGTCGGTTAAAAATAGATATATATATATATATATATATATATATATATATATATATATATATATATATATATATATATATATGTATGTAAGTATATTTTATTTCCATTAGGTAATAAAACGTATTTGATGTAGTTGACTTACCCTCACTTCGAGGTTTAGGTGCTTATTGCGAATGATACTAAAACATCAACTTTTCTTTATATATAACATATATAAGAGATTTTCAAAGTTTAATATTTGAGTATCATATTATTTATTTCATTATAACTGCACTTTAGCCCGCTTCATTACACTATTTCTCGCTACCATAGGTTGGAAAAGTCCACATTAGCAAACTTATTATTATATTTTATTTATTGTACGTCATTTATGTACAATAAAGAATAGTATATAATAAGCTTTTAGTGTACATTTACTTTTTTGTATTAGTTTAACGCTTTTTGGTTATAAAAAGGCAATATGTTTTGACAGCACTAGAAAAAATTCTACAAGATAAATACCGATATCTCCTTACAATTTCTATAACAGCCTCTGATGTTGATAGCGTTGCTAATTTCAGTGTAAACACGGTAAATAAGTTTTCTTTTTTGGACAGCTAGAGTCTTTTTACTTCAAACGTCTTTGCTTATTCGCGTTTAGTTGAAAAACAAGTACAAAGCTTTGGCCTTGCAGTCTGTTTACATTTTGTTAATTAATTAGCGCCTCAGTATACGTGCAAAAATCACTTAAATTAAATTTATCCCTATAATATAAAAAGATACAAATTAAGCTCTTTTTAACTTTGAGGAATGAATTTAACGGCTAGAAAAGCTAGTACTATCCACTAAAACCAAACGTAACCCCGTCTTAATGTTGCGTTGCAAAATCATTTAAAACTGCGATGCCCACGCCACAGGATCATGGCTGGCCTACCTAGGTAGACTTATGGTCTTAGATTTATGGTCCACTTTGCTATCAGAAAGTACCAGGAGTACCTCATACTTCGCCTTAAAAAGACCGCCAAAGTAGACAAAAAACTACAAAAAATCGATTTTCTTGACCTTTGACCTCATGTAACTTTTAACATAGGTGAATATAAGACTTTGGAACCAACACTTAGCAGTTAGCACATAGCCTTCTATTCTGGTATAAACTCTTATTTGACAGAGCTAAAAGTATATCACATTCTATTACTAATGAAGTAAGAATAAGTAAATAAAAATAGAAGTAACTAGCGACTCACCCTCGCTTCGTCCCTAGGTTACTTCCCCATGCAAACTTTGATTGATATTTTCACCCTCTTAAGGGATGATTTCCGGGATAAAAACTGTCCTATGTCCTTCCCAGGGTCTCAAACTATCTTTTTATTTAATTTCATCTAAATTGCTTCAGTAGTTTCGGAGCTTATTCGGTACAAATAAACAAACGAACAAACAAACAATCTTTCCTCTTTATAATATTCGTACATATAGATATGCACTAAATAAAAAATACACCATTGGTCATCACCATTTATACCATATTATTTTTAATTTGTCATTCCATCGCGTAGAGCGAACACAAAGTATGCTAATATTTATCCGTTTATCAAGAAAAGCACTTTCAAAGCGATTGTAATTTGAAATGTGTCGGAAGCTCCTATTCTAGTTGGCCAGAGCTTTTAAAGCAAATATTATTTTACTATTTGCTTTGTGATATCATAATAAATAACTTTTATGTTATTTTTAGAGCACTGTTGTAACGTATGAGTTCTTTAAACAGAGTCATATTTTTATTATTGTAGCAAAACTTACCAATATTTGGGAGCTTTTTGAACGTTGCCTTCAAATTGTGTTTAAAAGAAGTTGAATGATTTAGTTATAAGGAAAAACTTTTAGTAACTACGTTAAACACTTTGTATAACTTTCCCCAACATATTACCGTACTGTTAGTAAAGATTTTATCAGCAAAATAGATATTAATGCCTGGTGCCACGATGAGTATATGTATTGGTAAAAAAATGAAAAAAGTATATTTTCTACTGCAAGACATCTCAGAAAAAGCCAGCATCAAGTTTCAAAAAAAATTTTAACTAGATTTAGTTACAATTTATTAGAAAACATTTATTCTCAACTATTACTTATTTCCTTTTTCCAGTTAAAAATCACGGATAGCATCCACCCATTTCAACTTCTGTTTTTTTTTCTGTTTTTCTAGTCTTTCCATTTTTAATTGAATTTCTTTTTTATTTCTTTTTTTTTCCGGCCTGCCCATTCTGGTGATTTTTAACCGGTTGATTTATAAAAGTACCTGTAATTTGTGCATTCTCGTCGTCAGTGTGACCAGCATAATCAATTATTGACAGTTTTATTATACATTAAAATAGCGAAACCTTACCTTACATTGTAATGTATGGGAATCAAACAAATCAAATGACGTCAAACTCAAAAATTTTACTAAAAACTCCGGAAAAAATTTCCTAGCTCCATCATCATATAAATTCATTAGTACTTAAATGATTAAAGTAATAATTTAAAATTAGTTTTGATATATAATTTATTTTATAGTGTTTTAATAATAGATCTCTCAATATATTTCTGAATATCCATACTTAATATTAAAAATGCAAATGTCACTCTGTTTGTTTATATGTTTGTTTGTTTTTTTCTGTCTGTCTGTCCGTCCGTCCGTTCGTTTGTTTCTTTGTTTGTTACCTTTTCACAACTAAACTTACCTACTTTTCTATACCTATACATGTATATACTGTAAAAACGTACCTAAGGACGAACCCGAGCAAAGCGAGCGTGTGTCGCTAGTTTCTTAAATAAATGCTATTAAAACCAAGTAAATGAAAATCACGGTAACATAAAATCAAGGTGCTTTGAAAGAAGCACTTTAAGCGAGACTTACAAACTTTAAATTAGCTGCTTCGATTTTTCTCAAAGAAGAAGGAACGCCCTCGACGTATGTATTTATGTTATTATATATTCTTTTAACAAAACTCAAAATTTTTAATTTTTAAACTTTATACAAAATTTTGCTCGCGGCTCTCACTCATATATTACCACTATAACTTAGCTAAATTACTCTATTATCGTGAAAATCCCATCAAAATCTACTCATCCACTAAATAATGACGTAAGTATACCTATATGTTTCTACATAGATATCAAGGAAATTATTCATCTTTCAAAAAGAATTGGGTAGTGCCTTGCCGGTATTGTTATTAATACTAAAAATAAGTATGTTATTAATTGAATAATAAGGGACTATTTACTAGCTGACTACAGCTTTATTTACGTGGGCTTCTATTAAGTCTACAATAATTAAAGCTCCCGCCTTGTATAAAAGCTTGCAAGAAGAAAAGCACAAATAACATCCGCGCCGTTGTTTTCTAGTTATGCATCATTAAATAGACAAACTTAATCATTCATCTCACTGTTGGGCACATGCCTTACATCAAGGCGGGCGAGGAGGACCAGGCCGTAGTCTATTACGCTGGCCAAGGACAGGTTGGCTGACCTCACATTTGTTCGAGACGTTAAAGAGAGTGGAATATAGAACAACAGAGTTACAAAAACTTTTTTAATATTAATTTTACCTATACCATATTCCAAAATAAGCATCTATGAAACCTTTTTTTATTCAATATATATACAAAAAATATAAAACATCGACTTCGATACGAAGTGTTAGCCCTTGGGACTAATATTTTCTAATGGAAATTCAAAGCTATACAATTTTACTTGTAATTAAACATTCTGAAAATCCTTTCTTCCTATCAAGATAATTCTTTTTATTATATTTCATAAGCAAATACACAATAGTTAATTTGTTTTTAAAACTTAATAATTTTTTACTTATTAATTTTTAAAATTTTAAAACAATATCACTAAATGTGCTTAGTGAAATTATAATATACCTAAAATTGCCCCGTGAGTTATAAGAAAAGGAAACAATTGACAAAACTCCGGGTAGTTATAATTTCACTAATAAAATTATAATTTCACGATTTTTACAATTCGCCTGCGACATACATATATATATAAAACTATATCTAAAGTTTTGAATAAAAATATATGACCTGTTCTAATCACGGGAGAGATCTGTCGGAGACCTCTCGAGAGAGACCGGAGACGACTGTCTCTCTCATGACCATGATTGCTGTAAAGCATTCGAAACGTCGAAAACCAAAAATCTAAATAAATCCGCAAAAAAACTCGAAAAACTAGTTTTATTTAAAATGTCAAATATTCGCGTAAATCTAAGAAGGTATAATTTAAGGTAATTTTAAAGTCAATGTTATATCTTTCTGAATACAAATATTATAGTTTGTTTGTTTTGTTTTTATCATCTAAATCATGTATTTCAAATAAGACTTTAGAAGGAGAAGCAGAACAATAAATAAACAAGTAGGTCAATGATACGGTTACCAAACAATATTTTTGAGATACTATGTGCTTAAAACACAAATTTTATTAGTTTGTTGTCCTTTTATTTTGCAAATTATATTCAATTATATTACTTAAATTGTCATATTTTCTCTTCGTTTTATAACTGAAAACAGAGACATGTTTTATTTAAATATCTTTTGTGTTATTTTGTTGCCTGTTTCGACTGGTGCAATACCCGGGCCATACTACTGTATGAATATCTACTAAATGAATATCGTGCTTAGAAACTGATTTACATTATACTACTTACCTATCCTCGATCCGCTCAGTTTCGCCCCTCGTTACGTTCTAACGTTTAGTATAGATTTCTCAGAGATGAGATATTTTCCGTAAAAAGTGTCCTGGATAACCAGCTATCATCATATTGAATTTCATCAAAATCTACCGTGGATTTTTCGTGATGCAGTCAGAGAGTCAGGCAGACAGACAGATTGACAAAAAATCTAAGAATTATAGATTCGGCCTCTGTATTGATAATAATGTATATTTCAATAAGATTTAATGTCTATTTCAATAAGATTTTCCAAAAATTTTATTGTATGTAAAAGCCACAAAGATATTTTAAGTGTAAAAGTCTGTAAGTGAGCGTGTTAGTTATTTATATATTTTTACAAAGTAATGGCGCAGTATATTTTTAATAGAGTTAGTGTCCACATTAAAAAAATATGTTATTTTAACTAATACCATTTGTATGGAGCCACGAACTGAACTAATATATGTATGACATTGATATCCATTCTAATATTATAAATGTGAAAGTGTGTTTTTTGTCCTTTTCATGTCGAAATAGAGTGACTGTCGTGATTTTTTGTGTGGAGATAGTTGGAGGGCTGGAGAGTGAAATAGGCTACTTTTTACCGCAGGCGAGTTAATAATTAATCTCATTCCCACGGGAAATACCTTATAATACAACCCAAAAAAATATTTATGATTAGAATTACTTGAAATTTAGTATTAATGCTCTTCAATACAATTAAATAAATACGTATTTTAGCATTTTTCGAAATTCATCCCATAAAGTGGTAAAATATAGGATGAAAGTTTATATGAAACCTACCTCTTTGGAGATTTTTTTGTAGTTTTGGTGCGAGCGAAGCCGCGGGTTCTGCTAGTATATTATATTACGTAAAATACTATATTAAATGACATTAATTGATCTTAATTAACTTAAGCTTGTTTCTATTAAGGCTTAAAACTAATTAGTCATATCTACATACGTAGAAGCCTTATCACTTCTCAGAAATGATTATATCTTGAATAAAGGACCCGAGTGAATTATATAACTGATTGTAAGGAATTCGCTAGAAATTGATTTGCAATTTATATAAGGGCAAAACTCTTGCCACTTTAATACTTTCTTAGATATACGCGAATATTTCATATCTATACATATAATAAAATTATAAATAAGCCGAACCTGTACATAATTTTATTTTTTTGGAAAATCTTATTGAAATAGACATTATTATCGATACACAGGCCGAATCTATAGTTTTTAAAAATTTTGTCTGTCTATCTGTCTGTCTGTCTGTTACCGCATCACGGAAAAACCACTGGAGGGATATTGATGAAATTTGGTATGATGACAGCTGGATATCCGGGTCAACATATAGAATACTTTTTACTGCGGGAAAATATCTCATCTCTCAGAAATCAATACTAAACGTTAAAACATAAGTAGGGACGAACCCGAGCGAAGCGAAGGTGAGTCGCTAGTATTAAACAAAACAATTTTTCAGAAAAAGAATTGATATTTTCGCGGATTTATTTTGATTTTTGGTTTCTGACGCTTCGAATGCTCTTACTACTTTGCTAGTATTGTAATAAAAGAGTTATTTAAAAAAATAACTTATAATTTTGAAATATAATTTTTAATTTTATAATTTAATTTATTAACAAACTAAATTAACCAACAAGATCAAAGTCAAACGCAATAGCGAAATAAATACCTGCCTGTTATATTCGACGGCTGTATTTGCACCGACTTCAAAAAAATTGTTGAATTAATTTTTAATTTACATAAATTCTATTTTTTTATTTTAAGTAAAAAGTTAATTGAGTAGTTTTCTTTTAATTAAATAAGTTAACAAAATACCTTAAAGTTTTGAGATGTTACCAGGCGAGATGCTCCTGGTACTACTTTGATAGCAGAGTGGATCGCTGGACCAGCCCCATGGTTATTGTGGTCTGCTTTGGCAAACCTGCCGTTAGGGCGTCATGGTTGGGTGCGTAAATGATCCTGCGACGCCCTATTAAGAGGGGGGAAGTTTTTTTGGGTTTTAATGGGTAGTACTGGCTTTTCTAACCAGTGAAATCCCACTTAACCACCTGTATGTACATATATAGGTGGTATGCGTAAATGCATTTCCAAGCATTAAAGCGGTTACATTTACACGTTACACGATTTTGATGAAATCTTTACTGTTCCTTAAGTTTTTTTTAAATTATTATAAAGAAAATCCTTAATAGTAAATATAAGCAAATAAAAAAATAATGGTCATAATCTGATTACTAGTTTAGTTACTAAATGCAAGAAAAAAACAAGGATAACCTACCATCAAATTTGAAATAGCCATACTTCCGATCCATTTTATCTCAGGTTTTTAAATCAAATTGCTTGTTTTCATTCCATTAAAAACAAGTGTTGTTGGATAGCTATTGAGTTTACGCTACAATAATATTAACTTTTACTGAGTCTACTTTAAATATAAATATGTTGGGACATTAAAACACATCACCATGTAATTCCATGGTAAGTTACGAGGTTTGTGTTATGGATACCAGATAGTTGATACACTACACATATATAACTTTAATTACATACATATTATGAATTAAACACTCATGACTAAAGTACAAACATTCGTGCTCATCACACAAATAAATGCCCCCGGCGGGACTCAAACCCACGACCGCTAGCACAGCAATTGGGTTACTACAAACTGAGCCAAACTTGTCGTTCGAATAATAAAATTCATTAGAAATATGCCCACTTTTACTCACATAATACAATCGTTTCTAGTGCATTGCTTTATTTTATTCATATTGCAATTTGAATAATTAAAGCTTTTTCTATCAATCCTATTGAATTGGAATCGCAGTTAATGAAGCGAAGTGCGCGTATTGAAGTGTGCTGTATGATTTTTATCTATATAAATAGAAATGAAATGTTGTTGGTAAGCATTCTTGAAATCGGCTAGACCGATTGGACTTATTTTTTTAAATGTTCATAATATAGTTTACATAACATTTCTAGAGTGAAAAATATACTTTATTTACAATAAAGTAAATTATAAATATACTTAACAAGGTTGATTCCCCATACAAACTTTGATCTCCATTTTCATTTCCTTAGGGGATGATTTCCGGGATAAAAACTATCCTATGTCATTGTCAGGATCTCAAACTATCCTCTTACCAAATTTCATCTAAATCAGTTAAGTAGTTTCGGAGCTTATTCGATACAAACAAACAAACAAACAAACTTTATAATATTAGTGGCAATGCCGATTCTTTGGGCGAAAAACGAGCTAGCACTCCAATCACCAGTAGAGGCGATAAGACGAGGTCATGTCTTTTAAGAAGCGTCTAACACTTTGATTCCATGGACCAAGGGTTTCTACAGAAAATGCAATAAAGGCATGGTAGGTAGTGAAAAATTATGAATATATCCTGGAAGAATGCGATATTCTGGAAAAATTGTAAGTATTTTTGAAAAAAATTATAAGATCAGGATATAACATAAATATGCAGCTTTAAAGTAATTAGTTAGATTTACGTTATCAACCCGAATAATTTCCATTTGTGGAAGCTACGTGATGTCTGCTAGTAGCCCATTGGGAGCACGCTCGCTCTGAAAACAGCGTGAAATGAATTGAAACACTATTTCTCTCGTATCTGAGATTGGTTACAGCTTATACTTGCAATATTAATCAGTAAAGGCTTAACATCTTGAGGATACTTTATAATCTACGCCCAGTAAAACGTTTAAAATACTAAATTATAATTATAATTAATTATTTGCTATAGTTCAAATCTAGTAAAATGGCAGTCTGGATTCAGATCTTTCAATTTATAATTTTTTGTAGATAGTCTGTACGATTTTCATTATTATTGTCATTGTACGATTCATACAAAAATATTTACAAGTTGTCTCATTCATAAATAAGAGAATTAAAAAACAAATTGAAAGCAATATAACAGAACGGCGCTATAAAATGTAAATGAAGTAAATGCGTTAAAATAACGTCCTTAAGTGCAACTTGCATTAAGTTTAAATAGCAATATAAAATTATTTTACTAGTATTTTATTTTGATTATTGAATCTACGAGCGACTTACCCCACGCGGATTTTGTTTACAATTTCATAGGTTTTATTTTTTTGTTGTGCGGAATCCTAATTCTTTTTCTAAAATAAAACCACTCTGCCAGTGAAAATCCCGTCAAAATCGGTCGAGCCGTTTCGAAGATTAGTCGTAACAAAGAGACAGACAAAAATTTAAAAAATTGATTTTTTTTATAAGTCGGTACATACTTTGATACTGTTATTTTGACATTACAAACAGACACTTCAGTTATTTGTATGTATAGATAAATCCATTTTTAATATTTTAAAGTGTCGAAGAGCTTATGTTTATTTACCTCACTGATTGACACCTCCTACCATCTAAACATATAACAAATGATGAGTGTTTTTTTTTATGAGATTCAGTGACAAACGAGCAGACAGACCACCTGATGGAAAGCAGTACCTGTCGCCCATAACACCTACGGTTCATGCACTTAGGTGAGTGATCCTCGTAAGATCCTCATACTTATAAAATTTTTTGTACACTTTCTATATATTATCAAAACAAAAATACAAACATTCTAACATAAAAAATATTTGCAACGATAAAACATATTAAGAAATATTTTAAACCAAATACTCTGGAGTTTCAGTCTTTCATCTACTACGTGGCCCAATCAGATCAGGTCGCTGAAATTATTGTATAGTCATCCTGCTTTAAAATATTTTCAGTTTAACATGCGACAGTTAGAATTTGGATAAAACGAACTTCCAAGATGTGTCTCCATAGTTTTAAGCGAAGTAACGGAAAGTGTTAAAGAAAGTGTGAACGAAGTGTGTATGTTTGGTTATCCCTCCCATTGAAATGGCTGGGCAGACGAAATCAGGACACAAATAGACTATTTCCTGAAGAATACATAGATTATTGTTAGGTTCCAAGAGATGCATCCAAGCGAGAATATATTATAAAGAGTTTAAAGTTTGCAATTTTTTATGTAGGTAAGTAGTATTATATTCTGAAACTACTAATCTGATTCTGAAAATTATTTCACTAATACTAAGCTATATTATCGCCGAGTTTGATATTGAGATAAAAAATCATGAGAACTGTCGACAGAAGTGAAAATTTAAAACAAACAGTTGTTATTTCTGGATATTCAAATTAATTGTTTGATCTTAAATTAAAATTTATAAATTAAAACTGTTTACATTTATTTGGTTTTAACATCTATCGGCACTCTGAGTGTTAGTCTTAACACGTCACGTGACCATGTCAATGACGACTTACATGAATTTACTCCCCATCCAAATATGCCTATAGAAGTTTTCACTTCAAAAAATTTACTGTCAGAAATCACAATAACTTTAAATGAAAATGGTATGACATCTAAGGACGCACCCGAGCAAAGCGAAGGTAAGTCGCTCGTCTATAGAGATAAATAAAATTGGAGTGTCTGTTTGTAATATTAAAATAATCGCTTTTTACTAAATACATATGGATGTATACACGGTACATATACCAAAACAACATTTTTTTAAATTTTTGTCTGTCTGTCTTTTGTGTTTGTTCCGGCTAATCTCTGAAATGGCTGGACCGATTTTGACGGGACTTTTACTGACAGATAGCTGATGTTATAAGGAGTAACTTAGGCTACTTTTATTATAGAAAAAAATAAAAACCCATGAAATAGTGAACAAAATCCGCGTACGGTGTACGCACCCGATCAAAGCGAGGGTAAATCGTTGTATAATTTAAATAAATATCTTAGAAGTAGCAAACTACTATTTATATATAAACATAACTAACTGTGAAAACGTACCTAGGGACGAACGCGAGCGAACCAAGCGTGAGTCGCTAGTATACAATAAAACGGGACGTGTTCATTGTACGTGTGCAAACACAATCGATTAGTCCTATCCTTGTTAAACCTATCTGAAAAGGAGCAGGCTAACGATCTACCCTGACTCAACATGTATGTGCCCTCATTCCTTTAAACCTAATTGATTTTCAACATTCAAGTATTTTACCGATTTCAAAAAAGGAGTACTCTATTCGGGTGTATCTTCTTCGGGTGTCTGTATATCGCCTCATTTTTTTAATTATTAACTGTCATGATTCTTTTTTTTTTTAATAGATCCCAGGTCCTCATAGACACTTCAAAAAACTCCTAAATTGTATTGTATGTATAAATAGGTAAAGACAAAACAGTGCAGTATCTTTTTTCCTCAGTTTGTCAACCGACTGTTTTTTTTTAAATACAATTGATGAGCATTAATGTTATCAATAAATACTGTAAAGCATTCGAAACGTCGGGAACCAAAAATCAAAATAATCCGAAAAGATAGTTTTATTTAAAAAATATACTTTTATTTTCAAGCAATTGACCAAAATTAACTTTGTTTACCATTTTGATTTAAAACTTATATTAACTTCACTCCTCATAAAATTTCCATACTGGGGGCCTTATATGAAAATCGATTCTTTAAGTAAACTCCAAAAAAAAAATTATAGGTATATGGTAACTGTATTTTTTTTATTAATAACACTAAAGCCCATCAATAAAATTCGTCCAGTCATTTCATAGATTAGCCGGAACAAACAAACAGACAAAAATTTAAAAATTGTGTTTTTCTTATAAGTACCGTATATAATTCCATATGCATTTAGTATAAAGCTGTTATTTTGGCATTACAAACAGACACTTCAATTTTATTTATCTGTATATAGTGTAGATAATTTACCCTCGGAGTGATTCTGAAGTTATTGTACGTTTTTACAAAAAAAAATGAATCATTGACACAATATTATTATCTACCAAGGAAACGGAATGGCAAGCGAAAATTAGTAAATTTATATTATTTTATATATCGGTTTGTGCCTTCTGGTGTACATATATATATATATATATATATATATATATATCGACACCGGAAATTTCAATTGTCGTAAAGGACATTTTGCCGAAAATGAGTTATATATATATTTGGAATCAGCGTCACGAGCTCTATCGATTTGTATATTTAAAATAATCCTATCTTTAAAAAAAAGCCCCTTACGACCTGGATTTTCAACAGCTCTAGCTCGATTTTTTTTACTGTTTGGGATGTATCGTAAAAATAATTTTTAATAGGGAGCGTAAAGTCATGTTTTTATTATTTATGAGGTCGTAATCATATTATTTAAAAATCGAATCCCTTACGACCTAATCTATGCTTTGCTTTATCTTACGTAATTAAGGCGTAAAGGTCATTTTCCGATTTTCGAAGTCGGTGCCAGCCAATACAAATCAAAGCACACCGACTTCGAAAGTATCTGATTAAGTATCTATTCTAAATGAAAACCCCCGTTTACTTATTTTTTTACTTTTCAGTGCCTTGGAAGTCGGTTTTTTTTTAGGTTTTTATTTTTCCATTTTTAGTGTAGACGTATCATCAATACAAATTAATCAAGCCCAAACACCAGGTAATTGCTGTAAATCGTTGAGGAGTTCCCTCGACTATCTTTCGGGTCCATCATCAGATCGATCGATCGACCAGACCTTCATTAAATAGTAGTGCTTTAAAATACCTAATGAAAATGTTATCAAACGCACTAGTCGCCGCTACAATTTCCGAAAGTTCCCCTCGATTTCTCTGGGATCCCATCATCGGATCCTGGTTTCCTTATCATGGGACCACTCTTGGGATATGTCCTTTCCAACAAAAAAATAATTATCAAAATCGGTTCATAAACGACGAAAAAATCCGCGAACAAATATAAAAATATATATATATATATACGGTCGAATTGAGAACCTCCTCCTTTTTTTGGTAGTCGGTTAAAAAGTGCTTAATACTCCTCACGGAGAGAGTATGTTGTTATGTAATAATGCGCATTGTCTTGTTCAAGAAAAAAAAATGCTAAAAGAATGGAAGTAAAATATTCAATGAACGAAAACGAAGAAGCTCAAATTGTAACATTATATCATGATGAATATAAAGGAAGAGTTTCAAAAGAAAAAGGCAAAGGAAAAAAAAAACAAAAGACAAAACCAAGAGCTAAGAGGTGCTGACAAAGTAGAAGATACTTCTAGTATCGGTTTACCAACACTTTATAACAAACCTAACCCTATACCAGTCGCCAAGTATTTAAACGATTTGAAGCGTTTATGTAGGTACCAACGGAACTATACTAAAGCGTTTTCATAAGGATTATTTAGATCTACCGCCTTTAGGAACTGTTAAAGATATTCTTCCTGAAACTGACGAGGAAGAAGATAACGATACAATTGATCTTTGAGATTTTAATTTTAAAATGTTTATCCACATTTAGGGTAATTTCAGTCACAATTAGGGAAAAATTCTTTTTGTTCCAAAATATTGCAATGTTCCCAGCGGGACACGAATCCATAACCCCACTGAATTTTGGAACAAAAAGATTTTATTCCATACTATATTTAGTGGTTATTTTAATTTTATTATTATAAAAGTAAGGGCTGAATACATACATACATTATGAAAGTTCATTATGTTTTAAAAAAAATATTTAGCGTTTAAGTTTCATTACTAATAATGTTAAAAGACTAAAGTTACTTGCCATTTGATTAATGCTTTAAAATGTCAAATTTTGAGTTTTGGTGGGCAATATTTGTTATTATTTTGGTTATTTTAATTTTATTATTAAGTTTAAGACTGTGTTGATAAATATTGCCTAAGTTTTATGAATAATTATAAACAAAAGTTAGTAGATTTAGTAGTTTATTAGGTAATTATTTTAAAAATTGAGTTGTTTTTCAGCATCGCAACGTTTACTTTCCATTTAAATTTTGTTTAAATTTTGAATTCCTATTAGAATAACATTTTTCTCACTTTTTTTACTAAATGTTTTGATTAATAAATAAAAAAAAATAAAAAACCTTTTATTTCACTTAGTTTTACTACCTATTGTGGATATTTCTTAACTAGATCTTTAGTTTTTTTTGTTCCTTTTACCCCCTAAGTCTCTGTTTTAATTGAATTGTACTACCCATTGATGATTAAGATTAGTCCTTTGCTACACTTCTGACTTTATCATAACCAATTTTTTGTGGCTGTAAAGTACTTGAGTTCAATTTTTGTGGGTCGTAAAGGACTCTCATTTTCGTCAATAATTAAGTTTGGTTTATTTTGTTAATTTATAGGGACAGAACACGAAAAAATAGTTGGGGTCCCTTTGGACACCATGAATATAGTACTGTGTTTGAAAAAGATATTAGACAAATACAATTTTGTTTTTTGTTTTTTGGCTCTACTGAAAACTCACGTTTTGTCCTTTACGACAATTGAAATTTCCGGTATCGATATATATATATATATATATATATATATATATATATATATATATATATATATATATATATATATATCTTATATATTTAAACGAGCAATTCTTGTTTATTTATTTATTTATTTATACCAGCGATCTCGGGAACGGCTCTAACGATTTTGCTGAAATTTTGTATATGGGGGCTTTCGGGGGCGAAAAATTGATCTAGATTAGTCACATGTCTGGGAAAACGCGTGTTTTCGAGTTTTCATGCGTTTTTCTTATGCATTATTCTACGCAAAATTAAATAGCGACATCTATACAATTGTCTCAGTATCACTTAGTCACTTAATGTCAAATTATTTTTAAGCCAAATTAAAAAGAAAATTGTTCTTATCGAGACATCTATACAACTTTCTCGGTAACACTTAGTCACTTAATGTAAAATATACAATCTTTCAAGAACTCCGAGCGAAGCTCGGTCGCCCAGGTACTATATATATATATATGTACGTTACATAATTAAACCCATATAATTACTCAGTCGCACTTACTACATTTAAACAATGCCAACATTTCTCATGTCTCGTTTTCGTACAAAGTCAACAGAATGCTCTCAGATATATTCTTGATTAATTATTGTACTGCGCTCGTCACTCCTCAAATATTTATGACACCGAGCCGGCGGTAGATTCCTCACGGACTGACTACACTGACATTTAATTTAAATGTAAAATATAAAATTGACGTTTCTAAAAGTCCTTGTAAAAGTCTATTTAAATAAAGTATTTGATTGATTTAAAGTATTTTGATTTGATTTGATTTAGTAATTTTAAATATTAAGTTTTTCTTAGATAATTTCTCTAAACGAGAAGTCGATATTGTGTAACATTTATATTGACTAAAAGCAACTCACCCTGGCTCCGTTTGGGTTCGTTCCTACTTACGTTTTAAAGTTTAATTTATGCACATTCATCCCACTTTCTCAGAGATGAGTTATTTTCCCGCATTAAAAAGTATCCTATATTATATTGAACCGCATAACCAGCTATCACCATACTAAATTTCATCAAAATCCCTCCAGTGGTTTTTCTGTGATGCGGTAACAGACTGACAGACAGACAGACAGACAGATAGACAGACAAACAGACAAGGATTCTAAAAGAAATTTGAATTCTTCCAGTGGGTTTTCCGTGATGCAGTTACAAACAGACAAACAAAGAGATAAAAATTCTAAAAACTATAGATTCGGCCAAAACTTATTTGTACACCTATATTACACCATCCACCCTTATAGTCTTTCATATTTCCAAACATAAAGGTTGTCTGAAAACAATCACTAATTAGCGATAAGCCTTTTGTACTCATTTTTAACTTGAGTTTTTCCATTCTTTTTATGTTTTTGTTATGTTTTCCTGTATCTATGTAATTGTTGTAGTGTACAATAAAGTATATAAACGTATAGTCCAAGAGCCGGATACACCATGACCTTCACTGATGAAACATATTTTTATAAAGTTTCAATTATAGATTAATACCTACGCCTAAAATAGCTTGCCTATCGAAATCCTGACCAGGCTATTTTTAAATTAATTAATTATAATGGGGTGAAAGTCCCCCTTCCCCTCGTATTGAAGGGAGGCCCGTGCCCAGCAGTAGGACGTTAAAAAGGGCTGAATACATACAATGGGGTGAAAGTGGGTAGAAAGGCATCTTTTACATGTACATATGTACTATCAAAATTCAAGTGCATTAATTAGTAAACTAAATATTGTTTAAAAAATTTTCACTGTGGAAATATATTTAACTGTTTATAAAAATAGGAAGTACTGCTACTGATACATTCGAATTATAAACGACCTCTTTTGAAGTTGGATAATGCTTGATGCCCTAACAAATACTCTGCTATGTTACTAATATTATAAATGTCAAAGTTTACATGGATGTTTGTATATTTGTTATTTAATCACGTCAGAACGGCTAAACGGATCTGGACGAAAGGCAAGTATGTAGCACATAGGCTACTTTGTATCCCGGATAAAAGTACGGTTCCCGTGTGATAGATTTGTTTTTGTTTTCGTAAAGGCAAACCCGAACGAAGCAAGGGTGAGCAGCTAGTAGATCATAAATTTATTATTTATGGACATTTCTCAAGGGACGTATAGATAGTAAAATGATAAAAGCTGACTTATACTGACGCATATTTTACGCTTTTCCTTACACCATCACTCAGGGACATTTCAAACTAAGCCTTTTAGTATTTTTAAGGAACACCTCTTAGTGCCTAAATCCCAAATCTTTTATCGAGAAGATTACTTAAGTAAATCAATGTTAGTCCTTTTTCAGTTATTTGCATATCGAATACCTTTTCTATAAGAAAAGATAAAAATATATTATGTATATATGTTTGTATTAATTTCTTTTTAACATCTTACTGCTGAGCACGAGCCTGCCTTTAATACGATTGACGAAAATGTATGTATATATTTATGTAATATATATTCCGAGTGAAAACCAAGTATCTTCTATACATATAATAAAACTGTAGAGGTCGAATGTCTGTACATAGAAAAAATGCTAAAAACTGAGTCAGGGATATAAGAAGAGAAATACAACAAATTCAGATTTTTTTCAATTTTTTTTGTTTCTTTTTCTGTTTGTCTGTTTGTAAGGGCTAATCTCCAAAATTGTTAAGCCGATTGAAATAAAATTTTGCCCTATATTCCCCGTCAACATCTTAGATACTTTTTATCCCTAAAAATTAAAGAGTTCCCGTGGGATAGTTAAGAAATTTAATTAAACTTTACAATAATGCAGTTCATATATCAGAATAATAAATAGGCTACTTTTTATAACGGAAAAATGTACGATTCCCGTGGGATAGATTTGTTTTTGTTTGTATAGAGGCGAACCCCAGCAAACCAAGGGTGAGCCGCTAGTCTTACTTAAGAAGCTTAAGACTACACTCATTTTGGAACTAATTGCAAAGTTTTTATCACTTTCAGACAGAAATGTATAATTTGAGGCAATTTATTTCGTTTTATTATTTCATTAGAACTTATTTTAGCAAATCTTTCTTTAGTGAGTCATATTAAGATTTTTAGCAGTAATAGACTATTTGTCTAACGATGCAGGAAAACATCGTGAGGAATCCTGCATATCTGAAAGAGCCTAGTTTGTTTCCGAAAAACATGTGAACCTACTCTCGACCAGCGTGGTGAACTCAGACCTGATAATCCTCATAATTTTCAATACAAATGCCTTGACCAGAAGAGTTAAAATGGTCTGAATAAAAGCCTATGAGTAGCGCGCTCTCTTGATTTTTATATAAGTTAGACTTAAGAGAATGTCGTTGATTTAAACACACTATATCTCTTGCTTATATTGTGCAGAAAAAATCTTGAGGAAACTTGCGTCTCTAAAAAACTCTTGGTCCATGCCTCGTATTCGGATGTTCTTTCATCAAACTACTACTATTATTTCATAGTGAGACGGCTCAATGAATTTGGATGAAATTTAATACAGTTACACTATGACTTGGTAAAACACTTAAACTACTGTTTGGAACGCTACAGACGCAACCAAGCGAAGCGATGCCAAGTGGCTAATAATTTTATTAATAAACTAGCGACTCACCCTCGCTCCACTCGGGTTCGTCCCTAGTTACGTTTTAACGGTTAGTATAGATTTCTCAGAGATGAGATATTTTCCAACAGTAAAAAGTATCCCATATGTCGACCCGGATAACCAGCTATCATCATACTACATTTCATCAAAATCTATCCAGTGGTTATCCCGTGATGCGATAATAGACAGGTAGACAGACAGACAAAAATTCTAAAAACTAAAGATTCGGCCTCTGTATCGATAACAAAGTCTATTTCAATAATATTTACCAATAAATATTTAATGTACATATTTGGCTTACTTACAATTTTATTATATGTATAGAAATATATTATTAATAAAATTATTATTGACTTAACATCAATCACTAAGTCGTGTCTATACACGATACACACAATTTAATATTAATAAAACTATTTTTATTAATATTAAATTATTACTATATAAGATTCAGTCAAAGAGAACATGATTTATTTATGGTTGCAAACACAGGTATTTCAATAAGCTTACACTCCGATGACAGTAATAGCAGGTTCGAGCTGGACTTGTGAGTAAATGGCGAGTTGTTGGATATTGTTGTTATAGGCACATAATACAAGATACAGCGATTCTGAATTATATTTGAAATATATGATTTGTGTGATTGTATGTCTGTTAGCTTTAGATTACCTAACTTCAAATAAAAGTAGGTACTCAATTTAGATCTATTTTTTATGTTGCACGATATTTTTAATTATACCTAATTGAATTTAAATAAATCTTTTTATAATAAAATATTCACAACTCAACATAAGTCTCATATAAATTTCAAGAAAAAATCCACCCTCAGTGAAATGATTAGTATTAAAGTATACCTATACACCTTTTTAATTAAAAATAATTATTTTTTATCATGACTGTTACACACTGTAGAAGACAGGTAACGCCATCTATATTTAGTACATGCAACTAAATTAACTTCAAGGATTGAACAATCATCATATTATAGTGCCTTTGCCTTCCAATAACTCCAATTCCTATATTTAAAACTAGCGACTCACTCTCGTTTAGCTCGGGTTCGTCCCTAAGTTGCTTCCCCATACAAGCTTTCATCCCCATTTTCACACACTTAAGGGATGGTTTATGGGATAAAAATCCTATATCCTTCCCAGGATCTCAAACTATCTTCTTACCAAATTTCATCTAAATCGGTTCAGTGGTTTCGGAGCATATTCGACACAAACAAACAAACAAAATCTTTCCTCTTTATAATATTAGTATAGATATTTTTAAGACTACTTATTTGTTAGTTCACAATGTACATATATATTATAAAAAAAGTTTTAATGTCACTACACGCCTTAGTACAGTTTTAGATATGAAGGAGGAGGGATATAGGGGAAGGAGATGGAAGAAACCCAACTGACATTAAGTTTAATTAACTTCAAAGTATTTAAACTGATTTCGAAGTATGTAGGTATACTAATCAGATGAAGAGTCGTTAGAGATAGTGTAAACAGTCTTAATAATTGCCTTAGATTATAATAATAATTAACTATGTTCCTTCAAAGATTTAAGAAGAAGAGCGAAAGGTTTAAAATCAAGAGCTTTGTACATCTATACAGATAAATAAAATTGAAGTGTCTGTTTGTAATGTCAAAATAACAGCTACATACTTAATATAAATGTATGCATATGAAATTATATACGGTACTTATAAGAAAAATACAAATTTTGAATGTTTGTCTGTCTGTCTGTTTGTTCTGGCTAATATCTGAAACGGCTAGACCAATTTTAACGGGACATCCACTGGCAGACAGCAGATATTATAAGGATAAACTTACGCTACTTTTACTTTAGAAAAAGAATTAGAGTTTGCTCAAAAAAAATAAAAACGTACCTAGGGACGAACGCGATCGAAGAGAGCGTGAGTCGCTAGTTATAATATATATTCTTTATTTCTGCATCGTTAGACTAGTACTAAGCATGTGAGGCTGTAGATCTGAAAGTCCTGAGTTCAAGTCCCGGGAAGGGCCTAAAATAGCTATCGGGATTTCTGATAAGAAATTCTAAGTAAAAGTCTGAAGTTGGGTGAAGCAAAGCCGTCTATCATATGTCTGATTGCTTACCGACCGAGTTGAATTGTCGTCCAGGTCTTTGAGAATAAAAGAAAAAGAATATGCAGGTATGTATGCAGACATATACAGCACTAATATCTCCTGCGTAGTTGGCTGCGTGTGCAGATTGTGACATTGTCCTCCGTGACCGAAATCGTTTAGGCATATATACACAAATATACTTAGTTAACCCTTTTCAAACCCCAAACATACTCAATTCAAGAGACTTTGTAAAGTGTTTTGACCGCCAGTACATTTAAACTAATTAATGTTAGTTTTGTAAGCCCATGAGAAAGCTACTAACCGCTCAACATGTAGTTTATTTGAAAAGTCATCACGAGCTTGCCTATTCCGGAAATCAAACCTGTACAAGAGTTAATCAAGCTTATCTATATATTCTGAAAATATAAGACCATATGACACAAAAGCTATATAGCTTTTGTGTCATATGGTCTTATATTTTCAAACTTTATATTTCCTAAAGAACAATTCCTGACACGTCGTCTGTCTTAGTTAAGATAAACTTATCTCTAGGTCTAAAGTAATAAACTCTTATCAAAACGTTTTAATACGTCGTAAAACGAAGTAGTTAGGGTTATTGGCGTGCTCATAGTACTTTTAAAACTAATAAACTTAAATTTTGTTTTATATTTTCCTCAAAAGAATCCTTAAAACTGAATCGAATTCCAAAAATCTATACAATAATAAAACTGTAGAGGTCTAATGTCTGTACATAGAAAAAAATATATAATAATAAAAATAAAAAAAGTTCGCATAATAGTTAAAAAAAACTATATTAACTTATATAGCTTAGTACACAAAAACTACTAATTGGATTTTAATGAAACTTTAGAATAATATAGTTCATATATAAGAATAACAAATAGGCTACTTTTTATCCCGGAAAAATGTACGGTTCTCGTGGGATAGATTTGTTTTTGTTTGTCTAGAGGCGAACCCGAGCGAAGCGAGGGTGAGCCGCTATTACTGAATATAATTTTTTATTGTATGCAAGATCAATAATACCAATAATAAATTCAAGTTATTTTTAGTCACAAAAAACTGTTTTCACAAACCATTTTCATATTTAACCATTTTCACGGTTTTGAAATTCACAAAATCCTCTACTAAAGTGTATGCATATAAGAATGACAATGACAGGAATAGATTGCCATAGTATGTAGTATTTTAGTATGAGCGTTGATGAAACAAGAAGTTACTTAGAACAAGTCATTTTGAAGCTAACTTTTGCCCACGACTCCGTCGCACTCGTTGTTTAATGTATTATTGCTACATTTCTAAGTGTCGCTACTGTGATAGTAGCCTATAACTTTCCTCAATAAACTGGCTATAAAATCTAACAGAGAGATAGGTACATTCAAATAAACAAAAACAAATTTCTTCAATTCGATTCCGCTGTTAATGTCTTCAAAACGTGCCAGTTGAACACAGATTACTTCGCCAATATAAAAAAATGGAGAGAACACAAAGGAGACTGATCTGTAAAATAAGATTATTATTTTAAATTAAAAAATAATCTTTAATTTCAATAAAGTGATATATTAAGTAATAAAAAACCAGATATGAGCTAACTACATAAGGTAAGCTTGAATACCTAAAGATGAAGAAGTAGCAATATACACATTACACACGTATGTACTTAAAGTAATGTTCCTTGCCTCGAATAAATAATGAATATATATTATAGAATACGAAAAAGTTAGGCAATAGAAACTGTAAGAAGTAAAATATTCGCTATAACTTGAATTACCCCATTTTTTGAGCTCCACAGCCGAAGGCAAAACGGAACCATTATTTATAATCTTACAACATTCATATCTTCCAGGCATGAAACTTTCTATGTACATTCGGCTTAGACATCATTACTTTCTTATTGAAAAAATTCTGAAAAACAAAATGTTAGATTATTATGAAACTAGCGACTTACTCATGTATCTTTTGAATTTATATTATTACATATGTACAGGCACCTTTTGCCTTTTATTGCTTGGCTTTTGTAACAGATGAGTCCCACATAACCACCTGTATATATGCAGGTGGTATGCGTAAATGCATTTCATAACATTAAAAAAATGAATAGACTATATATATACTAAATTTTATTCAAATCTGTCCAGTGTATAATCATTTCAGCGTCAAGTAGTAACAAACATATTCATATTTATTATTATTAACTAGTGATTCCCCCTCGCTACGCTCGTGTTTGTTCCTGAGATGCGTTTTAACGGTTAGTATGGAATAGATAGATCATATATACATAGATTTCTAATAAAAGTAGATAAATACTTTAAAATGTTTGATTTCCTATTTATACTTCCGCCTCCCTTTTCATCCCCTTAAGGAATGATTTCTGGGATAAAAACTATTCTATGTCCTTCCCAGGGTCTCAAACTATCTCTATATACAAATTTCGTCTAAATCGGTTCAGCAGATTAGTATTAGTATGGATTGAAGTGTGATGAAATGTAACGTGGAAACTGAAACTTGTACCACACATTGCTGTATATGATGAATATCTAAGCACTCTTGAAATTACAATTTCGTGTGTCCATTTATCAATTTCAAATGAGAGATACCTATACATAAATATTTGAGGTCACATAAGATCTAATCGAATAAAACAAAACCTCTACTTTTTAAATAAAACTATATTTTCGGATTTTTCGCATATCAAAATCAAAATCCGAAAAGATAGTTTATCAAAATCCGAAAAGATAGTTTTATTTAAAACTAGCGACTCACCCTCGCTCCGCTCGGGTTCGTCTCTACTCGTACTTCGTACATTTTAATGTATAGTATAGATTTCTCAGAGATATTTTCCCGCAGTAAAAAGTGTACTATATGTTGACCCGGATAACCAGCTATCATTATCCCAAATTTCATCAAAATCCCTACAGTGGTTTTTCCGTGATGCGGTAACAAACAGACAGACAAAAATTCTAAAAACTATAGTTTCGGCCTCTGTATCGATAATAATATCTATTTCAATAAAATTTAAAAAAAATATTTAATGTAGGTACAGATTTGGCTTAGTTACAATTTTATTATATGTATAGATATCAAATATTCACGTAAATCTAAGAAAGTATAATCAAAACCTCTACTCATCAAATGAGTTTTAAGAAATTTGGCATGTTTGTGGATTAATTATGAAGTGGCAACCATTAAAATGAACTAATGTATATTACAGTGGTACAACTATTGAAATATCTCGTCAAAACCATTCAAATGAGCCCAAATTCTCGAATATTTTACTAGTAGCCGCCGAATGACTTTATTAGAATACTTGAGGAGGCTTCATCGCCAGACTATCAAATCATTGTTCATACAGACTTCGAATGCTTAGAAGTATTGGAAGTAGGTAAGAATTGACTTTCAAGATTTGATTACAACAAGGTAGGTAATAAAAACATGATAAAAATCATACTAATCTTTAATAATATGACAAACAGACGAACATCGTAGACTTTAATAATAATATTCCAACTGGAACCTTTGCGTACAGAACTCTGAAAAGAGTAACAAAGAAATCTTAAAGTTGAATCTCTTTTAAAACATTTAAAGGCTTTTTTTCAGAAATTAACATTTTTAACTCCTAAGTTTCACATTTACATTAAAATAAAATTCACCACACTTTAAACTTCGACCAGAGAAGATTCCATGAAAACAAAATGAAGAGCTTGCTACGTTTGCTTCTGTTGTTTGGTTTGTATGATTATTATCCTCAAATAACCTTTGTTTTCGTGTAAAACATCGTTTATTTTACATATAGGCCTAATTTTTCTTTTAAAAAATATATAATTTCATTATATATGAATATAATTAAAAATAAACATATTTATATTTATTATTATTTAAAAAATATATTTTTTATTATATATAAATATATAATTAAAAAAGTTAACCCTTGTAAATTAACATTTTTAACTTATTTTAGTTTTACATGATAATTAATATTAATTGGATGCCTCTGTTGCCGTACTAGGAAGCCTGTGTTACAGCCTACAGCGCCCACCCCTCAAACATTGGCAAGAACACTAATATAAAACTAAATAGCAAAAATTTGGCTAAAAATTGTACATGTATAATATAATAACTGTTTTTCTTATTAAAAAACTAGTTTTTCCCTGCGGTTGCGCCCGCCGTTCAAATTACTTGATCTGTTTTAGAATGGATATGGTAATATTTTAAAATTCAACTATGAATTTCAATTTTTGACAACATTTTTTTTAATTCAATTCAATTCCTTTGTTTATGGCTTCAAAAGGTTGAGCGGAGTAACAAAAGTCATCTATACAGATAAATAAAATTGGAGTATCTGTTTGTAATATTTAAATAACCGCTTTTTACTAAATGCATATGGATGTATACACGGTACATATACCAAAACAACATTTTTTACAATTTTTGTCTGTCTGTCTGTCTGTTTGTTCCGGCTAATCTCCGAAACGGATGGGCCGATTTTGACGGGACTTTCACTGGCAGATAGCTGATGTTATAGGGAGTAACTTAGGCTACTTTTATTTTAGAAAAAGAATTAGGGTTCCGCGAAAAAAAAATTAAAACCCATGAAATTGTGAACAAATTCCGCGTACGGCGTATGCACCCGAGCAAAACGAAGGCAATCGCTATATAATTTAAATTAATATCTTAGGAGTAGCAAGCTACTATTTATGTAGGTATACCTAAACATGGTTAACCGTGAAAACGTACCTAGGGACGAACGCGAGCGAAGCGAGCGTGAGTCGCGAGTGTAAAAATATTTTTATTTGGTTGGCTCTTTTGACACAACATAAACATAACACGAAACTACAGTTTGACGAGGTATGCATAAATTTTTTATGCATACCTCGTCAAACTGTAGTTTCGTACATTTGTACGTCATTTATGTAACAAAGCACGTCAAACATGTTTATTCACCCTGAAACTATTGTGGAAACAGAAAATGTAAAGTAAGAGTTGCCTTTGAATAATCAATGTTAAAAGAAGTGCGAGGCGAGTGTAAACATCATAAATACGACACCTTGATGGTTTTTGTTTACAATAATCGTACGTAATCGATTTCTGTTATCTACATCCTTTTTCTCACATATACTGTATACATTCTCATTGGCAGCCCGGAGTTTTTCTTCTCTTTTTCAAAATATAACTTAAAATGCATGTTAGTAATAAATTACGTTGTCAGCCTGTTTGTGGTCTTAACAAATAAATTTAAAAAAATGTCATCCCACCGTCATTTTAATAATAAAATATAAATATGTTGGGACATTAACACACAGCACCATCTAGTTCCATGGTAAGCTACAAGGCTTGTGTTATGAATACCAAATAGTTGATACACTACACATATATAACTTTAAATACATACATATCATAAATATAAACCTATGACTGAAGTACAAACATGCTCATCACACAAATGAATGCCTTCAGCGGGACTCGAACCCACGACACAGCAAGTACTACAAAATGAATCGAATAGATTTTGTCACTGCAAAAAGTGTGCATTAACATGAAGATGTTAAAGTGCACAAGCACAGTTGACTAGTCTCAGTAAAATTGGCCGCTGTGACCGAAATTGATGAGGACATCATATTACTTCTATTTACACCATTCGCAGTCATTGTAATTCAGTTCATTCTAGGTAACATGTCAAATTAGGTTTATGGTTACATATATATTTATGTATTTTATTATATACCTATATATAAGTAGGGTAGTAGGTACTATTAAAGCTTGAATGCATTTACGCATACCACCTATCCCCCAGGTGGTTATGTGGGGCTCACCGGCTAGAAGAGCCGGTACTACCCACTAAACCCCAACTTTCCCCTCCCCTCATTACTACCGCGACGAAAGCTTGTTTACGCTGGTTGATATTATTAATGCGAGTGTTTTGGTTGGCTGGATGTTCTTTTACGCAGCAATAAATTGATGTGATTTTACTATATACCTACACTAGTTTATGTACCGGAGAGTTATATAGACAACTATAAAGCCTTTGAAGTTTTATTCCTTTTCTATACTATAGATAGATACAATAATTGAAATATCGTAAGGCGAAGAGTAAATAAAATGAAATTGAAACTAAATTACAAACACTTAGCAAATAAATACTAATATATCATATTATATATGTAAATTATTTTGTTTATTATATAAAAAGTTAAAACAAACAAAATTTCTAACGTAAATAAACCTACAAAACTTAAATATTACTAAAAATCTAAATTTAATTTTAGTTTCATTAGTTTAATAAATAATCAGTACCTGGCCGACCGAGCTTCGCTCGGCGTTCTTTTTTGTTATATCGTATTTTTTAGATAAAAAAAACTAAAAAACTAAAAACTTGAGTAAATACAAAAAATAAAGTTAAACTTTATATCCGATCGAGATTCGAACTAGGACACACCTATGATTGTAAAACTTGCACCTTGGTCGCTTGACCACGATGCTTATGCCTGAGTGTAAGAAATTATCGAGCATATTCTGCGTAGAATAATGCAAAACAAACCTCATGTAAACTCGAAAACACGCGTTTACCAAGACATAAGACTAATCTAGATCGATTTTTGGCTCCCGAAAAACCCTACTTACCAAATTTCAGCGAAATCGTTAGAGCCTTTACCAAGATCGCCGGTATAAATATATAAATAAAAATATAAATTTACAAGAATTGCTCGTTTAAATATATTAGATTAGATAAGATTTTTTTCATACATGATTTCTCTTTTTCAACATCTACTAACTTAAAAAAGTTATTTCATTTTATAAAAATAGAATATATATATATATATATATATATATATATATATATATATATATATATTGTTATCTTGTACTTGTTCCCTCTTTTTGATGTTGGGCATTTTCGCATACCACCTGTATACATACAGGTGGATATGTGGGAGTCACCGGTTAGAGAAACCAGTACTACCCACTAGATCCAACAAAACCTCCCCCATCTTAATGGGGTGCAGGATCGCTTACGCATGTAATACAACCATAATATTTTATTTATCCCTTGTACTTGTTACTTGCACTTGTAAATATGTACGTATTTAAGGATATACTCGAAAGTCACATAATTTTATCATACAGATATTGAAGTGTTTTTTTTTTCTATTTTATATGGGACTACTCCACCAATGACATAAAATTATAAAAAAGTTAATTAGTTATATCTCCTTGTTACAGTTTAATGGTGTTTGGGGGTTGCCAGCCGTGGTCTGCGACTGCTACATCGCCATGGACGTCACTTGCTCCACTTCAAGCATATTCAATCTCGTCGCCATATCAGTTGATAGGTATTTATTTGAATTTATTATATTCTCGTGTCATCTTATTGGACAGATAAGTTTAGACTACGATACATATTGCGACATAGATTTTAGACATTAATTTCTGTACTGTTCACAATTTTACGAAATTTTAGTGTCTGAATAGTGTCTGTACATAAATGACGGAAATTATGTACGAGCTACTCACACTCCTTGCTCCACTTGAAACTATTTTTTAAGTGCTATCTTCTACGCGGTTCGGTATATTGAAAATATTGAACTTGTTTAAAACTTTCCAAGCACACAAGATAGGTACTTGGACACAACGTGTTCAGATAGCCGCTGATGCAATACTAATTATTGTGTCGCAATAAACACAATTAGAGACACTCGCATTGACACAGAAACCCTCGGCAGGGTAATGTTATTATATATAACATTACGGTGCCCTCGGTGTATAGTATCTTAGTCTAAACTGATCTTGAGAGTAAAAGGAATAGTGCGCTTGTGTCTGCGCGTACACTTGTGCACTATAATATCTCCTGCGTTGGCTAGTCCCAGTCAGATTTGTCCCCGTGGCCGAAATTGGTCAGGAGGATATTATTATTATTTGATTCCACGTAATGCTTTTGCTAACAACTAGATTCTAGGTCGGTAGGTGCCTTTTCCATACATTATAGCAAATGTATACAGGTAGCGCCATCTCTTGACAAATTTTATTACTGATTGTAGCCTATTTGCTACTCCAGATCGTAACTTATTTAAAAGGAAACTAGATAGAAACAAACGGCAATTACATGAATTCTTACAAAAAAAAATATAATATAGATATAATTTTTGTTTTCCATTTCTAGTCTGTCACGTCTTGATTATACCTTCAATGTCATATTATATTTATATAGTATTCCGAATTGCTCTTATAAATTTATAGACTTTCCTATAGTAATGGTACCTTATAACTTTAATAGCTCTCATATTTTAAATAAAACTATCTTTTCGGACTTTTTTACCATGACATGAGTCTCTCCCGTAACCATGATTGCTGTAAAGCATTCGAAACATCGGGAACCAAAAAACAAAATAAATCAATGAAAAAATCCGAAAAGATAGTTTTATTTAAAACTAGCAAACCCCGCGGCTTTGCTCGCGCTAAAACTACAACAAAAAAACTTTAAAAAGGTAGGTTTCATACAAATTTTTATCCCTTATTTTATCTCCTTATGGGATGAATTTCAAAAAACGCTAAAACACATATTTATTTAATTGTATTGAAGAGCATTAATACCAAGTTTCAAGAAATTCTGATCATAAATATTTTTTGGGTTGCGTTATAACGTGTACTCCTGTGAGAATGAGATAATTTCCCGCGGTAAAAAGTATCCCATATGTTGACCCGGATATCCAGCTATCATCATACCAAATTACATCAAAATCCCTCCAGTGGTTTTTCTGTGATGCGGTAATAGACAGACAGACAGAATGACAGACAAAAATTCTAAAAACTATAGATTCGGTCTCTGTATCGATAATAAAGTCTATTTCAATAAGATTTTCCAAAAAATATTTAAAGTACAGATTACACTCAGTTAGAATTTTATTATATGTAGAGATGTAAAATATTCGCGTAAATCTAAGAAAATATTATAGCTCTCATATTTTTAAGTGACCATAAACCTTAACCTACCTTAAACACCTAGGAATGTAGTAAGTCGTCATATGCCAAAGGTCATAGGTATTTTTTTTTATTTTTTTTTTATTTTATTAACTTAATTATCGTCTTTGGAAATGATATTTTTAAATGAAACGAAGTGAGTTAAAGTACAATATATTAAAACCATATTTCCTTATTCGACTTTCTTTGAAACTCCTTATCCATATTACATACAATAGAAATTTAACGAAGCAAAGTTGTATGTTATATTGAATATTTCGTTACAAATCATGTTTAAACTCTCCCTTTGAAGCATAATGTTAACTAATACTACATTTTGCTAGTGGGTCTGCTCGCATCTCGCATAAATAAAAAGTATTTATACATAAAATAAAATTGTAACTAAGCCGAATCTGTACATTAAATGTTTTTTGGAAAATCTTAGTGAAATAAACATTATTATCGATACAGAGGCCGAATCAATAGTTTTTAGAATTTTTGTCTGTCTGTCTGTCTGTCTGTTACCGCATCACTGAAAAACCACTGGAGGGATTTTGATGAAATTTGGTATAGTGATAACTGGTTATCGGGTTAACATATAGAGTACTTTTTACCGCGAGAAAATATCTCGAATAAATCAATTTCGAATTACTCACATTCATTCACATACGTTCGTATTTGTAAAATTTATATGAATTTTAAAAATTTCAGTTTCTTATGTAGTCTCCGCACTAAGGCGAAACACAGGCATCTTTCCAACTTCGGGATGTTACTGAAAATTTCTTAGCAGAAAAACCCATAGACTTGGCACAACCCGGGACTATGTACAAACGTACAAGCTAGGAACGGGACCAACGAAAAAAGTAGTAAACACAGCTACAATCTATAGTTACGAGTAGTTAAACAATATCCTTATCTATATAAGATTTAATGATGTCCCTCCGTTATATCTCCATATGTTTCCCCGCAAAGTTACCGTAGTGTTAATGTACTATCACTTAGAGAGACTATCTACATATATAATAAAACCGTAGAGGTTGAATGTCTGTACATAGAAAAAAAATGCTAAAAACCGAGTCAGGGGTTTTTTTCGTTTCACTGTCTGTATGTCTGTTTATCTGTTTGTCTGTTCGTACAGGCTAATCTACGTAACTGTTAGACTCATTTAAATGAAATTTGCATGGTGATACCTTATATCTCCAGTCAACATTTTAGATTCTTTTCATCCCGAAAAATTGAAGAGTTCCCGTGGGATAGTTAAAAAACTATAATAACTTATACAGCTTAGTACACAAAAACTACAGATTGGATTTTAATGATACATTACTATAATATAGTTCATACATCGGAATAACAAATAGACTACTTTTCATCCCGGAAAAATGTATGGTTCCCGTGGGATAGATTTGTTTTTGCTTGTCTAGAGGCGTACCCGAGCGAAGCGAGGGTGAGCCGCTAGTCTTTAATAATACCTAATTGTTTTGGATTATCATAATCGATTAATTTAAATGTTGTACATCACAACATAAGAGGCGAGGAACTCAATATCCGCGCATTTTGATGGTAGGATTATATAAAAACAATATTGTTTACGTTAAATTTTTTATTACTGATACTCAATCACTGGGTGTGCTTGTTATGTCTATGAAAAATGAAAACGTAACTCAAAGAATACAAGTATTAAAATCGATGATAACATAATATTCATTATAAGTTATTGTAAAAGCTTATTTTAGTCTAAAAAGAATTTTAGATTAAAAATAAAATTTTAGATAAGAGCAAGTGTTTCATCAAATCATCTGTCTCTCTCGATCAAATCTCGATCTAACAAAACATCTAAGTTAATTTAATTTCAAAACAAAGGGGCTTTGTTCTTTAAAACTACACGATATTATTTAAAATAGTTTAACATTTTTCTTAGAACATTTTAAATATGAATATATAAATTAACTAGCGGCTCAACCTCGCTTCGCTCAGGTTTGCCTCTAGAAAAACAAAAACAATCAACCGTATATTTTTCTGGGATAAAAAGTAGTCCATGTGTTATTCTGATATATGAGTTGTATTATTGTAGTTTCATTAAAATCCATTCAGTAGTTTTTGTGTGAAAGAGTAACAAACATCCATACATCTATAAATCCAGACGTCCAGACTTTCGCATTTATAATATTAGTATAGATGCATTTATTGCGTAACTAGGTAGTTAAGCTATAAGTTAACGTCCTGTATTGTAGTCCCGAGACATAAGTTGTTAGGTTTTATTAGTCAAAAATTTCTCAGTAAGAAACTGAAATTGGCAAATCAGCGGTGTTACTTCGCCATACTTCGGAGAGCTCGTAAATTTGGCTCTACGTCTGATCTCTCACCGGTTATAACGGACTGTCATCCAATTTTGAGACTTAAAGGATATAGAGATTGCACGTTACACTACAAAGCTTGATCAAAATCGGCCATGAAAATATTATATAGGAATGTTGTATATATATTTTTTTAAAGGCCAACTGCTGAATCCCAGCCATCGCTATCGCTACATTCCCTAATGGGATATACAACGCTTAGTATGTACATATAATAAAATTGTAACTAAGCCGAATCCGTACATTAAATATTTTTTGGAAAATCTTATTGAAATAAATTAAAATAGACATTATATATATATATATATATATATATATATATATATATATATATATATATATATATATATATATATATATATATATATATATACGGAGGCCGAATCTACAGTTTTTAGAATTTTTGTCTATCTGTCTTTATGTCTGTCTGTTTGTGACCGCATCACGGAAATCCCACTAGACGGATTTTGATGAAATTTGGTATGATGATAGCTGGTTATCTAGGTCAACATATAGAATATTATTTGCTGCGGGAAAATATCTCATCACTGAGAAATCTATACTAAACGTTAAAACGTAAATAGGGACAAACCCGAGCGGAGCGAGGGAGAGTCGCTAGTAGCACATTTGTCTTGCTTTACATATACACACTCTTTTACTGTTTGCACTTCTTTTATAAAAGTTGAAAAGTAAATATGTGACATAATATTGTAATAGATTTTTTTACTTTTTACTGACTGTCCCCAACATCAATGTGTTGGACAGATAAAATATATTTGAAATATTAAAAAAGGTCGGCAATAACGAAACGACTATATGAACGTTTGCCGATTTAGCAGAAAAAAGTTGGTATCTCCCCCATATATTCTATAAATACTTATTCTGGTATATTATTCTTGCAGTTTCTCCTTTACAATTTATATACTTTACTAGTTTGCACGGTATGTAGGTAAAATAGCTATACAAGCGCATAATGAAAACATATTTAGAATCGATTCATAAATTTTAGAGATAGTCCCAAAAACATACAAAAAAGCTTTCAGGTACTTTTTCTAATAGGTAATGCATGTTTACATGTTTTATAAAGTATTATTTTAAAATATGCTTTTTTTCAATGTATTATATTTATATACTAGCGACTCATTCTGCTTCCGCTCGGGTTCTTCTCTAGATACGTTTTAACGATTAGTATCAGAAATAAGATATTTCCCCCAGTAAAAAGTATCCTATATATTGACCAGGATAACCAGCTATCATCATACCAAATTTTATCAAAATCTGTCCAATGGTTTTTTTCATGATGCGTTCCCAGGCAGACAAAAAAACAGACTTATTGCATTTGCTTCTTGTGAAAATTATACTGTTAGAGCAGATTATGAAGATAAGTCAAGTTTCTATATTTAGTCATAAAAAGCAAAGATAGATTGTTGGGATCGGCCTCTAGACGATGAAGGCGTAGGCACTTTTCCGCCCAGTAGATTATTTTGCTTATCTGATGTCGGCGACCTAAAATCTAAGCAATTTCAGGGAGTCTACCGAAATATACTTGAATATAGACTTGAAGCTCATCGATGACATATTAAATATTTTTCAGAAAATTTTCCTTTATAAAACTTCTAATAAGTCGGTGTAAAATTTTATGTTCTCGCTTCATTGAGCAGTCTCGCCTTCAGAAATATACAATTTTTAATATTTCTCGTTTGAGAGGCGAAATTTTGAAATATCTCTATTTAAAAATTGTGATTTTAAAGGCATTTCTTCAAAAATATTTTTAAATTGAATAATATAACCTTGCTACGATTTAATAGAATGTAATAATAACAGAACTATAAAGGGGCGTGATTTTTTGCATGTAGTTTTTAGGTCAGGAAATAGCTTACTATTACTTATACTAATATTATAAAGATATTCTATCTATATTAATATTATAAAATTAAGAAGATTTTTGTTTGTTTAATAGTGCTAATAAAAAAATAGTTAATGAACGTTTGTGTGCTAAAGGTTGTATATATAATCAATGATTTTATAGAATACTAGCAGAACCCATGATTTCACTCACGCTAAAACTACAAAAAAAAACTCTAAAATGGTTGGTTTCATACAAACTTTCATCCCCAATTTTACCCCCTTATGGGATGAATTTCAAAAAATGCTTAAACACGTATTTATTTAATTGTATTGAGGAGCATTAATATAAGTTTTTAAGTAATTCTGATCACAAATATTTTTTTTGGTTTTATTATAACATGTTTTCCCGTGATAATGAGATATCATTACCGGGATAATCTCTGACGGTAAAAAGTAGCCTGTATCACTCTCCAGCCCTCCAACTATCTTCACATAAAAAATCACACCAATCAGTCACTCTGTCTCGACATGAAACAAGGACAAACAAACACAATTTCACATTTATAATATTAGTATGGATGGCACGCCTTGGGAATGATGTGATCACCTCCAGGCTCATTCAATATCGTGGAATTATTGTAATTTATTATAATTTTACATTCAAGAAAAATAATAATTTTAGTCCCACTGAGTTTCTTTCGCCAGTTCTCTTCACAAGTCTGAGATTTTCTTACCGACTTAATCATAGACTCGTGACTTTCAGTAAGAAAATGTAATAAGTTAATACTGCTTGCTTAGATTTACGTGAATATTTGACATTTTAAATAAAACTATCTTTTGAAATTTTTCGCTGTCTATAACAACGATATAATACCTTTGAGACATCTATCACCTTAGTGTCTCCCGTAACCATGATTGCTCTAATGCAGTCGAAACGTCGGGAACCAAAAATCAAAATAAATCCGCGAAATAATCCAAAAAGATAGTTTTATTTAAAAAGTTAAAACTAAATAAAATGTAGTATTAATAAATAAACTATGCAAGTGAAACCGTCGTCAAAAGCTAGCTTAAACTATAAATTTTGTACATTATTATTACATGTTTATGAGGACACGTTTGTTTTAGTTTGTAGTGACCCTACTTACTGTTCCAGCGATCGCGGGTTCGAGTCCCGCTGTGGGCATTCATTTGTGTAATGAGCACGAATGTTTGTGATCCAGTCATGGCTGTTTATATTTATTATATGTATGTATTTAAAGTTATATATGTGTAGTGTATCAACTATCTGGTATCCATAACAAAAGCCTCATAGCTTACCATGGAACTAAATGGTGCTGTGTGTTACTGTCCCAACATATTTATTTGTTATATTTATGTTTCTTTCTCAGATACATCGCAGTAACACAACCAATCAAATATGCGAAACATAAGAGCAACGCACGAGTGTGGCTTATGATAGCTGTAGCCTGGCTCGTCTCTGGTGCCATCGGTTCTCCGGTGGTCCTTGGCCTCAACAACACGCCTGACAGAAGTCCTGACCAGTGCCTGTTCAACAGTACTGACTATGTGATATATTCATCACTTGGATCATTCTACATTCCATGCATCATAATGATGTTTCTATATTATAGGATTTTTAAGGTAAGTAGCTAAAAAATTTTTTATAAGTAATCAATATTTATATTTTTAACTAGCGACTCACGCTCGCTTCGCTCGCGTTCGTCCCTAGGTACATTTTCACGGTTAGCTTTTTTTTTAATTTAAATTATATAGCAATTTAAACCCGTTTTGCTCGGGTACGTACGCCGTACGCGGATTTTGTTCACAATTTCATGGGTTTTAAATTTTTTCGCGGAACCCTGATTCTTTTTCTAAAATAAAAGTAGCCTAAGTTACTCCCTATAACATCAGCTATCTGCCCGTGAAAGTCCCGTCAAAATCGGTCCAGCCGTTTCGGAGATTAGCCGGAACAAACAGACAGACAGACAAAAATTGTAAAAAAAAAAAATGTTACATCCATATGCATTTAATAAAAAGCGGTTATTTTAATATTACAAACAGACACTCCAATTTTATTTATCTGTATAGATTTATAAGTATTTATAAGTAGATCGAGCTAGATAAATGTAAACACACAAAAAGGAAACATGTAAAATAAAGTATGTATGTATGTAAAATATCCATCCATCCATCTTGACTGAACTTAAGTGAGATTGGCCATATAAAGACTACTACGATGGAGGACTTGAACCTACGACTACAATTGCAGGATCTGCACCCACATAATATGCTATCCACAAGACTAACAAGGCAGTTACTAACGTACTGAAATTTCAATATCTCGTACTATATATATAATACCACGGCTCCGTTCCAGTAATCAATAAGTCGATACACTTTGAATTTCCCACCTATATTTGCAATTTTCAATAATTAATTTTTTTAAACAAAAAGAAATTACATGAAAAAATATTGCTATAGGCTAAATTCAAAAGCAATAAAGATTATAAAAAAAAATTCACCTTTATTTAAATCACATATTTCCTATTACACTCTCTTACTTTCTAGATAAATTCTCTTCAAAATCATATCATTTTATATTTATATAAATAATATGGTCCTAGATTTATCATATTTCATATACGGCTAATACAAACGCTCCAGTCACTTTGAAAAATACATACAGTGAAAAGAGGTACGAATTCGATCTCTTGGCTATAAAAAATAGCCTAAATCTAGTTCAAATACAAAATCTAGATATACCTAATTTAAGAAGATTTAAGTACTCTTGAGTCATCAATTTAAAAAAAACACATTTAAAACTTTTAGACTAATAACTTTTTTAGAAGAAATTCAGTTTGTTAAAGCACTAAGTGCTTGCTCTATACTAAGACTTATAGCAAAACTACCTAACAGGATGAAACAAATATAAACACATAACAACTTGTAGACAAAACCACAAGATCTTGAGAAGGAAATGCTCCTTTCAGAAACTTGCTAAGATGGCATTTTAAGGATAAAGAGAATCTGTAGTGCAATCTACACGATAGTACGTTATTATAAAATTAACGACTTACTCTTACTTCGTTCGGGTTCCTCGGTACTTTTTGTATTTGTCTATACATATAATAAAATCCTGTGACTAAAAGGCAGTGGTAGCCCAGTGGTAACGCGCTCGCATGGGAAACCGAGTTAAGCGGGTTCAAATCCCGGGTCTCGCACCTCTGATATTTTCATGCGCGAATCATTTTTAACATGATTACCACTTGCCTTACGGTGAAGGAAAACATCGTGAGGAAACCTGCATGTCTGAGAGAACCTAGCAAGTTTTCGAAAGACATATGAAGTCCGCCAATCCGCACTTGGCCAGCGTGGTGGACTATGGCCTGATCCCCCTCGTCTTGAAGGGAAGCCCGTGCCCAGTAGTGGGACGTTAAAAAGGGCTGAATACAACATAATAAAATCCTAACTGAATCGAATCTGTACGTTAAATATTTTTTGGAATATCTTATTGAAATAGTCATTATTATCGATACAGAGGCCGAATCTATAGTTTTTAGAATTTTTGTCTGTCTGTCTGGAAACACAAGCGTCACGAGAAAACCACAGGACAGATTTTGATGAAATTTGGTTTAATGATAGCTGATGATGGTTATTCGGGTCAACAAATCGGATATTTTTTACTGCGACAAAATATCTCATCTCTGAGAAATCTATACTAAACGTTAAAACTTAACTAGGGACGAACCCGAGCGGAGCAAAGGTGAGTGCAGAGCAGTATGAGTATGAGTAGTGTCATATATAGCATAAATGGCCACATTTTTAATACGCTTATCTGTCTTGTCATATAGGCAGAGAGAAAACGGGATAAACAATGATCATATAAGTTACAAAACTTCTTATCAGAAACGGAATCCTGAAAATAAATAACAAATACACGGTTTCCTGTTAAGCAATTCAGCTTACTAGCCTTGCATAGTTTATTGAAATAGAGCCTTTCTGATGTAAATTTAGATTATTAAATTCATTTTTAAACGGATTCCGTTGGAGCTTTTACATTATCTCTCCACTTGCAATAGATGGTCTTCAGCGAGTTCTACGAAGTAGGATAAAATGTAATTTGAAATATGAATATAATAATTGCACTCTACTTTTATACATTTTTATGAATAATACTTAGAGCTTTAATCGAAACTGCCTAACAATATTATACCTTTTTTAATTTAAATATACTGTAATAGTACGTCGTCTGAGTGCTTATTTGTCCACCAATTTACCGAAAACGTTTTCGATATAGAATTATTGACTTTTAAATGTCAATTCTATGATATAAAATACACATTTTACTTTAAAAAAGCCCAAAAGATGTTTTATCTATTATACATGTATTATCTAATATATAAATATCTCGTGTCACGGTATTTGTAGCCGCACTTCTCCGAAATGGAATAGGTCGTAAAGTATTTTTTACCCCCCTACCCCCAACCCCCATTTTTTAATCGCGATTTTAGTATTTTTGTATGAACAGTATCATATAAATACATAGCGACGAAACCGAGCGAAGCGAGGATGAGTCGCTGTATAACATAAAGCCAAAGGGTTTTTTTGTAGATTGAACGCGGGCGTAGCCGCGGGTTTTGCTAGTGTAAGTATAAAAATCTTGGAAATAAAGCTTTGTTTTCATAATAAAGAAAAATACTGTAAAGTATAAGTATTGGTCTTTTGAACAAATAATGGGTTTAAAATAAAAAAGACCTAACGAGAATTCAACTTACGTTATCCAAGTCAGGTCTGTCACACTACCGAAAATTAAAACTTACTAATAAATAAACTTTTATCCAGATGCTCTAAATCTATACTAATATTATAAATGTGAAAGTTTGTGAGTATAGATGTATGAATGTTTGTTACTTTTGTTACGCCAGAACGGTCAAACGGATCTGGATGAAATTTGGCACAGAGATAGATGATAGTCCGGAATAACACATAGGCTAGTTTTTATCCCGGAAAAATGTTCCCGTGGAATCTAGTTTAAAATTAAGAAAAACAAAGTAGCTGGACAAATAATTATATATTAGTCGTACAGTTACTGAATTAATAGTCACTTTCTATTTAATATACATATAAAACCGTACATGTGTTTTATACCAAAAACTAATCTCTCTCTTCTAAACTTACTCGTATATGATCTCGATAGAACTCACACAATATTTACAAAGAAGCGATCCCAGTATCCAAGATATTATTAGTATCGAGTTGTACTGAAACTTTTGCTTACAGCGTGGAATTCCGAAGCAAGCTTGCGATTTTCGGCCTTAATATAATAAATATAGAGATTTAATTTCAGCAAAAGTACTACGACAATACACTGTCTACGTGAGAGGATTTTTATAATGTTTTCGATATTTATACTTGCCATTGACAATCTTAACTAACTGTGGGCCATAGAATCATACCACTGCGTGTTATCAAACAAAGTATGAGCAGGAGGCTGCTGCGTCTGTCTGTCTGCTTATGTTTTATGGCATGTCATACGACTTGCAGCAATGGGTAGAGTGATTCATGAGGAAGATTTAGGTGTATAATTCATAAGTGTGTGTGTTTTTTTTTATAAGATTCAGTGGCAAACGAGCAGACAGACCACCTGATGGAAAGCAGTACCTGTCGCCCATAACACCTACAGTTCTTGCACTTAGGTTTTACGTAACAAAAATACAGAGCCGCAGGTACGTTGTCACTGTGAGGACTAAGATGATATGCCTCTTGCCTGTAATTACACTGGCTACCTTATCCTTCAAACCGGAACACAACAATGCAATCATTGTTGCTTGGCGGCAGAAATAGATAAGGGGGTGGTACCCATCCAGTCGGACTCCTCAGGCTTGACAGAGTCCTACCACCGGTTTGGGGTAAATTGGCTGAAGTATGACAATGATTGTAGAAGATATCAATTGTTTTCTTAATGATCATATTATATATTTTTCTTTTCATTCAGTTAAGTACTATCAAAAAATTAGGTCCGATAAAAATTATAGATCATGCAATTATCTAGAAAAACTATTTCATTTTTTTTTTCTAAGCATCACCATTCCTGAGATATCGCGATTGCTAGTTTAGATTGCCCAAACTTGAATTTGATGATATACTCGATATAATATGTAAGTTGTACTGTACTTGACATTATCATAACATTAAGAGTCGGTCTTAATCCTGTTATTATATATTAAAACTTTTCATATAAAACCTTTAACGTAATATAATAATTTCTAAATTCATTATTAATTAATTTTTAAATTATTATAAAATAAAGATATATATAATTCACACTAGCGACTCACCCTCGCTCCGCTCGGGTTCTTCCCTACTTACGTTTTAAAGTTTAGTATAAATTTCTCAGAGGTTAGATATTTTCTCGCGGTAAAACGTATCCTACATGTTGATCCGGATAACCAGCTATCACCATCCCAAATTTCATCAAAATCCCTCTACTGGTTTGGCTCTGTGATGCGGTAACAGACAGACAGAAAGACAAAAATTCTACAAATTATAGATTCGACCCTTGTATGGATAATAATGTCTATTTCAATAAGATTTTCTAAAAAATATTTACAATTTTATTATATGTATTGATTATAATTCCAAATTCGAGTTAGCTATAAATTAAACAGACATACATAATAACTATTAATGTCTAAGAGTACTTTCATCTCATTCAAAAAAACAATACAATATAAAACCCATTTATTCTTTCCCTTTATAGACGAACAGATGACCGTGATTTCCCATAAAAGCCTTTACGATCCTTTTTTGGGTCGCGTACCTACACTTTAAATTCCTTTTATAGCCACTATTTTTGTACATTCAAATGTGATAGCAATCGTTATAATATCGCTGAAAGTATGTGTTTTATCATTTTAATAATAGTAAAACATATTTATTTAGTATCGACATGGTATAGTATATGAAACATTTATTAATAGATGGATTTTTGGTCACAGGTTTCATTGTCACACGAGGTAAATTATATAATAGTCAAGACAAATACATAGCTCAAGCTCATGAAAATCGATTTGAAATTCGATTCGAATTCGAAATGAGATTTGAAACCATTATTAAAGTCGTAAAGTATAATAATCTCTACCAATGGCCTTAAACGATACTTTATACAATTTAACGTTCTTAAGATTTGACGACACGTTTGGTTCAGTTTTTAGTGACCCTACTTGCTGTGTCAGCGGCTGCGGGATAGAATCCCGCTGGGGGTATTCATTTGTTAATATTTATATTTATAATATGTATGTATTTAAAGTTATATTCATATGTACACTACATCAACTATCTGGTATCCATAACACAAGCCTCGTAGCTTACCATGAAACTAGATGGTGCTGTGTGTTAATGTTCCAACATATTATTATTATTATTATAAGATAGAACGCAAAGAGTAGGAAGCGAATTAGCCTCCAGTTCTTTCGTTGCCTCACACATCGATTGTCACCACAATACGCTGGAAAAGGCAGATTTAACTTCTTACCTAAAGATTACACAAATGAAAGGTAAGGCTGTATTATTACTCTGTACCACATACTCTATCCGCCAGAAAAAAAAATTGTTTATATCTATTAAGCTTTTTTTCTTCTAATCTTTATACTGCCAGAACCAATTTTATCTCCTAGAAAGAAAAAGGCTACAATATGAAACCATCTTAATGTCGCTAGATATGCGAGTTACCAAACTTACTCATAGTTTCGTGAATATGTATCGGAAACTAAGTTATTTATAGTAATCAATTATGCGAACGGTACTAAAGTAAAAACTACTTGCCTTCTGACTTTTGCAGGAAGTTAGTCGATTATATCGGATATCCGTATATTATGTATATACAGGTAGTCAGCACAAAATATCGCTTACCGGTATTATAATGATAATATATATATAAATATAAATAATATATATATAAATGATAATGGATGCTTAATTTTCAAATTTGTTTCGTATTGGCTTTTTACCGTGGATTTACACGCGTGATTTCTTAATCGTTTTATTTATATTAAATTGAATTGTTGTATATTTTTCGCACTTGCTTGGAAAACAAAGTGAAGCGGGTTCAAATCATTGCGAAATCATTTTACCCGATTGCACGACGCGAAGGAGGGTAATATGTTTATCAGTCTATGTATGTCTGTTCCTATGTGCCGTTCATCTTTTATACATACATATGAACATCTCGCGGCAAGGATGAAACGTATATATCTCCGACTGCATAATACTTTATTCCTTCGTCAACTTGTTTTCATGTTTTATTTTTAAAATATGTCAACATTATTATTCTCCTTACTGTGAAGGAAAATCTAACAAGTCGAAAAAACATGTTTATTTTCCCATCCCACACTTGGCCAGTGTAGATGCTCGCCTTAAAGGGAAGTTCGTATTCGAAGTGGGATGTTAATAAGGGCTGAATATACTGCCTAGACTATTGAAATACCCCGATTTCTTCCGTACGACAAGTAAATATTTTTTTAACAAAAGAACCAGTAGATATAAACAAAACATTCTCGAAACATTGTCATGTTGCACAAAAGTTGAATATTATCATGAGTGGAAATCACGTGACACGAATATTGGCTATTAATTGATTAAGATCAGTACGGACTAATTGACGGACACTTTAGTTGTATTTTTATACATAACATACATGCACATTTATTTAAATAAACTAGGGACTCACTCTCGCTTCGCTCGGGTTCGTCCCTAGGTACGTTTAATTTTTTTTGAACGAAACCCTAATTCTTTTTCTAAGACAAAAGTAGCCTAAGTTACTCCTCATAATATCAGCTATCTGCCAGTGAAAGTGTCATTAAAATTGGTCCAGCCGTTTCGGAAATTAGCCAGAAAAACAGACAAACAAACAGACATACTGACAGACAAAAAATGTAAAAATTGTGTTTTTCTTATAAGTACCGTATATAACTCCATATGCATTTAGTATAAATCTGTTATTTTGTCATTACAAACAGACACTTCAATTTTATTTATCTGTATAGATAATTTAAAACGGTAATGGATATTTAATATTAAAATATGGAATAACAGTTCATACATTTTGTATATTGTCACATTAAAGTAAAATTTTCAATAAACTCGACATCATCAATACCAGAGTAACCACTGCAATTTCATTTCATTAATTAAAACAATACATACATACATATATTCGATAATAAATGAATATGTACAATTTTCCTCTATGGTAAAGTAGCTTAATACGGGTACAGATCTCAGACCCTGTGTTCAGATCCTGAGTTGAACCAAAAGTTATGGGGTTTGTCAGACGGGAAATTGTTATATTATATGTAATAGAAGCCTGATGAAATAAGACCTTGAGGTAACTAAACTTTTATTTGATACAATTTATATTTACCTTTAAAGGAGAATGGGCAATTTTGTATGGGATCCGTCCCCAGAGTGTATCAAGTTAAGACATATGTCATTTTAAAGATCAGAAGAATAGCTTCAATTTATTGTATGACACCAACACTGAGACTCGTGCAGGGAAGGAACTATGAATCATTTAATTTTATTAAATTCGTGAAAGTAAAACAGTATAATTTAGATTGTACAATATTTTCATACATATTATTTTATATCGTACCGAGCCGTTTGTGTTTCCTAACACTTACCTTCACACATATTGTGACTTTTGCAGCCCTGTACAGGATAGCTGAATGAATAAATGACGAAGAATTGAGCAGGTTAAGATTGGTTATTGGAATTATATTATTTTGGATTATAGGGTTATTGGAAGTTCGAAGAGAAAGGAACAACTCGTTAACGCTCAAATCTGGTAACCTATTCTATTTCCGGATGACCAATAGTCCCAAGGTGAAGGACTCCGTCAAGGCGGACCGATAACTTGGTCAAGAACGCTGGAGCCCACTGATGCGTATGGCACAAGACCGGCATTCGTGAAAATCTTTGGGGAAGGCTTATGTCAGCAGTACATGTGTTTCGGCTGGAAAGACGTTATAAACTAGCCACAGTCAAAGTAAAAAATCAAGTCCTTTGAGTGTTTTGTCAATTTTCTGTAAATACAAGGAAATGTATGATAAAGTGTGAATAACCTAAAAGTAATCTTAACTTCATTAAATAAAATAATTCATAGTTCTTCCATCATCCATGCAACTGTCTCACTTTTGGCGACATACAATGAAATATAGCTATTATTATTTTAACCTTTAAAGTGATGTACATACGTTATACTGTTCTAGACTTTCACGGGTTTAATAAAATTAAATGATTCATAGTTCTTTCCCTGCACGAGTCTCAGTGTTGGTGTCATACAATAAATTGAAGCTATTCTTCTGCTCTTCAAAATAACATATGTCTCAACTTGATACACTCTGGGGACGGAATGCCCATTATCCTTTATCTATAAAAGAGAAGGAGAAAACTCGAACTTCCTTCTTTATTGTTAAAAAAAATTTAAACTAATTGATTGCTTTATCAACAAAGGTACTATAATGACTTTTTGAACCTGAAAATTATCATATTGGCAATAAAAACATCATTTTTATACAATCCTCCATCATTATGTAATTGCAAAAAAAAACAACTCCAAAAAAAAATGAATTTTAAAATTATCATACCGATACGGATACTTAAAACGCCCGCCATTTTGAGCGCTTGGCGTGACGTCACAGTATGATACACAGAAAAATGAAGACTCAATTTGTAGCGAACAAAATCGCTAATCGCTCTGTTATGATATACTCTGACATCATACACGGTCTGACCAATAGCGTGCGTTTCAACTACTTTGAATTTCCCATTTATATTTGCTTTTTTAATAATTATTTTCTTAATCAAAAATAAATTACTTTATTTTTAAAGTAATTTATTTTTGATTAAGAAAATTAAGATAAGCTTAATTCAAAAGATACAGATTATAAAAAAAAAATCACCTTTATTTAAACCACACGTATATTCCCTATTGCTAATCTACTAATTAAAACTATTATCCTTACTCTACCTTAATACGTGAAAGAAAAATATTTTTTTTGAAAATAGTTTCAACTCATATAGTAAATCCATACTTAGTTGTAGTTTTGTAAATGCTAAGGAAAACATCGTGAGGAAACCTGCATGTCTGAGAGAACCTAGCAAGTTTTCGAAAGACATGTGAAGTCCGCCAACCCGCACTTGGCCAGCGCGGTGGACTATGGCCTGATCCCCCTCGTACTGAAGGGAGGCCCGTGCCCAGCAGTGGGACGTTAAAAAGGGCTGAATACAAATGCTAATGTATGTTCGTCGTTTTATTGTTTGTCTTAAATTAAATAAATCAGAGCTATAAACCGAAATGAATTTTCGCATAATAAGTAATTGCTTTTTTACTATAAAAAATATATAGGCTTTAAAATCGTTTTAATTTTGAGTATACTGTATGATTAAAAAAATATGAAGATATCGCGTGGATATACACAAAGGAAATTAAGTTCAACCGGATGGAGTACCGTATCTTTTTAAAATGGTCAAAAAAATATTAACGTAGTATAACATCGTACTTGTAGCTAGAGCATGTGCTTAACGAAAGCACTCTAATCACTAATGTGATAGAAAAACTTGGAATGGAAATCATAATTACATAAATATTATGTATTATATTAACTATTTTATTTTCTATAAGCTAATGATATAACCAAACGACGCCATTTTGAGCTACCATCATTTGGAAGATATACAAAATGGCGGCCGTGGCTATTGCCAGAATCCATCAAGAAATGTTGAATGAAACCTTTTTAATCTTTTTTTTTAATAGGCAATCCGACAACGTGCCAAAAAACAACGTGGGGCCAAAAACTCGTCAGCGATCAGCTCAGCCCTCTCCAGCGGTACTGCAGCTGTTGTGATTGAGAACATTGCGCAAACGCAAAGATTCGTAGAAGTACCAGAGGATCGACCGACTAACACTGCCTCTGGGAGTAATGAGGACGATGATGATAAGTGAGTATTGCGATTACATATTTATTATCTACCGTATTTAAATGAGTGCGTATAAAGAAAAGTTCGATCCAGTCGTAAGTAAATACTTTTGACCCGTTCAGTTGAATAATCACTACATAGTATAAAACAAAGTCGCTTCCCGCTGTCTGTCTGTCCCTATGTATGCTTTGATCTTTAAAACTACGCAACGGACTTTGATGCGGTTTTTTTTTATATATACATATAATACATGCATAATATAGTAGAGAAACACTGATAATTTTAGAGGTGTCTAATGTGATGTCGTAAGAAAACACATTTTTTTGCGCTTAAATTGCAAACGCTGGCTGAACCCTACGAGATAGATCAAAATAATGTACTACAGTATTGTACACCTTAAAAAGGTCTACAAAAAAGTCCACGATGGCATATCAATCTCTTAAGGATAACAAACTTTATCCAAGCTAGGGACGAACCCGAGCGAAGCGAGGGTGAGTCGCTAGTTATACATATTTGTTAACATGTAGTAGTGTATGTTTATTTGAATTCATTTACTTTGTAAAATTTAATTCCTACAAGTTTTATTCCATTCTTTTCCATACAAAATATATATAATGTTTGTTAACAATACAAAACTTTAATATAAGACAGCCAACAACAACAACAAGCCTGTCCCTTTTTTTGCGTTCTGTTAATTTGTAACAACCCTCACCATACAAACACTGACAGCCTTTTTCCCGTTTTAAGGGTTGGTTCTCAAAAACCTTTTTAGCATCAACATATGTTCTATATATGAATAAGCGGGAATATCTTTTACCACAACCAGGTTTTTTTTATAAAACGCGCCACTGAGAGTCCGAAGAGTTATTTCAATGTAAACATTTCCTTAGTTGTCACTTATTTTCCTGACTGAGCATTGCAGTTCCCATTTTATATAAGTATATTTGAATAAAAGAACAAAAATTTTTTTGTATTGAATCTTTTATCAGGTAATGGTAAAATATGAATTTTTAATTTCAAAATTAGTATTTTAAAGAGTTACTAATATTGATATACCAATGATGATGACTGCTTATGTATATAAGTATTAGTACAGTAAGTAATAATCCATTAGTAGCATTCTCGGTTAAATTAAATGTAGCGGGTTCAGACGTTAAATGTCAGCTCTAAAATTTCCACGTGCATAAACCCTTTATGTCATAACTACTACTTCCGTATTAATATCATAAATGTGAAAGTATGTGAGTATGTATGGATGTTTGTTACTCTTTCACTTCAGAACGGCTGAACAGATCTGGATGAAATTTGGCATACAGATAGATTATAGTTTGGAATAACACATAAGTTATTTTTTGTCTCTAAAAATGTACAGTTTCCGTGAGATAAGTTTGTCTTTTTTTCCTAATAGCGAACCCGAACGAAGCGAGGGTGAGCAGCAAGTACTTAATAAAACTATCTTTTGAGACCGAGTCTATCCCGTGACTATGATTTCTATAAAGCATTCGAAACGTCGGGAACAAAAAAACAAAATAAATCCACTAAAAAATCCGAAAATATAGTTTTATTTAAAATGTCAAATATTCGCATAAATCTAAGAAAGTATTACAACATACTAAAACGGTTAATATTCAAACATTTTGAGGCAATCAGCATATATAAAAAAATAATATTTCCTAGAAAATTAACAATTTTTATGGTTGACTGGAAAAAACTAGTGATAAGCGATAAAATCGCCATATTCTAAAAAGCTTTATATACATTTGTCATTTACTATTTTTCATTAAATTTGTGTTGTACATTATTATCTATACTAATATATAATTAAAGCGAAAGAGTTTTTTTTATTTGAACGCTTATCTTTGAAACCGCAAGTGCGATTTAAAAAAAAACTTCTTTTGATAGCCCAATTCTTGATTAAATCAGTCATATATAAATAGACTACGTGAGTGAAGTCCTAAGTACAATAGTTGAGAATAAAACCTGTTACGCGTCTAGACTGTAGGAAGCCTTTAATCTACAAAGAGTGGCGGCGATCAGTTTTGTAACACAGCTTATTTTATCGACGTTTTGCTGTTCTATATTGAATTTATTACAATACACAAGATTTTTATTTATAGCTACTTTTAAAGTTTATTTTTGGTGATATAAGAAATTTACTATAAATATTAGCTTTTTTCACACTGACCCTCGGTTCACGCTTCACTCGGTTCTATCACTTACTGTGTACTTCACTGTATGTATGTATGTATGTATGTAGGTATATCATTATTACTCCTTCACACTAAAAGAGCTAGATACATTTGGATGAGTCCACAAATATACATACAAATATCAATCTAATACCTATAAACGAGTAATTCTTGTATATTTTTATTTATTTATCTATTTATTTACCGGCGATCTCGGAAACGACTCTAACGATATCACTGAAATTTGATATGTAGGAATTTTCAGGGGCGAAAAATCGATCTAGATTAGTCTTATGTCTGGAAAAGCGAGTGTTTTCGAGTTTTCATCCAGTTTTCTTTCACATTATTCCACGCAGTATATGGTCTATAATTTCGCACGCTTGCACATAAGCATCGTGGTCAAGCGGCCAAACCGCAAGATAGACAATCACAGGTGACCGACTTCGAATTCCGATTGGATACAAAGTTTTTACTTTTGTTGTTGTTTTTTTTTTGTATTTATTCAAGTCTTTAATTCTTTTTTCGTTTTTAAGCCAAATTAAAAAGAAAATTGTACTTTTGGCCCAAAACTAGATTATCATCTAAAAAATACGATATAACAAAAAAGAACTCCGAGCGAAGTAAGTCCACTGTATATACATACATACATACATACCTAGAAACGCATCCGAGAAAAAAAAAGGATAAGTCGCTGTTTAGAAATACGTGACAACTCAAGCAGAATCTTCTATACGTATAATAATTATACTTCTCGTATTCAACAATCTCGATAAACAAAAGGGCATTAAAGTTTCTTTACTCCAATCTCAATAGCATATTTAAATGAGCGCGAATGATTATCATTAATCTAACTGTTTAACAAAACTTAACAGAAAATTATTTGTCTGTAAAGCACTCGATAGATCTTGAATAAATAATTACGCTCGTCTTAATTCGATCTTAGCACTTGTTCGACTAATATTTTGAAAGTAAATTTATCTTTATAAAGTTAACATTTTACTTATAGTATAAAGTGCTGTTTGAAATAACGCCTTTAATTTTAAGATACTTTGAATTTTATTCAGCGATATAGTTTAAGTATTAGTTAAGTTAAACTGACAATCATACTTTAGTTCTACGAGTATGTTAGATATCTCGTTGTTTATATTATAAGCATATTCCTTTAAACATTTCTATTTCATAGAATAAGTTAGTATTAGAAATATTACTAATTTAGTATTGATTGCCCTGTCAACGGTCTGTCAGACATAAATAATAACGAATATACGTATTTATAGTGAGTGGTGTTGAAACCTGTAACCATTCATAGAGGTAGATACTCCGACTAAGCCCATACCACAATTGACAGGGTACAGTCGGCAGACTGTCAAAGATAAAACAAAAGTGAAAAACATATATGTAGGTATACATAATGAAATAAAAACGAATATATATTTATATTAAGTTGTATTCGAACCCGTGACCCTTCACACAATGCCGAATGAGGCAGTGACAATGCCGAATGAGGCAGTGAGGCAATGACAATAGAAAAAAAAAATCATCAAAATCGGTCAAGTATATATCTATATATATAAAACAAAGTCTTGTTAGTTACACCATTTATAACTCAAGAACAGCTGGACTAATTTTTATGATATTTGATTTTTTGGATTTCTCTTAGTCCGGAATAGGATAATAAGTATTAAAACAACAGAAAAATTAAAAAATAATAATTTATATGACTAGCGCTGTCAAATAACTATTTTAAATAACTATTTAAAACGTACTTAGCGACGAAATCAATGCAAGTTTTTACAACTCTTTGTTTAATTGTAATATGTATTATACATATAATGATATTCTTTTTCTATACATATGTATAGAAAATAGATTAACAAATTAAAAAAATTGGTAAATAATTTAAACAGTTTTGATAGATCGGAAATGGGTGCGTATGCTGAGGAGTTAGTGAACACCAGGTCCGCCAGATTTATGTTAGCTGCAGTCGTGGAAGAAACTGGACTGTGAGTATTTTAGAAAATAAGCTGTCAAATAAGCTTTAATCCTACAAAGCACGATCTTGGTTTTTTTCGGATGTCGAAAAAAAATGTATTGATGTAGGCATATCTTGTGAAAACCCTTTCCAAGTTCCCACTGGGCACGGACTGCCCTTCAATACGAAAGGAATCAAGCCATGGGCCACTACGTTAGCCAAATACGATTGGCGGACTTTACATGTCTTTCGAAAACTTGCCAGGTTTACGTTTCTTATCTCGACTATAATATATTAATGAGACTAAATACCTAAATTCTTTGCATAAAGGGCCAACAATGGAACTACTTAAAAAGTTTTAATAAACTATATCTAATGAAAAGTTGACACTTTAAGCAAAAATAAAGAAAATATTATGTTTTATCTCAATAAGGAAATAATAATTTAAAAAAATGGGTAATTATAATGAAATAGAAGATTAATCAAGATTTTTTATCTGCAAGCTCAAAGCTCGTTAATCTTACTAATATTATAAATGTGAAAGTTTAGATGGTTGGATACTTGTAACTCAATCACGCCAAAACGGCTGAACGGATCTGGATGAAATTTGGCACAGAGATAGATTATAGTCTGGAATAGCACATTACTTCTTTTTATCCCGGAAAAATTTACGGTTCCCGTGGGATATATTTGTTTCTTTCTGTCTTTCGCTATTAGCTTTATGAGTTTGATAGAATTTTCAATACATGTAATGTTCTGAATACAAAATTTACTCACATATTGATCGATGGAGCTGTAGTAGTAAAGATCTCAAGATGTCTCTAAAGTTACGTAGTTTCGGTATAAATAGAAATAGGTACGCTGGTGAAAATGTTAGTAATATCTTTTACTAAGTAATGAAGTACTCAGACACAGTAAAATTATGTGAAAAGCTTTTAAAATTTTATAGTTTCTTTAAAATTATAAGTTTTCTTAGTTCTTCGTAGTATATTAAAACACTTCATAATATATATTCTGACGACACGTTTGACTCAGCAGTCGCGAGTTCGAGTCCCGCTCGAAGTATTAATTTATTTGATGAGCACAAATGTATGTACTCCAGTCATGGGTGTATATATTTTGAAATATATATGTATTAAAAGTTATATATATATATATATATACGTAGTGTATCATCTATCTGGTATCCATAACACAAGCCTCGTAGCTTACCATGGAACTAAATGGTGCTGTGTGTAAATATCCCAGCATATTTAGATATTTATTTATACTCCTTTAAACTTGGTTACTATGAAGTTTATATTTTATGTTTTTATGTATGTTCATTGCAATTCTTCTTTTAATCTGATAAACTGGTTTCAAATTATTGAGTTTAAATTCAGAGGAAGTTCAAAGTAAAAGGTTGCAACAGGATGCTATACCAATTTCTTAAAATTATCACATAATCTTGATCTTGAACTTGATTTAAGAAGAAATAAATACTGGCAGTTGACAAATTAACAAAAAAAAGTAATCTCAAACTAACCAGCATGAATTATGTGGGAAAAATTGTTTAAAATAAAAAAAAATAATACAAAAAATAAATCCATTAAAGTAGGTATGTCTATGAACATTATGTATAATGGTTCTGATAATTTAAGAAAACATTTTTTTTATTTAGAATAATGGCAAATTTGGCGTCTCCCATACCAATGATGGATCCCAACACGAACAACGACTCTGGTTACGCGCCTTCAAATATGGACGTGGATAAAGACCACACTGACCACACTCCACCTGCTTCTCCAATAAAAGAAGAGAAGAAGAAAGAAGAGAAGGAGTTACCTAAGAAACCAGAATTAAAGTAAGTAATGAATTAATAATATAATTCCACTAATATTTTAAACCATTTGTGGTCCATACCTGGCTGGAGGACACCGGTCCAAACACTTTATTACACTAAAAATTAAAACTTTAAAGAAATATCCAAAATTAGAAATCAGTAGTAAAATCTTAATTCCAATTAAAAAACATCAAAATCGATCTCGAATTATTCTAATAGACTTGTTACATATAGTATCTACCAATCACTACATATTAAAACACAAAGTCTCCCCACCGGGTCTGTGTGTCTGAACGCGATAAAACTAAGAAATTTCACGAATTTTCATACGATTTTCATTAATAATTATCGGAGTTATTCATTTGAAATTTTTAGACGTATAATAATATGTTGAGGTTTTGTGTAAGTTGACTGAAATATGACTATGAAAGTTGAAGATGTCGTAAAAAATCATGCCGACTGTAATCTTTAATGGCGTACACTGCGTAAGCCAATAGAGTTAATTTAAAAAAAAAACGTAAGTACATAAGTTATTAGTACCTAGTGTAAGTGGTATATGTCCTTCTTCCACGTAGCACTAAATGCGGTGTTTTGCATAAGGACAGCTTAACGGCGTTGATACTAGATCTTACTTATATTGCTAAAATAATTAAATGGGCTTGAAGACGCAATGGGAACAAGACCAAATGTGCTTGTGGCTAGCCATTATAAAAACATAAATATTATGTTTTACTATGGTTATTTACATAACCTAATAGGGACCTGCTGTTATTTGTTGAGAATATTAGAATTAAAGATAAAGCAGAAATTGTTGAAGCATCTGAGAAGTCTAATCAGAACAAGAGTAAAACGTCCCTATTGGATGCTCTTTAATGTTTAACTAATTTTAGTTTGCAGGTGAAATTAATGTTATCTTGCAAAATTTTATCGAAATCTGTTCAGCAATTAATCTGTAAATGTGTCAGTTTGAAAAAGTACATTTATAATATTATTCTTGCCATAGTTAGAAGATGACATAACTATATGGCTATACTGCGGTTGTGTGATTGCGATTTGCACATGCAGGAAGCTTGTCTTGACAATACAGAGCTCATCTAAATTTTCAAACTGTAATAATAATTTATTATACTAAGATATCTATACATATAATAAAATTCTAATAGAGTCTAGTCTGTAGATTGAATATTTTTTGGCAAATCTTATTGAAATAGTCATTGTTATCGATACAGAGGCCGAATCTATTCTGTTTGGAATTTTTTGTCTGTCTGTCTGTCTGGGAACGCATCACGACATAACCATTTAACAGATTTTGATAAAATTTGGTATGATGACAGCTGATTATCCGGGTCAACGTATAGGATATTTTTTACTGTGGTAAAATAGCTCATCTCTGAGAAACTTATACTAAGCTTTATTAGTGCAATATAAATTAAGTCGCGTTAAAATTACATTTCAGAAATTAAGTGAATAATAAAAAAATATAAATATTTATGTATGGTCAAAAACCTAGATGAAGATCGCCAGTTCAAAGACTTCTTACACTTTAAAATTTATTTAAGGGTAAGTGAAAGGCATTAGACAATCGTATATCTTGGTTATTTATTTCGTAACTAGTTCAAGCGGCTCGTTGATTTTCGCTTAGGGTGCGAGAGGTCCCGGGTTCAAATCCCGGACGAGCCCAATTTCATTTTACATTGTTTTATTAAATACAATTTGATTTGCAAAATGAATTCATATTGGTTCAACACTTAAAAATACAATGTTTCAATTTTCAGTATTAACTTAAAAACTGAAAAATAATATTGTTATATATATAATTTTAAATTTTTAGTTTAAAATCTATGAATTGAATAGATAATCATTATCAATAAATTGTTTGAAGAAATGTTCAGTTAAAACTAAACTTCGTAGCGATCTTTTCTTACCTTCTTACCGTCTTCGAAACGTCAAATTGGATTTGCAAAATCAATTTCTTTTTTACTATATTTGGGTCAGTGGGAGCAATTACGGTATTATCGTGCTAAACCTTAAGCCATTTTCACTTAATTGAGATATATGCATGTATATATTATTATTTATATATAAATTATTTATATATAATTCAGTTAAGCAGAAATCCTAGATTCGAGTCCTGGCCTGAGTTAAAATAACTTTTTGGGTTTTCCAGTTGAAATATTCTAGCCATCGGTCCTACCTCTCAAGTGTCATGTCGTATTATCATCCCACAGGACCATAATATGAACGATAAGAATACACAATGCACTTGTGTTCAAATGTGTTATTTATAAAAATCAAAAAAAAATATTCAAATAGACTTTTACTAGAACGTTTAAATTGTAAATTTTAACATTTCTCAAAATTTAAGTTATAAAAATATATAAAGCTTTCGTGTGAAACTGAAAACTTTTAACCACAGCTTAACTCAATTGACTAAGAAATATAAAAAGGAAATACTCTTCAAATACCCTAGAGGTCCATTAATAAAGGATCTTATTAAATCCTCCGCGCAAAAGAGGTTAAATGAGGAACTTGGAAACTAATAGATGTTCGAGTATACAAAATAAAAGAATAATTTTCCAGTTTAAAATCAGCACAAAGAATTTTTATGGTCAATCGCAATCATAGTCCATAACAACTACACCTTTAGCCCGATTGTGTGTATTTGCAATTTTTTTCATCATGAATGTATACAAAAAAATTTGTAAATAACAGTTAATATTTAAATTTTTTTCTACCATCATCCAGCCAGCGTGAAAGCTACTGAAATGCAAGCTTTGTTTATTTACAAATATTATTAACACGAATTGACTTTAATAATCCATCAGATATTGTTGTTTGAAAATTCACAGATTGTAGTTTATAATTTTTTTTACTATAGTAGGTACAATTGATTAGCATTAGTTTGTATGCAGCCCTTTTTATTGTCCCTCTTCAGGGTACGAACCTCCCTTCAATACGAGGAGGATCAGGCCATTTATTCAGTCGACCACGCTGGCCAAGTGCGGGTTGGCGAACTTAACATGTCTTTCGAAAACTTACTAGATTTTTTAAAATATCAGAGGTGCGAGACCGGGATTTGAACCCGCTTCATTCGGATTTCCAAGCCTGCGCGTTACCACTGAGCTACCACTACCACTAGTTTGTATTAGCTATATGAAAATGTTTTTAATAAACTTTTTGTCGATATGTCGCACTGTTGAAGAACTCACTCTTAATTATTTCATACCTAAAAAGATCATATTTATTTATAAATAATGTAATCATTTAATAGGTTATTTCAAACGAATTCGGAAACTCTGAAGCAAGAAGTGCTTTACATAATAATAATACGAAAAAGAAATCAAACTGAAATAGTTATACATCGAAATAAGAAATCTATTGTAAAAATTATGTCTTCCTTTCGAGTATAATTTCATTATAAGATAAATAAAAACAATATAAACATCAAACCGATTTGATTCCAATAAACCGTATGGTTACAAAATCAATCAAGATGGTCAAAAGAGATTTTTCTAAAATAAGTTATAAAAGGACAAGATTACTCGTCCTCATAATTCCGGATGAACAGATCCGCTCTCATCCCTTCTATTAGCCAACCTAAAGGCAGTCGACCACTAGTTTTTAAAAGATAATTTAATTTGAATCACAGTAATAAGATTATCGATAAAAAATGTTTTTTCAAATTATTCTCCCAATAAAATAAAGGAGCATAGCCATATTTTAGGATATGTGATTTGGCTTTCAGAAACATATCGATTAGTATATCCCAGTATTAAAACTAATTAAAATATTAGTATAACACAGCAGGTCGCAATGAGACGCAAAAGCTAAAGCTAGACCACCTACAGATATTATTTACAATGTCATCAATGGTATTCTAACATGTCCGCTTTGTGCTCGAAGCTTTTCGGCCAAAGTTGGTATGGCCGATAGTAGTCACATGAGAGCGCATGTAAGAGCAGCACATCGAAGCTCGCGACAACCACCCTAGAAAGCCATCGAATGCCGTCGCTGTGGCCGAAAACGGCTAGATAGCATCATAGCACAGCAGCACGCTCGCTTTGGAAATACAATGAAGCAGGTTCAAAAATCTGGTTTTTTAAAGAACATATCATTAAAAAAATAGCATGTCTTAGAGAACCCTTTAGCCATCATGATGGGCATTGTTTACTTCTACCCGTATTAAAGGGAGGGCCCGTACCTTGTGAATCCGATTCTTTGCTATACTAAAACATATATGGTACAAATTGCATTATTACAATAAATAATCCAATACAATACAATGAATCCTGCTCAGTTTTAAAAGACAAAGTATTTAAAATATTATTATGTAACTGCCGACTCATCCTCGCTTTGCTCGAGTTCGTCCCGTTCTGGTACGTTGTTTAGGGGAACCTTAATTCTTTTTCTAAAATAAAAGTAGATTAAATTACTCCTAATAATATCAGTAATCTGCCAGTGAAAGCCCCGTCAAAATCGGTCCAGCCGTTTCGAAGATTAGCCGGAATAAACACAGATAGACAAACAGACAAAAATGTAAAAAAATGTATTTTTCTTATAAACACCGTATATAATTTTATAAGCATTTATAAAAAGGTATAATTTTGACATTACAAACAGACACTTCAATTTTATTTATCTGTAAAAAGAGTACAGAGATGAAAGTTTGAAACAAAATAATAAAACCAAAGATAATATTTAGGAGGTATATTAAAGGAGTTTCATTATTAACATCATAAATTCAAGCGATTGTCCCGCAAGTTTTCACCTATTGTCCCATAGGAAAATTAAAAAAGTTAAAAATCATATCCAATTATAGCTCAGTGGAATGCTAACTTTATTCGACCTTCTCACTCCATTACTTCGCCACTAAGAGCCATAAGTGCGCCGCGACGTGTTATTATAATTTACTCAATTTTTTACTTATATAACTTATTATTTCAAGGCATTTGAAACAAATATATTAAACTGTATATAATATAAAATAATCTATACCTACATATAATAAAATTGTAACTAAGCCGAATCTGTACATTAAATATTTTTTGGAAAATCTAATTGAAATAGACATTATTATCGATACAGAGACCGAATCTATAGTTTTTAGAATTTTTGTCTGTCTGTTACCGCATCACCAAAAAACCACTCGACAGATTTTGTTGAAATTTGGTATGATGATAGCTAATTATACGAGACAACATATAGGATACTTTTTACTGCAGGAAAATATCTCATCTCTGAGAAATTTATACTAAATGTTAAAACGTAACTAGGGACGAACCCGAGCGGAGCGAGGGTGAGTCGCTAGTATTATATATAACATACATATATTTAAAAGAACGTTTACATCATAAAGATCTTAATGTGCTGGAGATATCAGATAGGTATGTATGTATGTGTAGGCTTATTTCTGGACCGGATAGTCTATTACAAGAAATTAACTCGTTAACACGAGCTTTAAATTAAGAAAATTTAAATCATTAATTTCATAGCAATTTCCTACACAAAAATAATAAAAATTGTTTTAGTAAATGCAAAACAGTTCATGCAATTTAATGAACCTAGTAGGTATAAAGGATGAATTGAACATTTGTTACCATATTACCAAACAATTTTTCAATTTATGTATGTCTGTATGTCTGTTCCGCTAATCTCCGAAACGGCTGGACTAATTTTGACGGTTTGCTGACAGATAGCTGTAGTTAAACGGAGAACTTAGGCTACTTTTATTTTAGAAAGACAATCAGAGTTCCGCACAAAAAAAATTAAAACCCATGAAATTGTGATCAAATTCCAAGTACGGCGCCCCCTAGGATAAATTGCTAGTATTATAATACAGCTAAACCAGAGCATACTTTACTCTGGCGCTATCTCTATAATCATGCCACTTTTAACACTTTGTTCTAACTTTAACAACCTATGTTGTAGACTGTACATATTAAGATATTTACTGTACATATTAGAATATTATTATTAATATTCTAGATTTTATGCTTTAATTTCGTGGGTTTTTTAATTATTAAATTATATAAGTAAAAGAAACCATTTATTTAAATAAAATAACCGTTTTGGAGGAACATATGTACACTGTAGCGCCCCTTGGCGGTCTGTAACAATATAAAACTTAGCTAACATGCTCAGCAATGAGACTTATACAAACTAAAAAACCGTTTCAAAATCGGCCAAGCCGTTTTCGAGAAACATGGTACACACAAACACCTCTTACCCCAAACGCATATACCGTCTCCTTTCGCGTCGCGGGTAAAAAATATTATGTAAGAAAATTCATTTATAGCCATTTAAATTTTATATGTTAAAGTTATTTATTATGTAAAGTTATTTAAAGCAAACAAACATGTAAATTAATGCTCTGAACTGTATACGGAACAAGGGTATTAAATTTTAATATAAAGTTCTACTTAAAAGTTGAGTGGACTTTAAGAATAATTTTTAATTTAAATACATTTGTAATATATACATAATATTAGTTTTGTTTGTTCAAAACAATTGTTCGCGACTCTCTTATGAGTTGTATGATTACTTCTATTTAATCAAAAACCATTAGATATTTGATATTAGTGATATTAGATAGTAAATAATACTTTTTTAGTAGTCTCTTATTTGACCTTTTAAATAAAACTATCTTTTCAGATTTTCTCGCAGATTTATTTTAATTTTTGGTTCCCGACGTTTCGAATGCTTTATAGCTATCATGGTCATGGGAGAGACTAAGGTTTTAGAGGTTTCAAAGGTCATACAGTTGTTAAAAACAGCAACTACTCACAAAATTTGTATAATGATTATCAAAAATACAAAAATGCCACTAAAGTACCTTACATTTTATTTAAGACTAGCGACTCACCCTCGCTTCGCTTCGGGTTCGTCTCTAGATAAAAACAAATCTATCCCACGGGACCCGTACACTTTTCCGTGATAATATATAGTCTATAGCCTTCCTCAGTTAACGGGCTATCAAATGCAAAAAGAATTTTTCAAATCGGATCAGTAGTTCCTGAGATTTGCTCGTTCAACCAAACAAACAAACAAACAAACTCTTCAGCTTTATAATATTAGTATAGATATTAAATATTTGATAAGATACAGATGCACAGATCAAATTTGCTCGAACATCGTCGTCTTATTTCATATTTTTTAATAAGTATTAATAATTAAATTAATAAAAAATTTCTTCTCTATCTAATTAAATAATCGGTGAATATGTATAGACCTGTTTTGAACACGTAATAATATAATGCTTAGATTTCCATTCTTTGGAACTCTGTTAGCGATAACATTGAACATTTTAATAGAAAAATTAACATAAATGATTAATTTTACTTAACGTAATCATGACTGATTAATCATGACTAGAATTTTCCTAACTACCATTTTGAAACTACATCTAGATATTGTAGCCAGTATTACTCTTTAACCGGATGGTAATACTGTATGATCAATTATCATATTGCATAAAGAGCTTTATAGAAAGCTTTACATGTTTAATCACATTCCGACTCACAATCATGAATTTTCGTTCAAGTACATTATAATGTAGTAAAATATAAGCTTTTTAACGTAATTGCTTTATTTTCAAAGCTTTATTATATTAGTAGATGCAATTAGCGAACTTATTCATTCCCTTCTAAGCTAAGGCTCAAAAGGGAAATGTTGTGCAGCGGCCTGAAGCCAAGCAAAATATTATAAATATTTAAATGAGGAATATTATAAGTTTGCTTCCTTGTCTTTTGTATTTTGTATATATCTAGCGACTCACCTTCGATTTGCTTCGGGTTCGTCCCTAGATAAAAACAAATCTATCCCACGGGAACCGTACATTTTTCTGGTATAATATATAGCCAATAGCCTTCCTCAGTTAACAAAAAAAATTCAAATCGGATTTGTAGTTCCTGATATAAGTGTTTCAACCAAACAAACAAACAAACTCTGCCTCTTTATAACATTAGTATAGATATTTATTTATTTATTTATAGATATGCAGGGAACACCACTGACCACTTTCATATTTTATTACAAACAGCCTTTATGTTACTTGTTACATTTCTGTTATGTTTGTAAACTGTTTATATGTGTATATCCGTCCAGTCCTTTCACGAGGCACATTATAAAGGAAAATCGTACACCGTAAAGTAGTTTTTTCAAAATAACCGAACCTTCTTAAATGTTAACTCAGTAACAGAAATAACATCCTCAGCAAATGACTTCACCACGACCACGTCATACACATTTAGATATTTTTTTTTATATAATGTATTCACAAAACTTAATACTTTCTTAGATTTACACGAATATTTGACATTTTAAAATAAAACTATCTTTTCGGATTATTTCGCGGATTTATTTTGATTTTTGGTTCCCGACGTTTCGATTGCTTTACAGCAATCATGGTCACGGGAGAGACTAAGATTTTAGAAGATTTCATTTGATTTTTAAAATCAAAATAAATCCGCGAAATAATCCAAAAAGATAGTTATATTTAAAAATTCACAAAACTTTATAAACAGAACTTAATGAAAATACCCTCATTAAATGCACACGCTAAGTTGGTTTGGATAGTTTCCAAAAAATAAAAGTGATCTCTTGTTTATTTAAAGAGATCGCGTATGTGTTGTTCATTTATTAAGCCATTTGAGATAGAGACAATCTTGCAGCATTTCGCTTTCCGCCTTTTTAGGGTTCCATACCCGAAGGGTGCCAACGGAACCCTTTTACTAAGCCTTCGCTGTCCATCAATTCATCCGTCTGTCCGTCTGTCAGAGGGCTGTATCTTATGAACCGTAATAGGTAGGGAGTTGAAATTTTTACACAGTATGTATTAACGCTTTTACAACACATAATAAATTAAAAAATAAAAATACAAGAAACATTTTTTTAACGTTCGTAATTGATCATCGAAATTAATATAATACATAGATACATATAAACACCCATGACTGGAGTACAAACATTCGTACTCATCACACAAACGAATGCCCCCAGTGAGACTCGAACCCGCGACCGCTGGCACAGCAAGTAGGGTCACTACAAACTGAGCCAAACTTATCGTCATATTTAATTCGACTCGCACTTGACCGATTTCTAAGATTCTCTTATACATTTTTATGGTGACCACAATTTTAAATTTTATAAATTAACACTTAACGTTGAAATGTCAGAAGTAGTAAACAAACATTTTCATCCCTTATTATGGAATAAGGGATGAAAATGTTTATTACTTACTCGTAACGCAGTTCATTACTACCAATTGGATACCGCCTATGTAAATTCATATTGTACAGATACCAATTCCCTTAAGATGTATCCCTCATGTAACATATTCATAGCCCTTTATAGTACATAAAATTAGCTTAAAAAGATTTATTATAATTCACAGGTTTTTATAATAGCTCTAAAATCAATCTATACATATAATAAAATTCTGAGTCGAATCTGTACATTCAATATTTTTTGGAAAATCTTATTGAAATATTCATTATAATTATCGATACAGAGACTGAATGTATTTTAAAAATTTTGTGTGTCTGTTTGGGAAGGATCAAGACAAAACCACTGGTTTTTTTTTATGAAATTTGGTATAATGATAGCTGGTTATCCGAGTCAACATGTAGGGTACTTTTTACTGCGAGAAAATATGTTATCTCTGGGAAATCTATACTAACGGCTGAAAGGTATTTAGGAACGAATCCGAGCAGAGCGAGGGTGAGTCGCTAGTACTAAAATAAAAACAATAAATGACTATGTATATTTTTTATACAATCCATGTTTTATTTTAAATTGAAGTACATAGGAAAAATAATTATAACATGAAGTAAATATCAGAAAAAAAATCCTTCTATGTAAACTTTTCCGTACTCTTTATCTTTCACTCTTTTAGGGTTTTTCTTCGCATCTTAGTGGCTATTTCAGTATAGGATATAGGTATTATGCGCTGTCAATATTTTAATCTTCTACGTACAATTATTTGATCAGATAATGATAAATCAGTCATTGACTTATAGTCGCAACTGCTAGTACCACAGTCTACTAATCCATACAGTTGATTAACGAAGGCATCTGGATAGGGAAATTGCGCAGAGCGTTTGGAGATAGATTGAGATGCTCCCGAATGTCATACATAATTTTATATGACAACCGGGACTGACTTTAGGGTTGACAAGTATATATAACTATAACTTGTCTTGAGAAGATAATATAACACTTTAACTTCGAAACTTTTACAACCCTTGCTTTTGCCAGAACTTTCGTAATGAGCTTTCGAGAGAGCTGAGCCATTAACTAGTTTAAAAAGAAAATAAATAGACTATTTACAAGCTACAACAGATAAAATCTGAATCACGTCCCTAAGACCCTTAAATCCGGTCCAGACAGGATATTTCCGGTCGGGATAGCTCTAACCCAAGCAGATTGAATTTCTTTATAAAATCATTCGCCAATTTACTGATGAGCTGTGTTGAGTTTCTTTTAAAGTTATTTTTGTAACAAAGATCTATTTATAAAGGCAATTCAATTATAATTTTAGATTTTGAAAAGGTCCGATGAAGAGGGAGGTCTCTCCCATGAGCATGATTGCTGTAAAGCATTCGAAAGTATATTAGCTCAATGGTATCAAATTTTATTGTCTTTTATTGCAATTATATATTGCTTTTCACTTATATAGTTTCAAGATTAATGAAACTATCTTTTCGGATTATTTCGCATTATTTGGATTTTTGGTTCCCGACATTTCGGATGCTTTAATTTTTGAAATCATTTTGTAAAATTGTGGGTAGGCACTATCTGTAACAACTATATATTGCCTTTGAGATATCTAAAACAATAGTCTCTCCCGTGACCATGATTGCTATAAAGCATTCGAAATATCAGGAACCAAATATCAAAATAAATCCGCAAAATAATCAGAAAAAATAGTTTTATTTATAATATCAAATATCAAATATTCGCGTAAATCTAAGAAAGTATTAAGATTAATGATTGTACAGTTAGTTACAGGTGAAGTTAATGAGTTAGAGGTGAAATTAAAAACGAATTCATAAACGTGGAAGTTGTGCATTTCTTAAAGAATAATAAAATCAATAGTAATTTAATAGTGTGTTTTATCTATACAGAAAGAAAATAAGCCGTCTAAGCAACACATCACTCATCTCAACTCCTCGACGGAGATTCAGGAGTGCAGCATCTGCAGCAAGGTTCACTATATTCAGAGCGAACAGAGCTGGTAAACTGCGGGCTAAGTCCTTCGCTAAGAAAGAGAAAAAGGCCACACAGACACTAGCTATTGTGCTCGGTAAGAAAATGTCTACTTTATTTTGATATGATTAGTTGTGAGGATTACAAAACCAATCTCTGATCGATCGAGACAAAATTACATCTATCTATTAAATGTTCGTACTCCAGTCATGGTTGTTTGTATTTATAATATGCATGTACTTAAAGTTATTTATATATGTATGTATATGTAGTGTATCGACTATCTGGTATCCATAACACAAGCCTCGTAGCTTACCATGGAACTAGATGGTGCTGTGTATCAATGTCCCGACATATTTATTATTATTTATTTATTTATATTAACTGCCTCGGTGGTGTAGTGGCTAGCATGTACGGCTGCACATCCTGAGGTCCTGGGTTCGAGTCCCGGGTCGGGCCAAGTTTAGTTATTGAGTCTTTCTGTATAGTAAGCCTCAGTAACAGCCCGGAGTTGGGAAGTTGGCGGTGTTTCACCCCCGTGCCTCGGAGAGCACGTAAAGCCGTCGGTCCTGCGCCTTAACTCTCACCGGTCGTGTCGAGTAGTCGTCCCACTGGAGTATGAGAGTGACAGGAATAGAGAGTGCACTTGTGTCTGCGCGTACACTTGTGCACTATAATATCTCCTGCGCAGTTGGCTAGTCTCAATGAGATTGGCCGCCGTGGCCGGAATCGGTCAGGAGAACATCATCATCATCATTTATTTATATTAGAAATAGAGTGTCGTTGATGGGATTATTATTAGAGAAGTTGGAAGTAAGCCTAGCTTACTTAGCTTAGCTAATTGTCGTGTTTAGTGTCTATTTGTTCAAACCACTAATACTTGTATTTTACAGAAGATAGTTATTTTTTCCTTATATTTAAAAACAAAGTTTTATATCAAAAATTTATATACATATGTATATAGGTAAATTACATTTTTTTCGGCTTTTTTAAAGCAAAATGTATATTGAATACCAATAGAATTGAAATTTAAAAGTCAACAATTCTGTATTTTTAATTATTTCGGTAAATTAATCGTTTGGACGAATAAACACTGAAATTCAAATTCAAATTCAAAATATTTTATTCAGCATTAAATTATTACAATTTTTTACTGAACGTCATGAGTCTACAACCAGTTCGGAAAAATGAAACCTCAGACCTGAGAAGAACTGGCGAAAGAAACTCAGCGGGACTAATATTTTTTTAATAAATTGTAATTTACAATATTTTTATAAAGTTGAAGTAGCCTGGAGGCGATCACTTCATTCCCAAGGCGTGCTATCTTCTATGAAATTATTTATTGTATAATAGCCTTTAGCACACAAACGTTCTTTAACAATTTTTTTGAATTTAATGATAGAAGCTTTTTGAACATTTTCTGGGATCCTGTTGTACAAGCGTATACATTGTCCATAAAAAGAATTACTGACTCTCTTTAAACGAGTTACAGGCATTACAAGTTTGTGTTTGCTCCTAGTATTAATGTTATGCATGTCACAATTCTTGGGAAATTCGTGTATATTTTTACGAACATACATAACACATTCGTACACGTACTGAGAAGCAACAGTCAATATTTTTATTTCTTTAAACTTATCTCTTAATGACGCTCTAGGACCTCAACTATAAATTGCACGAATAGCTCTTTTCTGCAGTACAAAAATCGTATTAACAGTTGCTGCATTTCGCCATAGTAAGATACCATACGACATAATACTATGAAAATAGCTAAAATATACTATGCGAGCTGTATCTACATTAGTAAGAAGTCTAATTTTTTTTACCGCGAACGCTGCAGAGCTGAGTCTACTCGCTAGTCCCTCAATATGGGGGCCCCACTGCAATTTGGAATCTATGATAATACCCAGGAATTTAGTGGACTCTACCGGTTTTAACATTTCCCCATTTAATATTACACCATTATCAACAAGTTTAACATTGGGTGTTGTGAATTTTATTAATTTTGTCTTTTTATTTTTTAATCTTTTTAATCTTTAATTTTTTAAATGACGATCTTGATATAGTTTACTAGCCACTCACCCTCGCTTCGCTCCTAGCTTGCTTCCCAATACAAACTTTCAACCCCATTTTCACCCTCTTAAAGGATGATTTCCGGGATAAAAAGTATCCTATGTCTTTCGCAGGGTCTCAAACTATCTTCTTACCAAATTTCATCTAAGTCGGTTCAATAGATCCAGAGACTACCCCCTTCAACCTCACAAACTCACAAACTTTACCTCTTCATAATATTAATATAGATTAAATCGAACCGCCAAAAAAGATACATACATCTATCCTTAAAATAAAACATTATACGTTGTTTTATTTACTTTAAGCGTAACATTTTGCTACACTAGTCATTGCCAGCCGAGGCAAAGCAAAGCAAATCTATTTCGATACGTACAAATATATCACAAATCGATTTATAATATTATTACTATAATTAGAGTTCATACCTTGTCATATTTACCTATTAGATATTCCTATCTTAAAGTAATGTCGACTGGCATCGACTTCGAAAATATCTGATTAGGTATCTATTCTAAATGAAAACCCCCGTTTAGTAATTTTTTACTTTTTAGTGCCTAGAGTCGGTTTTTTTAAGTTTTTATATTTACTGTTTAACAAATTTCTTCTTAAAACTATGAAAAACATAACATAATAAAAAGTTATAACAGTATGAAGTAGTTTTTATATATGTATTATGTATATAAATATGTATTCAACCCCTTTTAACGTCCCACTGCTGGGCACGGGCCTCCCTTCAATACGAGGGGGATCAGGCCATAGTCCACCACGCTGGCCAAGTGCGGATTGGCGGAGTTCACATGTCTTTCGAAAACTTGCTAGGTTGTTGTGCACGATGTTTTCCTTCACCATAAGGCAAGTGGTAATCATGTTAGAAATGATTCGCACATGAAAATATCAGAGGTGCGAGACCTAGAATTTGAACCCGCTTCACTCGGTTTCCCAAGCGAGCGCGTTTCCACTGGACTACCACTGCCTTGTATATAAATATAATATAATAATATTACATGTATGTTTATCTGTTAGTGTCTACATAATATACAAGTTATAATAAGCATATACATACATATATATAGTAAAAAAACTTTTTCCAGGCGTATTTCTCTTCTGCTGGGCTCCGTTCTTCACTTGCTCAGTACTCGATGCTATATGTATTAAATTCGGCTTCGACTTTACACCGGGAGTGACTGTCTTCATTCTAACAACTTGGCTCGGTTACATCAATTCTTTTCTGAACCCAGTAATTTATACAATTTTTAATCCAGAGTTCAGAAAGGCGTTCAGGAAGATACTTCACTGTTCATAGCGTACGGATTTCTATCTAGTGTATACTTAAATTACAATAGTTTTAGCTGTATGTATTGTAAATGTAAATTTTGGAATGGTTGTGTTTTGTGAAACAGAAGCTTTGTAAGTTAAGTAAATTAAGAAATATATAATTTTCTGTGTCATTTTACTTTGTAAATGGGAGTGTTTTTGTTAGTTTTTTTTTTACTTATATAATACAAATGATTTAATATTCGTGACTACAAGCGTTTTGACAATAATTTTATTTCAATTCATTGTCATGGCTTTGTTCTCAACTTTTTTTTTTGGGTATTTTAAGCCGACTTTAAAAGAAAGAGGTTCTGAAATTGGCTATTTTTTTTGTTACCCAATAGCTAATTATGATCAAAATATATATTTAAATAAAATCTCTCCAAGAGGTTTCAAAGTCAAGTTAAAGTTTAATTTTTCTGTAATTTTTTTTTTATTTTAATAAGAGAAAGTTTAATTAAGAAATATTTTATTATAATTTTATTTACGGGTCTAGTAGGCTGTGCTTGAAACTACGCGAGTGAGTGTTAATACTGTATAATTAGGTAAGTTGTATAAATGTAAGTAAAATGCGATTCGAATAGAACTCACCAACTGAGCTTAAAGTTACATATGTTTGTTTTATATCTTGCTTGCTGTGCCAGCGGTCGCGGCTTCGAGTCCCGCAGGAGGCATTCATTTGTGTGATGAGCACAAATGTTTGTACTCCAGTTATGGTGTTTATATTTATTATATTTATATATTTAAAGTTATATACATATGTATAGTGCATCAATGGTATCTATAACATAAGCCTCGTAGCTTGCCATGGAACTAGATGGTGCTGTGTGTTAATGTCCCAAAATATTTATTGTATTTATTATTATTTATGATTATCTGCAGGTGTATTAGGGTGAGATTCATAGTAGTAACTTTACATTTAGTCAAAGTCGTCTAAGCAAAGTGAACTTTACAATGTGATGTTTGCTTTCAATAATTTTGATTTCTCAATCGTTATTCCTATAGTTGACATTTCCACATTTCCATCCACACTAATATTATAACTTTGATAGTTTATATTGGATGAATGGCTGTTTGTCACTCTTTCACGCCAAAACGGCTAAACTGTTCTAGTTTAAATTTGGTACAGAGATAAATTATAGTTTTTTTATCCCGAAAAATATACGGTTCCCGTGGGATACATTTTTTCTCTTTTCACTAGGGATGAACCCAAAGCGAAGCAAGGGTGAATCGCTAGTATGACATATTTCTAAGCTTAATAACCTGAATAAATTTAAATGACTTTTTCTCATAATTCGACATTGATAAATGCTAGTATGTAACTTATTGGGATAGTACATTCAAAGTTCACTTTGTTTCCAAAGCAACCAATAAAGCTAAGTACAATTTTGTAAAGTATCAGTTTGATAAGAATGTGAAACAATTTTTTGTTAAAAATAGAACTTTTTCATAAAGTGTAAGTGCGATCTTTGAATCTCGCCCTTATTTCTATTTCTACAATCTTCATAGCTTTGCGATTAAAATAATGTTCTCCCATAAATCATCAAGGCTTACGTATGTACCTAATTAGTAAATTACAGCCTTATTTTTTATAGCCTTGATTAATTTAATTTGTTATTTTACTATAAAAAAATCGTTTTTTTTCTCTCTCTCTTTCAACTACAAATTATAACCGACGAACAAATGGCTTTGGTCTATCCATTTAAGATACTGAATCCAAAGAAGTGTGATACTTCATTTTTTATATAAAAATAAAAAATGAATAATTATAAATATATATAAATATTTGGTAAATAAATTAAAACAATAAAATTATAAGAATAATAAAATAACACATTTGTTTATGCAAACTTTGTCGATAGGATTTATTAAAAAAAAAAAAGTTTGGTGCGAGGAATGCTAAAAACACCTTGTACCTTGTGTAAACTCGTCATGAATTAGTTGTGATAAACCTAAAAACCTGGTAAATAAATACTTTTTCTTTAAAAGAAACAAAAGAAAAAAAAAGGAATAATTAATATAATTATAATATGATTTAGTCCTCATTTTATATCTGCAGAGTTCAAGAGAGTTTTATATTATGTGGATGCAAACAACAGTAATGTAAAAATTAGGACTAGACCACGTATAAGGAATAAAGATATTGGCATTTATCTAGTTTTGTAGATGAAATATTAAAAAAATAAAGCTGTCAGAACGATAGGCATAAAGGTTAAACGTGCCCGAAGCCTTTGGAATAAAATGTTACAAAAAAAAACAATTTTTCGCGTTATTCTTCTGCCGATTGGAACAAAACATGTTAGAAATATCTAGCAAAAATATTGTCACAAAATTTAAAATTACTAAGTTAATGTACACGATAATATTTGAATATTTTAACAAATTTTCTTTCTATAATTGAATTTTCTAAACATTTTTAATTTGTAGGAAGAAAACTTATTGAATGAAGGTACAAAAGAAAAAATGAGGCGCTGAAATTAATAACTATATATACCTAATATTATATAACGTAATGTATGTATGAACATAAATATGTATATATGTATGTCTAGAACAAAATATTCTCTATTTAGTGTGTGAGTTTCGGCTTCGACTTCTGCTACCATCTAAATCATCATGTTTTGTATGTTTTATATTCAATAAAGAGATGTACCTACATAAATATAATAATAACACTGTAATATATAATTAATTTAGAGTTAAAATAAGATACGACTATGGTTGTACTAACTAGTAATTAGTCATGTATCTATATTATTTGTTTGTGTAAAATATACTGTATGTCTGTCTTTTACAATTTAGCTTACAAAATTTTTCATATAAGTATGTATTTATAGAATAGTCGATTGGTTTAATTTTAATATTTAAGGGAATAGTTAGATTTAAGTTTTCGTCAATTTGTCTTTTTGTACATGACAAATTAATAGAACAATTCCAGCTTTTTATACATAGTTTATTTTCTTCGTAAAAGCAACGCTGGATTTTATATTTTCAACGGTTCCATATTTAAGTTAACACGTGTCCAACGGACAATAAAGTACCTAATGGAGATAGTGTGATCTTGTAAATTTTAGACTATTTAACATATATATTATACATATGTATTATTTTTATATATGTATAATTCGTATTTATGATTGATGTCTATATATTTGTATATATATAAATTGTAGTACTCGATTCAACGAAAAGAAATCAATTCATTTTATAATTTTTAATGTAAATCTAAATACCTAGGTGTATTGTAGTTAGTATTAGGTAACTTATTTTTGTAAATATTTTAAAATTCGGTTGTAGTTTTACCTGGAAAGTATTCCAGGGATTTGAAAATTGATGATTTTATAGACTTCGACGGGCTTGATTGAGTTTGATTTGGATTAATTGAGGAAGGCTATAGGCTATATATCATCATGCTACTACCCAAGGGTGCGGAGCTGTAATCATAAATGTCAACAAACCGGGCAGACTTCCATACATTATTGTAAAACTGATGTTTATAATCAAACAAATTTAACGCGGGTGAAACCACGGGGCATAGCTAGTTACATATATTTAAAAATATATAAATATAATTAAATATTAAATAAAAAACGCATTATTAACCCAATCTATTTAAATTTCCTTCCAAGTATACATCTGATAATTTAAATTGTTCTCAATAAGAATATTTGTTAATATAAAGCAATTTTAAGTGACACGACCTTTTCAATCAGTGAAGAAACGCTTGAGTTCTAACCGGAATTGCTCAAATTAAATGATCTATGGCTATAGTTATCCTGCTTATATTTTGCTCCCTTCGTTTTGAAGGCTTGAGGGCAAAACTAATAACATATTCTACTATGTTTATGGAAAAAATATAGAAACTCCATAGGAGTTATGTTAGTGACGTACATTATATGATTTGCGACTGAGTATGTATGTAGACTTTTATGTTTTTTTTTTGTTATTTAAATTAAATGCCATGTTTTGCCAATTTCTTAAGGAAGCTACCAAAAATCTCAGAAGATGTATGTGGATATAGTGTGTGGATATAACATATCCAATTTTGTTTTAACTACATAGAGTTCACGTATGCAGGATTCGAACCCATGACTAAATTAGTCTATAATCTAAAAATACCTTGCGTAGTTCATTAGGCAGCCCATTATTATATTTAGTACTAATATTTTTCAATCGATAAGCAACCTCAGTTCGAATCTTAGACAATACGGAATGTCTGACTCGTACACCGAGGGTTCCATAGCGTAAAACATTAAAATAAGTTTATATTTACAAAAAAAAACTTTTTTTTTGTGATGTAACTACAAAACGAATTTCACAATTCTAAGTCAACGGGAATTACCTTACCTATAGGGTTTAATTTCCTCGAGTGTCAAAATATGCGGCATAAAGAGTCGTCGTATCTTTTGATTACGTTGACTTAGAATTTTGATTTTTTACAGTTTCAAGGGATCACAGACCTGACTATTTGATATTAATTTCAACTTAATACCGCCACGTGTTCCTGAGGAAATGGGTCTTGACCGACAGACAGACGGACAGAGTGATCCTATAAGGGTTTTTCTTCCTTTTGAGGTACGGAACCCTGAAAATAAATGGGAAAGACCAGGTCCGATTATGTGTATAAGTTCTAAGGACAGATACATATACATTCTCTTAATATAGTCCATTTTGTGTTTTTGGTTAAAAAAAACAAGCTGTGAAATAATACAGCACAAAAGCAAATTGCCTCGTGACCAACGTTTGCATACTTATTTCCAACTCCTTTGATGTTCCGGAAATTTCTTTAGAGAACTGTTGTAATTAGTTATAAAAAATATATACGTGGTCTCTGAAAACGGTTTTAAGAAGAATATAATTATATTAAAGCGAGTGTACCAAGTTACTTTGTTGTCTAGAAAAGAGACGCTAATTTTTCTTCTGAATTATAATACTTATTATAAATGCTAAAGTATGTTTTTTTATGTTTTAAGGATCCGTAGACGAAAGCAAAAACTATTATAATTTCGTCATGTTTTTCCGAGAGTGTACGACTTGAAACTCTTTAAGGTGCGTGTTAACAGGCTTCTCTTGGGCAAACTCGCTACATCGTAAGTCTTATCTATGCCTTCGAGCAAAGATGAAGGTCAAGAGTATGGCCATTATTAATAAAAAAAAAATGTCCCTCTGTCCGTCTGTCTGTATCATAACAACTATACTCGAAGACTATTTGAGCTTAAAGGCTCTTATGAAAAAATAATAAATAGGCGTAACACATCATAGACGCGTAACTGACGGGATAAAAAAAAACTAAGTGTATATATAATGGCATTTGCGTTTTATATAAATACTACCTATGAAATAGAAACTTATTTGCTTTCTGTAACTCATATTGTAGATAGATACATATTTTGTTTTAATTTTAAACTAATAAATTGAGAATGTTAAAATTAATTTAATATTTGATGCTACGGTACCCTAGGTGCGCGAGTTAGGCTCCCACTTGACATTTTAAACCTTATCCATGCAGCAACACGATGAATTCATGTCTCTTCTACATTGAAATAGTTTATGATCGAATCTACGAGTCAGAGTCGTAAATTTTCAGTAAAATGTTTTTAATTTTGAAATTTTTAATGTCAAAATGTGAAATGATAGGTTTTGAAAAATCCAAAAAAAAAAACACATTTTATTATATGTATTACAAAATGCTACTATCAAGTTGCAAGAACACGCGGCGTGTTATGGCTCGAGTAAAAGTTTTTAAACTTAAACAAAATTCTTTATATTTATTATTAATATATATTTCCATAATATATATTTTATTTTTCAGTTTTTTTACAAAATATAAGACAAAGTCACCCTATGTTTGTACACGCTGAGCTCAGGATCGGTTAAATGATTCAAATCGGGAAATTCAATGATAACTAGAGTTACATGTTACTTTTTATTCGGGATAGAGAAAAAGTTCAAACGGAATGAGGATATAAGTGGAGCGGCTTAACTGATATTGGCTTATATATATTATAAAAGCTTTGATAAAAATTTCATTGATAAAATTTATCATATCTTATATATTTAAACGAGCAATTCTTGTATATTTATATCTTTATTTATTTATTTATTTATTTATACCGGCGATCTCGGAAATGGCCCTAACGATTTTGCTGAAATTTGGTATATGGGGGCTTTCGGGGGCGAAAAATTGATCTAGATTAGTCACATGTCTGGGAAAACGCGTGTTTTCGAGTTTTCATGCGTTTTTCTTATGCATTATTCTACGCAAAATTTAATCGCGACATCTATACAACTGTCTCAGTAACACTTAGTCACTTAATGTAAAATTATTTTTAAGCCAAATTAAAAAGAAAATTGTTCTTATCGCGACATCTATACAACTTTCTCAGTAACACTTAGTCACTTCATGTAAAATATACAATCTTTCAAGAACTCCGAGCGAAGCTCGGTCGCCCAGGTACTAAGTATTTAAAAGAATAAATTATATACCCAACTTCTAAGTTTTTCTAAAGAGAACTTTTTAAATATAACTCCCACCTTTTTGGTACATAATATTTTATAAATATTTCCTAAAACATATACTTACAGGTTTTAATATTTTTTCAAAGAAAAAATCTATTCTATTATATCGATGACGCTTATTATAATTTAAGTATTACTAAGAGTTTTAAGCTTATTTTTAAGTTTTTGCGTAAAAAATACTTTAGCATACAATTATTCAATTCTAGTCACTGCAAAATTTTATTTTAGATAATTAATGTATTAATATAAGTTTTTGACATTCACAAATTTTCATTTAAAATGTTTTCCAGTTTTTATGATGTAAGAACTTAATAATTGTGTATGAAATTATTACTGTAATGAAAAAATAAATTTTAAAGAAATATGTAAATAATTGTATATATGTTAGAGAAATATAATTAATATTAAATGGCTATAACAGTGTTTCTGTGTTTCATTTATAATTCCTATATTTATGTATAGTAGCCTATGAGTTACTTTAGGTCAGTCTGTCTGTGTACTAAATTTCATCCAAATCTACCCAGCCATCTCAGTGTGAAGGATGTGATTCCTTACATACACACATACCCATACACGCAGAAAAACTTTCTCGAAAGTCCAATTTATGATTTTTTTATATATCAAGATTCCTTACAACAATTATGACTAAATTGAATTAAAAATAAAAAATAAACGTGTGTGTACTTATGTACGCACATAAGAAGTTATGCTTCTGTGGCGTAACAGAACAAAAGTTCCATCCCGTATGTCACAACTCTCTGTTTGTAAAAGGAATACAGCTGACTTCATCATGTCGCTTTCAGCTAATTTCATCACGTTACATTGCTTTTTGGCTGTCGGTATGCGCGCGCATCGTAAAAATTTTACTCTCATATTTTTTCCAAAAAAATTACCTTCAAAAAAACATCTTACACATTCTAAATGCTGAAAAATATATGAAGAGATCGAGAAACGCTATCAAAGACTAAATTTTTTTCAAATACACAAATTCGCCAAAGCATTCCACCGTCGCGCGTCGTACCCACTCTACGTCGAACTAATGAAACTGGCTTTTACTTCACTAATCAGATTTATTCTGCAAAATCAGTTTGAAGAGGACCCTTTTGTGGTAAATGTGGAAACAATTTATGTTCGAGTTCCCTGTGATTTGATTTTTTCTAAAACTATTGAAGGTATTCTGGCGTGATCTAGGAGACTTTTCCCATAAAAGAGCAGTTTCATTACATTAACTGTCTAAAACTACGAGTATGTAATAATATTACTTTAAATACAGTAAACATTGTTTGAAGTAGAAATTTGACGACAATAGTAATAAAATATATTCTAAACTACATTTTTACATTTTTAAAAACATTTTTTTTTTAAATATATGTTTGAAATCGTGTAACTCGTTTCAAAGAGTAATTTTATCCCAATAATCTATAGGTAAGTACATAATATAATAAAATTCTGAATCGAATCTGTACATTAAATATTTTTTGAAAAATCTTATAGTGAGTATTATCGATACAGAGGCCGAATCTATAGTTTTTCTGTCTGTCCGTCTGTCTGTCTGTCTGGGAACGCATCACGAGAAAACCACTGGACTGGTTTTGATGGGTATGATGATAGCTGGTTATCCGGGTCAATGTATAGCATACTTTTTATTGTGGGAAAACATCTCATCTCTGAGAATTCTATATTAAACTCTAATTATTTCTAGCATATGAATCAAAATTAATTTTCAAATTTATAAAAATAACTATCAAGTTTTCACGATAAATATCCGTACTAAAACAATTTTCATTATAGATCGTTTTTGTTTACATTCCCTGTGTACGAGTAAAACTAACAAGCTCTGAGATAGTGTAGCTTAAAAATAAATCAAACAAAAGTTAATTAAAAAGTAGTTTGATTAACAAAGAGCACTTTAATCACATTAAGGACTGCTACAGACTAGCAGGTAAATATAGCGAAAATAATAAAAAACTAGAATATTAAGAATTCGCGAATTCATTTGTTTGTTTCTCCGTCTTTCAACCAGTATACGTAAGATGAATAGATGGAGTTAGTTTTGTCATTAAAAGACCTCGAGCTTGGGTAAGAGATTGCAATAGACAGCTCTCTATCCCAGTACAGATTACATCAAGTATAATAAAGCAATATAGTAGATATATGTATTTATAATATCTATAAATAGAGTAAAACTTATTTATTTACCTATTTGTTTCATTATTAATATTATCCTCGCTTTTCTATATATCTACCAGGTCGCACGTATGACATATAAAACAAGCAAAATTGTATGTGATATAATATGTACTTACATTATTGATCTATTTAATATATTAAAAGAACTTTTTTTTTGATATGGTATTCAGTGATAAACGAGCAGACAGTCCACCTGATGGAAAGCGATACCTGTCGCCCATAACACCTACGGTTCATGCACTTAAGTTTTACGTAACAAAACTGCAGAACCGCCGGTACGTTATCACTGTTAGGGCTAAGATGTTATGCCTCTTGCCTGTAATTGCGCTGGCTACCTTATCCTTCAAACCGGAACACAACAATGCAATCATTGTTGCTTGGCGGCAGAAATAGATAAGGGGGTGGTACCCATCCAGTCGGACTCCTTAGGCTTGACAGAGTCCTACCACCGGTAAAGATTAATTAATTGAGGTATGATAACTTTATAAACTATTCTCTCAATTGTCTTCTCTATACAAAAACATACATACTAACTTCCCAACATATAACAGTGTGTGCACAACCTTAATTAGTTCAGTAGGAATCTTTAAACAATGGAAATTAGAACAAAACCAATCAAATCTGCTATCTAAGTGAAATAGGATTGAGGAGCTACCGACGCTCTGACAAGGCATTGTTTTGCTTTCACAGTGGAAACGAAAACTTGTTCAAAAGGCCGGAAAATCGCTTTTCTTTGTCAAAATGCATATTGCTGATAATATCTAGAATTACTAATTATGAATGAAATTAAAATGTCTGTCTATGACGTGGACATGAAAGAGTTTTAATGAGTTAATATGGCTATTTATAAGTTATTGCCTTTTTGCTAATAATTTTAATTGTTGTAATATTATTAATAATTAATATTATGGATAAGATACATACGACTTAAGTGTCACATAAAATATTACAGCTATACGTTATATTAATTTTTTATATCACTCAAGTACTAACTAATGTAATAAAAAATACATAATTTACTTTATTTTATTACTTCTTTTATATTTTAATTATTGATATTATCATTTTCACTAAAATCGGTATTTTAATATAGCAACACATGCACACTTTGGGTATTTCCCCGTCAGACTTTTCACTATAATTCACATATTTGTCTCGTTAAGTACGTAAGCACTTATGATAGTATTCATTTCAAGGTCATCTTAATCGTAACGGCCAATTGTGTAGATAGGTGTACTCGTAAGTTCAATAAATATTTCCACCGTACGAGAATTCAATTTAGTCCCCTAAGCACAATAATTGCGTACAGTTATGGGACCCCGACGTGACACAATAATATAAACAATAAAAAACTTTATTCATTATATTTAGACATTTTTGGCTCACTTGTTAGTAATAATACATATCTAATCCTTATAATATATTACATACTAGCGACTCACGCTCGCTTCGCTCGCGTTCGTCCCTAGGTACGTTTTCACGGTTAACTATGTTTAGGTATACATAAATAGTAGCTCGCTACTCCTAAGATATTCATTTAAATTATATAGCGATTTACCCTCGTTTTGCTCGGTTGTACGCGGATTTTGTTCATAATTTCATGGGTTTTAATTTTTTTTCGCGGAACCCTGATTCTTTTTCTAAAATAAAAGTAGCCTAAGTTACTCCTTATAACATCAGCTATCTACCAGTGAAAGTCCCGTCAAAATCGGTCCAGCCGTTTCGGAGATTAGCCAGAACAAACAGACAGACAGACAGACAAAAATTGTTAAAAATGTTGTTTTGGTGTATACATCCATATGCATTTAGTAAAAAGCGGTTATTTTAATATTACAAACAGACAATCCAATTTTATTTATCTGTATAGATAAATATTAGTGATTGTAAAATTATATAAATGGTTTTTTTTTTTAATTTTGATTGAAAATTAATTTAATTCCAATTAGTATTTTTTTTTAATCTTTAAACTATTATTATTGAAGGTTTCTGTAGTACCTAAGTAGGTGATGATTTGAGTAATCGTAAAGGTATCTAGTTTTTGTACTAGTTAATTATTATATTTATACGTTCCTTAATTAATAGTGTGATGTTAAATAATTTCCTAGTTTTCCGTAAAAAATAGGCTATAAAATACAAAAAAACTTATAAATTAAATTGGTCTGTAGCAGTTTTGAAAAGAAACAAACAACAGGTAGTTACTAAGTTACATAAAACGAAAACAAATACAATAGGTATGTAAAATTTGTTTTTATTCTATATTCTATTTACGGAAATGTAAAAATAAATTTTATGATAAAAATAACATATTTTATTGCGTAAACATGAAATCAACAAGTGCAAAATAGATACAACTAGCGCCATCTTACAGAATTTATAAGAACTTAAAGAATTGTGTTTAAAATGTTTCTATCAATTTACGCATTCTAACTAATAAATGTGAATGTTATTCGCTATGTAATATTCCCCTTTTTATTTCTAGCAATGTTTTATATAAATTATTAAATTTAAAATGAAATTGTGATGAATTTATTAGAAGTTTACTACGAAGTATTATCATACGTATAACATAGATGGCGCCACGTAATATGTAAACGTATTTGTCACACCCAAATATAACTAAACTGCACTATCATAAGCGATTACGCGACATTGTGAAATAGAATATTGTTGTTTATTATCAGACTATTGGTTTCAATTCATGATATTACTTAATTTCTTTTAATACCAACATTTTTCTTTGCAATAATAATGCAACTAGAATATGACGTTTGTTGTGTTTCTCGTCTTTTCAATTAATTATGTCGGTGCAGCTATCTCACTCGCGCATGGTTATCGAACGCGCATGTTAGAGAGAGATAAAAGAAAACTCAATTGCGCTTGAAGTACAACAGTGTTTCGTATCAGCTGACAACCAAAGCAAAACAGTCGGTGCGCGACCATCTTGTCAAAACTAGAGCCAGTGACAACAAATAAATAATTTAAAATGTCCTAAATCACTTGTAATGACTTAACGATATCTCCATATGTAATAAAATATAGTGTTTAGTTGATCCCTGTGCTGTTTTCATCACGAATACTGTACATTTCGCTCAAATATTCGGGTTTGTGCTGCGTCAAATGACGTCATGTGTGTGATACACGTATTGCTGCCGAGTTCGTAAGTATTTTCACTTATTACACTATTAGTTTAATAAAATCATTGCTTATAATGAATAGATTGGAACCCGGTCGACGTGGGTTTCATTCATGATTCGCTGGGAAACCGCGATTAGAGCGCAGGGGCTGTCCATACTGATCAAAACTTGGCATCTCAATTTGCCCTTGAAAATTATGCAGCAAAAATCACATAGTCGCTAGGAAAATTAACTTATTTGCGTTACTTTTACTTTCTTTTGTGATCCTGGACATTAATTTAAGCTTATCTCGTTCAGATTCTATATTAAAATCTGGTTGGCAACTAAAAATGAATTCCTCACGCACTTTACTAAAAATGGAACGCTCTCGACTCATAGAAAGTATTGTTTTGTATTAAACATTGAATATTATCATATTATATTATATTTATGTATAGTGATAATGATTTTTATATCAACATACCATATACTTATTATATTTGATACATATTTGTTATAGCATATACATATGCTAGTATATGCGTCAATAGTCAATTAGTGTTTTTTCCGTTTCCAACGTATGTAGCATCTTGCCTTTGTGGGCGTAATTATGCACTAACATAGGCAACTAGCTGATTAAACATTGGTTTAATGATATTATAAGATTATTTGAAATATTTTAAAGCAACATCAATTCTTCATTGTTCCGTTTCAACGATACCAATTAAATTGTTTTTAACCTGTTACGATAATATTGTTACTATTTTTAATCACTTATTTAACGGTCACGTGATTTAAAATGGCGGTGTTTATGTGAAACAGGTACAATATTGTTTACTCAATTATTTTTAATAGAAAATATTGTGTAAAGTTTTTAAAAGATAAGATTTTTATTATTTAATAAATAATATTTACTAACAAGCAATAGACCGGCAAGTTTCTCTTGAAGTGTATGTTCGTCGTAAAATAATTCTTGAAAAGTCATAACAATATCATTTTATATAAAAAATTATCCTCCAGCAAAGATATGATGTGAGAGGTATAACGCGATTTTAGTTTTTACAATGACTGAAATGTGGACTTTGCAAATTTTCGATCGATCGATCGAAAATTTGCAAAGTCAAAGATCGATTAAAAACTATGGAGTATAGTATATAATCCCATTATCTACACATATAATAAAATTCTAACTGAGTCGAATCTGTACATGAAATATTTTTCGGGAAATCTTATTGAAATAGTCATTATTATCGATATACTGAAGCCGAATCTATAGTTTTTAGATTTTTTGTCTGTCTGTCTGTGATCACGGAGAAAATCCACTGGACTGGTTCTGATGAAATTTGATGATAGCGGGTTATCCGGGTCAACATATAGGATACTTTTTACTGCGGGAAAATATCTCGTCTCTGAAAAATCTATACTAAATGTTAAAAAGTAAGTAGGGACGAACCCGAGCGAAGCGGGGGTAAGTCGCTAGTAAAAAATATTGTCGTAGTATCTTTTATTGTTATAAAATATCAACACTTATCATTATTAGTATTGCTCAAAATTAGTTGAATATTAAAGTTCATAGTAATTATTATCATAACCGGATGAGTAATCGGGAAAACAAATAATTTATAAAAATGCTATTTGTTTATCGATCTTCAAAAATGGCCTTAGCGTATGTATTACCATAATTAATTATTTAAAAATTAATGATGCATAATATCAAAGCCAAAATAAGCAGCCTCCTTATATATTTCAAGCTTATAAAAATTAGGTTACACAGGTTAGATGAAGGCTACCTCTTAGTCTAATCAATCAGATAGAGATTTGATTATATAAAATATATATAATAAATAAAATTATTGTAAAAACAATTTTTAGAACTTATACTACACAAAGTAATATGAGCTCATGGCAAATTTCATCAAAATCGCACCAGCAATTTAGTGAGGTAAGACGATAACTTTCGATTTTGCGATTTTCCAGTATAAAACGATTTTTCCAGAACATTTCGAAACGTTTAAAAAGTAAAAAAAATCTTAATTGCTTTATTGTAAAATAAATATACAATGTGTTTATTTATAAACGAAAAATAAAAATACCTAAGATCTTGTTTGACTAGGTACCTGTCATTTGTTGCTCCAAAGCTTGGTGCTGAGCGAAATTACCGAATTGAAACGTATTGTATATATTGAAATTGTTCTTGTACTTTGTAAAAAACTATGTTTTCGATTTTTTTTGCGGTTTTATTTTGCATATATTACGAAAAGGTTATTATTAAAAATATCAATTATTCGCGTAAATGTAAATGATACACCTAGTCTTTAGTCACATGCAATGTGCTTAAATGTGTGGAGGTCACTTGGTATATGGATATAATGAAGTTGTTTAAAAAAAAACAAAAAAAATGCGTTTTAAATCAACTGTAATGAATAATTAATTGTAAAATCGATTTAAATGAGTCTAAATCGTTAGTTTTACAAGTTGTCATGGAATATTTCCACTATACGCCTTCTGACTCCATGGGATTAGATCGATGGTGTCAAATTATTGGACTGCCATCTTGGTTTAGAATACGTTTTTATTACTTAGTTACAGGTGAAATCGTTAAAGCGTTAAAAATACCCCACAGTAGGTACCCTCCAGCCAATTTATGTGAAAATTGACGTAATTGCATTTTTTTCGTTACAGCGTGGAAAAATAATATCCCAGCAATCACGTTTTTGGATATAAGTATATAGTTTATACATATATTTTTATATTATGTAGGTATAGTTTTAGTAAATAGTAAGGATACAGGAAGTAAATATTTTGTAGGATCTTTATACTCCTTCTATTTTGCAAAGCATAGTGATTAAGTATAACCAAGGATATAAACCTACAACCTCATCCATGTCCTTAGAAATCCAGCGGATACAATACAAAACACCACCGATTTCACTTATTGTTAAGTGTTTTTACTTCACTCATCCTGTAGACGTCAGTTATGTATAACCTACAACTAAATTATGTCACGAGGCCACACAAAATTGGCGATTTTCCATAGGTGTTCTCAATACTTTAAACGCGTCTGAGTCAATACTGCCTTAACATAGTAATGTAGGGACAAACTGTACAGATAAATAAAATTGAAAATAAAAAAACACAGCTTTTAAAAAAAACTGTCGTGGCTTTCTGTCTGGCTGTTTGTTCCGACTAATCTCCGAAACGGCTGGACTGATTTTGACGGGACTTTCACTGACAGACAGCTGATGCTATAACTTAGAAGAAGTAACTTATTCTACTTTTATTTTCGAAAAAGAACTAGGGTTTCGCTCAAAAAAATTAAAACCAACGTAGAGACGCACGTTTCTGGTACGTCCCTTGTAAATAAATAAATTTTAAGTACTTTTGAAATAGATTTATTTCATAACAATGATGTAATGTTGACAAATACAGATAGTACCTGAAATTATATTATCGTGCGATAATAAAGCTGGAAGTGTTAAGTTTATTTACATATTTCATCTTGAGATATTTATATAAATAAGAATAATATGCTGTCCGTTGGTTAGCGCATCACTTGAGCACGATTTGATTTGGATACTTTTTTTAAATGTTCATTAAAAAAAATAGAAATTAGGAAAATTTAGAAGTGTTTTTGTGTATAGGGTTTTTGAACGAACTCAAAGATCAGCTAAAACATTTTAAATTGAAAATTGGACAAGACAACTCCTGGTAGTTATATGTATGTCATACAATATTATGACATATTGTTCTTTATGACAACTATCTCTTTTTATTTAATCTTTAAAATACATATTTTTTGTATGAAACATACCTGCACAATCGATATATAAGTACATAGTAACATACATAATATAAACTAATCAATCGATAATAATATTCGCTTAAAATGTGATTCTTAGCGATTATTTTCTACAAATATTATGAATGTAGATAAAATGATATCTACATTTCATTACTATTTTCGACGACAATCGTAAACACAGTATAAAATATGAATTTATCTATAAATAGACTGGAGTAACGGCTTTTATCGAACGATTTTACATTGCTCTTAATTAAAACACGACACGATAAAGCACGTGTGCTATTTTATAGAAACTAAGTTACGTTAAATATTAAATTTCGACTTGATCATGTTATTTTAACATCATACGTTCTAACGATCGATAGCCATCTGTGGAACGGATGCTATGAAGATGTAAAGCGGACATTACAGCTACTGTCGCTGTGTTTTTAGGGTTCCGCAAGTAAAGGGTCCAATTGGAACCTTTTCACAAGGCAAGGCCTGCGTTGTCCGTCCATCCATCTATCCTATCTATGTTTCTATCCCATCCTTAAATTATGATATAATTTGAGCCTTATCAGCCTGCTAGTTGACTTTTTATGTGCTTAATACTTATCTTGAGCTTTATTTGCGATTTTATGCAAACTGTTATCTTTATCCCAAAACAATTTCAAGTAAAGTACTAACTCTTAGAGTTACGCGAATATTTGACATCCTACTAATATTATAAATGCGAAAGTTTGTGAGGATGTATAGATGTATAGATGTTTGTTACTCTTTATAAGTTTTTTGTAAGCCATTTACAATAGCCTTTATTTTGATGCCCCACTCAATTTTTGTTTTTGGATTTGAGAGGAAAAAGAAATATTTTTTATAATTATGTATACCCAGTGTCACTCACAAGACGAATCTATCGACACCTCTCAAGCTAAATTTCACTAACTGTTTAGGCTACAGAGCGTGCCAAAGAAATATACATACATACATACATACATACACTCAAAAACTCGAATTCAAGGGATATAGATATATTCATAATCCGTATGGAGGTAATTTTTATTTTATAAGAGAGTAGGTAGTTCTAAGAGTTATTACAATTTCAAATAAGTTTCCTTATTTACAAACTTTTATTTAACGTGCCCTGTTAGTATGTCAGTATGGGACAAATCTTGTGAGTTAGTTAGAGTTCCTGTCTTTAGATAAGGTTGAAATTTAGTTTACTTACGTAACTTTGGTGACAATGCAATAATATGGTACCATGAAGCTGGTCTCAAGATGGAGTCGGAAGGTGGCCATAGGAACTCCTAAACTAAACAAGATAAAACCGTCGCGTTTGGACTCGTTTGAATAGTCTTGACAAGCACTCTTGTGTTACGTGATGTCCAGGATCTAAAGATGAAGTCCCATGAACTCTCTTGGAGTTACGGAGTTTTGTAGAGATCGGTGAGATGACACCCATCTTCATAGCATTTTGTTCGATTTAAAGCATTTAAATAAAAGCTTGTTTTTTAATTATTTTTTTTTAACTAATATTTTATTGTATTGCTTGGTCTGCTGTACTCTGTGGTGGTGGTAGCGGGAGTAAAATTTCAAAAATGTTATTCAAATTCAAAATATTTTATTCAGCATTAAATTATTACAATTTTGAATCTACTACCAGTTCGGAATGAATAAGCGTCAGACCTGAGGAAAACTGGCGAAAGAATTAGGTGGTACATCTTTTTAGTGTGACACATTTTTCTATACATATAATGAAATTTTAACTGAGTCGAATCTGCACGTTAAATATTTTTTGGAAAATCTTATTGAAATAGTCGTTATTATCGATACAGAGTCTGAATCTATAGTTTTTACAATTTTTGTCTGTCTGTCTGTCTAGGAACGCATCACGAGAAAACCACTGGACAGATTTTGATGGAATTTGGTATGGTGATTGCTGATTATCCGGGTCAACATTTAGGGTACTTTTTACTGCGGGAAAATATCTCTGAAAAATCTGTACTAACCTTAAAACGTAAGGACGAACCTGAGCGGAGCGAGGATGAATCGCTAGTGTTTCTAAAAGATTTACGCGAACGAAGTAGCAGTCACAGCTTGTATATAGGTATGTATTAAAATTTACTCAAGAAAATATTATCATATGAATATTGATTATAATATCTATATTTTCCTGCAGGTAAATGAGAATACACGCATAAGTTCAGCATAATAAATAATAATTAATGTATTATGTTAATACATGCATCTTTAATTACCTATTCTTATCGTCATTTCTCGAGGTGACGTTGACGACAAGAAATATTTTAGTATTAATGTTTCAAGCAGCGTAAATTACTTCTCTTTATTTTCAGATTCAAACTTAAAATGAATGTAAAATATACAAAGGTAGTATTTTTAGTTTTTAGGGTTCCGTACCTGAAGGGTGCAAACGGAACTTTATTACTGTGCTTCCTCTGTCAGTCCGTACGTCTGTCAGAGGGCTATATCTCATGAACCGTAATAGGTATTTAGTTGAAATGTTCACAGAGTATACCTATATTTCTATTGCCACTATAACAACAAATAATAAAAATAAAAGACACATTTTTTTACATTCGTAATCAAAGTTAATATACTACATAGGTACATAGAGTAAAAGTCATATTAATAAAAGTACATGCTCGATGGTACAAAACCCTTCGTGTGTGAATTCGACTCGCACTTGACCGATTTTATTTATTATTAATTCAGTCATAAACTATCTGCCGTTTCTCCATATAGGGGTAACAAACATACAGCCACACATAGATTCAAACTTTCGTTTTCAATTCTACATTACATTACATATGTATGTAGTAGTAGTGAGATTTAAATAATAAATAAGCTTTTGCAAGCTTTTTTGAATCGCTAGTGAATTTTTACATTCAAGAAGACTAGCGACCCAGTGGACGAACCCTTGCTTTGCTCGGGTTCGTCCACTAGGTACGTTTTAACAGTTATTGATTCCCATACAAAATAAACAGTTCTAAACTTTTTGATTTACCAGTTGTTCTTTTGTGTTTTCAAATTGTTTTTATACTTAGACCACCCCTGACATACCCCGAACAAAACAAAAAAGAATTATTGAAATCGATCCAGCCATTTTTGAGTTTTAGCGAGACTAACGAACAGAAATTGATTTTTACATATGTACATATAAAGATATCAGTTTATTTGTTCTTCTTTTTATTCTTTTTGCGATGTTTAAATAAAATATATAAAAAATTTGGTAAAAGGTTATTATAGGCACAATTGCATTGCGCTAACATGCGGTCGTCGACCTCATTATTTTTGTTATTTACTCAATAATAGTTTAGAATTAAAAATATTTTGTAGTGAATAATGTGACAAACACCTGGCATAGTGGCGTTGGGCTTTGGCAGTTATGTATATTATTTGGTACGTATGTACTTAGCCTATATACTCGGTTTAAGCACACTTCGGGTATATTATACAGGGTGGAAAATATGGATGGGACATGGAAGAAAAGTACCTTTAATATTGAAGTTATCAATATTTACTCAAAGGAAACATTTCTTTGTTTTAAAAAATAACTATAACTACTTTTTTTTAAACTTACCTGAATCGGGAATCGAACCATATAAAAATGCACAAAAGAACACCGTCACTACTTTGTCGAAATAATCGATAAGAGCCTATGATAAGGATAAAATCTCTAGCAATGTGTACTTAGTAACCTAATATATATAATAACTCTTAAGTAGGTAGTTCAATTATCCTCTTCTAATAATAAGTGAAGTAAAAGTAGAGTGAGAAAATTACCATTTACTAAAACAAGTACCATCGAATTCTGAATCACTTGAAATTAATTAACAGACCTATCAAGGTATTTTTTTTTATTTATATGGGACCTTGTAGTTTAATATATTTATTAAAAATATCATGTAACAAACACACGTACATGCAAAAAAAAACAGACGATTCAATGCCTCTCTGTTTTGCTTACTTTTCGTTTTTTTTTCTAGGATATGAAAGACTTGAATTAAACGGAAATGGCATCGAATTTGGCTTAAAGTTATATCTATGATTTGGAAACTGGTTTGATTCGGCAAAATGATAGTAATATATGTAGGTCATGTGTAATTGAACATTATGCTGTATTAAAATGTTTTGATTATGCAAAAATCTTAATTTACTGATACAATACTTGTAAAGGAAGTTATGTCCTTTACAAGTATTGTAAAAGGATTTTTTTCTGTAGACGCTGCTGGCATTAGCCACTCACTTCCCTTTTTGATATTTTTAAATTAAAGATGCACTTTGAAACTTTTTATAATATTATCAATATTATAGGGCATTTCACAAATAACATTGCAATATGGCGCCATAAAGTTTCCCGTTTCCGTTTCCGTGAGATATTTGGAGATGATTATGACCATGATTAAAAATGAACTAATTACGTTTATATGCGTAAGATTGTAAATAATAGCCCCAGGTCTACTTACAATGACTATAAACAGCATTTTGGTGACCTATTTAAACTGTCAGATTTATTTTTGGCATTATGTCCAAATAATTATGTAAAACAACTAGTAATGTACATATCAAATAAGGTTCTATCTCTTTCACACAAATCTATTACCAGTAGATAAGTATCGCGCATGTCACTCATATGTGGAAACAATTAACAGCTGTTTCCATACAGATATCACTACAATTGATAAGACTTCCGATGTATGAATCCCATGAAACGATTAGGAACTGTAGTTAATGAAACCGGGGAATACCCGGATTGGTTTTTATATACCTTGCATAAAATGTGTATTGTGGTGTTATGTTATACAGCGTATTAGTTACTACTTACTTTAGAAAAATTTGAGATATGTATCGACATATAATATCGTTTCAAGCTTTAATCGCCGTCTTCACTCGTCTTATATCTTACTAGCGACTCACCCTTGCTTCGCTTCGGGTTCGTCCCTAGACAAAAACAAATCTATCCCACGGGAACCGTACATTTTTCCGGGATGATATTATATAGCCTTCCTCAGTTAACGGGCTATCTAATGCAAAAGGAATTTTTCAAATCGGATAAGTAGTTTCTGAGATTAGCGCGTTCAACCAAACAAACAAACAAACAAACTCTTCAGCTTTATAATATTAATATAGATTAACCATAACCTAGTCGAACCGACAAACAGGGTCCTTTATACCCTATGTCTCGTTTTATCAAAAATTTTTCTGTGAGATAACTAAAATAAAAAATGTAAAAGTGCTCAAGAATATTAAAAAGCCTGAAACAAAGCGCTGGCATGTCGGTAGTCGGTACTTAATAATTGATACACGTGTAAGTTACGTATATCGTCTACCGCCGCTATCCGTCAATATTCGTTCCTATTTGGCCGCATCGGGTCGATAGGCTTGATGTATGTAGGATGGCATTGAAACTTCATATTTATGGTAATATATCGCTGCTTTTCACTTTAATATGATTGTATTAAGCAATAAAATAATATTTGCCACTTTCTGTTATGTTCACTTTGTTTCTGGGCATGGATAGTTTTATCTATACATATAATAAAATTCTAACTGAGTGGAATCTGTTCATTAAATATTTTTTGTAAATTTTATTGAAATAGTCATTATTGCCGATATAGAGGATGAATCTATAGTTCTGTCTGTGACCGCATCACGAGAAAACCATTGGACAGATTTTGATGAAATTTTGGTATGATAGCTGGATATCCAGGTCAACATATAGGATAATTTTTACCGCGGGAGATTATCTCATTCCCACGGGAGTACACGTTATAACATAACCCAAAAAATATTTATGATCAGAATTTCTTGAAACTTGGTATTAATGCTCTTCAATACAATTAAACAAATACGTGTTTTAGCGTTTTTTGAAATTCATCCCATAAGGAGATAAAAGAAGGGATGTAAGTTTGTATGAAACCTACCTTTTTAAAGTTTTTTTTGTTGTAGTTTTAGCGCGAGCGAAGCCGCGGGTTTTGCTAGTTGTTATATATAACCGAATCTATAAGCAAATTCACTGAAGTGCTCACATTATATTTTGGGTTGCGAAGCTCACGCCATGCAATCTAGTAAAATATAATATGCATCCTGCATTCAAATTTTTACAGTATGACCTTTGGCCAAATTCAAATCTCTAGTCACTAAAATATTCGCTTCTAGTGAGAATCGAACATAAGACTTGTGCAGTAGCCTATTATTTACTGTACCATTTTACTATTTTTTTTTTTAATCTATACCATTAACTAATTTTTTGTTTAACTCAAAACAGTTCACAACTTTAAAAGGTGTTTCTGAATACATGTAAAACATTTCCATACAAGTTTTAAGTAAACAGCATTCATAACGAACAAGCCAACGCTAAAAGAGTTATGCGGCAAAATTGAGAACGCTACAAGGCGAGTTCTACATGAAACCCAGACCATTTTTCTTTTCTGAGCATTTTCCGGCACTCTTTGACATGAATACATTTGTAACTAGCATGAGCTCGTTTAAGGGCTGTAATCTAGGTTTTATTTTATAACTATTTTTGTTGAAATTTGTCGCACGAGTTACGTATTTATTATTTTATATATATAAAATATATATAAAATAATATAATATTATTTTTTATATATATTTTATTTTATATGAAACTAGCGACTGATTCTTTTTCTAAAATAAAAGTAGCCTAAGTTACTTCCTATAACATCAGCTATCTGCCAGTGAAAGTCTCGTCAAAATCGGTCCAGCCGTTTCGAAGATTAGCCGGAACAAACAGACAGACTGACAAAAATTGTAAAAAATGTTTTTGTATATGCACCATATCCATCCATATGCATTTAGTAAAAAGCGGTTATTTTAATATTACAAACAGACACTCCAATTTTATTTATCTGTATAGTTATAATACACAAGCAGTGCCGCACCACCATTTAGCAAATTTTATTGCTAACAGTGAAATATGTATTACTACAGATTATATCTGTGTACTGAATTTCATCCCGACGTTTCGAATGCTTTACAGCAATCATGGTCACGGGAGAGATTAAGGTCTTAGACGTCTCAAAGGCGTTATTATAATACTTGTTACAGACAGTTCCTACCCACAATTTTACAAAAATGATTTCAAAAGATTGAAATTTTAATTCTAAACATTAAAAAAAAATTAATTAATATTATAATTATATACACATTATATATATTATAAAAATACAAAAATGTACATATACATATTTCAGTTTCAAATTATCTACTTACATATAATTTGCAGTCAGCTTTATATAGTGTCGCTTCAAAACATCAATTGTTTTTTCTGTGTCAGCCATCGCTCGCTGAAATTCGTATTTACTAATTATAAACTAGCGTCTCGCTTGTATGAGCTAATTATGTACACAAAAACAAATATTTTACTTTTATAATTATAGTAGTACCTGGGCGACCGAGCTTCTCTCGGAGGTCTTTATTGTTACATCGCATCGTATCCGATCGAGATTTGAACACGCACGCACACGATCGTTAATCTTGCACCTTGGTCGCTTGACCACGATGCTTATGCTTGAGTGTAAAAATCGTCGAGCATATTTTGTCATATTTTATAATAAAACCGCATGAAAACTCGAAAACACGCGTTTTCCCAGACGTAAGACTAATCTATATCGATTTTTCTCCCCCGAAAACCAACCCCCACACACCAAATTTCTGTGAAATCGTTAGAGCCGTTCCGAGATCGCCGGTATTAATAAATAAATATATAAATAAATATACAAGAATTGCTCGTTTAAATACATTAGATATTTACAATGTACATAGATAAACTTTCAAATTGCCTGTATATAGAATGTAAGGTTAGTTAGTGCATTTGCTAGTGTTATGAGGTTCGAAACCACTGATTTCGATATCCGGGTCGGACTAAAATTAGTTACAGGAATTTTGGTCTAGAAATTCTGAATACCGGCCCAGAGTTGAGAAATTGGCAGTGTCGGTCCTATGCGGCAGCGAGGTTCTATGCGGGTTTGTATGGTCGCGTTACATTAGTGCACATTATTGTCCACTGGACTATTAAAGTGTAAGGAATAGAGTGCACTTGTATTATTATAGCCGCTTATGCACTATATTACCTCCCTAGTTGTCTAATCTTGGTAAGATTTCCCGCTGTGGTTAAATCGGTTAAATACACGTTTATTATTGTTATTATTATGTAATTTTCGATCATCTTAGGTCTTAATAAGTTCTTAATAATTCATTTTGATCTATGGAGCAACGGTGTATATCAAAAGTAACCTACATTTGATTTGATAAAATCAAACGGTCAAAATGGTAATCTTTGCCCATAACGACTATCGGCTAACTTAAGATAAGTATCATCTTTGATGAATTCCCAAGCAAAATTTCTCTTAAAACTGTCATCAATTGTGTTTAAATAATAATTCTAGTTGAAATAAATATAGTATAATGTAAATTTAATCTTGAGTGCAATGCTTAGTTGTTTTCACAAAAAATATATATTAAAAGCGCTCTTAAATGTTCCCATGAGCGCTTATTCGGTGAGGACATTTTTTCTCGCTGATTGTGTATCAAGTACTTTTTTGATCGATATAATATACACTCCAATAATTGTTACAAACCGAAATTGGTCAGACCAATAGACATCGTTAGCCTTTGCACCGTAAACGAATTACTAATTCGTACTGTGCAATTTTCTTTTAGTTGTCTGTAATAACTGTATAATGATTTTTTTAGATTTTTTAGAATCTAAAACCTAGTCTCTCCCGTGACCATGATTGCTGTAAAGCATTCGAAACGTCGGGAAATCAAAATCTAAATAAATCCGCGAAATAATCCTAAACCATAGTTTTATTTATAATTTAGTCAAGTTTGATAGACACCAAAATTAGTGGATAACCAGGTCCTTTGGTATTTTATAGTATTTTATTGTTATGGCTTGGTTATATAACATCTGAGACTAAGAAATAATATAGATTGAATGCCATAAAACTAAACAATAATGTTTTAGAACAGTATACAAATATTAATAGAATAGCTATTACTGTGATAAGTAAATACCTATATGTTGGTAAGTCCCAACATATTTATTATTATCCCGGAAAAAGGTACGGTTCCCGTGGGATAGATTTGCGAAGCAAGGGTGAGCCGCTAGTATGCTTCTAAAATCATAAACGTTATCTATATATTTAATTATATGAAATTCAATTAAATATACTCATTGGTAATAAAATAGCAGATGTACAAAAATAATCATGTTGCTAGGCAACTAGCAATTTCTTTGTAAAAGAACCATTATTTAAAATTATACATATATATGTATGTATTGATATAATTAACCCATACGCGGGTGTGATAACCACTAACCAGTTTCCTCTTTGATAGCGCATGCGTAAAAAATAAACCAATTATTGTAGACCATCAAATAATGTTATTTTTAATGACTTATTTATATCGTGTTGTTATAAAAAATCACACTAATGCTATACTAAGTGCGGATGTTTGTGTGTTTGTTACTAACTTCTTGACACTGTACCTGCTTAACAGGTATTGATGAATTTTGTAATGGAGATATTTTATATTTTGTATAAAAAAAATTACTATTTACCTTCCACGAATGAGACGAGCTGTAGGTAATATCTAAAATAACTTGTACATTCAATTCTTCTCTCATTTTCCTTTCAGGATAGATAGGCAGAATGTAATTCCAATAACAAATTTAATGATTTCTACTTACATATACGGGGTGAATTTTTCAAGTGGGCGTGCATGGCTAAATCCGAAACTATGAGGAATAGCGAAAAGTACTCAAAGGAGTCTCGGGCCCGATTTTCATGAAAACTAAAACTGCATCATTGGATTTTTGAAAAATCGATTTTCCTAGCCAGGAATCGAACCTGTTGGTTTTGAAAAAAAACACATACTGTATAATTACACCATTCGATAGTGTTGCTATAAAGGAACGCATTCTGGGAAGTCATGACGTAAAGCAAACTTAAGGAAAATTTTGGATTTTAATAAACTGCTTCATTTTATAGTAATTTCTTTAATAATTAATGTTACCTGTACCTTGATCGAAATGATGCTCAATATTTATTATTAAACACACCTGCAGCGCACTCATCTTTACAACATTATGTTCTAATTTCAAATTTCTATTTTCTTCGTGGTCAAAGGCCACAGTAGAAGAAAAAAATAGTTAACATTTGAAAGTAGAACGTAAAGTGAACGAAAAATTCACCCTGTATACCTCCTTAGGTTCTTTTAATGTTATCATTCTCTTCATACACATGCCTCGGTCTTTCCTCAGACTTGACCTGACCTTTAACTGAATTTTTAATTTTATTAACATCGTTGGAAATTACTTAACATTATGATTTATGTGTAACACATGAGCATTCAAGTGGACTAACAATAAATATATTATATACTAGCGACTCACCCTCGTTTCGCTTGGATTCGTCCTTAGGTGATTTTTGAAAAGGACATTTTTTTTTATTTATGAACCGATTGAAATAAAAGAAATATTAAATGTTAGGAGAAGCTTACCAGTGTACATTTGTGAAAATCGCGCCTAAATCGGTTAAGTCGTTTCTGAGATTAGCGCGCAAACGCAAAAACAAACAGACAAAAATAATAAAAATCATTGTTTTAGATTCTTTTGCGTAAATAAAGACCCCCAATAATAGTTTTTCTCAAGTATCTTCCATGTACAGACAGCGAACAATTACACTTTTATTATACGTATAAATTTTGTTATAGGAAAAAATGTTTTGTATTTTCAGTATAAATCCCAACGCTTAAAGCAAGTAGTAATAATTTATTCATTACGAATTAAATCTTACTTTTAATTGTGTGTGTTTTTTTTTTCATTATTCTAGAATATTTACCATAAACAATAGAGCCTAAACACCTAGGGGCTTACTAACACGTAACAGTAAAAAAAATCCGTTTCCTCACTACATCATCAGATCACCTTGATGGTTCCAAACTACGACGTATTGTCATCCCAATTACAGACACTTGTAACATATTAAATCAATACGACAATCAGATGTAGGTCAGAAATGACTTATTAGATTTGCTTACATATTTTGTTTCATACAATACAATAAAAAAATGAATAACTATAAGGTACTAGCGGCTCACCCTCGCTTCGCTCGGGATCGCCTCTAGGAAAACGAAAACAAATCTATCCCACGGGACCCGTACATTTATCCGGTATAAGGTATCAGCATGCCAAATTTTACTTAATTAGGTGCATAAATTGTTGTGTTCTACCATATAGTATACTATAAGGTACCATATAGGAAGTATACTATAAGGCACCACCATGCAAAATTTCATTTAAATCGGTCCAACAATTTCGGAGATTAGCCCGCACAAACAGATAGAGAAACAGAAGATTTGAAAAAAAATCCGGATTTGTTTTATTTCTCTTCTTACACCCCACTCGGTTTTAGCATTTTTTTTTTCTATGTACAGACATTCGACCTCTACAGTTTTATTATATGTATAGATGTATGTATATAGCTACATATTATGTATTACGCTGAGAAAAACCAAACCCTATATATTTTTCAACTTTGTGATAACAAAATTCTATTTTTATGTTAATTGCTGAACTAAGATATCTGTATCAATAACTTAATTTTTTTCCTTAAATATTCTTATATACAATTATGGTTTTCCCTACTGGCTGTTTTCGGAAAGATTGCGGTTTACAATACTACTTAATTAACTGTAACAGTTCTAATTAATTTATTGTCTGTGGATGGATACATTGATATAGATACTTTGATGTACACTTTTAATGTAAATATAATCTATCGAATTTAGTGATGCGACATATTTTATGTGATAAATTCAAAATAGTACTACTGATTTCACTATGTATTTTGTTAAGTATGCTACCACAATGGGGGCTGGCGCACTTGAATTCGCCGCGAGAGAGCGCTAGCGTAGAGTGAGGTCTCTAGAAATGTCAAATATTACTGAAAATTTATTGTTTGCGAATTTTTCATTGCAAATGTTCACTAATATTTATGATTAGCGACTCACTCTCACTCACTCGTTCCGTTTTAGGGCTTAGTAAGTATAGATTTCACATTGATTTCCCGCAATGAAAAGTATCCTATATGTTGACCCGGATAACCAGCTATCATCATACGAAATTTCAAAATCCCTCCAGTGATTTTTCCGTGATGCGGTAACAGACAGACAGACAGACGAAAATTTTTAAACTATAGATTCAGCCTCGGTATCGATAATAATGGCTATTTCAATACGATTTTCTAAAAAATATTTAATGTACAGATTCGGCTCAGTTACAACTTTATTATAGGTATGTATAGATTATTGTAAAGGTTTTGCCATTCCTGATTAATTATAGCAGACACGGTACGGCTCAATGTATCTTATTAGGTTTAAATGAAGAGTTAAGAAAAAGATAATATTTTATTTAGGTAGGTATTTGATTATGATTAATTATTTAAAATCCTGAATTAACAATTATAATTATTACATTAAAATGTGCCCCACTGTAATAAGAAATAATTTTCAACGAGAGCGACAGGACCTCACTCGCCAATAGCGCCAACTGGTGTCACCAGAGACGATAGCTATTTTATTAGCTCATTGTAGGTTTCTTACGGCAGTACAAAACTAAAGCATAATCTTTTCAAATTGATGGTAAAATCGAAAATGTGTTAAACTGGTTTTTTTTTTTTGAGTTTGAGAGAATCTAACAAATTTTCCAAAGATATATGAAGTCCGCTAACTCGCACTTGGCCAGCGTGGTGGACTGTGGCCTAATCCCCCTCGTATCGAAGCGAGGCCCGTGCCCAGCAGTGGGACGTTAAAAAAAGGCTGAATACAAACACAAGTACATACAAATGACAATAAGTATAGTGAAATGTATATACATTTTTATATGTTAATCCTCTAGCCCTTGCCGAATTCATACCGATCTCCAATTTCCACTTTGTCTAAAAAAAATAAGATTATTTTAAACTGGATAATTTGGGCCAAAAGATAATATTTAAAATTCAATATGATGTATTTCAATCTTGTCAATAAGCTTGAAACAGAACAAAAAGCGACCTTCTAGTGTCATTTTCGCACGCTGTATGAGCTGGTTTCTACGAAAATTAACCTTGGCATCGACATCGACATTACTAACTACACGACCTTACTACGCGTAGATATACTGGTAAAGACGGCTAATGTATAATGTAAATATGGACAATGTAAAGTACATAGTTGTAAATGAACTGTTTTTTTATCTTACTTATATTTATAGTAAGAAAAATTGTCTTTGCTAATCCAGCTATACGCTATCTCCATTTTGAATTTCGGTCAAATTCGGTGAACGATTGCAGTATACAGATGTGACAAACATACACATATTTTCAAATCATACTATATTATAGAGGTAAAGTTTGTAAGTTTGTGAGTTTGTTTGTAGGAAGTAATCTCTGGAACTACTGAAACGATTTAGATGAAATTTGGTAAAAAGATGGTTTGAGACCTTGAGAATGACATAGGACTTTTTTTTATCCCAGAAATCATCTTATAATGGGGTTTAAATGAGGATGAAAGTTTGTATGGGGAATCAACTTAGTTTATAATATTAGCTGTAGCCTTGTCATTGTAATGAACACTGTATAATGTGTTTGATAATGGTTTCTATAATACCTATTTTTATGTTATTGTATGAAGAAAAGATATATCTATTATGTTTTGTAGGTAAATGAAAGGTGCAAATAACATGTATGAAAAATATATTGCCATTTGCAAGTTGCAATGATATCTATACTAATATTATAAAGAGGCAGAGTTTGTGTGTCTGTTTGTTTGTTTGAACGCTCTAATCTCAAGAACTACTAATCCGATTTAAAAAATATATTTTTGCATTAGATAGGCCGTTTATTGAGGAAGGCTTCAGACCTTATTTGACTGGACTAATAGTCCAGTCAAATAAGGTCTGAAATCAAAATGTTGACACTCAAATTTGCATTTTTGATATAATGTATTTTTAATGATACAAAATCAATGTGTAAAGGTTTCCGTGTCTGCAACCCCCGGCAAGGGTTCAAAAAAAATTGTCAAAAGTGTTTTTCCGGAATTACTCGAAAACGTTAAAAATTAGACAAAAAAGTTTTAGTAAGAATGTGTAAAGCTTAAAATTTTGCATAAAAAAGGTTTAATGGCTCTTTTTTCCTCCGGTCAAAATTAACCGAGTTAGGGAGGTTTTTAGACCGATCGGAATCCGTTTATTTTTAAGAGCAAAAAAATATAATTAAAACCTGAAGTTTTATGGTTATAAAACGTTAGCAAGTACATAAGGAATAGAAATTCGAAAAATGCCCCCGTTGCCCAGCTATACCCCCGAGAAATGGGGGGACGCAAAGCGTTGAAAAATAGTTTTTTTTTAATTTCCTTTTTACTGTGACGTTCTATCGAAAAAATTTTTCTACAAAAGTTATAGCTCTATTAAAAATCTACAACTTTTATATATGACACTTTTTGTAATAATCTCAAAGTTTTCGAGATATTTGCAAAAAACTCGGTTTTTAATTTTTTCTTGCTTTTTTATTTTTAATTTCTACAATAATCTTTTTATTTTCATGAAACTAAGGGAGTGTTATTTTCGAAATACATATAATAAACAAAAAAAGAATTGAAATTAAAATATTTAGCTATTTTCGAGAAATTTTTATTTTATGGTCTCGGGAGGCTGAAAATCACCTCCAAATTTAAGTGGATGTATACATTTAAAAATTTTGTCGTTCAATTTTCGCATAGGGCTCATTTTTTTCGTCTTGGACTCTGCTAATAGTAAAAAAAAACATTGTATGGTCGTCCTGTAAAAACACCCTCAAAAATTGAGAAAATTGGAGAAATCGATAATTTTTATTTTCTAAACTACACTTTTTTTAATTATCATTGTAAAAGTGTACTTTATCGACCAAATTTTTATAAACTGATTACACCAATATATTTTTCACAAAAAAAGGAAAAAATAGCGTCCTTAAGTTTTTAATTTGACAATTATTATTTATACAATGTCGCCGTAAACATTCCAACCTTGCAATTTGACGAGTCGTGAAGAAATTATAAAAATTGGATTTTACGTAAAATATACCTTTTAGATTTTTTCCCGTAAAATTTACTTATAATATAAGTTTTTCGTTATTTTATTAATTTTTGATTGATTTTGTAGTTAAATTTATTGTTTTTTTCTGAAAAATTAGATTTTAAGGTAAGTAATTACAGAAAGAAATAAATTTCAAAATTCATAGTCTAATCTTATTTATTCATTAGTTAAGAATGTAATATATAAAATTAAGTAAAACGTTTTAAAACCATAAAACTCCAGGTTTTAATTATATTTTTTTTCTCTTAAAAATAAACGGATTTCGATCGGTCTAAAAACATCCCTAACTCGGTTAATTTTGACCGGAGGAAAAAAAGTCATGAAAAATTTTTTATGCAAAATTTTAAGCTTTCCACATTCTTACTAAGTAAAACTTTTTTGTCTAATTTTTACCGTTTTCGAGTAATTGCGGAAAAACACTTGACTAATTTTTTTTGAGCCCTTGCCGGGGGTTGCAGACACGGAAACCTTTACACATTGATTTTGTATCATTAAAACTACATTATATCAAAAATGCAAAGTTGAGTGTCAACATTTTGAATTCAGACCTTATTTGACTGGACTATATAGGCTATATATCATCAAGCTACTACCCAAGGGAGCGGAGCAGTTATCATAAATGTCAACAAATCGGGCAGACTTCTATACATTATACTATAAAGTGGATGTTTATTATTTATAATATGTTTTAGTGCTTTAAGCTCAGAATATATAATATATAGTCTATTCCATACCAACCGTTAAAACGTACCTAGTCACGAACCCGAGCGAAGCGAGGGTGAGCTGCTAGTTAGCATTATAAAATGGAATTTTGTGCTTCTCGTTTAGAGTGCTTCCGAAATAAGACATGTTTTGAATACTTGTAAAAGGAGGCACCTAACGCCTTGATTGTTAAGCTAAGAAAACTAGCGAACGTCTGTATAGCCAATATTGATATTTACCACCTACTGAAATTGAAGTCGTGATCTCAGCGTACGGTCGATTTTAACTACACCATATTAGAAAAATAAGTTTTAAAACATTACAATTTTGAATGTGAGTTATGTTGTTAGATTATTATTTATGCTATCACAATTGATTAATTAATTTTGATAAGGCATTCGCAAGAATATGTAGCTATCAGCACATATTTGTTATATCGTATTGAAAATCTTATTGAAATTGATTTACTTAATAATAAATAAGAAGTGTAAAATCTGTTTAAGTAGCTTAATAATCTTATAAGCTACGATTTGGCATTTTCGTTTTGCTGATAAATCATTTTAAAGCCTCGGTTATAATCAATTCAATGATTCGTTTTAAGATTTTAAGTGTCATTTAAGCACAATTTCCCACGACAATGTCTTTATAATTAATTCAATGATTATTTCGTTGTAAGATTTTAAGTGTCCTATAATTTCCCACGAAAATGTCTCGTAGAATGGAGAAGATAATATAGATTATGGAAACTTTAATGTAAGATATTTTGACGACACGTTTGGCTCAGTTTGTAGTAACCCTACTTAGTGTGCCAGCGGTCGCAGGTTCGAGTCCCGCTGGGGGAATTCATTTGATGATGAGTTCGAATGTTTGTACTCCAGTCATGATATTTAAAATTATATATGTATAGTGTATCAACTATCTGGTATCCATAACACAAGCCTCGTAGCTTACCATGGAATTAGATGGTGTTATGTGCTAAAGTCCCAACATATTTATTTAAGATAACGACACTAGATGATTTCAAATTCTTGTTCGATTTCCAATATATATGTATATTGTATATTAATACAATTTCAATAGTTCTATGGAATGCTTGAGTAAAGAAGCCAATACTGAAACAATCTAAAAAGAAATGGAATCTAGAAAGGATATCAGTAGTGGCATTAAAGTGTGGCGAGACCTCATAAAATGTCACTGTTTCATATCTATCTCTAATACCTTTAAACGAGCAATTCTTGCATATTTATTTATTTATTTATTTATACCGGCCGCTCTCGGAAACGGCTCTAACGATTTCGCTGAAATTTGGTATGTGGGAGTTCTTGTGGGCGAAAAATCGATGTAGATTAGTCTTTATGTCTGAGAAAACGCATGTTTTCGAGTTTTCATGCGGTTTTCACATATTTCCACGCAAAATATGGTCGCTTATATCACACACTCGGGCATAAGCATCGTGATCAAACGCCTCAGGCGCAAGATTGACAATCACAGGTGTCCGGGTTCGAAACCCCGTCGGATACAAGTTTTTTACTTTTGTTTTTTTTTTGTATACTGAATTCAAGTTTTTAGTTTTTTTTATCCAAATTAAAAAGAAAATTATACTTTTGGCCAAAAACTTCGGGTGAAGCTCGGTCGCCCAGGTACTTGATGTGAATATAGGGTATGTTTTGAAGAAAGTGTAACTTACTATAAAGCAAATAATTATCAGTATACCTATGTATATATGTAAATATTAAATAGCCGCAATAAAGTTAGTTATGAATTAGTTATGTATTAAATATTAAGTAACACCGTCTGTCTGTTACGTTTTCACGCCTAAACCGCTAAACCGATTTTGTTGAATTTTAGTATGGAGATGGATGAGACTTTTGAAAAGGACTAGTTTTAGGCTAGTTTTTGTCACAAAATGAAAACTTTAAGGGTTACCCCCTTTAAAAGAGGTTGAAAGTATTGGGAACAAATAATTGCTCAAGTTAGGATAAAAATTCGTTATCTATACATATAATAAAATTGTAACTAAGCCGAATCTATACATTAAATATTTTTTGGAATATCTTATTGAAATACATTATTATCGATACAGGAACCGAATCTATTGTTTTCATAATTTTTGTCTGTCTGTCTGTTTGTGACCGCATCACGAGAAAACCACTGGAGGAATTTTGATAATTTGGTATGATGATAGCTGGTTATCCGGGTCAACATAGAGGATACTTTTTACTGCGGGAAAATATCTCATCTCTGAGAAACCTATATTAAACGTTAAAATGTACGTAAGGACGCACCCAAGAAGAGCGGGGATGAATCATTAGTATCATATTATTTTGGTAAGAAATAATTACTGTTTCGGCGTTTTCGACCAAAGAAGGTAAAATTTCTATACCTTTCTTGAAGTCAATGTCAAAATCATTCACTAGTGCTGATTTGATATGAATTAAGAGAACTATCTACATATCTTAGCAAATTACATCTAATCCCGTACACACATCATGTACATTGTGTATACATATATCAATGCACATAATATGTTTCATTGTCATGCAATTCCGTGCAAGCAAGGTCGTTGCAATTTCCAATGCCGATCAAATTGCACCGACCATTTCAAAGGTAACATAACCATTTAATAGCTATAGGGGACGTAGAAATAGTTAATCATAATAAGGTAACTCAACTTTACAGTGTATTTGTCGTTGGTCTCTCCTATGATTATGATAGCTGTAAAGCATTCGAAACGTCAGCAACTGACAATCAAAATAAAACCGCGAAAAATACAATACGATCGTATTTTTATTTATAATAATAAATTAAAAATTTAAAACACCCCTACGCAAAAAATACTTATAGTTTAAGGAACAACCCGTAAAAAGTAAATAATTTTGGAAAAGAGCTGATACTCTTACACTGCTGGACCGATATTAACCAAATATAGCTAAGAACAACCGCAAGGAAACTGGCTTTCAAATGGAAAAAACCTCATCGAAATCGGTCCATTCGTTTGAGAGCTACGATGCCACACACAGATACACACACACAGACAGACAGACATCGACGTCAAACTTTGCGTCGGGGGTTAAAAACCAGCTATCATCATACCAAATTTCATGAAAATCCGTCCAGTGGTTATTCAGTGATGCGGTGACAGACAGACAAACATTCTAAAAACTATAGATTCGGCATTTATGTGGATAAAAATGTCTATTTCAATAAGATTTTCCAAAAAATATTTAATGTACAGATTTGGCTTAGTTACAATTTTATTATGCGTATAGATGTCAAATATTAGGGTAAATCTATTAATATTATTGTCGTACATATATCACATTTTTATGGCGCACTCTTAAGGACTCCTAGGGACGAACTCGAGCAAAGCGAGGGGTACCCGCTAGAAGGTACTTACTTATAGTGATTAACCAGTAAAGGGGTTAGGAGTTTACATGAATTTTATAGTTTTAAAGTTACAGTCATTATTTTTAATCAGAAAAATTAATAAACACTTCTCTGATTCAAAGTTTTAAGCAGTTCATCGTTATTGATGAAAAATGGTGGATAATCTGAATAATATTATAAATACAAGAAGCATTTGAACGAAGCGAAGGAAGCCCCTACTTCCTCATACATTTAAAGTCTAAATTTATAATTTATGACGTGCAATGCGATACCTTGCAGGTAGGTATATCTGTGCCAAAATTGTAACTCGGAATTTTAAATCCCAAAATTATGAGATTCGTCAAGTGCTGTACATTTTCAGAGGTGATGAGTCTCGAAACTTACCGCGTTAAAAACGACCTTGACCAGAAAGCGAAGTGTGTCGAGGCTTGCGGGGGCCATCGGCCGCGAAAGTGAAAACACGGGACGCGCCTTCATCGTTAGACCGGTTGCTGTGGATAGTATCAGACTCGAGTCTCGACTACAAAATGTCCTAAAAAAAATGGTGTTTTTTTATCCATTTTTTTAATAAATACCTTTATTTATTCTAATCAATATTATAAATATCAAAGTAACTCGTCTAATTTTGTCACCTTTACTCACTTTAACTGCTGAATAGATTTCATTAAAACTTGACTACAACATCGATATGGGGACGAAACTGGCTACATTCTGGCCATAGAAAAAAACTAGCATAATAAAATATATAAATAAACTAATATTGAAACCTAGGATTTTTTCATAATAGCCCTTTTAAAGGTACATCACTTACTTTTAAGGTTAGGCTAGGTTGGGTAAAATCTCTCATATTTCTTATACGTACTTGGTTGTAACTGTATACAAATTACATACGTTTAACTTTTTTGTCGTTATTTTTAAAATAAAATTAAAGGGTAACTTTAAATGTCTACTAAAGGCTATATTATTATTTTTTCGCAGAACGTTTCTATATCGCCTTACATTGCTATATATAGAAGTTTTGGTGCCAATAAAACTCATTCTTGCATTTATTAATAAATTATTTGTGTTTGTTATCTTCAGCATGTAGCAGCATATTTTATACACTGAAAAACATCTAATAGAATATCAATATGTAATTTTACATTTATTTTAATTTTAATCAACGTGGTTTGAGTTTTTGGTAACATTAAAATTGACATCTGAAAGTGTTGCCAGTAATTAAGTCGGTAGTTATTATTATATTTTCAAGTAAACATATATTTTAAGGAGTATTAACATTTACTACGTCAGCATATAAAATAACGACCTGTTTTGCAAGTCTAATATTGAACCTTGAACACTTCGCAAACCTTTGCAGGCGGGCAAGCAGTAACTCAACAAAGTTTTTTATTTAATGGTACAGGAACGCGTATTTTATACGCATACATACTGTTTTATTTTTTTATATAAAGAGAAGACATCTTAAAATGTTAAGTTAATAATAGAACAATGTCATAGCAGTTGCTCTCTTTGGATATTTATCTATTCAATATCTGCGTGATTACATTTTCTTTGCCAAGTGTATGTGGATTTCTTAATAAGATAAGTACTGATAAGAGGTCAATGACTCAATGTTTGCATTATCAGTGTTAGGTTCAATAGTACCCGTACCGTTATCTGAATCTAACAGATTTTTAATTTATATTTGTGCTAAAGCATGTAAATTATAAAATATATAAAATACACGTAATTAATCGCGGCTCCAATTAGGTGCAATAAATAGGCTTCGACAATAATACATTAGATATTTTTCAATAAAAATGTGCATAGCCTTAATATTACTTTAAATTAGTCTACATCATCTATCTGCTAATAAAAATCTCATTTAAATCAGTCCAGCCGTTCCGGAGATAAGCAGGTGCAAAGGCGCAGATTATTTTTTTTTGACGTTCGTTTTAGTTTTGATATCGCGCAAACAATGATAATCATATAAGCACCATATTGTATGAATTTACTTAATAAACTATTTTAAATTTACATACCAAGATAATTCTTTTATTTATAAGTAACTACCGGCTCACCCTCGCTTCGCTATGCTTAGCCTATGTGTTATTCCAGACTATAATCTATCTCTGTACCAAATTTCATCCAGGTCCGTTCAGCCGTTCTAGCGTGAAACAGTAACAAACATCCATACATTCATACTCGCAAACTTTCACATTTATAATATTAGCAGCTCACCCTCGCTTCTCTCAGGTTCGCCTCTAGAAAAACAAAAACAAATGTATCCTTCGGGAACCGTATATTTTTTCTGGGATAAAAAGTAGCCTATGTGTTATTCCAGACTATAATCTATCTCTGTGCCAAATTTCATCCAGATCCGGTCAGCAGTTCTGGCGTGAAAGAGTAACAGACATCCATACATCAATATTCACAAACTTTCACCTTTATAATATTAAAATGACTTGTTTGAAACAAACGTTGCGTATTGCTATCCAGAAAGCGTTATCATAGGTGGAGTAAAAATGAGATCACTTCCCGCAATATATACTCGTACATACATTATACGCGAAGTAGAAGAATACGCGTGTAAAAGATTCCTCAAAAACCGTAAGGTTTATAAATAATCAAGTTTACCGATAGCTATAAATAAGTACATTTATTATCGTTCAGGATATTATTAGATGTTGCACAACAGAAATATTAGTCATGACCTATGTATATAATACATACATATATTACATATATTGAGGTTCATTACAACTTTGTGTTGTTCTTAATCAATGAATGGCTAAATTCAAATCGCTTGGCTTTCCAGGTTTGGTTAGTTCAATAAAAACCCAATTATTTCATACCAATACTGTTTGTTATGAAACAAAATAACCATTGCAATAAATACTAAAAGTGCAGATACCTTATCTTTTATTGTTGACATTTCTTGTTTTATTTCCCTATTGATACGTAGCATACCTACTGCATAAATTAGTTGAAATTTCATACTTTACTAACAATCTTTTTTTAAAACGCGGTGCCGGATACTATAAAATTTAAATCACATCCTAGTACCGGTTCGATGTACTAAAATCACAACATCAACTAAAAATGCTATTTTTAAGTCATAAAATATTCAAATACTCTGTAAAATTCAAGTTTCGGGATGATATAAAGTCGTGTCGTGTAGCAGCATCCCCGCTTCTTAAGTTTGACCGAATTCGAATTCTGCCAGTATGTTTGATTGTACATTTATCTAATGTCTGGAGTAAATTCAATAAGATTTTTATTAAAAGTCTTTATTAAATTGTTTTTTTAGATCGTCTTTATTAACTTAATGGCTAATAGTACTTTCGAGGTTTACGTTCGGGTTTGACCTCATTTGATTTGTTTTAACGAATCAATTACAATTGATAATTAAAAAAATTAAAAAACAAACGTTTTTCTCAATAGGAGCAGTATATTTAAAGATAAACATATATATTTAAAAATTAAGCTTTTCTTTCTATGCGCTCAGATACAAATAGGAAATAATGTTTGATAATTATATATCTATACTAATATTATAAAGCTGAAGAGTTTGTTTGTTTGTTTGTTTGTTTGTTTGTTTGTTTGGTTGAACGCGCTAATCTCAGGAACTACTGGTTGGAATTGAAAAATTCTTTTTGTGTTGGATAGTCCATTTATTGAGGAAGGCTTTAGGCTATATAACATTACGCTACGACCAATAGGAGTGGAGTATAAATGAAAAATGTTGCAAAAACGGGGAAAAATGATTCCTTTTGAGAGCTTCCGTTGCGTGCGCTGCGTAAACGGTTAAAGTTACATAAAAATCATGGCTGACAGAATTGTTTCCCTTTAAAAGTTCTAAAAAAAAGTCCGCGACAGCATATGTCTATCTTGTAAGGTTGACTCAATATAACCCGTTTTATGGTAATCAAATTTGTTCTAAAATAATGCATTACTTCCGAAGGTGTTTTTATAAACATGATATTAATCCTTATCCAAATAAATATGTTATTCATCACAAGTATTTAATTTTGAACAAAATTGCTCTTGACATTATTTCATTTAAATGAATATCTTAGGAGATATCATAGTTGTAAAATATACATATTTTACGCGGACTATGGGTGAGCGCGCTCTCAGCCCGATGCAAGGGGAGGGCGCTGGCCGCCGCGCCGGTAGCTCTGCGAGCAAAGTCACTATTCCACGCGGACGAAGTCGCGGGCAAAAGCTAGTTGATTGATATAATTATAAATCAACAGATTCGCAGAAATTATTCAGTAACTAATATAAGAAGTGTTATATTATTGAATCGCTGGAACTATTATAGAAGCAAAGGTTGGATTTGCATTTATCGAGAGAGATAACAAATCTTGACGTCTAGAGGACACTTATATATCACCTCTTTACCTATCATTTATGTGATAGTAGGTATGAGTGAGGCAGTGGTAGCCCAGTGGTAACGCGCTTGCTTGGGAAACCGAGTGAAGCGGGTTCAAATCCCGGGTCTCGCACCTCTGATATTTTCATGTGCGAATCATTTCTAACATGATTACCACTTGCCTTACGGTGAAGGAAAACATCGTGAGGAAACCTGCATGTCTGAGAGAACCTAGCAAGTTTTCGAAAGACATGTGAAGTCCGCCAATCTGCACTTGGCCAGCGTGGTGGACTATGACCTGATTCCCCTCGTATTGAAGGGAGGCCCGTGCCCAGCAGTGGGACGTTAAAAAAGGGCTGAATACATACATACATACATAGGTATATTACTAGACTAGCGGCTCACTCTCGCTTCACTCGGGTTCGCATCTAGACAAACAAAAACAAATCTATCCCACGGGAACCGTACATTTTTCCGGGATAAAAAGTAGCCTATTTGTTATTCTGATGTATGAACTATATTATTGTAAAGTTTCATTAAAATCCAATCAGTACTTTTTGTGTACTAAGCTGTATAAGTTACTATAGTTTTTTTAACTATCCCACGAAAACTTTTTTATTTTCCGGGATGGAAAATATCTAAAATTTTGACCTAGGATATAAGGTACCACCATGCAAAATTTCATTTAAATTGGTTTAACACTTTCAGAAATTAGCCCGTACAAACAAACAGACAGAGAAACATAAATTTAAAAAAAAGCCGGATTTGTTTCATTTCCCTTCTTACATTCCCCTGACTCGGTTTTTAACATTTTTTTTCTATGTACAGACATTCGACCTCTACAATTTTATTATATGTATAGATTTCACTCTTGCTTCCGCTCGCGATTTACAACAGCTAAGGATAGCCTCCGTCGACGTTAAATGTATACTTACTAATATTTGTTTGTTTGTTTGTACCGAATAGACTCCGAAACTACTGAACCGATTTAGATGAAATTTGGTAAAAAGATAGTTTGAGACCCTAGGGAGGACATAGAATATTTTTATCCCGGAAATCATCCAATCAATCAATAGTGAAAATGGGGAATAAAGTTTGTATGGGGAAGCAACCTAAGGACAAACTCGAGCGAAGCGAGGGTGAGTCGCTTGTTGAAAATAAGTTAAATAAAACACAAAAGTGCATGTGAAATGTTAGAATACCCTATCAAGGTAGCTCAAACTTGTTGTGTCCGGAAAGGAGAAAGGGAGATAAAGAACTTAGTTATGTTGGTTTTTTTTTTTCAAATTCTCTTACATATTGAACGACTTATGGATAGGTTATTCGCTGATATCGTTCTCTGCCACTCTAACACCCTGTTAAGTATAAATATAAACAAAAACGCACTCGCACAGCACCAGGAACATGCATAAAATTGAACTGCCTAAGATTCGAATCAAATATGGAATAAAAACTATTACGTTTGAAGGAGCACAGCTTTACAACTCTTTGCCAAATAGTGTTAAGGAGTCAAAAACTTCAAATATGTTCAAGAAAAACTTTAAACATTACATTATGTCATGTAAGAATCCAGATTTTGTATAGAATCACCACTGTTTAAATTGTAGACTATAATCTTGTAAAATTTGAATTTCCTAATGTAAAGCGAACATTGTTCTTTTTTGGAAATAAATATCTTTAACCCGAATTTTATTCACGTGCAATATTACATGCGGCCTTAAAATTGTCTTCTTCATAGGAAATATAACATTACAAGAATGCGTGTATGCGCAAATACATGCATTCTTGATTACTTTCATTCTAATTCAATGAAACTTCATAATCCGATAGAAACAGGTAGGACGCATCTTTTCACTCTCTATAAAATTCAGGAGTATAATATCGCCCACTTTCCAACTCGGTCGGCTATTCATAATTTCTTTAGCAGAAAACCCCAATATCTTTATATTTTGACTGAACCTTGAACTCGAACCCAGGACTTAAGGATCTGCAACCGTACGTCCTACCCACTAGACTTAAGGTTTTAAGTTAAGGTGTTTTAAAATTGCAAATGATTATTATTCGCTTTCACTGCTAACCAGCAGGCCGCATGCTTTTTTCTTTCTTTGTACAAAATATATTGCCAAATATGTACCATACATATTAAGTACTACAAGCAGTATACCTGCATCACCCTTAACTATTATGAATGCGAAAATTTATTTGTGTATTGGTATTTTTGTTTTTGTGTATGTTTATCACACTTTAACTCTGAAACCGATGGGGAATTGGATGAAATTTCGTATTAGTACATAAGTATTCCTGGAGTAAACGCATAGGCTACTGTTTTAAAAAAATAAGTATAAGGTGACGTTGCCATAATATTTAATATTGTAAATACTAAATTCTCGCACCCGAGCAAAGCGAGGCTTAGTAACTAGTTTCACAGAAAAAGATATAATTATATTATATTGCCGACACACTTGCTGTGCCAGCGGTCGCGGGTTCGAATCTCGCTGGGGGCATTAATTTTTGGGATGAGCACAAATATTTGTACTCCAATCATGGATGTTTATATTTATAATATGTATGTATTTAAAGTTATATATGTGTAATGTATCAACTATCTGGTATCTATAACACAAGCCTAGTAGCTTACCATGGAATTAGAGGTGGTGTGTGTTTATATCCTAATATATTTATTTATAATAATATTTTCGTTTCCAGATAATACAAAATGCATGAGCAAGACGAAGAGCCGGCGCATCACGCGCGCCGGCCTATGAACGCCTTCCTCATATTCTGCAAACGTCACCGGAGCGTCGTTCGCGATAAATACCCGAATTTAGAAAACAGGTCCGTTGGCCAATAATTAATTTATGCACGGAGTTTTGTATGTTAATTGATATTTAGTTTCGTTTCTTTGTCTGCACGTTAATATTACGAATGCAAAAGATTTTGAGTATGTGTATTTATTAATGGATATAGCTTTATAATGCTTAATGAATGATTAGACAAAAAAAACTACAATGTCTTAGATTAATTCGTAGGATATTATTTATGGCTGTACCTATTTACAACACGGACGCTCTCGCGGGCTAAGCAAGTTTTATATATAAGTATTAGTAATAGTGTTATTGATTAAATATGCTTCAGACAGTCAAATTTTTATATTAATAATATTTTTGGAGAAGAGTCCTGTATAGTATCGTGGGAAAATAATATTGTACTGTAGACCTATTACTGGAGTTTAACTTATCCTGTAATTTTACATTACAGATCTATTACCAAAATTCTTGGTGAATGGTGGGCCAACTTGGACAAAGAAGAGAAAGCTTGCTACACAGGTCTTGCTAAACAGGTATATATTTGCATATCTAACAAAAATGTACTGTTCATTCTGTAACTGTCTAATATGGTAATTTTTCTTGCAGTATAAAGACGCATTCTTCAGCGCCAATCCTGATTTCAAATGGTACAAGTTGCCCGCCCCTCCACTACGGACACTTTCCTCACGGCCTCGAGAATCAGTTGACAAAACTTTGGAGTCCTCTAACAATGAATATCATGAAAGTGAACTAGAAAGAACTAATAACAATTCTACAAGATATGATTATAACAAAAAATCTAATGAAAATGAAACAGAGGTGGATGTCAAACCTCTGTCTATGTTCACTCCCGGCAAATTGGCTGACGAAGCTCAAATGGGAGGCCTGAGCAGCCTTCTCGCTACCAAGACTGAAGTTCAAACTCCTAACCCGTACTATTCACCCCCATCCTATAAATTTAACGCGATCTCAACCCCAATCGAATTTAGATCTCAAGATATAGAACGTAAACCCGGCAGAGAAGATACTATACGAGAACTACAAAACGCTTTAACTGAGACAACTAAAATGTTTGAAGAAGACTTCGAAGGGAAAGAGCGGTTATACCGCTACGGTGTACCCAACGACCAGTTCACGAACCAAGACGTTATAGACCAAATAGTTGATAAGAGATATTCTAAAGATGACGAGGGTTATCAAAGGAACTGGTCGGATGATGAGAAAAACTCAAAAACTCAATCTGGTCGATCATGTAAAGGAAAAAGATATCAAGAATTTATGGCTGTTGGAGGACTCATAGTGAATAAGAGGCAAAGGAAAGACTATTCTGATAGGTTGCCAGACGAGGGCTACAGTGCGTCTTGTAGCTGGGATCTAGGCTCTATCGAAACAGTGACTGACGACTCTAAAAGCGCCATTAACGAAATCGAAATCGAAACTAATGAAGAGCCCAAAACACCCGAACCAGACAATAATTCAAACAAAACATTCAAAGCTGCCGACTTCGACTTGGATGCTAAAATTAGGGCATTACCTTCTTTAAGCTTAGAAAAGTTCCAACAGAAGAAAAGAGAGAACAAACGCAAGAAAAAGACGATAAATTTAAAACCGAAGCCCCATGAAAATCAGATAATAAATTCCGTTCCACGATCAATATTAGATGACAGGCGCGAAACAGCTGAAAGTTGGCGTGATACGGTCATCGGTAGCCAAAAGCGGAAACCTAGGAAGATAAGCATTACACGACTTGAGATTAACAGCCTCGTATCTAGTGATATGAACGGGGGGCATAAAATAAGTCCTGAAATAAAAATCGCCACGGAAGCTCCTTGCACCGTCGTTCAAAACATGGACATGAGCAACCAAACCCATAGTGCAGACCTTTTAGCGTTGGCCACCTTGGCCGAAGTCGCCTCCAACACTTCTAAAATGGAAGAAACCGCCAACGACGACGCTTCCAAGGTATAACTAGCCTTAACGAGATATTCCAAAAATTATTTACTTTATAATCAAATATTTATATATAGATCTACTTTTACATAACGCATAAAGATTAATATGATTGTACACCTTTTAATTGTAGTTTTTGTACTAGAGATAGAAATTATTTATATTGAAAATGAAGATATATGTAGAGTACTATATATGTATACTTAGGTTGATTTTTGTGTAGGCTGCAATCATTTGCTTCTTAGAATAAACAATGGTGATAGATAGGTTATACTAAAATAATATAAAAAAAATTATCACAGGAATAAAAAAGCATAATCTTTTATTATTATACATGTAGTATAAAAGATATAAAGTAACTAAGAACGGTGTACAGCGTGTCTTTTTTAACAAAATGTCAATTATTGAAATTTGTTTTTTAAGATACCGTAACCGATCATTCATCACAATATAATTTTTAAAAATGCCAAAAAATAAGTCATACATGTATAAATTGTATATTTTTAACCTCATTACGTATAGTTAGGTTATGATCGCCTTAATATTTTAGAATAATCAAAGACACCACGTGCATAGACTGCATTGCATTTTGAAGGTGATTATTTTTTGTTGGTATCATTGTAATATAGACAATATATTTATATTTATATATCTATATGTATATGTGACGTTTGTCACCGAGTGGTTTCAACTAAACCAAACCTAAACTAAATAAATATTAAAGATTAAAACTTTTATCCATGTATCAAGAACATTGATATTATATTTGGAATAAAATTAATTGTCTAAATATGGATGGCGATTATCGATATCGATTTTCTTTACTGTAATTTTTATTTTATAAATTGCAAAGCTACATACAGTTTCATGCTGGTAATCAATCTAGTCCGGTTCAGTTTAGTCCCAAAGGACGTATATTAATCGATTTATTAAAATCGTTAAATTTTAACATGAATTAAATTTTAATATCGATTATGTGATTATGATACAATCGATTATTCTATTCGAAATCGTCATCCGTATTCTATCAAATTATCAACGGCAGTAGTTAGCCGATGAAGGCCTGAGCCTTACTATTGTAGGTCAAACCTACAATATATCCCTTGTGATAACTTTTAAGTAGTCTTAGAAGAAAAACTATGATTTTTCATTTTAATTTATCGTCTATATAAACTATCACTCGTTATTGTGTCAAAGTTTCCTCTATTATTGAAAATATCTGATTTACTTTCAATGCAGAGAGTAATATTGTCCCAATTAGGTACCTGAAGTTTATCGAAAATTTTCATGAATTTCACTTATATGGAATCATCGCATCGCTTTTATTTAAGCTATTTTTAACAATAATTTTACACCATTTGTAGTTTAGTTGATTTTTTGTGGAACAGTGTTTCTCAAATTTTGTTCTTGTTTTTTTTTTTTTAATTATTTTCTTTAAGAACTTGTTACGGGATTCTGTGATGAACGTTTCCTATGAAATTATTGACATAGTGTCATGGTGCATGCCTTCCATTAGTGGTCTAGTCTAGAATAGTATTTTAAAAAAATATTCATGTACTAAATTGGAGAAGTGCACTTATATTATTTAAAGTTACAAACAATGACAAGCCATAAAGTGACATGTTTATCCAAAGACCAAATGTATTTAGAATAGGCAAGCTAGAAGTAGGTTTACCGTACATTGTAATATATAACTAGTATATAATGATATAATATTTTAATATATCAAATATTTTATCAAGTGCTATAAATGGTTTGGCATCCTGGAACTCCCGAGTTTTATCTTTTTTAAGTCTTCTTTTTGCCTTTCACTCGTTCTAAGTTATACTCCAGGTTTTAAATTCGTTGTTGATTTTTTTTGTTGAAAGTTTTATTTATTGTTGCGTTTTGTAAGAATTTAGTAAGCCTTTTATTGTTCCTCAATGAGATTTTTCTATGAGCTGTAGGCAGTTTAATATAATAACTTTTACACCAATCATCTTATGAAGATTTGTTTGCCTTGTCAACATCAAAGCCTTATTTTATTGAAATTAGTGTTAAGATGTATGTGACCAAGGGGCCATATACAAAGGAGAAGGAATCCAACGGAAATATATATATATAAATATAATATTGTATACATTAAATAAATTTTCAATACAAAGAAGAGAGCTTAAAGCTAAATTCTGAAAATAAAACCTACGGAGTGGTTTTTATAAATGGTGCTGGCAGATCTGCGTTACATTAAGGATTTTGTTTAGTAGCTTTTGCGAGGGTTGGCGATGATAGTCAAGTTATTGTAATTTTTATTTAAGAATATTTTTATAGCTTGTTGAAACCCTATAGTTATAAAGGAGGTTAATAAAAATATATATTTCGTATCAATACAATGTGTTTAAGTTCGATTTTTATTCGCAAGAAATATCGAACTAGCAAAGCATATATTTATCAGTATATTTAATATAAGAAAACATTTATTTTATCAGAAAATAGTTCGATTTGACTTGCGACTGTCAATTATTTTATAGAGGAATATTTATGTGGTTTGAGAAACACTGGTCTTAATTTGTTTTAGGGCATAATAAGTCGGCACCCAAAGTGTTAAGTTGGCTCCAAAGTATTTGTTGAATGTTTTGTTACACGCAAATGCGGTTCAATATATATCCTTTTATGTAGTAAATAAAGTTTATTCATATTAACATTTATTTAGTTTTATTTATCCTTATGTGAATTAGTTTAATATGAATTAGAAGGCAGTGCTAGCCCAGTGGTAACGCGCTCGCTTGTGAAATCGAGTGAAGCGGGTTCAAGTTCCGGGTCTCGCACCTCTAATATTTTCATGTGCGAATCATTTCTAATGTGATTACCACTTGCCTTACGGTGAAGGAAAACATCGTGAGGAAACCTGCATGTCTGAGAAAACCTAGCAAGTTTTCGAAAGACATGTGAAGTCCGCCAATCCTCACTTGGCCAGCGTGGTGGACTATGGCCTGATTCCCCTCGTATTGAAGGGAGGCCCGTGCCCAGCAGTGGGACGTTAAAAAGACGTTAAAAATTGATATACAAAAACTCATGTCAATGGGCTCGACAGTATTTTCTTTAACTAATTTTTCAAAACTGTTCCCTTATTTTATTTTAACAGAATAATATATACAGCGTATGTCCCCCTTGAAGGCCCATTTTTAATGTAGGTATGTAAAAGATTTTTTAAAGTCGGATGAGTAATTTTGGAGATCACATTCAAATTCACAAACTATAAAATGTAAGTGTAGTATGTAGATAATAAAATTGTTTTAATATGATATTAGCTTATTTTATCGGCTAGATGTGCCTTCGCTCAACATGTCTATTATCAGTAAACATCACCCCTTTCTACATGAGTGAACAAAGAATGTGGAACATAATTTGTGACATTGAAGACTGGCTAGCTCATTAACGCATAGCTATTACGAAATACCAAGCGGATACTTTAATTCTATGAATAAATATAGATTAAATAGTAGTAATTTTTATTTTTTTATAATAATATATCAATATTTTTTATTATGTATAAAATATATTGATATATATATATATATACATATATATATATATATATATATATATATATATATATATATATATATATATATATATATATATATATATATATGTGTGTGTATATATATATATATATTCATTTATAACCACAAAGATCAAAATATTGACGGATGATAAAGCATTATTAGTTATTTATTTTATATAACAAATATTACGGGATCTTCACCAGGTATAAAATAGAATATATGTACGGTACGGATGCACTCCTATCCAATAGAAAATGTTAATAAACTAGTAAGCTAACAAACAAAAAACTATAAATGATCGTAAATTGCTGTGTTGAAAATTTTTATTTTATAAATATGTATGTGTATTGTGTATAATAAATATAAGAAGCCCTATCTATGAATATGCATGAGAAACCTATTACTGATATTATTTTTCAATGATCTATAAAATTATAATCATACATGATACAAGTTTACTTCCTATGAACTTTTTTATAAACTTGGTTGGTTATGAAAAAAAATTGGCAGTTGACGCGTATGAGACGTGCGTTCCTTAAAAACTAAATTTCCTTCAAGTCTACATATGAATCAGTGTATACCGCGTAGGAAAGACTACCTTATATTTAAAACTAACGGCTCATCCTCGGTTTGCTCGGGTTCACCTTTACAAAAATAAAGACAAATTATCCGAACCGTATATTTTTCCGCGATAAAAAGTAGCCTATATGTTCTTTTCGAGACTATACATAATCTATCTCTGTGCCAAATTTCATCCAGATCCGTTCAGCCTTTCTGGCGTGATTAAGTAACAAACATCCATCCAACCATCCGTCCAAACATCTAAACTTTCACATTTATAATATCAGTACAATTAATGATTTTTTATTTACTGAAATCGTTTCTTGGTGATGGTGTTTAAATATTTATTTTTGTTATAAGTATTTATTTTTACCACTGCCTATTTAATTTACTACTTATAAAATTTATTATACTAGTATTTAACGTTAAGACCTCATTATTTATTTATATCCTAATATTTAAACATATTTTAAGTTAAATTCCCTGTTGAAAAACTCCAATAGGATCCCATCAAAAGCGACGAAAGCCACATAGAAACCGATTAATATTTATTGGTTTCTATGTGGCTTTTGTCGCTTTTAATTGGATCCTATTGGAGTTTTTAAACAGGGTTATTGTTTCACTATATTATAATAATATGATATTTCATTAGGTGCTTTAAATTATAATATTTATATGAAACAAAAGTAAAATATCGGTTTTTACTGATAGATTTTCAAGACGTGCCGGTTGTGAAATAAGTATTAACCACAAAAATTATCAACGCAAAAAAAACAGGAATCAAATCAAAATATTTTGTCATCGTGACAGTTACAGTGACAGAAAGTGTCGTTTGTGATTTGTTTAATCGGCATTCTGATTCTTCTGTTATTAAACTAAATTTGGCATCTAAACCTTACTTAATTATATCTAATAATATATTTTAATGCCAGATTTATTTTTATGGTTACGTGCAGGTGATAATATTATATTATTTCAAATCTGGATGAAGAAACAATGATTGCGGCTTCGGAACCCCTGGTAAGTCTATTGGTATATTAATTATAGTTTTAAGTTTAAAAAGATTTTAAAAAAATAAAGCTATTTTGTACATATTCTTTAATTACTGCTTATTCTATGTATTCTACCAGCTTTGCGAAAAACTACATTTCAAGGTAGTAGTAGTAGTCTTATAAAGTAACGCAGGTAACCTAAACAAAAAATATTATCTATTTGTTCTTATAAATACATATTTAATTTTAGGAGTTTGTGCCACATGGCAGGACAGTGTTAGCGAGGCATCCTACTCAAATTTATAGTAAGGGTCACAATGTTTCTGCATCAGAAAACTCGCTATTATACAAGTTAACTAATTTTGCTATCAAAGATGAAAGCCTCATAGAAGCTAAGGAAGAAGAGCAAGAATGGTGGTGCATCAGAGAAGTATATTACAGGGCTGATGGTAAGTTTTTAGATCTTTATTAACTAAACATAATATGATTTATTGAAAGGATAGTATTGATGTAGGTATGATTATTATTTTGCATCTGCATGCTGAAAGACATTTTAAATTTGACTATTTTTGTTATATGAATTACAATTGCAAAGTTTGTTAAAGTGACTAGAAATATTTCCTACATCCTATAATCAAGGTAATCTGTAGCTGAGTTATTTGCAAGCTAAGCTTTTTAGTATAGTATAATGCATCAATTATTGTGTAGAGGATTTCAATATTTTCTTAGTATTGTCATTCTTTGTTTTAGATGAATAATAATTATATTTAATTTACTTAGTAAATCTACTCGGATAAATAAAATTTTAATGTCTATTTGTAATTTCAAAATAACAGCTTTATACTAAATGCATATGGAATTATATATGGTACATAAGTACCATAGTAATAGCAAGTAGTAATACCAAGTTTCTTATAAAAGAAAAACCCTATTTTTAAAAATTTTGTCTGTCTGCCTGTCTGTTTGTTCCGGCTAATCTCTGAAACGGCTGGACCAATTTTAACGGCTTTCACTGGCACATAGCTGATATTATAAGGAGTCTCTTAGGATATTTTTATTTTAGAAAAAGAATTAATTAAAACGATTAAAACAAAACAATTAAAATGTACCTAGGGAAGCACCCGAGCGAAGCGAGGGTAAGTCGCTAGTTACAAAAAAGTAATTTGTTATTATTATTACTTGTTATTACTATTACTATAGAGGATGTGTCTAATTAATTACATAAGCTTTTTACTAATCTTACCAACATAAAAATAATTGTATTCTTCCAGATGACAAGGAAAATCTACAAGAATCTCAAAAAGATCAGAAATATGAGTATATGGATTCCTTTAGACCCCCAAGTCGTTTAAAAAATGACTTTAATGTATCCATTAAGTCTGAGCTATTGAGTGGCTTAAAAAAAGATGATCTTGCGTCTGCTGGAACATCCAATGGCAGTAGTGTTAACAGCTCAACTAATATGTCTAAGAAATTTAATTTAAGTTGTGCACAGAGTAGGCGGCCCAGGAAAAGGCCTTTAAATCCTAAAACAGACTGTTACTATGAAGAGGAATTGTATGTGAAAGGCTGCACTGCTGTGTGGTCCAAAGGTATTTATTTAAGATGTTGAATAACTTTTGGTTTGCTTTTACTTGTAATCAAAAAATTCAAGGCAATTTTAATCAAATTGTTTGCCATGTTGGTACATTCTTCCACAGACTCATCAGTTACTTTGAAAAGTTTGATAAAAAAAGTATAGAGTTATTGCATTTGTTATCATAATTTCCATACATGACAAGACAACTGAGCATGTTATTCAAATTTTTTAAAACTATATTACATATTTTTGACATAATATTGTGATAAGCATAATTGATTAATTTCTGCTGACTTACATTTTGTTTTCATTTTCAGGCTTAATTTCAACACCAGCCACAAAGCTATCTGGACCTGAACACCGTGAAACAATTGCTTGCTTTACAATTGAAAACCCTATAAAACATGCTGCATTTGCAGATTTCCACACTGACATTAACAATACCATGCTCATAGATGCTTTGAACTCGCAGATTGGAGATGCAAAGAAAAATATTAAAATTGAAGACACAACAGAGCACATTGAGAATCAAATAATGCCTTCGATAATTCTCATTGATAATAAATGTATGAGGGTATATGCTATAGATGGGAGGGAGTATATTACCAGCATACCATTCCAAGTTAAGAAAGTGTGGCCGATGAAATATGGGGTTTTATTAGAAAAAGACGCTACACCGGTCCTTCATAATTCAATGTTGCCTATGTCGTTCTTGAAATTAAATGAATCGCACAACAGTTCATTCAACAAGACTCGTACATTTCCATTTAATATGAGCGCTAGATTGCGTGCCGAGTCTATCTCTGGATATGACCAAGAATACCCATTGCCCACTTGCTTCTCTCTAAGACATCCTTTGGATGAAGTTACTCCAGTTTTAATGAAGTCCTCTGCCCAAGGACTTCAATACTATAACGATGGGGATTTGCAAATCATATTTGTGAGCACCGAACCCAGTATAATACTGCTCTATGATTGGAAGTTGCAAACTCATTCTCTATGGAAAATTCGGAAAGCAGTTCGAGATGAGTGTTTGGCGATGTGTCCAAATGTCAATTCTTCGGTGTTTAGCCAGTCCTGCGATTTTGTGGGCAGTCCAATGCATAGCATGCGGAATGCAACAAGTTGGACTGGCAGTCCGTTTCAATCGAAAAAAATGTCGACAACCCCATCTCGGTCGAGACAAAATAGTCCAATGGCAAATATCTTCCACCAACAAGGGATGTCGCCCCATACATCTATAGGACAAGCCAGTTCGGCGTCTATGATGTCGAGCACCATCAACCAAAATCCGCCATCTTTACCACTTTATCCAGATATTTGTCTTGACCATATCTGGACAGACAGCCAAGTCATAAAACGAGATCAAGTCGAAAGTCCGAACGATTTGAAAGCTTTTCTACATACAGATTTAGTTGGTCATGATTATTTATGTTTTATGGTTAAAGTGGCCGGCGTGACGCGTCTTCAAATAGTGAGGCTACAGAAATCTCACTACCATGGGCAAATGTCTAAAACTAATATAATAGTGGGTTCGATTTCCTCGGTTCTGGCCAAAGATGCGGTAGTCCTAGATCATTTGAAAATGATAGCACTGATCGATGAGTCGGGAAATATTATTCTGCAATCAGGAAACAACTTTGTGGGCAAGGTAATCTTAATAAAATGTTTATTTTTATAGGATATGCATGTTTTAAGCTTTTTAAGTATTTAGTTAAATTTTTATCCAATATTTTTCAATGGTTAATGAACCTATTGTAATGACTTTTATGAAAGCTTTTATGTAACTTGCAATGTTTGTTTGTTTGAGTCAAATCTTGCAACTGAATTTTAAAGCAGTTATTCTTAATCAATTGAGCTGAAATTTTCCATACACGTTTAGTTCGTAAGACAATGCATGGTTAGCTAAGTAACGTCATTGTAAATCCAATATGGCGGATTCCCAAAGATGATGGACGCTGTTGTTTTATGCATACCCGTGATATGGATATTAAATGAAAGGGTTTGTTGAAAAGAATATGTATAATAGTAAAAAATATTTTTAAAAACAAGCTTAAGAAGCTTAAAGCTTATTTAAAAAAATGATTTTTATTATTAATTATAAAAGACTATACCCACCAAAGTGGTCCTAAATAGATTTTAAGGAAAAATTCCACCACTAACATTGTGATAACAAAATTAAACAATAATTTAATTCTCAAAATAATTCTGAATTCAGTGTACATTTTTAGCTTAAAAACTATTTCATTCTTCTATATTTTTAGGTCCACGTAGGTGGGATCTTAGCTCGTCTAATAGATTCTCCGTACACAAAAAGGAATACATTTCAATCGCCGTTCCCAAGACGTAGCAGTTTGTTGCCGAGCCGCTGTGAAACGAACTCGTTTGATGATTCTGCTTTGCATTTATTGTCTCCTGTGCCTCATTCGTCTGTATCCAGATTGGAACCGAAAGAGAATTTGGGTAAGATTTATCTATATATGTATATTTAATAAAGAGGTCTTTCTGGTGTATTTTCTTTTTGATGGTTTTTATGGGAAAATTTTCATTTTCACTATTTTACACAAGATTATATAGAGATATATTTTTTTTTTTAATGTCAATCAGTGACAAACGAGCAGACAGACCATCTGATAGAAAGCAGCAACTCTCGCCCATAACACCTACGGTTCATGCACTTAGGTTTTAAGTAACAAAAATGCAGAACCACAGGTGCGTTGTCACTGTGAGGACTAAGATGATATGCCTCTTGCCTGTAATTGCGCTGGCTACCTTATCCTTCGACCGGAACACAACAATGCAATCATTGTTGGTTGGCGGCAGAAATAGATAAGGGGGTGGTACCCATCCGAAAGAGAAACGAAAAAATAGTTTTATTTTATGAAACACAAAAACAAATCTATCCCACGGAAACCGTACATTGTTCCGGGATAAAAAGTAGCCTATGTGTTATTATGATGTATGAGCTGTACTATTGTAAAGTTTTATTAAAATCCATTCATTAGTTTTTGCGTACATCCTCACAAACTGTCGCATTTATATTAGTAGGATAAGTAAGATGTCAAATATTGGCGTAAATCTAGGAAAGTAGTATATTATCAATGGGGTCTCCATCAAAGTTTGCAAGTTACAAACATAAGTCCCCCCGCAGACGCGCCGGGCGGCGGCGTGCGCGCGCTGTGCGACGCGGCGGGCGCGCGCGTGTCGGTGCGCGCGGGCGCCGCGCTCTACCGCATCGCGCTGCCGCCGCGCGCGTGCGCGCCGCTCGTCACGCGCTGCTGCCACGCGCTCGCATGCGCGCTGCCTAAGGATATTTGTATGCAGGTTAGTTCTGCCGTCATAAGAAAGAAGGCCGTAACTAACAATTTAGTCGAAAATGACTTATATGCAGACTCTGAATCAGCAAAAAGAAATGCTATTTGATAGTGTTACTCATAAACATCCAAGACTTATGAATCCGGAGATACTATATCGTATGTAACTACGTACAAACTTGTAGTGATTTTGACGTAGTACAAAGACAAAATTTCAAATAACTCGAAATCAACTTTGAAGAAGTTACGGCCTTCTTTCTTATGACAGCAGAGTTGCTCATTGTCTCATATTAATCGTCGTCTCATTGCTTATTTGTACAAACGACTTTTTTGACTTTTAAATGTCAATTTTATTGGTATTAAATAGACATTTTACTTTAATAAAGCCAAAATTATATATTTTATCTATACATATATGTACATATAATATGTACATAAATCTTAGAAATAACGCTTTGTTTAAAAATAGACGAAAACAGCTGTCTACTGTAGAGTACGACAAGTATTTATGGTTTGATCAAATGAGCGCTAAGACGAAGTAACAGACGAAGTCCGTCAAAATAAACGTCAGGTCATAAATAAAATTGCAGTTTGTGCTGATATTCTCGATTTTGTCATGCAGATCGTTTACTGTCTTTAAAGAATAAGAGAAAGACACAACCATCTAATATTAACACTAACAGTTATGTTATGTCATTGTAACTTACCACTAGATGGCATTACAGTCATGCTTTAACGTCGTACCATTCGCCATGGATATGATATTTTATTAGGACCCTTGCATTTGGCAGCATTTCCATTAAAACCAATAAGAGATCGCCTACTATAGGATTTCACTGATTTTTACAACTAACTCTAAAGAGCGATTTACTTAAAATGAACTCATCAAAAAGAATATGTTCACAAGTTTAATGTAGCAATATTTCGCAAAGTGAAAGAATTTATTTTTTCATAGTCAAATTTTATCAAGAGTGAAATTTCAAAAATGAAATTCAATAATTATAGTATACTAGCGACTCGTCTCTCTATTTAACGTCTATTTTAACGTTTAGTATAGATTTCTCAGAGATGAGATATTTTCCCGCAATAAAAAGTATCCTGTATGTTGATTTGGATAACCAGCTATCACCAAATTTTAACAAAATCTCTCCAGTGCTTTTTCTATGATGCGGTAACAGACAAACAGACAAAAATTCTAAAAACTATAGATTCGGCCTTTGTATTGATAATAATGTCTATTTCAATGAGATATTCCGAAAAATATTCAATGTACAGATTCGGCTTAGTTACAATTTTATTATATATATGTATAGATTGTATATTACGTCCATCACAATAATTTATATGACAAATTATGTTTTATAGGTCATAATAAAATGGTATGGTGTACGAAACGCGCCGGGCACCCAAGACTTGACACCCGAACAAGAATGGACGATGTTCTCGAACCTTCTTCTATCTCTAATCGGATATGACGTGGAAAAACTATCTGAAAGTAAGCACAACGAAGAAGAACACGTAGAAGTAGTCACAAAAAAGCAAAGAACTTCAAGCGATGGAACCCAAGACGACTGGGAGTACATGCTTAACTCCAAAATGCATAAAACCATAGGCTATTCTCTAGCAAATATGCTCAATTTGCACCAAATTCAACCAGAAACAAGACATTGCAGGTCAATTAAGAAAGAAGAAGAAGACAAACCTTCCCAATTCAACACAAACTCTCTTTTGTTCCCTTACACTGTGAATGTGTTCTTTGCTTTTCATCTGGCATATGAAGATATAAAGCTAAATACGCTGCTATCAAGCGATTTGAAGCCGCTTTCGGCCTTTCTATATCAAATTGCGAAGGATTTGTGCTTAGATAAATATGTGAATCATTACTGGTTGGATTTCCCCATAGATTATAGTTTTGAATACGATGAAAACGACACGCAAATGTCTGAATCGATTTTGAAGAAACTCACTCAACCCACATACTTTAATGCGGAACCACCGAATATATTTAGTTACATAAACTCGATGTTGAAAGACGTGGATGTTGGATATTACCCCCATATGTCTGATGTGAATAATATGTCACGGGATTTGATAGAGGTATGATATTGTTTGAATATTAATATATTTATTGTACAATGACCGGCGGTAAATAATGCACATCGAGCTGAAGAGGGAGACAATCGGCTAGTTTCGGCTTCGTAGAGCGCCGTCTCTGTCGCACTAACAGTCCGGTATCTACTGGGAACTTATAATGTACTGAGTGACAGAGACGACGCTCTACAAAACCGAAATTAACCCACTTTCTCCCTCTTTAGGTCGATGTGCATTATTTACCGCCAGTTATTATACATCACTTTAGTGTGCTTTGTTTTTGTGTGCATCTTTGTCTGGGTGTGCGTTTTATTTAGTTTACAACTTTTGAATATTAGTATTACTTTATGTAGTTTGTTACTTTATATAGTCATCTCTATATTAGTATATATGTACTTATGTATTATGTACACTATAGAATGGGTAATATTTGTATTGTAAAATGAAATTTGATATGCAAATTATTAGTATTATACATATAATAAAACTACATTTTTTAATGTTTATTAATTTTTAATGCATTGGTCTCTCTTGTGACCAACATATCGTGCTGTAAAGAAAAAAAACTAAATAAATCCACGTAAAATAGTTAAAAAAAAAGTAAAAAATAAAGAGATACTCGAACAGTTGTTGTTGTTCCAAAAGTTGAGTAAAGAATGCAAAAAGAAATTGTTAAAAAATACACTCTATAATCTTTGTTATTTATTTTGCAAGTAATAAAAGTTTATTTATTTATTATTTTATTTTATACTAGCGACTTATCCTCGCTTCGTCCGTCGCTCGGGTTCGTCTCTAGTTTTTACAGCATACGCCAAATTTATGATACCTTAGATTTGGTTATTGCTATTTTCGTGGGGATGTCTAATTTTTTTTTTTTATAAATTATGGCCTACTAGCGGTTCATCCTCGCTTCGCTCGGGTTTGCCTCTGGAACAACAATAACAAATGTATTCCACGGGAACCATACATTTTTCCTACGTAAAAAGTAGCTTATGTGTTAATCTGATGTATGAGTAAAGTTTCATTAAAATCCATTCAGTAGTTTTTGCGTGAAAAAGTAACTAACATCCATACATTTATACATATGTACATCGTAGATACATCCTCGCAAACTTTCGGATTTATAAAATTAGTAGGATGTTACTCGCTGATAATGTAGCTTTTGATAGGCGAAAGAATATTATAGATAGTAGTTTTTAAAATTGACCCAGTAGATTTTTAAATATAAAAACTTTTTTTTCTTTATAATATTAGTATAGATTATTTTATATTTCATTTCATAAAAATGTAAAGAATTATTAGAAAAATCTAATTGTGTTGCAGATAATGTGTTGCGCGGGCTGCGGCGCGGCGGGGGGCGTGCAGCGCGTGGCGCGCGACGGCGCCGCCGCCAGCAGCACGCCGCGCCGCGCCGCCGCGCGCGCGCCCGACGCCGTGCTCGCCGCCTGCGAGAGAGGTACTGTTTCATATACTAATATTTTAATACTTTCTTAGATTTACGCGAATATTTGACATGTACAGATAAATAAAATTGAAGTGTCCGTTTGTAATATCAAAATAACAGCTTTATACTAAATGCATATGGAATATATGCGATACTTATAAGAAACTTGGCTACTTTTATTTTAGAAAAAGAATTAGGGTTTCGCTCAAAAAAAATAAAACATACCTAGGGACGCACCCGAACGAAGCGAGGGTAAGTCGTTAGTTTTAAATAAAACTGTCTTTTCGGATTTTTTCGCGGATCTCTTTTGATTTTTGGTTCCTGACGTTTCGAATGCTTTACAGCAATCATGATTACATCACATATTCATGGTTGAAAAGCAGACTTCACTAATTTTTCTATAAATCTAACCACAAATCATCAAACATATTTGCGACTCAGCGCTTGTTTGTTCTAACTACCAATACTTGTTGTACTTTACAGTAGGTAGTTGTTTTTCTTTGTTTTAAAAACAAAGCTTTTGTAATTTTTACAATTTTTGTCTGTCTGTTTATTTTGGGTAATATCCAAACGGATTGACTTTCACTGGCAGATAGCTGATATTATAAGGAGTAACTAAGGTTACTTTTATTTTAGAAAAAGAATTAGGGTTCCGCTAATAAAAAACGTTTTTTGGGGTTAGTCGCTTATATTATAAAGAGGAAAAATTTCTAGTTTTGTATGTTTGAACCGAACAAACTCAAAAAATACTGGATCGACTTAGATGAAATTTGGTAAGGAAGTTAGTTTGAGACCCTTAGAAGGTCATAGGATATTTTTAATTTCGGATATCTTCCATTAAGTGGGTGAAAATGGGGATGAAAGTTTGTATGGGGAATCAACCTAGGGACGAGGGTGAGTAGCTAGTCTATACAGGTAAATAAAATTGGAGTGTCTGTTTGTAATATTAAAATAACCGCTTTTTACTAAATGCATATGGATGTATACACGGTACATATACCAAATCAACATTTTTACAATTTTTGTCTGTCTGTTTGTTTGTTCCGGCTAATCTCCGAAACGGCTGGACCGATTTTGACGGGACTTTCACTGGCAGACAGCTGATGTTATAAGGAGTAACTTAGGCTACTTTTGTTTTAGAAAAAGAATCAGGGTTCCGCGAAAAAAAAATAAAACCCATGAAATTGTGAACAAAATCCACGTACGGCATACGCACCCGATCAAAACGAGAGTAAATCGCTATATAATTTAAATGAATATCTTAGGAGTAGCAAGTTAGTATTTATGTATACCTAAACATAGCTAACCGTGAAAACTTATAAATGTAATCACAAATGAAACATCACACAGGAATAACCCCCCGCGACATAGACAACCTGCCGCCGGCGCTGGCGCTGTGCCTCATCACGATCTTCTCGCGCTGCAAGAGCGCGCCGCCCGCGGACTGGCCGCCCGCCGCCTACACCCTGGCCATGCGCGAGGACCTGGCGCTGCAGACGGAGATCGCTGCCACCATCAAGTCCACTGATGAGTATATGGAATGTGAGGCTCTTTTGTTTATTCGTTGGTTTCGTTTGAATTTATCCCATTATTATAAACAAATCTATCCCACGCTAACTGTGCAATTTTTCGGGATAAAAGTAGCCTATTTGTTATTCTGATGTATGAACTGTATTGTTGTAAAGTTTCATTAAAATCCAATCAGTAGCTTTTGTGTACTAAGCTGTATAAGTTACTATAGTTTTTTAACTGTCCCACGGGAACTCTTTAATTTTCCGGGATGAAAAGTATCTTAAATGTTGACCGGGAATATAAGGTACAGCCATGCAAAATTTCATTTAAATCGGTCTAACAGTTTCGGATATTAGTCAGTACAAACAGACAAAATATTTGAAAAAAATCTGAATTTGTTCTATTCCTCTTCTTACATCCAACTGACTTGGTTTTTTAGCATTTTTTTTTTCTATGTACAGACATTCGACCTCTACATTTTTATTATATACATAGATGTTATAAATTTTTGCCAGCTAAAATAATGTTTTTTTTTTGAAAGAGAGTTGGAATTACTGGCTTACGCCATATATAAATTTGATATCTCTGTGATTGTGTTAAACGTAATTTTCGTATTTATAATATTGAAAATTTTAAATTATTCACGTACACATATTATCCATCATGTAAACCTTCTTTATCTACCCCAAAGTAATTATTCATAACGTATCACATTATGTCACTTTATTAAAATCACAATATATTTTCTATATCTATTATCTATCTATTTTTAATAATTATTTTCTATCTCTTTCTAACAGCATTAGCACTAGAGGTGTTGGAGAAAGAGACGGCATACACGCAGATCCCGCACCCGACGGTGGAGCCGCAGCACAAAGGCGAAGACGACACCAGCACGGGCATGGAACATCTGTATACAAAGCTGTTGAGCTTGTTGTATCCGAGGGATCATAGGTTAGATGTGTTTAATTAATTATTTATGTAAGAATTTAAGTGGTATTTTTTTAAACAAAACTATCATTTTGGATTTTTTTGCGGATTTATTTTCATATTTGGTTTTTGATGTTTCGAATGCTTTACAACAACGTATAAGGTATCATTATTACGGACGGGACTTTGACCAGTCTATGATACATTAAGGTACGTGTTACCCCCCCCCCCCCTCCCTCGCCTCCCTCGCCTCCCTCCCCCCGGCCTGAACCTCGTCACGCTTAACGGTTAAGCTGTATTTAATTAAGATAGCTCCCAAGTATGTAAGCAAATTTATATAATCTCTTAAACGTACTTACGTACTATAATTTATTTCTTGTATCTCGTAAATGGCTCTAACATTTCGGATTAAATTCTTTACTTATTTATATAAAAGCAATACTTTATAGTATTACTTTTTTAATTTAATTATATAGGTAGATGTTTTTTTTTCCTGAAAAAAAACCAGTTATACGGTTTTAAGAATGAAACTCGTCGTTCAGGTACTAATTTATAATATTTTTTCAGAATGACAGAGGTGTTCAATCTCCTCCAATCATCGATACCCGTAACTATTAATCTAACTCAACGGCCCGAAGTGTCCGATCATGACTTCATAGAAGAGCAAGAGAAATATTTATATGCTATAAGCACTAGGACTATGGCTCTGCCAGTCGCCAGGTAAATTATTTTTTTATTATTTTTTTAATCAATCAGAGAAATTATATTAAACATTATATCATTAATATTAATATGTACTTAATTCAGAAGTAATAAATATTATAAGAAAACGTGTGTGTACTTATGTACGCACGTAAGAAGTTGTACTTCTTTGGCGTAACAGAACAAAAATAGCTGAAGATTTCATCCCGTATGTCACATCTCTCTGTTTGTAAAAGGAATGATAAATTAATAGAGGCATATTAGGCATATTTCAATCATATGTTTGTAGAATATCATTTAAGGACAGAATATATTATATATCATTTGTCAGACAATAACAACGGTTACCATGGCAACAAACGGTTATCAGCTAACTTCATCATATTGCTTTTTGTTTGTAAAAATTTTACTCAAATATTTTTTTCTAAACGTCCCAAAAGGAGTGTTACTGTTCGGTCCAAAGGGTGTTACTGAATATATAAGTAACAATGCTTAGATGGTGTGTTATAAATACATAGAAACACTCCTTAAAAAGTGAGTGCGTGTTCACATGGTTGGACAGCAATGAAACCGGTTGCATTCATTGTCATTAATTAGTAGTATTATCAGAATATCAACGATTTCAGACTGTATTTAATATAGCAAGCATTCAGTAGTAGGAAGTGTCCCCTATAATAATTTGAAAATATTTGACGTATTATTACTAAAATTAATCGAATTAGTCGATAAAAGTCGATAACAATCGATGTTATTCGATCTTTATCGATTGTTATTAACCGCGTGAGGCTTCCTGCCTCATGACTGGCATTGTACCGGTTCTTGTTAACTAATACACTATTAGATTGATATAATGAAAGACGTTTGGAATTGATACTTGAAACTATTTACTGTTTATAGACTTATTAATAAAATGAAAATGAAAATGTTATGGACTTGTGAGCACGCGCAGCTTACTTGCTAGCGGTACGCGAACTGACCTGATTTATATGAATTGAAATAATAATGACTTATGCGTGTTAAGTAAAATGCTGAATTATAATTATTATTATGTACGGTTGCACCGTACATGCTCCCAAGGGAGAGAAAATTATGAGTGATAAATGATTATGATAATGAGACAAGATGAAGCCATTAGGTCCTTATGCTATATATCTAGAGTCTCTAAATGAACTTTGTTTTTCGAGGCATTGGTGTAAGACACTTGTTCACTTTATGTTTATTATGAATTTCACTATATATTATGTCTTCACTTTGATTTTCAGTAATGCACTCGATGTTACACTCATCATTACGCGCACTGACACTATTTTTATAATTTATCGGATGGATCTTTGAGCTCCCGGTCGGCAGGGTTTCCTCAGCGTTAGTAGTGGGTTGAGCAGTCGCTTGTTCGACCTTCACCACCGCCGGACGTGAAGTCTGCCTGCTACGAACTCGTTGTATCACAAAGACGACTCCAACGAATAACGTAATTCCCAAAATCACGTATATTACGGTGTAATGATGAATGTCATGATAAGAAATTTGATTTGATATGTTTTCATTACTTTTAAGATTCTCTATTTGTTTTTTGAGGTCATCTAATTGCTTGTCATGAGAGGGAGATAAATAAGGCTTAGTAAAATTTTTTGGGATACTAATATTTATGACATGGTTAATTGGTTCTATTACCGACGCATAAAACTTTGTCTTCATGTGTAATTCGCTTAAGCCTTCATTATGTGAGTAGATGGTAAAATTTTCTGTCTTTATTAGGCACCCTTGTTCTAGGCCGAGTATTCCGGATTTCTCGATCTGCCCTGTTACCGCGTGATTTTCACATAACACACGAATATAGCATATATCGCAACAGAAATATAAGTATTTGTTCATTTTATAAATGTCCGTCCACTCATTCGTGCATGTACTTATGGTTATCTTGCATTTTCCTGTATTTTGATCGATTTGACATAAGTTTTCGTCATTTCTCAGGTGATAAATAGGTCTCTGTACATAACACAGGTACAATTTATTTCCGTCATGTTCACATGAATTGATGTCAATGGTAGTCATGATTAGGTAGGATTCCCTTTGTAAGTTTATAGCTACGTACTCCGCAACGGGCACTATTTTCGCCATGCTCGAGTCACTGATAGCTCGAGGAATCGATAAAATTTTCATGATTTCGAATGAGTCGCGAGTAATTAGAGGAACTTTTAATTCAAATATTAAATATTCTCTGCACATCCTTGCTTTGACCTTCAATAGATGGTAAATTTTTGTGAAATCTGTTTCGAGATTGTTAATGGGTAATGAAAGGTCCTTAGTGAGACGACTTGATATTGTACTTAGTGTATTTTTCAGCTGATCTGGGGTTATCAAATGAAAATTGAATCTGCCATGATAGACGTCTATTACGACATCTAATAATGTAGTTTGCATTGTTTCTAATTGCCTTAACATGTTACTCACTACTATTGCACCCAAACTAAATTCATTAATTAAAGCGTTTTTTGCGGATTCCGTCTTTAAAAAATTTTCTAAGTTTTCCAGGTTCATGGAAAGCTGATTGAGCATTTTATGTTGTTTATTGAGAGATTCTTCATTCCTCTTCAGAATATTATACTCAACCTCTAAAATAGATGTTTGATTTTTTAGAAGTAAAGCCAAGTGATTCTCATTGTCTCTTGTTAATTGGATATCTTGTTTATATTGTTCGGCGAAATGATCGTCGAGTACACCGAATAGGCTGTTCGCAATGTATCCGACACCATTGATAAGGCCGCGGCGCCGGCGCTTGTGTTGGCGCGTGCCGGAGTGCTGGCTAAGCAACAGGTGGTTATTGTATTCTAATTCCGAGTACTCAAGTTGCAGTTGGATTAATATGACGTCACAATGGGAATTTCCTTTTATTTTTATACAAAGGCGATCTAAGTATTTTATGTAATCGTTGCATGCTGTTATTGCTTGCCAGTATGGATTCATGTCATAATAAGACACTATCTTCCATTCATCTCTTATTAATTTCATGTCTGAGAGTTTGTCGAAATAGAGCCCTTGATTGTCCTTTATTTTAGTCACGTTATATGAACAATGACATGTAGTTATAATGCTCATAAAAAATAACAAAGTCATTGTTAAAGAGCTGAAGTTATATTTTGATGTTTTCTTCTTACTTTGTTTTAACGACTTGTTTGATTCGTCCTCATGATCTCGTTTTGAGTTCACAGGTAATACCGATAATTTTATGACGGGGCGCTTGATAAACCCGCTCTTTGTTTTTAATGTAACCACCCTGACGTGGCCGTCGGTACCCGGATGTAGTTCAACAACGCGGCCTAGAGCCCACTTGCCTGGGGCTAGATTTTCATCGTTGATCGTGACTATGTCATTCAATTTGATATTAGGCTGTTGATTTCTCCACTTACTCCTTGAGGTCAATTGAGTGAGATATTCGGTACGCCATCGTTTCCAAACGTCCTGTACGACCTTCTGAGTCATATACCATCTTGTACGCATATCCGACTCAGTTTCTAAAACGGTCATGTCCTGATTTATATTAATAAAACTTGACGGCGTTAAAATATCTAGGTCTTGAGGATCTTCAGTCAATGAACATAAAGGTCTTGAATTAAGAATCGATTCTACTTGTGCTAAAATCGTAGAGTACTCTTCGAACGTCAGTAGTTGTTCTCCAATGACTCTTCGAAGATGATATTTGACGCTTTTCACCGCCGCTTCCCACAGCCCTCCTCCTGAAGGCCACGAAGGTGCATTAAAGTGCCATTCTATCTCCATATTAGTTATCTCCTGGACGAAATCTTGATCGAAAGTCTTTAAAATGTTCTCAAATTCTTCTATCATAATTTTGCTAGCACCAACAAAGTTAGTACCATTATCACAGTAAATGTGACGAGGGGCTCCTTTTCTCGCTGCCATTCTGCGCAGCGCGGCTATAAACGCTGACGATGTGAGATCTGAGACAAGTTCTAAATGGACAAGCTTTGTGACCATACACACAAAGACAGCAATGTACCCCTTAGTGGTCTTGATACCACGACCCTTGTTGGATTTTACCATAACATGGCCCGTAAAATCGATGCCAGTATGATAAAAAGGTTTTGCTGAATTGCACCTCTGCGATGGTAAATCTCCCATTAACGGCGTGATCTTCTTTGGGTTATGTTTACGGCAGGTTACACAAGTATGTAAACGCTTTTTTACAGCTCTGTTACCTCCTATAATCCAGTATTTATGGCGTATGTAAGCCAGTGTTACTCGCGCTCCCCCGTGTAAGGTGAGTTTATGCACGTAATCGATTACAAGATCTGTTAGGTGACTATTATGAGGGAGTATTATTGGATGGATCATATCAAGATTGATGTTCGCCTTCTTTAACCTCCCACCGACCCTTAAGAGGCCGTCCTTACACTGGAACGGGTTCAGCTGTAATAGTTTACTTTTGACGCCTAAAGGTTTGTTTTGTTGTAAGTTTTGTATTTCATAAGTAAATTCGGATAGCTGTACGTGTCTTATTATTGTATATTTTGCTTTATTTATTTCTTGTAGAGTTAGATATGTAGTAATATTTATTTTCTTTTGTTTTAATTGATTAATAAACCGCAATACCCATCCAAAAACTCTTGTTAGCCTTTGAAAAGAGCTATATCTTGCTAATAGCTCGTCAATAATGCTGGTTTCGCTTTTTTGTTTTAATAAATAGTTAACTTGCTTACTTCGTTTTACTTCTTCGTCGGTCGTGAAAATCTCAGCCTGTTTTTCTTGTTCGTTTTTATAGTGTGGTAGCCAGGATGGTCCCTTCCACCACAGGGGATGGTTTTTTAGCTGTTCAACACTCATGCCACGACTGGCGCAGTCAGCTGGATTTTCTGCTGACTTAACGTAATGCCAGTTATTTGGAGGCATTATGTCGCTTATTTGACGCACTCGGTTTGCGACAAAGGGTTTCCACCTTCCCGGGTCTCCTTGGAGCCATGCTAGGACTACCATCGAATCTACCCATCCATATGTTTTTATAGTGTAATTATTGAGGCATTTCTTGACCTTGTACATTAGTTTGGCTAAGAGTAAAGCACCGCTGAGCTCTTTTTTCGGCAATGATAAAGTTTTACTAGCGGGGACTAATCTTGCTTTTCCTGCCACTAGTGATATGTTGACGTTCTTACAACCTTGTATTTTGCAATAAATAACGCAAGCGTAAGCCTTGTTTGAAGAGTCACAAAATCCATGAAGTTCTATTAGATTGCATTCTGTGAACGTTCCCAGCCATCGAGGTAGCTGAAACTGGTTTATGGTAGACATATCCTCTCTAATAAGTATCCACTCCTTGATGAGTTCATCGGACAGCTGTTCATCCCATTGGATATTAGACATCCATACTTTCTGGAATAACAATTTTAATTTGGTTGAAACTGGTGATAACCAACCCAGAGGGTCATATAACTTCGATATGTCAGAGAGCAAGGTTCGTTTAGTGAGCTTCTTGGTCAACGGTTCTACTTGTGACTGAAATGTAAATAAATCTAGTTTCGGGTTCCACCTGATGCCTAATGTTTTTGTTGATTCCGGCTGTTTAAAGTCAAATACATCTTGATTGCTATCCATATGTGTGTTTTGAGAAATTTCTGGTAGATTTGATTTCCATTTTCTAAGATTAAATCCGCCTGATTTTAATAATTTAATTAATTCTTGCTGTAATTTAAGTGTCGATTCAGCACAATCACCCCCATGCAAAACGTCGTCCATGTAGAATGACTGTTCAAGGACGTGAGCAGCCTCTTGATAATTCTTCTTCTCATCTTCAGCTAACTGTCTTAGCGTAGCCATAGCTAGAAATGGTGCGGCCTTGGTGCCATATGTTACCGTGCATAGCTGATATTCTTTAATAACTGAATTGTCCGTATCACGCCATATAATTTTCTGTAAGTTTTGATCTTGTTCGTTGATCCAAATAAAGCGAAACATTTTTTCTATGTCCGCAGTAAAAGCGTAGCGGAATTGTCTCCATCTCAATAACAAAGATTGAAGGTCATGTTGAAGATTTGGCCCTTTCAACATTAGGTCATTGAGACTATGTCCAGATGTTGTTTTTCTCGACGCATTAAAAACGACTCTAAGTGCAGTGGTAGTTGATTCATTTCGCATTACACAATGGTGCGGTAGGTAACACTCAGGTTTCGAGTAATTTATTGACGGTGTCATGTGTCCTAATGTCCGGTATTCATTCATAAATAATTTATATTGTTTTTCAATGTTAATATTCCGTTTAAATTTTTGCTCTAATTGGCGAAATTGAGCAATGGCTGTGTGTTTAGACGCTCCTAACTGTTCTATAAAATTCTCCTTTAGTGGAATCCTGACTTCATATGAACCATCAGGTCGCCTTTTTGTGGTTGACTTGTAATAACTAACACACTGACTATCCTCTTCCGATAATACTGATGATTCAGAAATATCTTCTATTTCCCAGAATTTATGAATTTCTTCCATATGATTGAGTACAACGTTACAATGCAGCGTTTGTACATTGCCGCACAAAATCCAACCCAAGCGTGTCTGTTGCGCTATGGGTACTGTTTGGTCTAATCTGCTTACCCCATCCATTATAATTTGTGAATATATGTCTGCCCCTAACAATATATCCACGGGACGGCTAACATTGAAATTTGGGTCTGAAAGTTGTATGCCCTCTAGATGCGACCATGAAGGCTTATTAAAAGTGTTGTTAGGTAATTTTTTGATTAGTGTGTTCATAACATAAACTTCTGTCTTGAAAGAGTAGTTGTTATAAAGCGATGAACATGATATTTCAGTGACACCTTTACAGTTGCTCTGCTTAGCTCCAATACCTGATATAACTCCCTTACACCAACGCTTAGGTAAGGCTAAAACTTGTAAGGCTTTCTCAGATATAAGAGAGATTTGGGAACCTTGGTCTATGAGTGCTCGCATTTGGTGATATGATCCATTGCTTGCTTGAACTTTGACTATTGCCGTTGCTAGTAATATTTCGTTGACGTTGTTGCCATGTTGCAACATAGAATTTTCATTAATTAATTCCTTAACATTTTTGTCGTCGACTGTACTAATATTACACAATGAATTATTGTACGTATCATGTATAAGCGTATTATGTTTACCATTACATTCCCGGCATCGTTTTTCCGAAGTACATGCTTTATCTTTATGATCGTAAAGACAATTTTCGCATAACTGTAGTCTTGATAATGTCTTACGTTTCAATAATGGTGACATACTTAAAAATTTGTTGCAAAAATAAAGTCCATGTTGTTCTTTGCAGAGTGGGCAAATAATTGTTTTTGCGAAATTATTATTGGGCAATACTTGATTTCCTTTGTGCAATGATAGTTTATTATAATTATTTGATTTTAATGTTTTGAAATTTGAATTTGCGTTATTTGATGCCTTAGAATGCTCGTACTTTTTTCTAGAGGATTCCAACGTAGTGAATCTATTTTCTAGATATTTCAAAAAAAACTGTAAATTAGGTAAATCTCTAGGGTTCTTCAATGATTCCAAATAATGATTATGTGACTCATTATCAAGTTTTTGCAATAAAATATGAACAATCAAAGGATCCCAGCTACTTGTATCCACGCCGAGACTCTTGATGGCATTCATACACTCGTGAGTAGTGTCATGTATCCTTTTGATATGGCTTACCAAAGGTTGTTGTATGGTTGGTAGATTTAGTAAAGTATTTGCATGTGTCGTAAAAATCAACCTTATATTATTATACCGGTTGTTTAGTATTTCCCAAGCAACGGAGTAATTTTCAGTGCTAATCTGTAAATGTTGAACTAACCGCTCAGCCTCACCCCTAAGCTTGCCTTTCAAAAATTGCATTTTTTGAGCATTTGAAAGGGCAATGTTATTGTGAATTGCTTCAGAAAAAAGATCTTTGAAAGATACCCACTGTTGATAATTACCGCTAAATACAGGAATTTCCATTTTCGGGGTCCAATTTTCTCTATGCGATACAGACCATAACTTAGAATTTATCTCCTTCTTTAACTTATTGTATCTTATTTCATGTTTTGTGTAAGAAATTTCGTAAGATTCATCCATACCCTCCAACTCGCTATCTAGTTCCAGGTGCAGAGAATCTATTATTGACCACCTTGATTGTAGAGTACTTAATGCGTCTTCTAACTCCCATTTTTGGCTTAAATTTTCCAATTGTATGCCTGATACTGTTCGAACGAATGCTCTGAAGTTGCTCGCTTGTCTTTTCAGCATTTCATCCAGTTTACTAGATGAACCCCTGGAACATGATTTAGGAGGCGAGGTTCGTTCACATTCTTCGTAAGGTGCATCTTGATCTTCTTGCTGAGGCTTGCTTATACCCGACTGTTCCCCCGACTTATTCTTTGAACAGACCTGATACTGTTCATTAATAAATGCCTTGGTTAGCTTGTAAAGCTCGTAAGTTTTCTCATACTCTCCCCTCATGAAATAAGCATGGGACCTGCTTCCCTCCGTAGAGAGACGATCATGATTATACTGATAATCAGCCCAATAAGATTCGAGGGTCTCTAACCGCCTTTTAAAATAGTCTACAGACTTGCGTTCTGCAGAGTCTTTTTTGATATTAGTAACCATCTTACTGATGGTTACATACAGTTCTTGCTGGGTTTGAAAAATAGTCTCCATAATTTAGAAAAACAAAGATAATAGGCAACGATCTTACTTGACAGCTCCTTGTCGGCTGCTTACGTGTCGTTACTTCGGCAGAATTCCTGATACTTGTTAATCAGGATCACTGTCAGGGTCCTTGTTAACCACTGGCAAACACTTAATAGTCACTTGATTTTCACGTGGCAAAACGTGGATATAGTTACGACGCGAGTCCGTTCCGAGTTATTTAATCACTGGTAAAAGTTCGAAGGACCATTTAATAATGTACCGGTTCTTGTTAACTAATACACTATTAGATTGATATAATGAAAGACGTTTGGAATTGATACTTGAAACTATTTACTGTTTATAGACTTATTAATAAAATGAAAATGAAAATGTTATGGACTTGTGAGCACGCGCAGCTTACTTGCTAGCGGTACGCGAACTGACCTGATTTATATGAATTGAAATAATAATGACTTATGCGTGTTAAGTAAAATGCTGAATTATAATTATTATTATGTACGGTTGCACCGTACAGGCATGGATAAGTTTAACTACTAATTTGTAGCGCAGCAAACCTGTAATCTGTATTACTGTACTCATACGTACTACTAAATAAGTGCGCACAGTTAGTAGTTTGTCGATTGTTATTCGAATAATGATGGTGAGGAACAATCGGTGCCGCATGTTTGCAGAGGCATGGTGACGCTGCGCAGCCTGCCGTGCTCGCCGACGGAGCCGCTGGCGCCGCCGCGGCTGTGCGTGTCGGGGCGCGGGCCGCCGCCGCGCCGCCACGCCGTGACGCTGGGCGCGGGCGACACGCCGCCGCACTGCCTGCTGTGGCCCACCTTCCACAACGGCGTGGCCGCCGGCCTCGCGCTCGTGCCCATGACCGGCGCCAGCATACACTCCAGCTGGATCATATACAATAAGCCCAGGGTCGGTGCCTAGTCATATTCCACATTTACAACTGTTCGTGATGGCCTATTTCCTATAAGGGTGTGGTAGGAGGTATACTTAGCTGGATCGGCTATAATATATAAGGCCATGGTGAATGAAGTACTTTTGAGAAGGAATGAAACAAAAGAAATTGCACGTTTACTACAGTTTTTTTATGATGGGAAGAACCATTATAGTAAGTAGAACTTACTATAATGGTTCTTCCCATAGGAAGCTTATCTTTGGTAACTGTATCGCACTCCTATATACATATAATCTCGTACATACAATATAAACTCGTATTCTAGCTGGATTATAAATAATAAGCCATGAGTGAGTGTTTTAGGAAAAATCCTTTATCTTTCCTCAGAAAGGCATTTATCTCAGTTTATGATAGCTTACTTACTATAATGGTGTGGTAGAAGATTTACCTTTGGTGTCTGTACCGCAATTCAATATATACACTAGCGATATCATCTTTAATAAACCTGAGGTGATTGATTTGATGAGACTATGTACCAAATTCTAAAAATATATGGCCGCAAATCTAGGTTTGGTGTCTAAAAAATTCAATATATTCCACTAGAATTTATGTACAATAGTATGTTTTAAACGTTTATTTTTTATATATATCTTTTGTTATATGAAGACTATTTACAACATTTCACAAAAATATTTTACTTAAAAAAATATAATAAAAAATATTTTTAAAATGTCAAATACAAAATCTTGAAATAATCAAAAACGAAATTAAAAGCTTCCATAGATTAAACACAGTTTATTGAAAAATATAATTAAATTTGACTATGAACAAACTTTTCAGGGTACACAAGACATGTCGACAGAACACGCCGGCTTCTTACTGGCGCTGGGTCTCAATGGTCACTTGAAGGATATGCCATTTATGAATATGTACGAGTATCTCGTCAAATGCCACGAGATGATCAGTATTGGATTGTTACTGGGTTTGGCCGCTACGTATCGAGGTATGTGTTGGTTAGATGACTGCGAGCTTTATAATAAGTACCTGGGCGACTGAGCTTCGCTCGGAGTTCTTTTTTGTCATATCGTATTTTTTTGATAAAAAAAGACTAAAATTTTGAATAAATACAAAAAAAAAAAAGCAAAAGTAAAAAGTTTTTATCTGACCGGAAATCGAACGCGGACACCTTGGCCGCTTGACCATGATGATTGATCTCAATTTCATCGAAATTGTTAGAGCCGTTTTCGAGATCGCCGGTATAAATAAATAAATATACAAGAATTGCTCCTTTAAATATATTAGATAAATAGATAGATGGAGGGATATACTATATATTGTACACCATATTAGAACAAACAAACACTAAGAATATAATAGAATAAGAAAAGATGTACAGCAGGCGGCCTTAAAGCGATTTTTTCCAGTCTTACTTGAGGTGGAGAAAAGTGAACCACTTTACAGGGTGTGGCAGAAAAAAATAATCTTTATACATCTCTCTGTATATACACCCACTGAAATAATAAATAATATTACAAAAGCTATCAATCAATAAAGTACTAGATACACAATCAGCGACAAAAAATGTCCTCACCGAATAACCGCTCATTTGAACGTTTGTTCAAATTTGAAGAAATTAGTATATGAATAGTGGGTGATGTTTGTAGGCACAATGGACGTGCAAGCAACGAAGATGATGAGCATCCACCTGGAGCCTCTGCTGCCGGCCACATCCATCGAGCTGGACATCCAGCAGGGCGTGCTGGTGGCGGCGCTGCTGGGCGTGGGCCTGCTGTACACGCGCACGGCGCACGCGCACTACGCGCAGGTGCTGCTCAATGAGATAGGTGGGTTGGGGGTTTGGGGTTTTAGGTTTGTGAAATGGGATAGGAATAAAAAAAAAATATTGGCAGACTGATGTAATTTGTTTAAACTAATCAAATGGCTTATCAGAACTTTACTATTCAAGTAGAGATTATTAGAAGTTGGGCAATGATTCAGGTTTTTTTGCCTCAATAGACGATAGATGGCGTTTATCTGAAAGCCGCCAAATTATATGTTTTAACTAAATTTTTAATTTTTTTATAAACCTATGTTAGTACTTAGTGGCTAATAAAAACTTTTACTCTCTATTTGCTGCCTTCATCATCATATCACCAAACCATCTTGATAATGTGTTAAAATAAAAACAAGAACATTAAAAATAATAACAAAAAAAAAAACATAGTAATGTAATGACGCTAGTGACTCACCCTATACAACCTTTCATCCCCATTTTCACCCCCTTAAGGATGATTTCCGGGATAAAAACTATTCTATGTCCTTCTCAGAATCTCAAACTACCTTCTTACCGAATTTCATCTAAATCGGTTCAGTAGATCCAGAGATTACCCCCTACAGCCTCACTAACTCACCTCTTTATAATATTAGTATAGATTATCTATATACATACATATATATCTAAGCATGTCGCCCCCCCTCCCCCCAGGGAAGCCCCCGGGGCCGGAGATGGAGAACTGCGTGGAGCGCGAGGGCTACGCGCTGGCGGCGGGGCTGGCGCTGGGCTTCGTGTGCCTGCGCGCGGGCGCGGCGGCGCCGCACCTGGCGCACGTGGCGCCGCGCCTGCGCACCTACATGCTGGGCGGGGACCGCAGGGATTTCACTGGTGGGTACACTTATTGTTACTGGATTTATTTAATAATTAATTATATTAAAGTTAAACTTATTTACGCACGCTCGACTTGGGGGGTAAGCTGGTGAATGCGTTACGGAAAACTGGACGTACGTTTGTTGCCATGGTAACCGTTGTTATTGTCTGACAAATGATAGATATTATTATATTTTTTCCTTAATATGCCTAATATGCGTTATTTTTAGTATCTCACCTATCCTAATTATTTAAAACATAAATTGAATTTCATAAAGAGCACTGATAACCTACAGAAGTTCAACTTATTGCGCGTGTACACATTCATACACGCACTCTTTAATTTTTTATTTACTATAGTTCATTTGCATTGAGAAAATGTGAGTCATCGTTGTCCATTAATACAGATGTATTATACATATAAATCTTCCTCTTGAATCACTCTATTTACTGCTGAAAACTGCATTAAAATCCGTTCAAATTCAAATATAATTTATTGCGAATTGGGGTTATAATATAATAGATTTAAATATTAATGTTGACAATGTTCAGCCAAATTCAGCTTTAGAGCATACAATAATACAATTTAATAACAATTCACTATAATAATTACAATAAATACAATGTACCTAAAATTACATGTTAGACTTTATCCAAAATATAATCATTAATAGAATAATACGTCTTATCTAATAAAATTTTCTTCAATCTCCGTTTAAATATATACATTTAGGTAAATGATTATATAAAAGGGGCCCAGCACAGAAAATACTCTTCGAGAAAAGGTCAGTCTTACATCGAGGGTGGCGAAGTAAGGCCCTATGTCTGACACTATTACAATTTTCAAATAAATATAAATTATTTTTAACATAAATAATAGTCACATAAATGTACATATTTGGTAACGTCATTATATTATAATATTGAGTTGCATAGTTTAAAAGATTTTAGCGTACAAACAGAGGGTGCGACTTTGTTTTATACTGTGTATAGATTGTTTTTATCTATACAGATTAATAAAATTGGAGTGTCTGTTTGTAATATTAAAATAACCGCTTTTTACTAAATGCATATGAATGTATATACGGTGCATATACCAAAACAACATTTTTTTCAATTTTTGTCTGTCTGTCTGTTTGTTCCGTCTAATCTCCGAAACGGCTGGACTGATTTTGACGGGACTTTCACTGGCAAATAGCTGATGTTATAGGAAGTAACTTAGGCTACTTGTTTCTTAGAAAAAGAATCAGGGTTCCGCGAAAAAAAATTAAAACCCACGGAAATTGTGAACAAAATCCGCGTACGGCGTACGCACCCGAGCAAACGAGGGTAAACCGATATATAATTTAAATAATTATCTTAGAAGTAGCAAGCTACTATTTATGTATAAACATAGCTAACCGTGAAAACGTACCTAGGGACGAACGCGGGCGAAGCGAGCGTGAGTCGCTAGTGTTGAATATGAACCTCTTCTAAGTTCTAAAGTGTAGATGAGTAGATCTGAATACCGAGGGCTGATCTTTTAAAAACTAGTTAGATTCTTCCGGACAGGATTCCTTATGATTTTTTTGTCACTGTACTAGTAAGTAATCATGTTGGAAATAAAATTTTAGAAATGCGAGATCTGGAATCGAACTAATCATCAATCAACTTTTATAAGTGCGAAAGTTTTTATATGTATGTTTGTTAACCTTCAAACAGAAATGACTGGATGATTTAGATTTAGACCGCATCTCAGGCGAAGGAAAATAGACAATAATCCACCACACTTACAAAATGTAAATGCTTCTCTTAGACAAAGTTGAATTACTTATGATTTATTTCTTTATGGTATTAGTAGTTATGGTAACACAGAATTTTCACATGAAAATTTTATGTTAAAATTGCCTCATTGGTACTAGGCTCGTCGATCCAATTAACAAACTCCTAAAGCAACTTAGAAAGTATTTAAATATAAAATTTTAATATATTGATCTTGTACCGGTTCTTGTTAACTAATACGCTATTAGATTGTTAGAATAAAAACGTTTGGAATTAACACTTGATATTATTTACTGTCTGTAGGCTTATTAATAAAATGATAATGAAAATGATATGGACTTGTGAGCACGCGCAGCTTACTTGCTAGCGGTACGCGAACTAACATGATTTTTATTAAGTAAAATAATAACGAAATACGCGTGTCGAGTAAAATGCTGAATTGTAGTATTTTACGGTTGCACCGAACAGATAGCGTTTTTAGGGTTCCGTACCCAAAGAGTAAAACGGGACCCTATTACTAAGACTCCGCTGTCCGTCCGTTTGTCACCAGGTTGTACCTCATGAACCGTGATAGTTAGACAGTTGAAATTTTTACAGATAATGTATTTCTGCTGCCGCTATAACAACAAATACTAAAAAACAGGGCAAAATAAATATTTGAGGGGGCTTCCATAAAACAAACGTGGTTTTTTTTTCTCGATTTTACTTGATATTGAAAACGGCAATAGGTAGACCCTTGAAATATCCACAGAATATTTAGTTATGTGTTCACTTTATAAATAAATAATTAAATTAAAATAAAACAAACATTTAAGGGGGCTTCTCATACAACAGAAATGATTTTTTTGCCCTTTTTATAGATAATGGTACGGAATCCTTCGTGCTCAAGTTCGACTCGCACTTGGCCGCTTTTTGTTTTGAGATAATAATAAATCAAAATTATACTACGCAGGTTCACAAAAGGACAGATACAAGCACAGCTCGTTCGCGATCCGCGAGGGCGGCACCGTCAACCTGGACGTGACGTCGCCGGGCGCCACCGTCGCGCTCGGCCTCATGTACCTGCGCACCGGCAGCGCGGCCGTGGCGGCCTGGCTGCGCCCGCCGGCCACCGCCTACCTGCTGGACTTCGTGCGCCCCGACCTCCTCATGCTGAGGGTTATAGCCAGAGGTAAACCGCCTGTTGGGTTATGTCGCCCTGGTACCTTCACGTCGACATTGTATGGAATCGGCCGGGCCATCTGGATTTTGTACGCCCCGATCTCCTCATGCTGAGGGTTATATATATAGCCAGAGGTAAACTGCCTGTTGTGTTATGTCGCCCTAGTACCTTCACGTCGACAATGTATGGAAGCGGCTGACCCATCTGGATTTTGTGAGCCCCGACCTCTTCATGCTGGGTTATAATCCAGAGGTAAACCGCTTGTTGGTTTATGTCGCCCTGGTACTTTCGCTGCGAGAATGCATGGGAAGCGGCCCTACTCACGCTCAGGTCATAGTTAGAGGTAAACCGACGTCGACGTAGTGACACTACTTGCTGTGCCAGCGGTCGCGGGTTCAAGTCCCGCTGGGTGCATTTATTTGTGTGATGTGCACGAATGTTTGTTCTCCAGCCATGGGTGTTTATATCTATAATATGTATGTATTTAAAATTAGTATATCAACTATCCATAACACAAGTTCCGTAACTTACTATGGAATTAGATGTTGCTGTGTATTAATGTCCCAACATATTAAACCGCCTGTCGCGTTATGTCTCCCTGGTACTATCTGGTCGACAATGCATGGAAGATGCCAGGCTGCTGGACTTTTGTTGTGTCGCGTCAAATCAAAAAAAAAAAGGTAAAGAGTGTATGGAATTCGAAAAATAAATAGTCTTATACAATCTACATACGATCCCGCGTCTAATACGTTTAAAAGGAACATTATTTAAAGAAATTTAATTTAATTGAACTTCCCGGGCGAAACCGCGGAAAAGCGCTAGTATTTTTATAAACTAGGTGTAATAAATGTATGAAATGTTATGACAGGCTTGGTGTTATGGGACGAAATAGAGGCGAGTGAAGAATGGGTGGAAAGCCAAGTGCCTTCCACAATAAAGCCGTACTGCTTCGTCAAACCTACTGAAGACAACATCGACTATGAGGCTATGAAGTATGTAAATATTTTGTGATTATCTTTATAATTCAAGTGTTTTTTTTAAATATCAATATTTGTTTTATTTAAAATATTTGGTTTAGTTCTTGTTCTAAAACTAATTCATCTCCAGTTAAGTTTATTGTAATACTAGCGACTCACCCTAGTCTTCTTCAATAAACGGGCTATGAAATGTAAAAAAAAACCAATCGGATTAGTAGTTCCTGAATTAGTTTGTTCAAATAAAAAATAAATAGATAGAAACACAGACAAGCAGACAAACATACATACAAACACACAAAAAAAAACAAACAAATTCTGCCTCTTTATATTAGGTATTAGTATAGAAATATACACATGTAACAGTAAGATTATTGCAATATAAGCAAACTAAAGCACTACTAATCCAAAGCTTTAAATATTAACCTAAAAATTTTAAATAGTACTCGGTCGAATAAAAAATCTAGAATAAGACCTTATGTCGAATGTATGTAAGTGTAAAAAGATTTTAAATCAAGTGTTTTTTATTTACAAACTTAGAACTCCTATTCTCAATAAGATGCACTTAATTTTAAAATTATTCGCTTTTCCAAATCTCTTTTGTTCACTGCTTTTTGAATGTCAAAGTTAAAACACACGTTGGTTCGTTTAAAAGATTACTTTAGGTGGTATGCATAAGTTCGAATTTGTGTTGAATTGAATTTCACTCTTTCATTGGATTTAATGTCACATGTTGACGCCGCTTTTTGAAGTGAAATTTGTTAGGAAATGAGTATCTATGTATATATATATTATCAACTAGCGGCCCCCATACCCTTGGGTGCGTCTCTAGATACGCGGATTTTGTTCGCAATTTTATGGGTTTCAATTTTTTAGCGCGGAACACTAATCATATTTCTTAAATAAAAGTAGCCTAAGTTACTCCTTATAGCATCAACTATCTGCCAATGAAAGTTTCATCAAAATCGGCTCAGCCGTTTCTAAGATTAGCTGAAACAAATAGACAAATAAATTAAAATTGTTTTTTATCATAAGTACCACATATACTTTCAGTACAAACAGACACTTCAACTTGTTTGTCTTCAACGTGTCTGTGATAACTGCCTCTGTGGTGTAGCAAGTACGGCTGCACATCGAGAGGTCTTGAATTCGAGTCCCGGGTCGAGCTAAGTTTAGTTATTAAGTCTTAATCTCAATAAGACTTGCGACTGAAGTCGGTCGGAAGGTCATTACTTTTATCACCGTGCGTGTCACCGTCCACAGCCAGGCGTACTGCAATATAATAGCGGGCGCGTGCTTCGCGATGGGGCTGCGGTTCGCGGGGTCGGGGGACGCGGACGCGCGCGACGCCGCGCTGCAGCACGCCGCGCTGCTGCTGCGCGTGGGCGCGCGCGGCGGCGCCGAGCTGGCAGGCGCCACCACGCTCGAGCTGTGCACGGCCGTGTGTCTGCTGGCTGCCGGCATGGTGAGGGGTCTTTCCTTTGGAATGAAGTTCCTTATCGCATGTTATTCAGCATATTTGGTGAATGACAACTGGAAGGAAATAAGTGGAATGTTTCGACCGTCACGACACTTTTATTGTTTACTAGCGACTCACGCTCGCTTCGCTCGCGTTCGTCCCTACGTACGTTTTCACGGTTAGCTATGTTTAGGTACACATAAATAGTAGCTTGCTACTCCTAAGATATTCATTTAAATTATATAGCCATTTACTCTCGTTTTGATCTGGATTTTGTTCACAATTTCATGGGTTTTAATTTCTTTTCGCGGAACCCTGATTCTTTTTCTAAAATAAAAGTAGCCTAAGTTACTCCATATAACATCGGCTATCTGCCAGTGAAAGTCCCGTCAAAATCGGTACAGTCGTTTCGGAGATTAGCCGGAACAAACAGACAGACAAAAATTGTAAAAAAAATGTTGTTTTGGTATATGTACCGTGTATACATCCATATGCATTTAGTAAATAGCGGTTATTTTAATGTTACAAACAGACACTCCAATTTTATTTATCTGTATAGATGAGCACCCTGTGTTACGTAATCGTAAGTACCAGGCGATTATAAGTGTAAAGGAATATGTGTATTAAGTAGTTAGTATATTTTAGATATATCTATTTTTTTATATTATTGGCATTAGGGCTATAAACATAGCTATCTGTACTCTGGTACTAGTGTACGGTTTACTGATAGCAGATGACCAGTTTTCATGAAGGAAGATTTTTAACCCCTGATGCAAAAGAGGGGTGTTATAAGTTTGATGTCGATGTCTGTCTGTCTGTGTGTGTGTGTGTCTGTTTGTGGCATAGTAGCTCTCAAACGGATGGACCGATTTCGATTCGTTTTTTTTTTCATTTGAAAGCCAGTTTCCTTGCGGTTGTTCTTAGCTATGTTTGGTTAATATCGGTCCAGCAGTGTAAGAGTATTAACTCTTTTCCAAAATTATTTTCTTTTTAAGGGTTGTTCCTTAAACTAGAAGTATTTTTTGTGTAGGTTTTTTTAAATTTTTAATTTAATTATAGCCAAAAATGCAGCGTCACATGCCACATTACTTATACAAAAAAAAAAAAAACTAAAATAATTTACTACTACTAGGAACTAGGGGACCTGTATTTCAAATAACAGTCAAAACCCTTTACTGAAACAAGTTTAACATATCAAAGTAGAATTAAAAACGAAACAAACACAAATAAGAGATATAATAGAAAGAATCGTAACACTAATAGCGATGTACTTGTGTAACAGATAATGGCGGGTCGCGGCGACATCAGCGTGCTGCGCGTGTGCCGGCGCCTGCGCGCGCGCCTGCCCGCCGCGCCGCGCGCCGCGCCGCCCGCGCCCGCGCCGCTCACGCACGGCGCGCAGGTACGGCACTAGCAGCGGCTACCAAACAGACTATTTTATTCCCGTCGAGTTAAATATAACGTCAGGCATGAAATCTAATTTTAGTGCTATCTATACTAACTGGTGATCATCGCGTGTTTGAAAATCAACCATTATGTTTTGTCGATATTTAGGTTATTTATTCAAAGTTATAAAAACCTATAAAATCCAAAAGAATTATCAAACGGGCCCATACATTCAGAGATTTGCACTTGATGTATAGACAAATATACATACTTTTCATCTACGTATAATATTGTTAAAGGTTATCGGACATCATACTACATCTTTTAACAGTGAAGTAATTATATATAAATAAAAAACGCGAGCGTATCCGCGGGTAAAAGAAAGTCAATAAATTTTGGCTTTCTGCATTCCTTCTCTATATAAACTTTATCTATGCCAAAGCTCATACTCCTCCGTACATGCAATTTACTTAAAAAGGAGTTCAAAGTTTTCTCTTCACGTATTAATATATAGATATTGTTCGGTACAAATGTTGTTAGCGAACGCCTAAGTGATAATATTTAGTATAATAACCGGCGGTAAATAATGCACATCGACTTAAAGAGGGAGAAAATGGGCTAATTTCGGTTTTGTAGAGCGTCGTCTCTGTCACTCAGTACATTATAAGTTCCCAGTAGATACCGGACTGTTAGTGCGACAGAGACGGCGCTCTACGAAGCCGAAACTAGCCGATTGTCTCCCTCTTTAGCTCGATGTGCATTATTTACCGCCGGATACTGTAGATGCGTTTTAAATGCATAGAAATACGCTTCAAAAATCAATGCATATTCGGACAGCAACCAAACCAACTGCATACATTATCACCAATTATTATCAGTGTATCATCATATTATATTAATAAACTGTATTTTTTGTAGCAAGCATGTAATGGTAGGTCGCTTTCCCTTAATATTATAAGTGTGATAGTGTTTGTTTGTCTTGTTGTTCTTTCACGTCGAAACAGAGTGAAGGATTGGGGTGATTTTTTGTGTGGAGATAGCTGGAGGGCTGGAGAGTGACATAGACTACGTTTTATCGCGGGAGAATATCTCATTCCCACGGGAAAACACCTTATAATACAACCCACAACAACTCATCACACCTATGCTACAAGTATTATATTTTTCATTTATAATTTGTTCTTTCAATTCAATTAAGAAATTATTTTCGAATAATTGTAAGTGAAATGAATTGTAATTAGCTACAACACAATTAGTTTAACTATTATCAAAATAGGGATCCGTTAAAAAATAATGAAATGGTTCCCACGAGAACTACATTTTCCGAGATAAAAATCCTATGTGTTATTCCAGACTATAATCTATCTTTGTGCCAAATTTCATCCAGATCCGTTCAGCAGTTCTAGCGTGATTGAATAACAAACATCCAAAATCCATCTAAACTTTCACATTTATAATTTATAATATTAATAAGATTAGGGTACCATGGCCAAAAAAAATTGGGAACTGCTGCTCTTTAGTATGGTCAACATGTTTATTTACCCGATTACAGCGGAAGCCCAAATGAGGGTTATGTGTTTGACCTGTATGTATGTATTTTCAACCCTATGTTCCCTCGTAATTACTAAACGGCTTAACCGATTTTGATGATTCAATCGTTAAATTCGTTTTGATAACGCGAGTGTCATGTACATATAATTAAAACTCAAAAAAGCGGATTTAAGGCGCCAATTTGTGTCTTGAAAAATTTTTTTCGTTCAGATCAATCGAGCGCGGTATCAAAGTACGGATTACAAAAATATATATAATAACAATAGTATATATATTTAAAACTTGTACTTATATGACCAATAGCTACAAAGATTACAAAGACGAACAAACAAATAAATCTATCGTCTTTATAATATTAAGTATAGATAATATATTAATTTCCCCAGATGGCAGTGCACTGCACGATAGGCCTCCTGTTCCTGGGCGGCGGGCGCTCCACGCTGTCCAGCTCGCCCGAGGCGGTGGCCGCGCTCATCGCGGCCTTCTTCCCCAAGTTCCCCACTCACAGTGAAGATAATAGGTATTGTCTTATGTGCACATATATATATAAAAACATTGTTATATGTTTATAATTTATCAAATATTATTAACTAGTAACTTACCCTCGTTTTGCTCGGGTGCCTCTCTAGGTACGATGTTTACAATTTCATAGGTTTTAATTTTTTGTGCGGAATCCTAATTGTTTTATAAAAAGTAGCCTAAGTAACTTCTTATAACATAAACTACCTGCCAATGAAAGTCCCGTCAAAATTAGTCCAGTCGATTCGAAGACTAATCGGAACAAACATTTTTTTTTTTTTTGGTTTTTTTATAAGCACCGTTTATACTTTCATATGCATTTAGTTAAAACGTGTTATTTTAACATTACAAACGGATACTACAATTTTATTTATTATATTGTCGCCAGATACCACCTGCAGGCGTTCCGCCACCTGTACGTGCTGGCGGTGGAGCCGCGCCTCGTGCTGCCGCGCGACCTCGACACCGGCAAGCTCTGCTACGCGCATATACAGGTCTGATTCTCAAAGTCAAAGCTTTATCTATAATAATGTCCTCCTGACCGATTCCGGCCACGGCGGCGAATCTCATTGAGACTAGCCAACTGCGCAGGAGATATTATAGTGCACAAGTGTACGCGCAGACACAACGTGCACTTTCTATTTCTGTCACTCTCGCACTCCGGTGGGACGACATGAGACACGACCGGTGAGAGTGTCGGCGCAGGACCGACGGCTTTACGTGCTCTCCGAGGCACGGGGTTGAAACACCGCCAACTTCCCAACTCCGGGCTGTTACTGAGGCTTACTATACAGAAAGACTCAATAACTAAACTTGGCCCGACCCGGGACTCGAACCCAGGACCTCAGGATGTGCAGCCGTACATGCTAGCCACTACACCACCGAGGCAGTTTTATCTATACTTATATTATAAATGTGAAAGTTTGTGAGTATGGATGTTTGTTACTCTTTCACGCCAAAACGGCTGAACGGATCTGGATGAAATTTGGCCCAAAGATAGTCTGGAATAACACATAGGCTACTTTTTATACCGGAAAAATGTTCGGTTCCCGTGGAATAGGTTTGCTTTTGTTTTCCTAGGGGCGAACCAAAACGCAGCGAGGGTGAGCCGCTAGTCGATTATATTTTAAACTAGCGACTCACCCTCGCTTCGTTCCTAGGTTACTTCCCCATACAAATTTTCATCCCCATTTTCACCCCCCGTAAGGAATGATTTTCAGGATAAAAACTATCTTATGTCTTTCCCAGGGTCTCAAACTATTTTCTTATCAAATTTCATCTAAATTGGTTCAGTAGTTTCGGAGCTTACTCGGTACAAACAAACACAACAAAAAAATTTTACCTCTTTATAATATTATTACTATAGAAGTATAGATAAAGTTATATTTTCTCTTTTATACTCTGATTTTTAATTCCACGGAATTCTGACAGCTATCATTCTTTGATAATTCAGATATCATAAACCTTTTCTGCTTTGATTTTTTTAATATAAAATAACAAAAAATATGAAACACATTTAGATCAAGTAAACTATATGTATGACATTGTAAATAGTCTTTGTTTTGTGCATTCAATGCACACTAACTACCTATAATGTAATTTTTAATGGTTAAATGAAAAAAACAAGAGTAAAACAAAATATTTTTACATAATAATATTTATTAATCATTATCACTTATATCATCACTGTCGTCATCATCATCCACTCGGATTATAAACGAATCACACACACTCTCCATCAGATTATTAAGAGGCCACATTTTATCCTCTTCTTTAATAATATGGTTTATGCATTCTTGCCATTTTTCAGCTGTGATATTATTTTTAGCCACATACCCCTTTGCTTCAGCCCATATCAACTCTATGGGGTTGAGCTCACAGTGGTATAGGGGCAGTCGCTTTTTCTTGGGAGACAGAAAGTCAGCCTCTCGTAAGTCATCCACCGAAAACGATTCCCGTGACGGGCCAGGTTCAAAAATTCAACAAATAAGTTCAATTCAAATAAAACAACTTAAATTATTAACTAAACAAGACGTAATAGCAAATTAAAAGTTAAAACTGAACAATAAATCGCAATAAACACCGTGAGCACATTCGAGCATTCAGAGTAGGTAGAAGCCGAATGACATGCATGGCAGACACAACATGATGCGGCGTAAATATTTTTTTAATTTTAGGTTTGGCGTCTTGTTATATTGGTTCTTACAAGAAGCAAATATTTTACAAACAAAGGGAGTTTTCCTAAAAAAGGCTTGCAACCTATGGATTATTGGACAGGGATTCCTATCATAAAAAAATAATTTCCTTAGTAATTATTGTAACTTCAATAATATGATAATAAAAAAATAATTACCATTTTAGAATTATTAATAATTTTTTAAGTCTTAGTTTTTCTAATTAAAACCTTAAATTCAAGAAAGGTTTATTTTTTTATTTTGCTAAAATGCTTTCCGTTTTTAGTGACAATGTTTCAAAGTTGACAACACTTCTGAAATGTCAGAATTCCGTGGAATTAAAAATCAGAGTATAGTTATATTTCTAGATTTTTCGCGGATTTTGATATTTTTCGACAAGATAGTTTTATTCAAAATATCAAATATTCGCGTAAATCTAAGAAAGTATTTTATGGATTATAGTTTTGTTCTAATAGAGTTTTATAAGCATTTTTTATATATTTAAGTTTGATGTCAGTAATATATGTAAATCCGCGAAGAACCCATGACCGCGGAAAACAATTCTGTTGAAACGAGTGTTTAGTTTTTGTACATCTATGTATATATTTTAATCAAAGTTGTTATGAACTATATAATACTAAAAAATGTTAAACATAATTATAAAACGGGTTCAAATCCCGTCAAAGTCTTGCACCACAGATTTTTTATGTGCGAATCATTTTCAACCCGCCCCGCACTTGGCCAGCTTTGTGGACTATAGTCGGATCTCCCTCGTATTGAAAAGAGGCCCAACCCCAGTAGTGGACTTTAAATACATACATATTATAAATATAAACATCCATGACTGGAGTACAAACATTCGTGCTCATCACACAAATGAATGCCTCCAGCAGGACTCGAACCGGCGACCGCTAGCACAGCAAGTAGGGTCACTACAAACTGAGCCAAACGTGTCGTCAAATACATATATTATGTACAAATACTAACAGCACCTATCCTACCCCAGGTAATAGACCTAACTGGCGCCGTGAAAGAAATGAAGGCCCCCTGTATCATACCCGAGCTCAATACACTCCGAGAGGTGAAAATAAACGATCCTAGATACTGGCCTATCACTTTCCATAGAGACCACAACTGGGATCAGTTGAAGTAAGTTGTTTTGTTTTTTGTTCACTAGCTTCTGCATTCGGATCCGTTCATGTGTAAAGTACGTCGATGAAAAATGGTACATGTATGTGTTGAACTTAAGTTATCTATATTTCGTATTTTACTCTCAATAAACATACTTTTTCATTAATTACTATGGCAAACAAGGCAGTGGTAGCCCAGTGGTAACGCGCTCGCTTGGGAAACCGAGTGAAGCGGGTTCAAGTCCCGGGTCTCGCACCTCTGATATTTTCATGTGCGAATCATTTTCTAACTTGATTACCACTTGCCTTACGGTGAAGGAAAACATCGTGAGGAAACCTGCATGTCTGAGAGAAGCTAGCAAGTTTTCGAAAGACATGTGAAGTCCGCCAATCCACACTTGGCCAGCGTGGTGGACTATGGCCTGATTCCCTTCGTATTTTAGGGAGGCCCGTGCCTATCAGTGGGACGTTAAAAAGGGCTGAATACATACGTTTACATATAACTTTTATTCAATGAAGACCTAACAGATAGACATAATGTTATAGTTTATTTTAATATTTTATGTATCTCAAATAATCCCTCTGTTTGACTGACTTTAAAAATCTTTTTTTATGTTTTTTTTTTCAAAATCTGAAAATCAAGTGAATACTAAAAATAAATCAACCACATTTTCCAAACATGATATATTAAATTTGGTTTAAAAAAAAATTCCTTATCGTACGTTATACTCGCGACACTTGGCGAATAAGAGCTAGACGTAAACAAGTGTAATATCGATCGTCACGACACTTTTTATTATTTACTAGCGACTCACCCTCGCTTCGCTTCGGGTTCGTCTCTAGACAAAAACAAATTTATCCCACGGGAACCGCACATTTTCCGGGATGATATTATAGCCTATAGCCTTCCTCAGTTAACGGGCTGTCTAATGCAAAAAGAATTTTTCAAATCGGATCAGTGGTTTCTGAGATTAGCGCGTTCAACCAAACAAACAAACGAACAAACAAACAAACTCTTCAGCTTTATAATATTAGTATAGACTAAGAGCGTGTAAGTCAATGACAGGCGAATGGAACTTTGTTCTTACCGAGTGTCCCACAACACCGACCGACGTTATTACTTGTTCTCTTTAATACAGTATAATTTAAAAAAAAAGTAGTCATGAGGACTGCCGACAGAAGTGAAAACTTAAAACTATAAACAAACAGTTGTTATTTTTGCATATTCAAATTAATTGCTTGATCTTAAATTAAGATTTGTAAATTGAAACTGTTTACATTTATCTGGTTTTGACATCTATCGGCACTATGAGTGTTAGCGTTAACACGTCACGTGACCATGTCGATGACGACTTACATGAATTAACTTCCCCATCTAACAGATCTAAACAAATTTTCTTCTTTCCAGAACATTCCTAGAATACACATGGTGTATAGATATAAAACAGAGAGCGGGCTGTCTGTCGTACCTCGACGATCCCGACGGGTTCATGACCATCTTAGCCCAAACCTTTACCCTGGACAAAGCTAACATCTGGTCGGTCACACCAGAGAACATAGAACTGTTCACGAACGACGAGAAAGTTAGAAATTTCGTCAAACATTATTTGAATAAGGGTTCTAATAATGATATATGCGGGGATTGTTTGATGGTGAATAAGAAAAGGAAAGGTGTTAAAAATGAAGTGCTGGTCCCGAGGCAATGTGTCTGCAGGAAGTATTCGAAGGACGAACAGGAATACATGCAAAGTTTGAGTATGGTGACATATGAGTGTGTCGTGAAAGATATACTTTGTGCTTTGCCTATCTGGACTACGTTTTTGAAGGTAAGATGATATATTATTTTATTTTATTTTATGACGACACGTTTGGCTCAGTTTGTAGTGACCCTACTCGCTGCGCCAGCGGTCGCGGGTTCGAGTCCCGCTGGGGGCATTCATTTGTGTGATGAACACGAATGTTTGTACTCCAATCATGGGTGTTTTAAATTTATATTATGTATTTAAAGTTATTTATGTGTAGTGTATCAACTATCTGGTATCCACAACACAAGCCTCGTAGCTTACCGTGGAACTAGATGGTGCTGTGTGTTAACGTCCTAACATATTTATATATTTATTATTAACTAGTGTTTTCCCGCGGCTTCGCACGCGTAGAACACTTATGTATTACGATATGTTTTAAAATTATAGCATACAAGCGACTTAACCTCGCTTCACTCCGGAATAGCACCCGCGGCAGCGGCAAGGGCGCATGCGCCTGCGTTGACGAATGTTCCTATACAAATGGTTCATAGGCCAAGTATAAGTGATGTGGCAATTTGTATCGATTATATTTATCGATTTAAGGACGATTATATTTACGACCTTTTATATATATATATTATTTAATAGCGACTCACCCTCGCTTCGCTTCGGGTTTGTCCCTAAACAAAAACAAATCTATCCCACGGGAACCGTACATTTTTCCAGGATGATATATAAGCCTATAGCCTTCCTCAGGTAACGGGATATCTAATGCAAAAAGAATTTTTCAAATCGGATTAGTAGTTTCTGAGATTAGCGCTTTCAACCAAACATATAAACAAACAAACAAACAAACTTTTCAGCTTTATAACATTAGTATAGATTAGTTTATTTTTGTAATTATTTTGATGGATATAGAACTTTTCGGATAATTTATAAATATAAATATCGATTTCATAATTAATTTAAAGTGATATAAAGTCAATGTACTTTGTAGTTTGAAAGAAATTGTTATTTTTATTTACCTGTATATAAAACTCATATTTTTCCCATATTATCAAACAAAGATAAGTTAAATACATCAATCTAATAATTTAAACAAATACAAATATATTAATTGCGATGCGCATGCGCATTTTAAATTATCTAAAATGATTTATTTTGACACCAGATGGTATTTTAATTTGACAGCTGTCAATCTTAACATCCATGAAAGATATGATTGATTTGTTTTATATACTAAGTTTTTGCTGCGATTTTACATGTGTAGTTTTTATTTATGACGTCAATAACCCTTTCCTTGCAGTCGGGTAAAAACAACAGTAGTATGTCTCTAGATTTACTGAGTTAATAGTAAAGAAATTGCTATGTATATTAGTTTTCATATTATTTACGCTCAAAGGTGTAAAAATTAAAGTTAGTTTTTTAAAATATATTTTTGGTTAGTATTTTTCTAATTTTTAAATCTTTCTTGGTTGATGTGATTGAGTTTTGTTGTATCATTCTTATTACTATGTTATATTAGAAATTATTCTTCTCGTGTAGTACTTTTTTTTTTTATTAGTACTACAATCTTTCAAACATAGCGATTAATTAAAGGCTACGCTCGCGTGCATCGATCAAAACAACTTATCTGTTAATTCAAGATATGACTTCTACATCTCTATTTGAAATTCCAATTAAATCCATGTAAAAGTTCTTGAACCGTTACAGCATATTCATATAATTAACAAACAGCCACTACCAAACTTTATATATAGATATTTATAATATTAATATGATTACTAATATATTATGTATGCACTTACAGATAACCTATATTATTGTTTCAGATAATAAAAACAATGAAGACCGAGCCAACTTCCTATCACATGTGGCAAATTAAACTGCTTCTGTCTCAAGTAGACAGCCATAACAAACGCGTGTCGAGCGAAATGACGGTCGATGGTCTGGACTCTCAGAACGAACCGTTAATATCTACAGAATTCACTCTGGCTATAAAACAGAAAATATCACTAATATTCGACAAATGGGAGATGAAAATTACACCGTTTCTAAGAAAATATTTGGGTATGCCCAGTAATAGAAAGATTAGTACGTGCGATGATGAAATCAAAAGGATTCTGACCTCGTTCCTGGTGTATCACGATCTTCCCAAGGGGGTTTTAAGGAATTCGATGGGGGATGAGATCTCGTTGGTTCTATGCGATAACTTGGCGCTGAGCCCGGAGGCTGTGAGCAAGATTGAGGATCTGTTGAGATGATTGAGGTCGTTGACCGGGAGATACGTCACTCGGTCGCGCTGCCACGGGGACTGTGTGCATGATTGGTGTTGAAGTTGTAGTGGTGTTAGTGCTGAAGTAGGAGAGGCTATAAGACGTTCATGAATTTCAATTCAATAGGGAGTATGCGTGTGATTTAAATAAAGGTTTTTTTTTTCTTTATAATCTTTATTGTTTTTAAAATAAGCCTATATATTTTTTTTTTATGTTATTTCTTTTTGATTAAGAATATAATTATTATAAAGTGCAAATTTTGGATGGGAAATTAAAAAAAAAAAATTATACTAAATTTTAGTTTTTTCGAGCTGGTTTTTTTTATTTTTTTATTTTATGAGGATGTTATCTATTGTATAAAAAATTTCAGAGAAATCATGCATATTCCCTTTAAGTTTTCTTATAATGGTTGGATGTGTGGAAATAGAATAAATGGCGTAACTTATAATACTCTCGCTTGAAAAGTATTGCACTTTTTTCACAGTCTATTAACTTTTTTTTAATAATATTAACGTTTGTTTTTATGATGTTATTACCAAAATTATTGTTGTCGTTTAAACTGCCTTATGTTGGCATTATATCCCATTCTTTATCTGCACGGGTGATACTTTTTTTTAATCTGTGCTTATTTAGGGACTTTTTAAGCACAAGGCGAAAATGTCAGTCCTGTCGTTCCCTGAATACATAAAATACACAGCAATTAATTTTACACAAAAGGCTATTGACTTACACTTAGTATCCACTATTTAAACTTAAAGTTGTAAAGCATTTTGGCTGCCATCGAGGTGGGTTCAGCCAGTATTGCCAGCTTTGACATATAGCACGGGTGATACTTGCGTAACAAAATTAAATGCGTGTTGCGTGTAAAATATTACCTCCAAAAAGAATCGAACTCACACTCTCATAAGAATGGTCTACAACTTTATATAGCTTTGCCTTTACTTTAGTGCTTTGTTTATATGAAAATTGTTTGTGAATTTGGAGACTGAGCTTTGTCCTGTGTTCAATAGTGTAGGAGTCGGCGGATAGATTGGTCACGTTTTAGGCCGTTAAAGTATTACATAAGCATGCTGAGGGAAAACGTTCCCAATGTTTTCTTACTTTTGCTGACATATTAATAATTTAAATTTTTAATTAAAAACTTCTAATTTTTATTATAATTTTACCGAATTACTTTTCATTGTATTTATGTACATAATTAGATTTATTTTAACGTAACTCTACACTTTGATGTGAAGCAAGCTTGAAAATAATATACGTTTATGAATCTTTAAAAAATATTTGAATAATTAATAAACTATGAATAATCTTGTAATTAAAGAAAAAAAGTTACGTCTTGTCATTTAGTCAGGGGTTGTAATTTTCTTATTTTTGCTTATACCGCAGAGAAAAAGGGTCTAGAATCCTTAAAAAATATGTTTATTTAATACTCGAACGCCTTTCGTGTTATATCTTGTTCCTTTAACAGAACATTGAGGTAACTTCTTGTCCTTTATAAATTATCTAGGAAAAAATATATTTTAGGTAAAATTAAATATTTTAGTGTTAAATAATGTAAATAGTACGTTATAGACATTTTAGATAGATCAAATGTCAGGCTTCATTCTATTTAGATTTTATATAAAAGTTTGAAACTGTTTACTTACTTCATTGTTCTATTAAGTTATTGTTAGTTTTAAATAAAACTATCTTTCGGATTTTTTCGCGAATTTATTTTGATTTTTGGTTCCCGATGTTTCGAATGCTTTACAGCAATCACGATCTAAGACTAAGGTTTTAGACGTCTCCAAGATCATTTTTCTAGTTGTAACAAACAGCAGCTACCTACAAAATTACAAAATGATTTAAAATATACAAAAATAGCTACAAAGTACCTAACATTGTGTATTAATTTTAATTTAAATCAATTTCTATGACTACAATCATTTATATAGTTAAATAAAATTAAAATTAGATAACCAAAAAATCAAAATAAATACGCGTTAAATACCGAAAATATAGTTTTATTTAAAATGTTAAATATTCGCGTAAGTGTAAGAAAGTATTATTATTAGTTATTATCTTAAGGGTAAGAGTAAATAAATTATGTGTTTTATGTTATTTTTTATTTACTCTAGCTCTAAGGTCTATGTCAAATAATAATATAAATATAGAAATATTCATTAAGTATTTCAATATATGACATTACATACGTTACTTGTTGGTTAGAATTAAAAATTAATACAATTCTTACATTTTAAATAAAATATTTTTTTTATTTTTTTCAAGGTTTTATTTAAAATTTTGATTCATGAAATTTTAATTTTTCTTCGACTATAAAAAATATATTAATTATAAAAATTGTTTTTTAATATTAAAATCATCAACATCGTGGATTTATTTTAATTTTTGGTTATCGATGATGAGCGCTGTACGGCAATCATGGTCACGGGAGAGACTAAGGTTTTAGACGTCTCAAAGGTCATTGTTGTTACATACAGCGCTTACCCACAAAATAACAAAATGAATTCGAAATTACGAAAAGATAGTTTTTATATAAAATGTCAAATATTCGAAGGTTAAATGTTATATCTAAGAAAGTACAACTCTTACATATTAAGATAGCACCTATTTCTGCTAACAAGATAGTATGTTTAACATAGTTAAATATATTGAATGTCAGTAAAATGGAGTTACATATTAACTGAAAGTGTACACCGATCTGACATGTTTTTAAACGTTATTTACTATGAATAAAAGGTTTTCTTGAAGTTTATATGGGACCACCTTTTGGGGTAAAGAAAATATGTATAAAAAATAATTGGACTCTACGCGTGTTTTTTCTTAAAGCAAGCTATCAGGAAATGTTGGTCAAATGTAGCAGACTACGTGTCTTTATAGATTACAGTGACCGACGGTAAATAATGCACGTCGAGCTAAAGAGGGAGACAATCGGCTAGTTTCGGCTTCGTAGAGCGCCGTCTCTGTCGCACTAACAGTCCGGTATCTACTGGGAACTTATAATGTACTGAGTGACAGAGACGACGCTCTACAAAACCGAAATTAGTCTATTTTCTCCCTCTTTAGGTCGATGTGCATTATTTACCGCCAGTTATTATAAATACGTTTTCTCTAGCATGCAAGTTTCCTCACGATGTTATCCTTCACCGTAAGACAAGTGTTGATCATGTTGGAAATGATTCGCACATGAAAATACCCGGGATTCGAACCCGTTTCACTCGGTTTCCCAAGCGAGCGCATTACCACTGGGCTACCATTGCCTTAAATCATTAAGTGTTGCCCAATACTCACAAAATAAAATCTAATTAAAATTAGTCCTCATTATATAAGAAATATAACTAAATTACATAAAAATTTTTGTCACTTATAATTGTAATGTTTAATAATGTATAATAAGGATTTTGTACATTCAAGTTAATTGATATTGTAAGCAATTGTGATTTCTCTAATAAGGTACCATATTAAAATGTTATAATATTTGTTTTTTTTTTCTAGTGTAGGTTAGTTGATATTTAGGCTGACAGCCTGATGTATATATATAAATAATAATATTACTTGTCTGTATGTTAATAATTCTAAATAATAAAATATAAATTAGTAGATGTAAGGAGAACCGTTTTATATTCGGAGCAAGTTGATAAAGTGTCCAGCTGTAAGTAGTAAATAACAGTTCTAAAACTCACAAGAATGGCGTTTGTTTGAGTAGAGTATGATATGTATTTAGCAGTTGTAGACGGAGTGAAGTATGCTGAGTTAAATAATTTGATATTAGGTAATCAAAATAATTTTTCATTTACTTCTATATTCTATCCTAATATTTCGGCGCTTTCTATAAAATTTACCCACTTGCTACACTAGCGCCACTTTTTTTTTGTTATTGGTTTTGGGGAAACCCATCATGGGATGTACAGTGCCCTGCCGGCCGTCAACGGGTAGGGTACTGTGAGAACTCACTAAAGCCCACAGCGGAACCCTTTGCCGCAGTGCGATGAGTCTTTGCCAACCCACTAGTGCCACCACCGATCAAAAAAAATACTAGATAGACAATCCCATGCAAAAGTTCTCTTAAAACTGTCACCAATTGTATTTATGTAATTATTCTAATTGAAATAAATATACAACAATGTAAATTGAACCTTAAATGCAATACTTTAAAGTTGTTTTCACAAAAAAAATATTGAAAGTGCGCTCCAATGTTCAAATGAGCGCTCATTCAGTGAGAGCATTTTTTGTTGTTGATTGTGTATCTAGTACTTTTTTGATTGAGGAATCCACTAAGTTAACGGTTATCGACGGACATCTTTTCATACAGACAGTTCTACTTACCCCTACACTATATAGTCTGAACTCTTAAAAGTCTAAAGCAAAGGCAACTTTGTGCTTATTTTTAATAAAAACTTGTAATGTAAATGTAAATATATTACTTTCTAAGTCATTTGTTTGTTTTTCTTAACTTTTAATTAACTTTAAAAGATAAAATATTTCATTCTAGAGTACGGTTTTTCGATTTTGGATCAATTTGAATATGAAACCGTATTTGAAATTACGATGTGTAAGCCAATTTATATAGATAACTAGCAAATCCAGCCACGCGTTGCTTCGGCACACATATGAAAATCTTTAATTTTGTAATAAAAAAAAAAGAAATAATCGGGATAAAAACTATCTTAGCTTATTGGTGACCCTACGTTAATTAAAGCTAACTTACAAAGCCTCGATCACCGACGTAGGGTTGCCAGCCTTTGTGTATTCTATAGGTTACATTTCAGAGAGTGTGCGCAGGAACTACACTACTTAATTCCCCCATCCCCTTTCCATCATCGGACAACCCGACGAACGGCTAGTCTCCATCCTTATGTCGTGGACATTCCACCCGTCCGGACGAAGCGTTTCGCTACGTCATTTATTATACGTGCGGCTTAGGATTGAAACAACCTGCCTGCGTCGGTGTTTCCGTCCGTTTACAATATGGGTGTCTTCAAGGCAAGAGTGAATAGGTGGCTACTGAATTAGTGCAACTTACCATCTACGACTGCGCGAGCACTTACCATCAGGTGGAACGTAGTCAAGCACTAATTCAGAATACTATAAAAAAAAAAAAAGTCCTATCATTTAAGGTGGAACAAATAACACATTTAAAAAACGTTAATACCGGATAAGTAGTTTCAGAGTTGATCGCGGACCAACATCTTGATACGGGAATTTTGTAAAGATACTAGCGACTCACCCTCGCTCCGCTCGAGTTCGTCCATACTTACGTTTTAACGTTTAGTATAGATTTCTCAGAGATGAGATATTTTCCCGCAGTAACAAGTATCCTATATGTCGACCCAGATAACCAGCTATCATCATACCCAAAATCCCTCCACTGATTTTTCCTTGATGCGGTAACAAACAGACAGACAGACAAAAATTCTAAAAACTATAGATTCGACCTTTGTATCGATAATATGACTATTTCAATAAGATTTTCCAAAAAATATTCAATGTACAGATTCGGCTTAGTTACAATTTTATTATATTATGTATAGATAAAAAAATAATGTGAAGAAAATTGTCAACTAAATAGGCAACGCTTATAATCGATTTGTTTTATTAAATCTAGTTTTGATAATCTAAGTCTTAACTGGGGTTTACCCAAAAACATTCTTAAATGTGTAAGGTTTCTCCCACTAAGGCTTATCTTATTATATTATGATGTTGCGGAATATTATCGTACTAGCAACTCACCCTCGCTCCGCTCGGATTCGTCCCTAGTTACGTTTTAAAATTTAGTATATATTTCTCAGAGATGAGATATTTTCCCGGAGTAAAAAGTATCCTAGGTATATGGTGACCCGGATAACCATCTATCATTATACAGAATTTCATTAAAATCCCTCCAGTGGTTTTTCTGTGATGCGGTAACAGACGGAGAGACAAAAATTCTAAAAACTATAGATTCGGCCTCTGTATCGATGATAATGTCTTTTTCAAGAAGATTTTCAAAAAAATATTTAATGTACAGATTCTGCTTATTTACAATTATATGTATGGATTATCACAATTGAAACTATGAAAAGAGTATATGTAAACGTTATGATACTCGTAGTTACGTTGTATCGATTTAATCGCAATAATTAATCATTTTTATCAAAGATAAATTGGAAAACTATCTTATATTTGTTTATAAAAGGAAGAGAATATTGGTTCTGGTAGTTTAGATCAAAACTATGGTAAGTTTTTACTATTTTATGACTTTTAATAATATATTTGTCGAATATTTGAGTTTACTTTATAATTGTGCTCGACCTAGTCCGCGTCCCTAGGACCTCCAGACCTGCAACCTAGCCTAGCACTATTTTTAATCTTAATACATATTATTGTACGGTTAAATGTTTAGTATAGATTTCTCAGAGATGAGATATTTTTCTGCAGTAAAAAGTATACTATATACCCGAATAACCAGCTATCATCATACCAAATTTCATCAAAATCAGTCCAATGGTTTTCTCGTGATGCGGTCACATGTAGACAGACAAAAATTCTAAAAACTATAGATTCGGCCTATGTATCGATAATAATGACTATTTCAATAAGTTTTTCCAAAAACTATTTAATGTACAGATTCGACTCATCTAGAATTTTATGCTTTACAGTAATCATGGTCACGGGAGAGAGTAAGGTTCTGAAAAATCCAAAAAGATAGTTTTATTTAAATGTCAAATATTCGCATAAATCACAGACAGTAATATGTATAGATATTAGTATACTTGATACCACAGTAATTTCTGTAGAACACAAAAAATCAAATATTTCCATTTCATCTCGCGGGAACAATTTGCTTAGTATCTTTTGAAATCCTGTTCAATTATAATTTTGTCATTAATGATTCAAAAAACAAACAAAAACAACATAGAGTGCTAACATTACGTGGCTTTTATATTCCTTCCTAATCATGTAAACTTCTTAGCCTACTGACATAATAAGGCATTAGGTATTTTTTTTTTGTTATCGCTGGGGAAACCCATCATGGGGACCTTACCGGCCGTCAATGGGTAAGGTACTGTGAGACTCTTACTCACTAAAATCCACAGCGGAATCCGTCGCCCCAGTGCAATGGGGCGCTGCGGGATCGCTTGCGCATTCACCACAACACCCCTGAAGGCATTAGGTATAAATTAACCAATACGCTTTTATATTTTTTTTTTAATTAATAGAACCTTTTAGTAAATAATTCTTATGTATTTATAAACATGTCTTAACCGGTGCTCAACATACTATCATCCTGTCCACAGATAGTGATTTCAGCTTATAAATAAAATAATTTACGCCCATTACTATTATATTACCTCATTCAAAATGTTTTTTTTTTTTTTAGTAAAACTGATTTTTCAGATTTTATAGGGGTTTTATTTTATATTTCTGTTCCCGACGTTTCGAATGCTTTACCGCTAACATGAGAGTAAATAAAATGAAAAATAATTCTATTTAAAATGTCAAATATTCACATAAATCTAAGAAAGTATTACATTTTATATTATTTAACAGATGCCTGATGCCTGGTACTGCAGCAATTGCGTCGTGTTAACCGGAGGCATTGTCCACACTACTCGAGCTACAGACTAGGGTGGACAATGCCTCGGGTGAATTCGACCCAGACTTCACCAATGATTTGAGCCTCGCTGAAGTGACGCTGAAAAATTATGTTTTGTATACTGAAGTTTATGTCTTTAATTAAGCAGGTATATAAGGAACAAAAATTCGTAAAATGCTCCTGATATCTAGGTACTCTAGAGAAATGGAGGGATGAAAAACGTTGAAAAATATATTTTTTTTTTGTATTTTTAATTTCTGCAATAATTTTTTAATTTTTATAAAAGTGGGGGATTGTAATCTTTAAAATACATATAATAACCAAAACATTTTTGAAAATATTTCATATTTAGCCGTTTCCAAGTTTATGTTTTATAGTCTCGGGAGGTTGAAAATAACCCCCCCAACTTCAAGAGGATGTTTACATTTAAAAAAAATGTCGTTTTATTTTCATATAGGGCTCATTTTTATCCTCTTGAACTCTACTTTTCGAAGATATAAAAACATTGTATTATAACCCTGTAAAAATACCCTTAAAAATGGAAAAATTGGAGAAATCGATAATTTTCTCTTTCTAAACTATATTTTTTTTAATAATTGAAAAAGTATACTTTATTGACTAAATCTTTTATAAACTGATAACACCAATATATTGTGCGGGGAAAAATAAAAAAATAGTATACGTAAGTTTTCATTTCACGTTATTATTTATACAATGTCGCCGTAAACATCCCAACTTTGCAATTTGACGAGTCGTAAAAAAATGAAAATATTGGAAATCACATAAAGTATACCTTTTCTCTTGTATTTTTTCCGTAGAATCTATTTGTGTTATTATTTTTTTTTAATTTATCAATATTTTGTTAATTTTTTATCGATTTTGGAGTTAAAAAAAATGATATTCATTTATAGTCTAATCTTATTTATTCATTATTCAAAAACATAACATGAAAAAAAAACAAGTTGATATTTATAAAATGTAGTCACAGTTTTGCTCTCATAAAAAATTTGGCACAGAGGTAGATTATGGTATGGAATAGCATTTAGGCTTTTTATCGGGGTTCCTGTGGGATATCCAAACAAACTATTAAAATGTACCGTACAAATATACGAGTATGACATGACAAAATGTGAACCATTCATGTGTTAGTGCGCTCTTTGCTGATGCCAGTAATTTTAACGTTAAACAGATAAAAATTACACATTCAATTTCAAGTACACTATGTTAACTAGACGACACGCTTGGCTCAGTTTGCAGTGGAACTACTTGCTGCGCCAGCGGTCGCGGGTTCGCGGGGGCATTCATTTGTGTGATGAGCAACTTGTGCTCTTGTTTATACTCCAGTCATGGGTGTAGTGTATCAACTATCTGGTATCCATAATACAGGCTTCATAGCTTACTATGAACCTAGATGGTGCTCTGTGTTAATGTCCCAACATATTTATTTATATTTATTTATTTAACTATTGAAAGACATAACTAAGCAGGAACTATTGCAAATGCAAATCTATTACTTACTTCTCACTCCTGCTTCGTTATCAACTCCTTCCCTTCAAATGGACATTAGACGTGCCTTTAATAAAGTTTTGATAATTTTAAGCTACTTTTAAAATCATGTTATTAAGAAGTCTGTACATAGAAAAAAAAGCTAAAAACCGAGTTAGGGGATGTAAGAAGAGAAATAGAACAAATCCAGTTTTTTTTTCTATTTTTTTGTTTCTCAGTCTGTTTGTTTGTACGGGCTAATCTCTGAAACTGTTGGATCGATTTAAATGAAATTGTGCATGGTGGTACCTTATATCTCCGGTCAACATTTTAGATACTTCTCATCCCGTAAAATCAAAGAGCTCCCGTGGGATAGTTAAAAAACTATAGAAACTTATACAGCTTAGTACACAAAAACTACTAATTGGATTTTAATGAAACTACAATAAATAATATAGTTCATATGTACATCAGAATAACAAATAAGCTACTTTTTATCCCGGAAAAATATATAGTTCCAGTGGGATAGATTTGTTTTTGTTTGTCTAGAGGCGAATCCGAGCGAAAAGAGGGTGAGCCGCTAGTATATTATATACTTCTTATACTTTTTCATCTTATCTACACTTATGTATATATTTATGCATGTATGTATTTAGGATATATGTATGTGTATGTAGCAAGTACACCGTAGACGGTGAAATGGTATTATATGAAATGGTAGGCCATTTCATATAATTTCTCCTACGCCCTAAGGTTGCCACTTGTCTGGAAGAGGTCACTTATAACGATAAGGCCGCCTCCTATGCCTCATCTATTGTTAATTTCCTCTTTTGTACATTTCTTTGTGGTGTACAATAAAGTATCTTATTTATCTATCTACCTATTAATATGGATCCAGAATTCCTGATTTTGATTACTAAATATGTAAGTCAGTAATAAATTGTTGTTGACAGGTAACCTACTTATACCTATACATAAATACTAGCGTACAATTTTTGTTATCATTATCAAATATCAAAATATACAAGCGCGATTTGGCCAAATCAGTCAATAAGTGTACGACGCGATGTAAAGACTGGTGTTAATAACAATAACCGTTTAAATCTAGAAAATTAAATAAGACCGTGGAAGAGTGTTGATTACTCAACCTCTCGTTGTTGTGAGTTAGCAATGAATATATCTATTAGTGAACTTTTGGTTTCGGTCAGAATAGAGGAAAGTGATTTACGTGGACTAAAATAATAAGTTGATAAAATGTTTATGCAGGTTATAACCGAAACAATCAACATTGTTACTAAACCCAAATAGTGTCGTCTAGTTTTGACGTTAGTTCAGTATCAACAAGTATATACCGGAAATATCCATGATATCCATGATACATATACATATATGTATCATGGATATCATGGATACATATATGTATATGTATCATGGATATCATGGATATTCCCTGAGTTCACGAAATTATCTTTGATTTCTACTTAATCTTTAACCTACTTAGATAAAACTACGATGTGTTTTTTATATTATTTTGCTTTTTACTTATTATTACTGCCGTTCCAAATAATTTAACTTATTATTATGATCTATGTGTGCTTTATGAATTTGATTAATATACTTTAGCACATTACTAATATAAGCATCTAGTCAAATTATTACAATTATTTTAAATTTTAACTAACGTCTGCATAGCGACTCCATACATAACTACCTAGTGAAAAGGTTGGATGTCGATTTTTACACAGAAATGTTGCTTTTGGCGAGTTACCTATCAAAATTGATTCTAATATAATTGATTAGGTAAATCCTATTGTGAAACTTAAAATACATGTTATTGACAGAGACAGATAATTAAAATAGTTATCAGTTTTTTAAATATAAAAATAAGAAACACTATTACAATTAACAAATAATCCTAAAATGTTCAAAGTGGGAGTATTGTTGCTGACACTCCTTATTGAGAGCTATGGTGAGTTATCATTATAGTATAAAATTAAATCTAGTGTATCACAGAAATTAGGTCCATTATATCAGATGTAGGTAATGACAAATGCCTTTTTTTAAAGTTGATAAATGCATTTAGGCACAAGGCCACACCTTGTGCCTAAATTGGCTCACCGGCAAAGCTAATATTACCAACTAAAACCCAACGGAACCTCCCTTGTCTTAATGGGACGTCGCAGAATCGCTTACGCACTCACTCTGACGACAGGCCTGCCGAAGCAGACCACAACAAACATGAGGTTTCTCCCACGGTCCACTGCACTATCAGAGAAGTAGTACCAGGAGAGGATCCACCGAGGTGGATCGCCTCCTAGCGCGTTTTTTTGTTTCGCACAGGGTTGCTACAATGTTCACAATACACTGTACACATAACAATTTAATGTAAAGACTTATATTATGTTCGTTTAGGTCTTTCTTTAATCTCTCTCGGAGATCCATTATATTAGACGCTTCGTACAATTTTGCTTTACGTAAAATTATTTCCTGGCGGCAATCATTTTCCCTTGGAACCCATTCCAATATATGATACAATTCAAGATCTTCCATTGTGCCTACAAAGTGTTAGAAGCAATGCTATTTTATTACATTAGACTATCTAGTTTTGGATTACCTTAAAGCCATACGTCATATTCTATGACAGGACATTGAAGTAATCAAACCGAAAAATTATCGTCCGTATATTTACTTACATTTACTTTCCGTATAATTACTTTCACCGATAAGCGTGTACGTAAATTTTCAATACCTATGTATGGCGTAAGATGTTACAGATTAAACGTGTAATATCGTTTCTTTATAGAAAACAAGCCAAAACAGTTGAAGAGTCTTTCCAAATTAACTTTCGTTATACTTTCTTAGATTTACGCGAATATTAAACATTTAAATAAAACTATCTTTTCGGATTTTTTCGCGGATTTATTTTGATTTTTGTTTCCCGACGTTTCGATTACTTTACAGCAATCATGGTCAGTCTCTCCCGTGACCATGATTGCTGTAAAGCAATCGAAACGCTAAGCTTGAACCTGGAATGATTGTAAATATGATCCATAATGACGCTATTTCACAAATCCTCTATTTATGATAGGAGAAGTTGACTAAAATAATCATAGGTCTTATTTTTTCTTAAGAAGAAGTTATGCATATGATATGAATATTATGCTCATGCTTAAGCATAGCTTAGCAAATTGTTCAAGCAGAAGCTAGGATTATTTTACTATAAGATATAACGTTAGGTAGGAGGGTCATTTGGACTTTTATATAGCTTTAAGCTTTCTACCATTTATACTCTTATTGTACTACGCAATATATTGTTATCGTAATTATTTCAGCCCTCCCAGCTAAAGGAAGAGACGTGTCCGTATTATTCGACCACACGGGCGCATCGTCCCGTATCGTGGGAGGAACGGTCGCGAGCAATGTTCCTCACATGGTGGCCCTCAGTTTTGGCGCGGTAGTCAGAAGTTTCTTTTGCGGAGGATCTCTCGTCACCAAGAGACACGTGCTGACCGCAGCTCATTGTCTTGTACCCATGGTGAACGATGGTGGTAGTGTGAATTTGTAAGTAATACCATAACTCTTTGTTAGTTGTTAACCGATTTCAAGAAGGAAGACAAACAATTCAAAATAGTTATAGAATGCAAAATATACTTGTCAGTCACAACTACAAAAATCATGAACGTTCACACAAACTTTTATGCCTATATTAGCTCTTTTAAAGGACTCTAGTGCTAAATTTCTTGTGCTGTAGTCAATATTTCTGTGTTCTAGACCTAGCAAATTAGGTTTACTGTTGCTTTGTATGTCGGACGGTTTTGAAAGAAATGGTTGAATTTAATATTTTAGTGAACGAAATTTTTTTGACGACCAGATTGTAATTTGCAATATTTTATCATACAGGTGATTTATATTAGTAAAAACACATGTTGACAGATCTCTGAGAGGTACCGTCGGCAGCAATCTCTTGGATTCGGGAGGAACTCAAATAGTGTTCGCTCGAGGCATTATTCACGAGGACTACAAACCTGAACCTATCGTAAAAAACGACATTGGCATCTTAGTGTCCACCGCCACCATACATCTGAGCGAAACTATCAAATTGGTTAGCTTAAACTATAACTGGGTCGACGGTGGTGTCCCAACTACAGTCCACGGCTGGGGAAGGACTTCAGTAAGTTTATAAAAATACTATAACGCACCGAGACTAATTTTTCCAGGGAAAAGTAACATACCTAATTGTTTATAAAAGATATTCCATCTTGATGTGAATTAATGTAAACCCCGAGTGCTCTTCAATTTCTTACCAAAACATTCTTGGTGTATTTTATCTGACTTTGGCGAAGCCCAAAGGAGGGTGAGAGTGTTTATGTGTTTGACATGTATGTATGTTACACCTGATGTTCCTTCATAATTGCTAAACGGAATAACCGGTTTTGATTCTTCATACGTGATATGTACGTCGCTAATCCTCATAACACGAGTGTCATAGGGTATATGAGGAGGATAGGAAAAAATGAAAATGAATGATTGTCTTATCTATGTCATGATTTTTACAACAAAGTTGTCGTAATCGCTTTATTAAAAGTTATTTATATTAAAAGAGTATGTATTAGATTAGCTTCAAAGCTATTTATATTTAATTTTTATACCCAGGAAGGAGGACCTGTCTCCCAAGTTCTATTGCAACTCAACGCTGAAGCCCTCAACGGAGACTTTTGTGTAGAGGAGGTTGCTCGCAGAGCCGCTGAACTGAACTGGACTACTGTTATTCCACCTGTTGACCCACAACTTGAGATCTGTACTTTCCATTCTGCAGAACGAGGAATTTGCCAGGTAAATATCCATTATCACTTTCTTGTTACCATAAGTAAGTGTGACTTGGTAAAGAAAGTCCAGGTTCTCTGGTTTAACAAGGGGATTAAAAAAAAGGGGAATTTTAATTGTAATATTTGCCGATGTTCAATATTTTTTTTATTTCCTAGAAATAAAAACTTCAGCTTTATGCATAATGGAACTTACATTAAATGAGACTTACATACATAATATTACATTAATTCACCATAATACTTTTTGTTACTCCTGACCTACCTATAAAATCCGAAAGGTTTTCAGTTCCTCACAGGCTTCTTAAGTCGTTGTTATAAGTTATCTACAATTAAATCTTAACTTTTGCCTATAGCTTTAACAATTAAAATTTAAAGGTATAACTATACTGTTGTTGACAAATAGGGTATTATTAATATACCAATATAGAATGAAAAACCTTGTATCTTTATAATTATAACTTTTAAAATATTTATGTTTCGTTTGGCCATAATTTCTATCGAATTTATTTTCCAGGGTGACTCTGGCGGCGCTCTGCTACGTTCCGACAGCAATGAGCAGATCGGAATAGCGTCTTGGGTGCTGCCTTGCGCACGTAACGCCCCCGATATGTTCGTGCGAATCAGCTCCTACAAGAACTGGCTGGAAAAGAACCTTATTTAAAACATTTGTCCCGTAGTATAGGAACGTTGAAGAATTCCTCAAAAACCGTCGTATGGTGGACGTAGCTAATCACTTAAATATATAGTCTGAAGTTAAAGAACAAATATGTGTATTGTTTAACTAAATATAAAAGAAAAATAATATTGCGAGATCTGTACTGCACTAGACGGGGAACTCACATGGTGAATTATTCGATAGCAGGATATCCTTTCTGAGTATCAAGATAAATTGTGAGAAAGAACTGAATCAAAAGTCAATGTGACACAACAAACCCATTTTATCACTTGAAACCATCGATAAAAAAGTACTAGATACACAATCCCATGCAAAAGTTCTTTTACAACTGTCACCAATTGTGTTTAGGTACTTATTCTAGTTGAAATAAATATACAACAATACAAATCGAACTTTAAAAGCAATGCTTAAAGTTGTTTTCACAAGAAAAACGCGCTCAAATGTTCTAATAAGCGCTCATTCGTTGAGGACATTTTTTGTAGCTGATTGTGTATCTAGTACTTTTTTTGATCGATGCTTGAAACTAAATATTTTATTAAAATATTAAATTTCTGAATTTAATAATAGATAAGAAATACTTATTTTGTTGTGACACACTACCTACACCTACCTCGTAAAATATGCAAGAAAAGATAATTACTATGACTAAACACTTAACACCTCGTTGTACTTGCTGCGAGAATCAGCAGTAACATATAAAAATGTCAGTTTTAGCGTATGACGTTGAGTGAAAATAAGCTTATAATAGATAATGATTTCTTTAACATTCACGTAATTGTTTTCCTTTCTAATAAATAGTATCTGTAGCACTTCTCTTGATCTTACTTCTACCTCAAAAGGAGACTGTTCCACAATAATGTTTCCTTAGAACCATATTAAAATATATATATACTGAACGAGCGCGGCTAATAAAGTCGACTCTTAGCCCAACAGCGGCCCAGATGCAAGCTGATGCGAAAGCTTCCAGCTAGAGCTATAGAACCACACAGAACATTGATGATAACAACAACCATCTAATGCGTACAATCCGTGAGGCGGGCCAAAAACACTTTCGACAGAGGAGAGATGGACAAAAGTCAAAGCTCTCAGATGACACTCTGGACGAGATGTCAAAGAGACGCGAGATGGTAAATACTACAGAGTCTAAGCGTCAGGTATTTGACAGGAAGGTAAAAAATTTTAGAAGGCGTGATTTAAGACCTGTGAATATCTGAAGTATTGAGGATGCTATAGCACTCAATAGGGGCTCGATAGCCTTTGCTAAATTCCTCACCTCCTATTGTCACCTGGCTTAGCTTCGAATTGCACAGGATACAATGTTAAACGTTACCTCGAAATCAGAGATTCACGCCGAAGTCGAAAAATTTTATGGGGATCTTTACTCCTCACAAACACTTCCACCTGAGTCTCACCACGGGAATGATCCACGAGCCAGACTGGTACGCCACCAAACAGACGAGTTTCCTAAAATAGACGTGGGCGAAATAGCTCTTAGAGCGAAAGGAACACCCGTTCTGTTAGAGTTCCTAAAGATCTTTAATTCTGTTCTTCACAATGGCAATACACCGGAGGCATAGAATAGAGATGTGGTGGTATTATTTTTTAAGAAGGGGTTAAATCCCTTTTGAAGAACTACTGACCTATATCTCTCCTGAACCATGTGTATTAGTGGTTTTCAAGGGTTATCACGAACCGCCTCGCCCAAAAATTTTATGACTTCAAACCCATTGAGTAGGCTGGGTTTCGAAAAGGCTTCAGTACTGTTGACCAGATACACATACTAAGGCAAATAATTCAAAAGACCAAGGGACATAATCAGCCTCTTTCTATGCCTAGCGTCTGTGGACTACGAAAAAGCCTTCGACACCATCGAGACCTGGGATGTTCTACAAAACATGCAGAGATGCCTTTTTAACCATCGGTATATCCAAGTACTAAGGTGTTTGTACGAAGCCGCGACGACGATCATCCAAGTACAAGGTCAGAGCACAAGGCCAATCCACTTGCAGCGCGGGGTAAAACGGGGATTGCGTTGGAAAACGTCTTCAAGACGCTCGATTGAAACAGGTGCGGCATAAATATCAACGGAAAGTATATAACACACCTGCGATTTACCGATGACATAGTCGTCATGACATGATTTGAAAGAAATGCTAAATAGCCTAGACGATTCTTCAAGACAGGTGAGTTTCAGGATGAATATCGACAAGACCAAAATCGTGCCGAATTGTGATGTTTCCCCGAGACCAGTAGTCGTGAATGGCGCTGTTCTTGAAGTGGTACAGGAATTGGTATATCTTGGTCAAAATATACAACTTGGCCGGTATAATTTCATTACTGGTATGTCCAGAATTTGAAATTCGCCAGAGAACTAAAATAACCGACATCGCGCGCAGAAGTGGAAGCCGAAACGTGTTAAAGTGGAGACCGCGTTTAGGCCTCCTCCCAACGTCCGTTCACTTTGTCGTGGTTGGGGTGTCAGTAGAAGAAAGAAACGCACAGGGAGATGGCTCACCTCGGTGGACCGTTGGAACGACCCCATGGCTGTCGTGGTCTGCTTTTGCAAACCTACCGTTGGAGCGTCGTGGTTGAGTGCGTAAGCGATCTCACGACGCCCCATTCAAACGGGGGAGGTTCTGTTGTAGTGGATAGTACTGGCTTTGCCAGTGAATCTCACACCTCATGTCTATGCATTTCCCAACGTTAAGAAAAAAAGGCCTTTGTTCAAGAATGGACGACAATAGGCAGATTGATTATTTGATGATTGATGTCATTTACGTGGCCTAAAACAATAAGATGATAAAATGATTATGCAGGTAAGAACCAGAACAAAATTGAAGAATCAACATTGGTTACTGAACATAAATAGTGTCGTCAAGTTTTGACGTTACTTCGTATCTACGAATATATCTATGTATCATGATAGTATTCCCTGAGTTCACAAAATTATCTTTGATATCTACTTAATCATAAACCTACTTAGATAAAAACTGCGATCTGTTTTTTTATATAATATTGTTTTTTTTTTACTTATTATCACGATCGTTCCAAATAATTTACATAACTTATTGTTATGATCTATATGAATATCTATCTGAATATTTTTATGAATTTTCTTAATATTATCTTTGCATGTATTTTGTATATAAACATCTGCTCAAATTATTGCAATTATTTTAATGTTTTACTAACGTCTGCATAGCGACTCCATACATACTACTACATAGTGAAAGGAATGGAAGCCAATTTTTAACCGACTTCCAAAAAAAGGACCGGTGGTAGGACTCTGTCAAGCCTGAGGAGTCCGACTGGATGGGTACCACCCCCTTATCTATTTCTGCCGCCAAGCAACAATGATTGCATTGTTGTGTTCCGGTATGAAGGATAAGGTAGCCAGCGCAATTACAGGCAAGAGGCATATCATCTTAGTCCTCACAGTGACAACGCACCTGTGGTTCTGCATTTTTGTTACTTAAAACCTAAGTGCATGAACCGTAGGTGTTATGGGCGACAGGTACTGCTTTCCATCAGGTGGTCTGTCTGCTCGTTTGTTACTGAATCTCATAAAAAAAAAAAAAGGAGGAGGTTCTCAATTAGACCGTATTATATATATGTATATATAATACGGTCTAAGATCCCAGAGAAATTGAGGGGAACTTTCGAAAATTGTAGGGGCGACTAGTGCGTTTGTTAACATTTTCGTTAGGTATTTTAAAGCACTACTATTTAATGAAGGTCTGGAGTCGACCTGATGATGGACCCGAAAGATAGTCGAGGGAACTCCTCAACGATTTACAGCAATTACCTGGTGTTTGGGCTTGATTAATTTATATTGATGATACGTCTACACTAAAAATGGAAAATAAAAACTTAAAAAAAATAAATAAATACCGACTTCCAGGCACTGAAAAGTAAATTTTTTTATTTTTTTTAAGTTTTGTCACACTATCGAAACTTCTCAAAAATAATCTAATCAACGAAAATTATCATGGATAATTATAATAGTTATCAGTTTTATTAATATAAAAATGAGAAAAACTATTACGATTAACAAATAATCCTAAAATGTTCAAAGTGGCAGTATTGTTGCTGACACTCCTTGTTGGGAGCTATGGTGAGTTATCATTACAGTATCAAATTAAATTTAAATTCTAGTGAATCACGTAATTTTGTTCCTTCATTTATTATATCAGATTTTAATGACAGATTCCTTAAATTTCGTATTCAGGACAATGTTTTTACACACAACTAGTATATAGGACAATTAGTATTTAGGACAACTTTACCTTAAAAATATTAGATGCGCATTTTAACGCTGTGCACTACGCATACTCATATTAATAGAGTAAGCACTATTTCAAATATTTTACATCATCTATATCTATATATACATAAACTGCTTTGTCCTGATTGATCAATCAGCGCACAGCCTAAACCGCTGGTCGTAGAAACGTGAAATTTGAAGAATATATTCCTTATACAATGTAGGTATCCGCTAAGAAAGGATTTTTGGAAATTCATTCCCTAAAGGGGTAAAATAGGGGTTAATAGATTGTATGAAACTCTGTCATTCTTAATGCAAAATGCACGGAAAGTGGATTACTTATTTAGCTTTAAGATGAAAAGTAAAAAATATATATATTAGATTTTTTTCGAAATTCATCCCTTAATAGGATAAAAGGGGGTGATAAAGTTTATATGGACAAACACTTATTTATGATCAGAATTTCTTGAAACTTGGTATGAATGCTCTTCAATTCAATTAAATAAATATGTATTTTAGCATTTTTTTGAAATTTATCCCATAAGGCTGTCAAATAGGGGATAAAAGTTTTTATGAAACTGTAATTCATGCCTGCCTCTGGTATTTACCTTTAAAAAAAACTAAAACAATACAAATATAATTTTTTTCGAAAAAAGGGCAAAAGGTGGTTGTGCTGTTTATATGAGGAAAAAATTGTTTATGATCATAATTACTTGAAACTTAGTATTAATGCTCTTTAATACAATTAAGTAAACATGTATTGTAGATTTTTTTTAATTCATCCCCTAAGTGGGTAAAACTCAGCGGTGAAGTTTGAATTGTTGAATATATTTAAATAGAGTACAACATGGCTCAAGTTCTCTGTAAGTTTACACTTACTGTATGGGGTATAAAGTAGAGAACGGAAATTATTCTGAATCTAAAGGAAAATTATGTTTTATTTTTCGTCTGGCCACAGCAGCGACAACTATAATAGATCTAGAGCGCGAGAGAGAGAAGTTAGCTCGAGAGTATCCTGCTATCTATATCTTCCTTCTGAAGGCTGGCACATCTACAATAAAAATCGCCTAAGCTATGTAACGGGATTAGAGTGTGAGTAATTCACTAAACATTATAATGGCCACTATTTTTGCTGGATGTGCTCGGGGGGAATCAGAATTCATACCTCGAATACCACTGATAACTTCTGACTACGCCTTTGAATTTAATCTATTGTAATTTCTTCTTAAAGTTTGCTTTGCAATGTTCTTTATATATCTCAGGGCCAGTCGTTAAGAGTAGCAGGTGTAGACTTAAGAGAAGATTGTTTCTCACAGGGACATTTATGTGGAACCTAGAACTAGAGAGAATATCCATCAATGTTTTATATTTGTGGTTGGTTTTTTTTAGTTAACTACTAACTTAAGTGATGACTTTTTTTTATGAGATTCAGTGACAAACGAGCAGACAGACCACCTGATGGAAAGTAGTACCTGTCGCCCATAACACCTATGGTTCATGCACTTAGGTTTTAAGTAACAAAAATGCAGAACCACAGGTGCGTTGTCACTGTGAGGACTAAGATGATATGCCTCTTGCCTGTAATTGCGCTGGCTACCTTATCCTTCATACCGGAACACAACAATGCAATCATTGTTGCTTGGCGGCAGAAATAGATAAGGGGGTGGTACCCATCCAGTCAGACTCCTCAGGCTTGACAGAGTCCTACCACCGGTAAAACTACAGACAGACTTACTAACTTAAGTGAATCTAGAACTTTTTTCTCTAGACATAATGTTAAAAGTTCGATGTGACAATATATAAATTCAATGGAAATTTAAACTGAGCAAATTTTTCAGTCCACGTGAGCGTGGCCGCAGGCAAAAAGCTACAGCAAAATAAGAATAGCACTTTATATATGAAGAAGGAATAAGGAGGACTGCTTCAAGTGTACATAGCATTTGGTCTTTAAAAATAACGTAGATGTTAGACTGTTAGTATGTAAATTAATAAACCTATATTAGCCGAGTTACATGATTCTAAAGCCGTAAACATTGCATGCGATTGTACCATTGTACTCTCTTCCTCTAACTTTAGAAAGATGAAGAAGAAAAATGTGCAAAAAATACTGATAGCGGAGTTTGCTAAATACCTAAAGTGTAAAATTTACAGAATATACGATTAACATCTTTTAAGATACTGTATATTTTGAGTTACGATCACTTAAATTAAATGTGTTTTCCATGTATCTTTACGAAATAATAAAACTTACACGAACTTATTTTTGCAAGTAATAAAGCATGCATTGCGGAAAAGTTTATTTTTTTTCGTAGTTTAATCACGGGTGAAGCCGCGGGTTATGCTAGTTTAAAGTATGTATGTATGTATTCAGCCCTTTTTAACGTCCCACTGCTGGGCACGGGCCTCCCTTCAAGACGAGGGGAATCAGGCCATAGTCCACCACGCTGGCCAAGTGCGGATTGGCGGACTTCACATGTCTTTCGAAAACTTGCTAGGTTCTCTCAGACAAGCAGGTTTCCTCACGATGTCTTCCTTCACCGTAAGGCAAGTGGTAATCAATGTTAGAAAATGATTCGCACATGAAAATATCAGAGGTGCGAGACCCGGGATTTGAACCCGCTTCACTCAGTTTCCCAAGCGAGCGCGTTACCACTGGGCTACCACTGCCTTAGTTTAAAGTTTAAAGTATTTTACATCATTTACCGGAAGTCAAAATCTATTATTATACAAATATTATTATTAAGCAAATTATACAAATGTATATTTACCATCCACAAAATAACAATCTTTTACTTCCTTCCAATCTTCCTGCACTTATTGTTTCTACAATGTTTATATTACAATAAATACTCTTCGTACAGTTTTGCTTTACGTTAAATTAGTTAGGATGGCAATCGTTTTGTCTTGCAATCCATTCCAATATATGATACAATTTAAGATCTTCCATAATCTATTGTACCTACAAATTACAAAATATTACAAAATTTTAGAAGCCATGCTATTTTACGCTTCATTACATAATTAGATTTTGGATTACTATAGAACCATACTTCATATTATTTGATAGCATTGTTAAGCTCAAGTTTCCAGAACGGAAGTGATCAAACTGAAAAATTGTTTTCTGTATTGTAAATTACTTCCCCCGATATGCGTGTACACGAGACTTCATTACTTAAATTCAGCTCGCTCAAAGAGATATTGCCTGCATAGTGACTACGTCTTTCAAGTTCAAAACATTTGCGCACATGTACGAGTATGATGTACAATTTACCACATTAAACCTGTACTATAGGTTTACGCGATTAGAGAACCAAAACAGTTGGAGAGTCCTTCCGAATAAACTTATTCAACAATTCGTTATTAAAAGTGCCAAGTTACTATATTTTGTTCAAGGCCACATTATCAACAGTCACATTATCAGTCACTAGCTAATTATTACTTATCTAATTTAAGCTTAGCTTGGGGAAGGAAAAATAAAAATGTGACTGATAATGGCGCTATTTGATAGAAGAAGTTGACCAAAATAGGCATAGCTTTTACATTTTCTTAATAAGAAGTTAAATGCATATGTTAAGAATATTACGCTCTTGCTCAAGCATAGCTCAGTAAATTTTTCAAGCAGAAGCTAGAATTACTGTACTATAACATATAACGTTAGCTAGGAGGGACATCTCGACTTTTATATAGCTTTAAGCCTTGTACCATGTATACTCTTATTGTACTACACAACATATTGTTATAATAATTGTTTCAGCCCTCCCAGCAAAAGGACGAGATCTGTCCCTATTATTCGACCACACGGGCGCATCGTCCCGTATCGTGGGAGGAACGGTTGCAGGCAATGCTCCTCACCAGGTGGCCCTCAGTTATGGCGCGATAGTTAGAAGTTTCTTTTGTGGAGGTTCTCTCGTCACCAACAGACACGTGTTGACCGCAGCTCATTGTTTTTTTTTCGTAGTGAATGATGATGGTAGTGTGAACTTGTGAGTAATACCATAACTTTTTGTCAGTTACTAACCAATTTAAAAAAGGATGAGTTAAACAATTAAAAATATTTATAAAATGTAAAATATATGTACTTATCAGTCACAAGTCACAACTAACTACAAAAATCATGAACATGAAAGTTCTTTCATGTTCATGATTTTAAGTCTTTCAAACTTTCATACCTATATTATTAGGTCTTTTAAAGAACTCTGGTGCTAAACTTTTTGTGCTTTAGTGACTATTTTTGTGGCCTAGGCCCAGCAGTTTAGGTTTACTGTTGCTTTGTATGTCAGAGGGTTGGTAAAGAAATGATTGAATTTAATATTTTAATGAACTAAATTATTTGGAAGATCAGATTGTAATTTGCAATGTTTTAACATACAGGTGATTTACGTTTATTAATAAAAACATATGTTAACAGATCTCTGAGAGGTACCGTCGGCAGCAATCGCTTGAATTCGGGAGGAACTCAAATAGTGTTCGCTCGAGGCATTATGCACGAGAACTACACAACTGATCCTATCGTAAAAAACGACATTGGCATCTTAGTGTCCACTGCCAGCATTAGTCCGAGCGATACTATCAAATGGGTCAGCTTAAGCTATGACTGGGTCGACGGTGGCGTCCCGACTACAGTCTACGGCTGGGGAAGGACTATTGTAAGTTCATAATAATACTATAACGTACCAGCACCATTTTTTCCAGGGAAAAGTAATATCAGATAACTGTTTATATAAGAGTAAAGTAATATTTTACCGGTGGTAGGACTCTGTCAAGCCTGAGGAGTCCGACTCGATGGGTACCACCCCCTTATCTATTTCTGCCGCCAAGCAACAATGATTGCATTGTTGTGTTCCGGTTTGAAGGGTAAGGTAGCCAGCGCAATTACAGGCAAGAGGCATATCATCTTAGTCCTCACAGTGACAACGTACTGGCGGTTCTGTATTTTACCTAAAACCTAAGTGCATGAACTGTAGGTGTTATGGGCGACAGGTACTGCTTTCCATCAGGTGGTCTGTCTGCTCGTTTGTCACTGAATCCCATAAAATAAAAAAATAAAACAAAAGATATTCAACCTTGATGTAAATTAATGTAACCCGAGTGCTCTTCGTTCTCTTACCAAAACATTATTGGTGTGCTTTTACCCGACCGTGGCGAAGCCCAAAAGAGGGTGAGAGTGTTTATGTGTTTGACATGTATGTGTGCTACATGTGATGTTCCTTCGTAATTACTAAACGGATTAACCGATTTCAATTCTTCATATGTGATACGTCGCTAAATTTGTCTTCATATCACGAGTGTCATATGGATGTTGAAAAAATGAAAATGAATGATTGTCTAATCTGTATCATGATTTTTACAAGAAAGTTGTCATTATCGTTTTATTAAAAGTTATTTTCATATTTAATATTCATATTTAATTTTTATACCCAGGAAGGAGGACCCGCCTCTCAAGTTCTGATGCAACTCAACGGTGAAGTCGTTGACGGAGACTTTTGTGTTGAGGAGATTTTTCGCAGAGCCACCGAATTGAACCGGACTATGCCGTATCCTCCTGTAAACACAAAAATCGAGATTTGTGCGTTCAGTTCTCCGGTATCAGGAATTTGCCATGTAAATATCATTTAGCTTTGATCACTTTCTTGTTACCATAAGTAAATGTGACTTGGTAAGGAAAGTCCAGGTTCTCTGGTTTAACAAGAAGATTTGAACAAAAACGAGAATTTTTATTGTAATATTTGCCGGTGTTTAATATTTTTTTCGTAGAAATAAAAACTTTCGCTTATATACGTAATAGAACGTAAAAGTGTATCCACAAAACACTTGTAGGTGTTAAGAGTTAAATGGGGCTTACATGTAATATTACATGTAAATTATTTCACCTTTACCTTTACTTTTCGTTACAACTGACCTGATCGTAAAATCCGAAAGCTTTTTAATTCCTCACAGGCTTCTTAAGTCGTTGCTATAACTTATCTACGATTCTTAATTTTTGCCTATAAATTTAACAAATAACATTTAAATTTTAAAAGTATAACTAAAGAGTTGTTGACTATTTGCCAACAACTCTATTTGTATGGTAGGATATTGTTAATATACCAATATTGAATGAAAAACCTTGTGTTTTTATACTTATGACTTTTAAATTAAATTTAAATTAAATTTATGTTTCGCTTGGCCATGATGTCTATCAAATTTATTTTCCAGGGTGACTCTGGTGGCGCTCTGCTACGTTCTGATAGCAATGAGCAGATCGGAATAGCGTCTTGGGTGCTGCCTTGCGCACGTAACGCCCCCGACGTGTTCGTGCGTATCAGCGGCTTCAAGAACTGGCTGGAAAATAACCTAGTTTAAAACATTTGTCACTTAATAAAGCAAAGTTGAAGAATTCCTAAAAAACCGTTGTATGGTGGACGTAGCTAATCGCTTAAATTTATAGTCTGAAGTTAAAGAACAAATATGTGCATTATTAAACTAAATATAAAAGAAAAACAATATTGCGAGATCTGTACTGCGCTAGACGGGGAACTCGCATAGTGAATTATTTGACGGCAGGATATCCTCTCTGAGAATCTCAAGATTGTTGGAAAGAACTGAAGCAAAAGTCAATGTGACAAAACAAACCCATTTTATCACTTGAAACCCTCGATCAAAAAAGTAGATTGTGTTTATTCTAGTTGAAACAAATATACAACAATACAGATTGAACCTTAAATGCAATGCTTACAGTTGTTTTCACAAAAAAAAGCACGATCAAATGTTCCAATAAGCGCTCAATCGTTGAGGACATTTTTTGTAGCTGATTGTGCATCTAGTACTTTTTTGATCGATAGTTATAATAATAATAATAAAGCCTTTTATTCCGAGTATTTTACAGATTTTTTCCTTAGTATTACTTTGCTAATCAAAGTATGTCTCTAAGCTTGGTGTGTCTTACGACATAGGCGTCCTCCAATGCCTTCCATTGTTTTCTATCCATTGCCACTCTTAGCCAAAGAGGCCCTAGGGTCAATTTTAATTCGTCTTCCCATCTTCTCCTCGGCTCCTAGACCTATCTCTTGGATACCAGACTATTACTTACTTGCTCCATTTTTCGTGCTTGCAACGGAGCATATGCCCAGTCCATCTCCATTTTAATTGGTCAATACGTGTTAGGATGTCTGTTAGTTTTGTTTTGCGTCTGATGTCTTCATTTTTGACTCTGTCTTTTAACTTTAGCCCCAGTATGCTCCTTTCCATGGCTCTCTGACATTTCGCAAATTTGTCCCTTTGATTTTTCGTCAAAGCTCAGGTTTCGCAGCCATATGTGATGCAAGGAAGAATGCATGTATAAAAGTCTTTTTCTTGATCTTGATGCCGAGTTCTTTACTTTTCATAATTTCTTTCTAAGCCCAAAATTTTTTCCACCCAGTAGCGATTTTTTTATGAATTTCTTTGGATATTTGGTCGCTTGGAGATATAATCTGTCCCAGGTATACATATTTATCAACATATTCAAGTTTGTTGTTTTGATTGATGCTTGAGACTAAATATTTTATTAAATACAAAATTTCTGACGTTGATAATAGATTAGAAATACTTATTTTGTTGTGACACACTACTTACAGACCTCGTAAAATATACAGGAATCGTTCATTACTATGACTATACACTTAACACATCGTTGTACTTGCTGCGAGATTCAGATTTTGGTAACATAAAAAAGCTCAGTTTTAGCATATGACGTTAAGTGAAAATGAGCTTATAATAGATAATGATTTCTTTAACATTTATGCAATTGTTTTACTTTTTAATAAATGGTATTTGTAGCACTTCTTTTAATCTTACTTCATCCTCAGTGGGAGACTGTTCCACAAAAATGTTTCCTAAGAACCATATTTGTTCCTCCTTTATCTATATTCTATATTTATACAAATAAATAAAATTGAAGTGTTTGCTTGTAATGTCATGAAAACAGCTTTTTACTAAATGTATATATGGATTCGAAGAAAAACACAATTTTTAAAATTTTTGTGTCTGTTTGTTCCGGCTAATCCGAAACGGACCGATTCTGACAAGGACTTTCACTAGCAGATAGCTGATGCTATAAAGAATAACATGAGCTACGTTTATTTTAGAAAAAGGATTAGGATTCCGTACAATAAAATTGTAATTCATGAAATTGTGAACCAAATCCGTTTACCTAGGTACGCATGCAGGTGAGGGCTAATCCTCTATCTTCTTCTTCTATACATATAATAAACCTGTAGAGGTCGAATGTCTGTACATAGAAATAAAAATGCTAAAAACCGATTAAATAAAACTATCTTTTAGATAGTTTTATTTAAATGTCTAATATTCGCATATATCTAAGAAAGTATTATGCTAAAAACCGAGTCAGGGGGTGCAAGAACAGCAATAGAACAAATCCAGTTTTTTTTCAATTTTTTTGTTTCTCTGTCTGTTTGTCTCTTTTCTATTTGTCTGTTTGTACGGGCTAATCTCCGAAACTGCTAAACCGATTTGAATGAAATTTTGCATAGTGGTACTTTGCATCCCTGGTGAACATATAGGATACTTTTCAACCCGGAAAATCAAAGAGTTCCCGTGGGATAGTTGAAAAACTATAGTAACTTATACAGCTTACTACACAAAAACTACGGATTGGATTTTAATGAAAGTTTACAATAATATAAGTTCATATATCAGAATAACAAATAGGCTACTGTTTATCCCGGAAAAATGTACAGTTCCCGTGGAATAGATTTGTTTTTGTTTGTCTAGAGGCGAACCCGAGTGAAGCGAAGGTGAACCGCTAGTGTAATATAAAATCATATGATATGACATAAAATTTTAACCAATCATATGCTAGTGCCTCTTTTCTGACGGCATAAATTTTAAAGTTAATCAGATAAAAATTACACATTCAATTTCAAGTTCAGTATGTTAACTATTGAAAGACTACAATAGACTAATAGAATAGACATTAAGCAGAAACTATTGCAAATGCAAATCTATTACTTGATTGACTAAATGTGTGACGTCAGTAATAAATTGTTGTTTGTAGGTAAACTACTTATAATTTAACATAAATACTAGCATACGCTTCTTTATGTTATCATTATCAAATATCAAAATATACAAGCGCGATTTGGTCTTCGAGAATTCTATGTGAAGTAAAGAATTTGTGTATTAGTTGTTTTAAGGGTTATCACGAACCGTCTCGCTTAAAAATTCTATGACTTCTAACCCATTGAGCAGGCTAGGTTTCGTAATGGCTTCAGTACTGTAGATTAGATACATACACTAAGGCAAATAATTTAAAAGACTTCAAAAGACAATTATAGTCAGCCTGGCGTTTATGGACTAGGAAAAAGCTTTCGACATCATCGAGACCTGGGATGTTCTACAATCCACGCAGAGATGCCTTATTGGCCATCGGTATATTCAAGTACTAAGGTGTTTGTATGAAGCCGCTACAATGACTATCCAAGTACAAAGGTTAAAATACAAAGGTCAGAGCACAAGGCCAACTTGCACCGCGGTATAAGACAGGGGGTTGTTATGTCCCCGAAACTGTTTACATTTGCATTGGAGAATGTCTTCAGGACGCTCGATTAAAACAGATGCGACATAAATATCAGCGGAAAGTATATAACACATCTGCAATTTACCGATGACATAATCGTCATGGCAAAGACTCTGCAGGATTTAGAAGAAATGCTAAATAGCCTAGACGAATCTTCAAGACGGGTGGGTCTCGGGATGAATATTGACAACACCAAAACCATGTCGAATTGTCATGTTTCCCCGAGACCAGTAATCGTGAGTGACTCTAGACCTATTGATGGTCAATGGAGCCGAAACGTGGATGGTTGGCGATCATTGGAAGAGGCATTTGTTCAGGAATGGACGGCAATATGCTGATTGATTAATTGATGATTGATGTCATTTACGTGGCCTAAAACAATAAGATGATAAAATGATTATGCAGGTTAGAACCAGAACAAAATTGAACAATCAACATTGGGGACGTTACTTCGTATCTACGAATATATCTATGTATCATGATAGTATTCCCTGAGTTTACAAAATTATCTTTGATATCTACTTAATCTTAAACCTACTTATCTGTTTCCTACCTATCTGTTTTTATATAATTTTGATTTTTTTTTTACTTTTATCACCACCGATCCAAATACGTTAAGTTATTGTTATGATCTGTGAATATTTTTATGAGTTTTACTTAATATACCTTAGCACGTACTAATATAAACATCTAGTCAAATTATTGCAATTATTTTAAATTTTATCTAGTTAAAATTGACGTAAGTTAAAATTATATATATACTACCTAGTGAAAGGAATAGAGGTCGATTTTCGCACTATCGAAACTTCACATAAATTAATCTAATCAATGAAAATTATCATGGATAATTAAAATTATTATCAGTTTTTTTAATATAAAAATAAGAAAAACTATTACAATTAACAAATAATCCTAAAATGTTCAAAGTGGGAGTATTGTTTCTGACACTCTTTATTGGGAGCTATGGTGAGTTAGCATTACAGTATCAAATTAAATTTAAATTCTAGTAAATCACGTAATTTTGTTCCTTCATTTATTATATCAGATTTTTATGACAAATTTCTTAAATTTCGTATTTAGGACAATGTTTTTTAATACCTTTGAAATATTAGTTTTGCATTTTAATCGCTGTACTCATAATAATGAAGTAAGTACTATTTCAAATATTTTACATCATTTACCGAAAGTCAAAATCTAATACTATATAAATCTTATATTATTATTAAGCAAATTATACAAATGTATATTTACCATTCACGGAATAACAATATCTTTCTTTCTTAGATTTACGCGAATATTTGACATTTCAAAATAAAACTATCTTTTCGGATTATTTCGCGGATCCGAATATATCCGCGAAATAATCCGAACAGATAGTTTTATTTTGAAATATCTTTCTTCCTTTCAATCTTCCTGTGATTGTTGTTCCTACAATGTTTAATATTTATATATAATAAATACTCTTCGTACAGTTTTGTTTTATGTAAAATTAGTTGCGGATGACAATCGTTAAGTCTTGGAATCCGTTCCATTATGATACAATTCAAGATCTTCCATAATCTATTGTACCTACAAACTACAAAATATTACAAAATTTTAGAAGCCATGCTATTTTACGCTATATTACATAATTAGATTTTGGATTACCATAGAACCATACGTCATATTATTTGACAGCATTGTTAAGCTCTAAGTTTCCAGAACGGAAGTAATCAAACGGAAAAATTGTTTTCTGTATTGTAAATAACTTCCCCCGATATGCGTGTACACGAGACTTCACTACCTCAATTCAGTTGGCTCAAAGAGATATTGATAGCAAAGTGACTACGTCTTTCAAGTTCAAAGCATTTGCGCACATGTACGAGTATGGCGTACAATTTTTCACATTAAACCTGTAGTATATATAGTTCCTTTACGCGATTAGATAATCAAAACAGTTGGAGTCCTACCGAATAGACTTATTTAAAAATTCGTTATTAAAAGTGCTAAGTTACTATGACGCTTTGTTCAAGGTCACATTATCAGTCACTAGCGAATTATTAACTACTCTAATCTAAGCTCGGGTGCGGAGTTATCAAAAACCTGACTCATAATGGTGCTATTTGACGATCCATTTAATTATGATAGAAGAAGTTGTCTAAAATAGGCACAGCCTCTATCTTTTCTTAATAAGAAGTTTATATGCATATGTTAAGAATATTAAGCTCTTGCTCAAGCAGAAGCTATGATTATTGTACTACAAGATACAAAGTTAGCTAGGAGGGAGATCTCAACTTTTATATAGCTTTAAGCTTTGTACCATTTATACTCTTAGTGTACTACGTAATATATTGTTATAATAATTGTTTCAGCCCTCCCAGCAAAAGGACGAGATCTGTCCTTATTATTCGACCACACGGGTGCATCGTCCCGTATCGTGGGAGGAACGGTTGCAGGCAATGCTCCTCACCAGGTGGCCCTCAGTTATGGCTCAATAGTCAGAAGTTTCTTTTGCGGAGGTTCTCTCGTCACCCACAGACACGTGCTGAGCGCAGCTCATTGTCTTTTTTTCGTAGTGAATGATGATGGTAGTGTGAACTTGTAAGTAACACCATAACTTTTTGTCAGTTAATAACCAATTTAAAAATGGATGAGTTAAACAATTAAAAATATTTATAAAATGTAAAATATACTTATCAGTCACAACTAACTACAAAACTCATGAACTTTCATACAAACTTTCATACCTATATTAGGTCTTTTAAAGAATTCTGGTGCTAAACTTCTTGTGCTTTAGTGAATATTTTCGTGTTCTAGACCCAACAGTTTAGGTTTACTGTTGCTTTGTATGTCAGAGGGTTGGTAAAGAAATGACTAAATTTATATTTTAGTAAACTAAATTATTTGGAAGATTAGATTGTAATTTGCAATGTTTTGTTATACAGGTGATTTATATTAGTAAAAACATAATATGTTAACAGATCTCTAAGAGGTACCCTCGGCAGCAATCGCTTGGATTCAGGAGGAACTCAAATAGCGTTCGCTCGAGGCATTGTTCACGAGAACTACACATCTGACCCTATCATAAAGAACGACATTGGCATCTTAGTGTCCACTTCCACCATCCGTCAGAGCGATACTATAAAAATGGTCAGCTTAAGCTATGACTGGGTCGACGGTGGCGTCCAAACTACAATCTACGGCTGGGGAGCTAATTTTGTAAGTTCGTAATAATACTATAACGCACCGGCACCATTTTTTCCAGGGAAAAGTAATATTAGATAACTGTTTATATAAGATATTCAACCTTGATGTATATTAATGTAACCCGAGTGCTCTTCGTTCTCTTACCAAAACATTGTTGGTGTGTTATTACCCTACCGTGGCGAGCCTCAAAGAAGGGTGAGAGTGTTTATGTGTTTGACATGTATATGTGTTACGTCTGATATCGTCTGACGTCGTCGGATTAACCGATTTCGATTCTTTATACGTGATACGTCGCTTTTGTCTCCATAACACGAGTGTCGTAGGATATATGGATGTTGAAAAATGAAAATAAATGATTGCCTAATTTGTATCATAACTTTTACAAGAAAGTTGTCATTATCGCTTTATTAAAAGTTATTTTTTCGAGTGTGAGAGAAATTAAAATCAACTTCAATAGAATATTATATTCATCAAACGTTGCAGTAGTCAAATTTCTTTTCCGCTACACATATGCTATTTATGAAAGCTATTTATGAAATCTTTACATTCAGGTGTACTGCCACCAATCTGGAAGAAGTCTATTATTATCCCATTATTATTATTATTATTAAAAATGGAGATAAGCATAATATTAGAAACTATAGAGGAATTTCGAAAATATCAGTAATACCAAAATTATTAGAAAAATTATTTATGATACTTTATTTCCCTTATTACGACCCTTACTTCTATCGCAACAACATGGATTTGTTAATAGACGTTCAGCTGAATCAAATTTGTGCGAATTCCTGGATAGTGTGCTCTCAGCTATGAGTGGCGGATTTCAAATCGATTCTGTTTATACCGACTTCTCTAAAGCCTTTAATAAGATCTCACATTCTATATTAATTCACAAAATAGAGCAGGCTGGTATACATGGTGATCTTTTAAGGTGGCTCGAATCTTATCTTCGCGACAGGACTCAAGCTGTTAAGGGATTTACCTCTAGCTTTGTTCCCATTACATCTGGAGTTCCGCAGGGTTCTCACCTCGGCCCTCTTCTCTTTAATATTTTCATAAATGACATTTTACAGTCTTTTCATAATTCAAATATACTACTTTATGCAGATGACACAAAGATTTTTAAAATTATAAAAACAAAAGAAGATTGTGCAAAATTTCAGGATGACATAGTTTATTTAGAGAACTATTGTAAATGTAATGGGTTATTTCTAAATATCAACAAGTGCTGTGTTATAACATTCTCCAGAAAGAAAGCCCCAATTATATATGAGTATAAAATTTTTAATAAACTACTGTAGAGAGTGTATGACGTGAGAGACCTGGGAGTGTTGTTTGATGCTGAACTTACATTTGATAAGCATATAAATAATATAATTACAAAAGTATACATAATGCTTGGTTTTATATTTAGAAGCACAAATGATTTTAAAAGCATACATACATTTAATCTGCTGTATAATTCATATATTAGACCTCATTTAGAATATGCATCGACAGTGTGGAATCCGCAATACAACAAATATATTGAAGCGGTAGAGAGTGTGCAAAATAAATTTATAAAGCGATTGCGGTATAGATTTGATGCAGTTGACATTGATAATTTAAATATTTTATCTTTGAAACAACGTAGAGAATACAGAGACCAAATTTTTCTTTACAAAATCTTACATAATTTAATTGATTCCAATTATGTTCTAAGCAATATTAATTTCAGATGCCCAACTTTTAGCGTCCGTTCTAAAGATATCTTTTGTGTTCCTATGTGTAGAACAAATTATGCCAAGAACTCTTTTGTAATTAGAGCTTGTAGATCGCATAATACATATTATAACCAAATTGACATATAACTTTTTAAATTATCGCGTTTCATATTTATATGAAAGTTTATACTACGGGACTTAACGCGTGGATAAGCGGCGGCCAGCGTGGTCACGGGCAGACTGCCCGTGACCACGGCTGGTGTAATCCAGTCGAAACGTCGGGAACAAGGTATATAGCCGCTTATCCACGCGTTAAGTCCCGTAGTATAAACTTTCATACAAATTGACATATTTGATAGTAATATCAACAGATTTTCACAAGGCATTAAGCATAAACTCGATCATCCTAGATATAATATGTATTTTGTAATCCTTTTTGTACACAAATATTATGTTTAGGTGAGTTTTATTTTATTTGTTTGTATGTTTATTCACTCTATGTTTACTCATAAAAATAAATATTATTTACATCCATTTAATAATGTGTAAACCTAATAAATTCATGACATATGTACTCATATATGTCAACTTAACTTTTTTTTCTTTTTAACGGGTGAAACGAAACAACATACAAAAACTCTTTTAGTGTTTCGACACAATTTTAATTAAAAGAGTATGTATTACAATAGCTTCAAAGCTATTTATATTTAATTTTTATACTTAGTCAGGAGGATCTGCTTCTCAAGTTCTGATGCAACTCAACGCTGAAGTCGTCGACGGAGACACTTGTATAGAGACGATTATGCGCAGATCCAAAGAAATGAACTGGACTTTTCCGTATCCTCCTGTAAACTCAAAAGTCGAGATTTGTACTTTCAGTTCTCCAGTAACAGGAATTTGTCAGGTAAATATCAATTAGCTATGATCAGTTTCTTGTTACCATAAGCAAATGTGACTTGATAAGAGAAGTCAAGGTTCTATGGTTTAACAAGAGGATTTAAAGAACAAGGAGAATTTTTATTACAATAAAATAATAATAAAATAAACATTTTAGTTTATATAGATAATATAACGTAAAAGTGTGTCCGTGAGACACTTGTGGGTTATTAAGAGTTAAATGGGGCTTACATGTAAATTATTTCACCATAATACTTTTCGTTACACCTGACCTGATCATAAAATCCGAAAGTTTTTCAATTCCTCACAGGCTTTTTAAGTCGTTGCTATAAGTTATCTACGATTCTTAACTTTTGGCTATACATTTAACAGTCAACATTTAAAGATAAACCTATAGAGTTGTTGACAAATATACCGAATTTTACGAAAATAAAATATTGAATGAAAAACCTTGTGTCTTTATAATTATGACTTTTACATTGTATATGTTTCGCTTGGCCATAACGTCTATCGAATTTATTTTCCAGGGTGACTCTGGCGGCGCTCTGCTACGTTCCGACAGTAATGAGCAAATCGGAATAGCGTCTTGGGTGCTGCCCTGTGCACTTAACGCCCCTGACGTGTTCGTGCGTATCAGCGGCTTCAAGAACTGGCTAGAAAAGCACCTAGTTTAAAATATTTGTCACTTAGTAAAGCAACGTTGTAGAATTCACCAAAAACCGTTGTATGGTGGACGTAGCTAATCGCTTAAATTTATAATCTGTATAAGAAGTTAAAGAACATATATATGTATTGTTAAACTAAATATTAAAGAAAAACAATAGTGCGAGATCTGTACTGCACTAGACGAGGAACTCGCATGGTGAATTATTCGGCGGCAGAATATCCTCTCTGGGCATCAAATTAAATTGTGAGAAAGAACTGAAGCAAAAGTCAATGAGACTACTTTACAAATCCATTTTATCACTTGAAACTAAATATTTTATTAAATACTAAATTTCTGACTTTAATAATAGATAAGAAATTTTGTTATGTCAAACTATCTACAGACCTCGTACAATATGCAGGAATCGTTTATTACTATGACTAAACACATAACATATTGTTGTACTTGCTGTGAGAATCAGCTAAATTTGATAACTTAAAAAAGCTCAGTTTTAGCGTATGACGAATATATATAGATAACGATTTCTTCAACATACTCGTACATGTAAATTTTCCTTTTTTGTAAATGGTATTTGTTATAGCACTTCTCTTGATCTACTTATAATACTTCTACCTCAGTGGGAGACTGCTCCAAAAACTGTTTCTTAGAATCATATTTGTTTCTCCTTTATCTTTATTCTATATCTTTACAAATAAATAAAATTGATGTATTTCTTTGTAATAATATGAAAGAGTTTCATTGAAAGTGTATTCGAAGAAAAATCAATTTTTAAAATGTTTATCAGTCTGTTTGTTCCGGATAATCTCCGAAACGGCTGAACTAATTTTGACGAGACTTTCGCTGGCAGATAGCTAATGTTATAAGGAATAACTTAAGCTACTTTTATATAAGAAAAAGAATGAGGATTCCGCGCAAAAAATTAATACCCATGAAATTGTGAACAAAATCTGTTTACGCACCCGGGCGAAGCGAGGGTGAATCGCTAGTGTACTATAAAATTATATGATATGACATAAAATATTAATCATTCATATGCTAGTGTCTCTTTGCTGACGGCAGTGATTTTAAAGTCGGCTGTTGCTATTGGTACTTTTAAATAGGAAGAATAATAATTAAAGGAGGCTTTTGCTATTCGACCGATAATCTGATGAATAAAAAATATATTATTCGTCCGATTATTGTCGGTTTTTACGAATACATATAACTTCTTTTATTTTGTAATGTAATATTTATATAAGATTTTTTAAATAATATTTGAATAAGATTTTTAGGTGCAGGAGTTTCTATATGCAAAAAAATAACCTTTACCTATCGAGCTGAAAACATATTTTTTTAAATCCCAACAATCTTTAAATTCAAGAATTTTTATGTGAAAAAAGTGATTTATAGGTGCCTCCTGCACCTTTTTTTTTAAAGTTATATGTAAAAAAATAAGTTTAAGCTGCCGAGCTTACTTATTCTATTAAATCCTAACAATTTTTAAGTTCAAGAGTTTTTAAGGTTAAAAAAATATTTTTAAATACTACAGGAGTTTCTGTATGCGAAAAAAAAATAACCTTAACCTACCGAGATGAGCCAAAATACTTATTCTACTTATTTATTAGTTTATTCCTCCTTCCTTACAATTTATATATTTTATGAAGAACGAATAAATATTTTTTATTCATCCTATTAAAGGACTTCATAGACACTCCGTTTAAAGTTGAAAAGATAAAAATAATACATTCAATTTCAAGTTCACTTTGTTAACTATTGAAAGACATAATTAAGCAGAAACTATTGCAAATGCAAATCTACTTACTATGGATCCAGAACTCCTAATTGTGATTACTAAATGTGTGACGTCAGTAATCAATCGTTGTTGATAGGTAACCTACGTATACCTAAATATAAATACTAGCATACACTAAGTTTTGTTATCATTAACAAACATCAAAATATACAAGCGCGATTTGGCCACGTCTGTCAATAAGAATTATTGACTTATTAAAATGTCTCAACATATTATTATTAAAATACTATGCGAAGTTAAGACTATTGTTAACAGAAGTAATCACTTAGATCTAGAAAATTAAATAAAGGGATTGTAATAGTGTTAACTACTCAACCTCTCGTTGTTGTGGATATATATCGCTTATCCATATTCTACGAACATCATCTTTAGTGGTTACTAATCTTGTAGGCGTTCTCAGGGCTAAAATAATAAAGAATTCTCTGTTTTCAATTACAATTTAATGAGTGAAATCACAATATTATAAACTTGAAAGTTACATAATTCTAATAAATTGAGTAGCGGGTTCTCAGACACCGATCATCGGCTTCCAACTATAATATAGGCATGTGTCCTTCGCGATTGACAGAATCGAACGACCCGGGTCGCGAATACTTCGCGAACGATCGGGTAGCCTCGAAAACTACGATTCGTTCTTGTTCATTCGATCTAATTCACAATTCAAATCTCTAGATCTTATAAATTGAACGATTGACACATACTGACATTTGAATGCGTCTATCTTTGAAAACCAATTCGTGAACAATCGAACGGCGAACCGTCGACGCATCGTCGACCGGTTGATTGACCTAGATCACTAGATTGATCTACCATACTCACGGCGCAGCGATCACGGCATCAATCGATCGATTGAACGGGTCGAACGAACCGGGTCATTTTCTGAGCAGATCAGTATTGATCTAGATCTTTTAAATTGAACAATTGACACATACTTACGTTAATACCAAAACATAACTCTCCAAAAATCCTCCAAGAGCAACCAACTTTACTAAGCCACGTATCTCCAATTAATGTCATGATGGCGTCTCGATCTCGCTCGAGACGTAGCCTCTGCACGATATTCAAATTAATTCGGAATAAAAACTAAACTAAATAGCATAGTAACTTTAAACAATAATAAGGTTTTACATTCTAGCAGAAAAAGGTAACTAATCTTCCTTCATTTAACTATTACTGGTACGGAGGTAAATAAATCCTAAAAAGGTCATTTAACTATTAGTAAACTTTTAGTGACCAATAGTGACGTCAATGTTTGATGTTACTTCAGTATCTACGAGTATGTATCATGGATAATCCCTGAGTTCACAAAATTATCTTTGATATCTACTTAATTGTAAACCAACTTAGATAAAAAATATGATCTTATTATATAATTTTGTTTTTTACTTATTATCACCACTGTTCCAAATAATTTAACTTATTGTTATGATCTGTAAATGTTATTATGAATTTTACTTAATATACATAAACATCTAATCAAATTATTGCAATTATTTTAAATTTTAACTAACGTCTGCATAGCGACTCTAAACATACTACATAGTGAAAAGGGTGGATGTCGATTTTTAAACTACATAGAAATGTTGCTTTTGGCTAGTTACCTACCATAATTGATTCTAATTTAATAGGTAATTCTAATTTAATTGCTTAGGTAAATCCTATTGCGAAACTTAAAATAATATACATACATGTTATTGACAGAAACGTGCCGTTAATCAATCTAATCAATCAGCGACGACATAAATATTACATATATAGTGAAAGGAAGTCCATTTTCACACTATCAAAACTTGCCGTAAATTAATCTAATCAATAAAATTAATCATGAATAATTAAAATTATTATCAGTTTTTTTTAATATAAAAATAAGAAAAGTATTACGATTAACAAATAATCTTAAAATGTTCAAAGTGGGAGTATTGTTGCTGACACTCCTTGTTGGGAGCTATGGTGAGTTATCATTACAGTATCAAATTATACTAGTATATAAGCTGATGAAATGACTGTAAATCTCTATTTATGATAGAAGAAGTTGACTAAAATAATCATAGCTCTTATCTTTTCTTAAGAAGAAGTACTGCATACTAAAAGAATATTATGCTCTTACTCTGGCATAGCTTAGCAAATTGTATAAGCAGAAGCTAGGTTTACTGTACTATAAGTGTAATGTTAGCTAGAAGACACATCTGGACTTTTATTAAATAGCTTTAAGCCTTGTACCATGTATACTCTTATTGTACTACGCAACATATTGTTATAATAATTGTTTCAGCCCTCCCAGCAAAAGGACGAGATCTGTCCTTATTTTTCGATCACACGGGCACATCGTCCCGTATCATTGGAGGAACGGTCGCGGACAATGCCCCTCACATGGTGGCCCTCAGTGTTGGCGCGGTAGTCAGAACTTCTATAAGTGGAGCGTCTCTCGTTACCACCAGACACGTGCTGACTGCAGCTCATTGTATTGAACACTTGGTGAGCGAGAGTGGTAGTGTGAGCTTGTAAGTAATACCAGTCAGTTATTAAACGATTTCACAAAGAAAGAGATAAACAATCCAAAATATTTATAAAATGTAAATTACTTGCCAGCAATGTCCAAACCGCAATTTAATAGACGCTTAAACATCATTTTCCAAATTACTAAAATCAAAAATCATGAACTTAATTATCATAAAATTAATATTTTAATAAACTAAATTTTTTTGACGACCAGATTGTAATTTGGAATATTTTATTATCATACATTGTGATTGATGTGATTTATACTAGTAAAAATATATGTTGACAGATCTCTGAGAGGTACCCTCGGCACCAATATTTTGGATTCGGGAGGAATTCAAATAGTGTTTGCTCGAGGCATTATTCACGAGGACTACAAACCTGATCCTATCGTAAAAAATGACATTGGCATCTTAGTGACTACCGGCACGGTCCCTCTGAGCGACACTATCAAATTGATTAACCTAAACTATAACTGGGTTGACGCTGGCGTCCCGACTACAGTGCACGGCTGGGGAAGGACTGTAAGTTAATAATAATATTATAACTTGCTGGCACCAATTTTTTCAGGGAAAAGGGACATTAGGTAACCTATAAATAATACATATTATAATTAGTAACTTAGCGAAATCTGTACGTGAAATATTATTTAAAAACAGTGACTGTATTAATATATGTATGTAGTATATTGTGTACAGAATATACACAAAGCAATAAATATTAAAATTTTTGTCTGTTTGTCTGTATGTTGGTTGGTCTGCAAAAAGTACTGAGCCGATTTCCGAAAATTTGCAATAGCATAAGTTTATCTCCTAAGGTCGCACCACTCGCAATTACTATTGACATCAATTTAAAACATACCTAGGGACGCACCCGAGCGAAGCCAGGGTAAGTCGCTAGCGGCTAGTTGTTTATAAAAGATATTCAACCTTGATGTGAATTAACGTAACCTCGAGTGCTCTTCATTCTCATACCAAAACATTGCAGATGTGTCTTTAGCCGACTACGGCGAAACCCAAAGGTTATGTGTTTGACAAGTATGTATGTTAGACCCGATATTCACTCGTAATTACGAGTGAACATCGGTTTCATTAGTAATTACTAATTACTCATGATGAAATCATCTTTAGTAATTACTAAGCGGATTAATATATTTTGATTCTTTATATGTGGATAAAATTGTCTTGGTAACACGATTGTCATTGGGTATATGGATTATGGGTATAGATGTCATAAAAAATGAAAATGTATAATTGTTTATCGAAAGAAAAAGAGTATGTATTGGATTAGTTTAAAAGCCATTCATATTTATTTTTTATATTTAGGAATCGGGATCTCCCACACGAGTTTTAAGGCAACTTAACGCGGAAGTCGTTGACGGAGACTTTTGTGTAAAGGAGATTGCTCGCAGAGTCGCCGAACTGAATTGGCCTAGTCGAACTGTTGTTGATCCAAAACTCGAGATTTGTACTTTCAGTTCACCTGTATCAGGAATTTGCACGGTAAATATCAATTAGCTAACATCAGTTTCTTGTTACCATAAGCAAATGTGAAAATCCGTCATAATTCATATCCGTAACCATATCTGAAACCGGTATAATATTCCGGTATTTATAACCGGTATAATTCATACATCCGTATCCATATTCAAATCCGAGATTTCATATCCATAACATCCCTGAATAAAACGTGAAAATGTACCCGTGAGACACTTGTAAACGTTAAGAGTTAAATGAGACTTACATTAACTATTTCATGTAAATTATTTCACCATAATACTTTTCGTGAGGCAGTGGTAGCCTAGTGGTAACGCGTTCGCTTGGGAAACCGAGTGAAGCGGGTTCAAATCTCGGGTCTCGCACCTCTGATATTTTCATGTGCGAATCATTTTCTAACTTGATTACCACTTGCCTTACAGTGAAGGAAAACATCGTGAGGAAACTGCATGTCTGAGAGAACCTAGCAAGTTTTCAAAAGACATGTGAAGTCCGCCAACCCGCACTTGGCCAGCGTGGTGGACTATGGCCTGATTCCCCTCGTATTGAAGGGAGGCCCATGCCCAGCAGTGGGACGTAAAAAAGGGCTGAATTCAATACTTTTCGTTAAACCTGACCTGACCGTAAAGTCCAAAATGGTTTTAATTCCTCGTAGAATGTTTAAGTCGATGCTATAAGTTAAGCGCCTACGATTCAGTGTTAACTTTTGTCTATAGATTTAACAATTACATAAATAACTAGAGTTGTTGACTACACATGTATGTATATGGTATTGCTAAAATACCAATATTTAATGGTAAAACCTTGTGTCATTATAATTATGGGTTTTACATTTTTTATATTTCGCTTGGCTATAATCTCTATCAAATTTATTTTCCAGGGTGACTCTGGCGGCGCTCTGCTACGTTCTGACATCAATGAGCAGATCGGAATCGTATCTTGGGGGCTGCCCTGCGCTCTCAACGCCCCCGACGTGTTCGTGCGAATCAGCTCCCACAAGGACTGGCTGGAAAAGAACTTAATTTAAAACATTTGTCACTCAGTCCTATTCTTTATTATTACCTCATACATAAAAATAATTTTTAAATAGTTTTATTTGTGTTTATTGTGTCCAGTTATCATAAGTGATTTGAGAATGATGGCAGAAAGAAAAAATTCAAATTGAAATCGTAACTTTCATTAAAAATACCACACAAAAACCATGTCACATGGTGGGCATAGGAATGGTTTTTGTGACCATATCCAATATAAATTTTACAGCAAAAATGCGACAAAAACTAAAAACCTGATAACATTTTTAAACTGATGATCATTTACTCACTTTAACCGTCCGTTAGTTCTTTAAAAGCCTTTATACTTCAAACGATATTTATATCATTACGATTAAACTGATGGTGAATTATTTAAAAAATTATGTGGTATTCGCTTCCAGCGCAGTTATTGACATAACTTGTCGTAAATCAATCTAATCAATGATAATTATTATAAATAATTGAAATTTTTCTTCACTTTTTAATATATAAAAGAAAAAATTGTTATGTAAAATATACAATCCAAAAATGGCGTTCAAAGTAGGACTACTGTTTCTGACTCTTTATATAGGAAGCTATGGTAAGTTATTATTACTGAATTTAATAAAACATTTATTACAATTTTTAAAAAACATTAGTAATTTGTGTTTGTTTCCGTCAAGACTGCTGATTGCAGACTATTTTATAAAATATTGTGAATTGAAAGTTGACCTTCCTTCATCTGATATATTAATCGAAATAACTTAAATTTTCTATAAAAGATATCATTTTCGATTATATCCATTAAATATTATTTTACTGCTCATTCATTTTAAAGTGTTTATGAGTTATGGCATAGGTATTGAAATATACATCTTTTGGATAGGCAAACTGAAATTCAGTGAATTCTTCAACATAGTACCAACTTTCCGATCTTTTTCATCATTCTTATTTGACGCTTGTGATGAATATTATCTTAGATTTACGCGAATATTTGACATTTTAAATAAAACTATCTTTTTGGACCTTACCGGTATTTATTTTGATTTTTGGTTCCCGATATTTCGAATGCTTTACAGCAATCATAGTCACGGGAGAGACTAAGGTTTTAGACTTCTCAAATGTCATTATATACTTGTTACAGACAGGCCCACAAAATTATACAATGATTTTCAAAATACGAAAATGGCATCAAAGCATTGTACAATTTAATTTATCGTTTTCAATTGTTCTCCGGTACGCCATGTGGTATTTGTTGATGGCCATTGTTGAGGACAAAATAACCAAATCTTAAGTTATCAAACTGAAGGATTGTTTTCTGTATTGTAATTTACTTCTTCCGATGAATGTACAAGTGACTCCACTACCTAAAACCAACTAAATTGTCCACTTTTTACAACTTCAAAGGTAGCAGGTAGCTAGCATGTTACAATTGTAAAGAATAAAGAATTGACTCATTGTCTTTCAAATACTTATTGAGTCAATAAGTTATTATCCTATTGACTACTTTTAAAGTACTATGCAATACATATATTCATATTAATAAAACTGTTTCAGCCCTCCCAACTGTAGAACGAGATCCGTCCTCATTACACAACCGTACACATGCATCTTCACGTATTGTGGGAGGATCGGTCGCAGGCAAAGTTCCTCACATGGTAGCCCTCACTAATGGTACAGAAGTGAGAGAATTCATTTGCGGAGGATCTCTTGTTACCAACAGACACGTCCTGACGGCTGCTCATTGTGTTGAATATGTGACTATAGATGGAATTTTGGACAAGTATGTAATACGTATAGCTCTTTAGTCAGTTAAAAGCCGATTTTAAAAAAGAAACATAGTTTAAAACTTTAATATTTTTTTAACTAACTCTTATAAATGCGAAAGTTAAAAAAAGTGTGTGTATGTACATAGTATATCTATGTGTATACGTGCGTGTTTGTTTGTTATTGCTTCACGCTGAAACGGCTGAACGGATTTGGATGAAATTTACTATACGGATAGATTATGACCTGGAGACACATGGACTACTCTTAGGAACCCAGGGACGCGCCCGAACAAACCGAGGGTGACTTACTTGCGGTTCGCTTCGGTTGCACTAGAAAAATCTGAAATATTTTTGTATCTAATCTATATAATATATTTAAACGAGCAGTCTAATATATTTAAAAGAGCAATTCTTGTATATTTATATCTTTATATCTTTATTTATTTATACCAGCGATCTCGGAATCGGCTCTAACGATGTCGCTGAAATTTGGTATGTGGGGGCTTTCGGGGGCGAAAAATCAATCTAGGTTAGTCTTATGTCTGGGAAAACGCGTGTTTTCGAGTTTTCATGCGGTTTTCTTTCGCATTATTCCACACAATATGTGGTCGATAATTTCTTACGTTCTGGCATAAGCATCGGGGTCAAGCGGCCAAGGTGCAAGATTGACAATCACAGGTGTTCGGGTTCGAATCCCAGTCGGATACGAAGTTATTACTTTTGTTTTTTTTTGTATTTATTCAAGTTTTTAGTTTTTTTTTTTCTAAAAAAATACGATATAACAAAAAAGAACTGCAAGCGAGGCTCGGTCACCTAGTTACTATATATAAATTAGAGAAATTCGTCAGACACAAATTTAAAAAAAATAATAAATAATTTTTAAAAGGCAGTGATAGCCCAGTGGTAACGCGTTTGTTTGGGAAACCGAGTGAAGCGGGTTCAAATCCCTGGTCTCACACTTTTGATATTTTCATATGTGAATCATTTTCAACATAATTATAATTTGTTTTATGGCGAAGTAAAACAACGTGAGGAAACCTGCATGTCTGAAAGAACCTAGCAAATTTTCGAAAGACATGTGAAGTCCGCCAACCCGCACTTGGAAAGCATGGTGGACTATGGCCTGATTCCCCTTGTATTGAAGGAAGGCCCGTGTACCCGCAGTGGGACGTTAAGAAAAAGGCTGAATACAATGATTTTAACAAGCCCTATTCAAAAGACAATATAAACACATGCTAAATTATCATTCATTTTCCCTATCTATACAGATAAATAAAATTGAAGCGTCTGTTTGTAGTGTCAAAATAACAGCTTTTTACTAAATGCGCATGAAAATATATACGGTAGATACTTATAAGAAAACAAGAATTTTTAATTTTTTTATATCTGTCTGTTATTGTTGTTACGACTAATCTATGAAACAGCTGGACCGATTTTGACGGGACTTTTAATGGCAGATAGCTGATGCTATAAGAAGTAACTTAAGCTACTTTTACTTTGCAAAAAGGATCAGAGTTCCGCGCAAAAAAAAATAAAACTCATGAAATTATGACTATAATCCGCGTACCTAGAGACGCATCCGAGAGAAGCGGGGGTAAATCGCTAGTATGCAATTAATTACTTGCTAACCATTACTATATAAAGAACTCCAGGTCAAAATTTCATTCCGTGCTTTTAAACCTAACAGTTTAGGTGCTATCACTTTATATGACAGAGGGTAGGTAAAGAAATAATTGGTTTGATTGCACTTAATTAAGTACATTTTTTAAAGCCAGATACTATTTTGCAATATTTTATTATTAGCAGTACAAATATGTTGACAGAACTTTGCGAGGTACCGTTGGCAGCAATCGTTGGAATTCGGGAGGAACCCAGATAGTGTTCGCTCGTAGTATTATTCACGAAGACTACAAATCTAAGATTGCATTGAATGACATTAGCATCTTAGTGTCTACCGCCGCGATCCCTCTGAGCGACACTATCAAATTGATTAACCTAAACTTTGACTGGGTCGACGGTGGCGTACCGACTACAGTCCACGGTTGGGGAAGGACTTGTGTAAGTTAACAAAAATATGTACACTAAAACATTGGCAGCGGTGGATAGGATGTACGGCTGTTGATTCGGATGTCCTGGATTCGATTCAAGTGTCGATCTAAGTTTAGTTATTGAGTTTTTCTTTTAAAAAATTCTCAGTAGGAGCCCGGAGTTAGGAGTATGCTATTCAATTATTGAGTATGTTACTCAATCACGCCAGAACAGCGGAACGGATCTGGATGAAATTTAGCATGGAGATAGAATGAAGATAGAATGCCTGGAATAGCATATAAGCTACTTTTTATCCCGGAAAAATGTGCAGTTCCCGTAGGATAGTTTTTTTTTTTGTTTTTTAGAGGCGAACCCGAGTGAAGCGAGGGTGAACCGCTAGTTAATTATAATTTAAACATTATTATGTTAAATCATTTTACTTAACCACTTGATAGTACTCATAATTTATATATACATACATACATATATATATATATATATATATATATATATATATATATATATATATATATATATATATATATATATATATATATAGAATACAGGACCTCTCTCTGAAGTTTTGTTGCAACTCAACGCCAAAGTCCTCGACGGAGACACTTGTGTAAAGAAGTTACCTCACAGACCTGGCACACCAGAGTGGTCTGTTTCTCCTGTAGACCCAGAACTCGAGATCTGTACTTTTCATTCCGCTGAACGAGGACTTTGCAGAGTAAGTACTAAGTACCTATGATCAATTCGGTGTTACTATAAGCACATTAAATGACACGACAAGGAGAGTCTAAGGTCTCCTTAACCAGCCAATGCCGTAAGAAAAATAAGCAACCCAATTTTCAGTGTAAAAATTGTCGCTATATACTATACCTATATAGTCCCGTTGAGTTTTGTATTATTTAGTCCAGTTATTAAAGATATAAAATGGACTTTCACTACAAAAGATGAAGGAGAGTTCTAATTTATTACTTATTGTTTAGTACCCCAATTAATATTGCACATTTGCAACCTTGAGCGACCACCGCTCGCACCGCCATGATTAAAAAATGATACCAAAATCCAGTTTCTTCAGAATATCTTTTCTCCAGCGTCATCAAGTGCATTATAAATGTTCATTACAAAAATTATATATATATATATATATATATATATATATATATATAAATTTCCTGCAACTTGTGTGGAAAACATTTTTTGATCAGATCAAATAGTGAGAGTGAGAGGCGCGTTTTTGTTTTCTTTTTCCTTGAATTCACCCAAAGCACTCCCTAAATTCATTTCATGCAAGTGCAAGAAAGGCTGTGATCTAAACTGTGGGTTTAAGAAAACAAACTTAAAATGTTCCGTTATCTGCACATGATGCCATGGCGACGCGTGTGAAAAGAGCGCAGAGATTTTTGCGGGCTCTGGGGAAGAAGAAGATGACGATGACGAGAAAGAAGACCAGACGGTTGGAAAATTATTGGTACCCGAGGTTGAAGATGATAATGAACAGAAAAACTCGGAAGAAAAGAAAAAAATAGATAAAGGGCATCGAAATGGAAGAAAACCCATAAATAAGTAACGAATCGTGGATTAAGCCTACTGGAGACACCATAAGAAAAAACGCGCCTCTCACTCTACCACATGGTGGCGCGGAAATAGACAAAAGTAGTAGTACGAAGTGGGTAATCGATTACATTTACGGATTAAGTAGACAATCGATTAAATTATATTCGGAAAAAAATTTAGTAACCAAACTGTAACACTACCAAATTACAACTCTCCTTGACCTTTTGTAAGTCAGAACATACTCAGTGACTTGACAAATTTGTCAAATTTATTTTCTTCCTTTTATCACATTTGTTTTCCAGGGTGACTCTGGCGGCGCTCTTTTACGTACCGATACTAACGAACAAATTGGCATCGCATCTTGGGTGATTCCCTGCGCGCGCAATGCTCCCGACGTCTTCGTACGAATCAGTGCTCACAAAAACTGGCTGAAGAAGAACTTAATTTGAAATATTTGATACCTACTTTTGTTTATTATTATTACGCGCTATGACTATACCTGCTATGACATGAAAATAATGTTTTTGTCATCTTATTTGTGTTTATTCTTATCAACGAAATAACCTCGTAAACTTGGTTTAAATCTCCAGCCATTTTTGCAGTATGGATAATGAAATTGCTGATAGCTGCAGAAAATCTGCAAACATTATTGGTACTTTAAATCATTCTTGTAATTATACTCATGACTTGCGACTCATCTTTATTCAAAAAAAATCTTAATACATATTTCCGGGATAATATTTTCGAACACTTCTTAAATAATTAAAGGTAAATGTTGTACGTACATCACTCCGGCTGGAAGTCCCTTATCTCCCCAACGTCAACTGACCGTAAAATCACATCAATTATTGTACACATTTAGCCAAATTAAAAATAGTTATAGTTGATGATAATATTAATTTATAATATTGTTCTCATTATTTATATCTTATTTTCATTTTGAAATAATAATAAATAAATAATTAAGCATATCACCTGAATACATACAGGAGGTTACATTAGACTCAGCAGCTAGAAAAGCCAGTATTATCCACTAAAACCTTCGATCAACAATACTACTAGATAACGTGTCACATACAAAATTAAAACTAAATTCTGTCCGCGCGAATCTAATATATTTAAACGAGCAATTCTTGTATATTTATATCTTTATTTTTTTATTTATTTATACCAGCGATCTCGGAAACGGCTCTAACGATTTGAAATTTGGTATGTGGGGGCTTTCGGGGGCGAAAAATCGATCTAGATTAGTCTCATGTCTGGGATAACGCATGTTTTCGAGTTTTCATCGAGTTTTCATGCGGTTTTCTTTTGCATTCTTCTACGCAGAATATGGTCGATAATTTCTTACACTCGGATATAAGCATCGTGGTCAAGCGGTCAAGGCGCAATTTAGACAACACATATGCCCGGGATCGACTCCCGGTCGGAATACAAAGTTTTTACTTTTGTTTTTTTTTTTTTTGTATTTATTCAAGATTTTAGTCTTTTTTTATCTAAAAAATACGATATAACAAAAAAGAACTCCGAGCGAAGCTCGGTCGCCCAGGTACTATGTACTTATAAGGCTTCATTTGTATACTAACGAACCAAGACAAACTCTTATAATAGTTTTATTTTCAACCTAATCAACACCATAGCACCTTGTAATAAAGTCACAAATCTTTAAATTATCATCATACACTTAGGATCATTTCGTAAATTTTATAATATTTATTGTAAAATCAACCTTATATTAAAATCATAAAGCACTTTTTCCCGTTGTTGCTTTGTGAGCTAAATCATTATGTTTTGTCTCTGTTTGCTTCTTCGAATTTCGTCAAACGTTCTTAGTGAATTTAAAATTGTTCAAAATTTCATTTTTATATTATTTCGTAGGTTAAATCTTTAGATATTTAAAGATTTAACCTACGTTAAGTTAGGTTAAATCTTTAAATATTTAAAGATTTAACCTACGCAAAGCGTTAAAAAATAGTTTTTTACAATTTCCGGCTTACTGCGACGTTCTATCGAAAAATATTTTGTATAAAAGTTGTAGATCTAATAAAAATCTATAACTTTTACAGACAACACTTTTTACAATAACCTCAGAGTTTTCAAGATATTTGCAAAAAACTTGGTTTTTTTGCTTTGTTAACTACACTTTTTTTAATTACCATTGTAAAAGTGTACTTTATTGACCAAATTTTTATAAACTGATTACGACAAAATAATTTTCGGAAAAAGTGGAAAAATGGCGTCCTTAAGTTTTAGTATGACGATTATTATTTATACAATGTCGCCGTAAACATTCCAACTTTGCAATTTGACGAGTCGTGAAAAAATAATAAAAATTGGAATTCACGTGAAGTATACTGTTTTCTTTTGTAGTTTTTCCCGTAGAATCTATTTATGTTATTATTTTTTCAAATTTATCGATGTTTTATTAATTTTTGATCGATTTTGGAGTTAAATTTATTTTTTTTTTTTAAATTAGATTTTAAGGTAATTTCAGAAAGAAATGTAATTCATTCATAGTTTAATCTTGTTTATTCATTAGTTAAAAGTATAATATAAAAATGAGTTAATATTTACAAAATTTAGTCATAGTTTTGTTAAAAAATCATAAAAAAATGTAAAAAATGAAAAAAAAATTGCTGAACTCTTTACGTCGATTTCGAAAAAAAAATAAAAAAAACTATGATAGAACATTTTTAAAATTACCCTTAAATATACTGTGCATCCATTAAATGCATGGATATTGATGATAAAAAAGAACAGGATTCCTTTACATTGAAAGTCGAATATCTCAGGAAAACATCGACGAATCGAATTAAACGCTTTCGTGATGGAAACTTTGATTTGAAGAACGAACCACGTGGAAGACCGCCCCCACAGGTGAATAACAATGAATTAAAAGAGATGGTGGAAGCCGATCCGAGCCAAACTACCCAGGAATTATCGGCATGCTTAAACGTTACCTTACCAACAATATAGTCAATATCTGACTGATCTGCAAAAAGAAACGTGTGTTGAAACTTGTGTTGCCTTATTGAATCGATACAGAAATGAAGGAATATTGGATTGAATTGTGACATGTGATGAAAATTGAATTCTTTACGATAACCGTAAGCGAAAAATGCAATGGCTGACCCCAGGTCAAACGCCGCAACAGTATCCTAAAGTTAAGTTCTCCGATCTGGTCAAGCAATAACGGCAGATGTCTACTGTGACGAACTCCGAACAATGATAGCAAAACTAGCAGTGAAACAGCCCCGACTCATGAATAGATCTTCACCATTATTGCTCCATGATAACGTGAGACCTCATACAGCACAAGAAACCGTTTTAACTCTACAGGAACTGCAATTAGAAACCATTCGTCACCCTCCGTATTCGTCAGACCTTGTTTCAACGGACTACCTTTTTTTTCGTGATTAGGACAAATTTCTACGTGATAAAAAATTTCTTCTCAGGAGGCAGTACAAAATGCTTTCACACAGTTTGTCGAATCTAGATCATCAGAGTTCTATCACAAAGGCATAAATGACCTTCCTATTATATGGCAGCAATGTATGATAATAATTGTAATTATTTTGATTAAATAAATATGTTAAATTAAAAAAAAGAACGAATTTCAATTTTTCTGTACAAATGGGTAATTTCATACTTTAACCCCCTATTAGGCTATTACATATGTATGTACATACATATGTATTATATGTACATTTAACATGTAATACATATGTATATACACGTGTGTATCTTAAGTTATATTACGTTTTATATTGAGTTTTCCAAAAAAGATTAACTAACTAGAAATAACTTTAACAAAAATAACTTTACTTATAGTTAAATTCGATTGGATTTAGAAGATATTTTTACATTATTTTCTAACGTTTTATCCTAATTTTTTAAGACTGTAGCACAGCCCACAGGAGGGTAATATGTTTGTGCTATATGTATGTATGTAAGTTCGACTCTACACATGTTCCCTTGTAATTACTAAATGGCTTAACTGATTCTGATGATTCATACGCCGTTCGATTCGTCTTGATAACGCAATTATGATAGGGTATAAAGATATTGAAAATCGAAATGACGAATCTAAAGCGCCAATTTGTGTGTCTTGAAAAACATTTTTTCGTCAGCCTCAATCGAGTGGGGTATCAAAATACAGGGTTTTTTAGTGGCGGTTTAAAATTAATTTAGGATAAGAGATCTGAAATTGTTAAAAAAAATATGTCTAACTAACGAAAACTTAAAAAGTACAAATAAAAAAATAATTTACAAAAATAAAAAACCCGAATGCGTAAAAAGCGAACTAAAAAAATGAGAACAAGTTGACGAAAAAACATAGTATAAAACATAGACATTTTACATACATACATAATATTATGTCTTCGACTGCATAATACTGTAGAGCCGCCATTTTGATTTTAAATGATACATTACATTGTCTAGTTCAATCCACAGCAATGATCAGAGATATTTATTTATTTATACCGGCCAGTTTGAAATTTCGCACTTGGGGGTTTCAGGGGCGAAACATCGTTCTAGATTAGTCTTATGTCTGGGAAAACGCGTATTTTTGAGTTTTCATACAATTTTCTTTCGCACATTTGTGTATAGATATCGTGGTCAAGCAGCCAAGGCGCTAGGTTGACTGTCACAAGTGTTTTCGAATTCAGGTCGGATACAAGATTATTTTATTTATTTTTTTGTATTTATCCAATTTTTTTTTGTTTTTAAGCCAAATTAAAAAGAAAATTATACTCCTAACCAAAAACTACGAGCGAAGCTCGGTCACCCAGGTACTCATTATTGGTATGAGATGACACAAGAAGATGCTTTTACATTTCACTGAAATATCTTTCTGAATTTCGTCTGTAAGTAATTTTATATTACCATAGAGCTATTCAAAATATGTTTAGGTCGAGAAAAGTACATTAAAAATTATTAGATACGTTAATAGAAACGACTACAGTTAATACGAATTGTTACGTTTAAAATATATTAATGAATATGTTACCCGAGAGCTGCCACTATCACTATCTGTTTTAAATTACATATATCCATACCATAAAATCTCAACTTAACCAAAATTCAATATGTTCACAGCTTCCAATAGAATACTCAGACCACTATAGAGAAGTTGCAGCTTTTCATTGATTTGTATAAGTTAGGATTCTTAGGATATTACCGGTGGTTACGACATTAAACTATTTAGTTAACGAACGGTGGTTTGTTACTTCTAAAAATTTTTTTACTAAAACTATTATCACATGGGCCGAAGTTTACTTTACAATTTTAAAAGCTCAGTTAAGTCGAGTTTTAGCTGTAGTGTTTATGCACTCGGGTAAAACTGTTACACTAGAGAGAGTAGGCCGAACTTTCACGAGATCAGATCAGAGATCAGGCTCTCAGCAGAATACGCTTATTTTCTATACATCCATAACAGGTTTTGTGAACTTTATGTGTAGGATTCATTTGAAAAAAAAAAGAAATAACCATATGTGCAAGTGTACTGTATAGGTAAATTCTTATTGTCCTATTGGGTGTACGGGACCTTACCAAAAAACGTCATTACAGACTTATAATAAGTACATAATCATGATCATGCGTTTATTTAATAATATTATCAGCTTATCTACATAAATATATAACATATGTCGTAAAATAGAATAATCGTGATTTAATGAGATAATTTATTATTTTTATTATCTGATACTGATGTCATCCAGCAAGATGTTTTTGCCAAATAGTTGAAATTTTTCATAAACAAATTATTTATAATATAATCTTCTTTTTGTCTAGAAGCTTGTACCTGAACTAAATTAAATAAGAACTAAAGAAAAAAATTATCTTTATTACATTAGAAATCAAATCTTTTTTAAGTTAGATAATTTGGAGATAGATTCAAGGCTGGGCAATGACATACATTACCTACGTATGTCATTGCCCAGCTTTGTGCAACGAGAAAGCTCAATATAATAAAATTAACATAATTTCGACTGAAATAATTTCCTGTATGGAAGTAGTCGGAAGCTTCGAGTGTGGCATCTGCTTATACTCCTTAGGACGAATTCAAGTAGGTATTAAATTTTACAGTAATGTAAAGTAAGCCCACCGAGTAAATCCAACCCCCATGTTGACTAGTTAATTCTCAAAAGTACTTTAAATAAGATACTTTTAGTAATACAGAATAGGTACTTTAAATAAGCTTTAACCAAAAATTCATCCTTTTTACTACTACTACGATTCTAAGGTTTCTTTAATCTATACAGATAAATAAAATTGGAGTGTCTGCTTTTAATATTAAAGTAACCGCTTTTTACTAAATGCATATGGATGTACACACGGTACATATACCAAAACAACATTTATTACAATTTTTGTCTGTCTGTCTGTTTGTTCCGGCTTATCTCCGAAACGGCTGTACCGATTTTGACGGGACTTTCACTGGCAGATAGCTGCTGTTATAAGGAGTTAGGCTACTTTTATTTTAGAGAAAGAATCAGGGTTCCGCGAAAAAAAATTGAAACCCATGAAATTGTGAACAAAAGCCGCGTACGGCGTACGCAATAAGGTATGTACGTAAAGTAAATCGCTATAATTATAATTTAAATGAATATCTTAGAAGTAGCAAGCTACTATTTAAGTATAAACATAGCTAACCGTGAAAACGTACCTAGGGACGAACGCGAGCGAAGCGGGCGTGAGTCGCTAGTTAGACTATAAGATGATTCACATAAAATCGTATAAAAACAAATTAGTCATAATGAATGATTTGATTAGATTAAGAAATTGATGAAAAATGTTTAATCTAAATCTATTGCAAGTTTGATAAATCCGTGTTACAAGTGCGGTAACTTGGTATACCTAATTAGCAGATACATAATTATTATCATGGATAATATCAATATGGTCGATTGGACTAGTCGTTTATAAAAGCGATAAAAATTTATTGTCTCGCGTATTGTGTTACGGTACATCTAGAAATGACGTTTAAAGCGGGAATCTTAGTTTTAGCTCTATGCATTGGGAGTCTTGGTGAGTTATTCATTATACGTATACTAGCGACATGATTTTTTTTTATAATAAATTAACAAAATATATTCGGATAAAACGTAGTCTAGTCTCGTATAACACATAATATGTATATTGGGATAAAAGCAGCTTTCTTTTTTCTCCAGTCCATAAAGATATCGCAAAACTTTGCAAATGACCACATTGATCCGGTATTATATTACCGAATGTATTCACAGTTTTATGTCCTTCCGCTGCTTAATGGGGACGTCTTCTAGGTTGAGTTACTTTTTTTATCTTGGGCTCTACCCATTCAGCCAGTACCAGTGGAGGTATGCTACCTTTTAAGGTCTTTTTAACATGTCGCAGAGGATTTCATACTTCACTCACCTAGTCATACATCTGCGCTCCAAAATTTGTCTACTGCTACGATTTCGAATCTACAGCAAAATTGACCAACTCCTTGCTATTTCAGCATACTAATGTAGATCATATCAATGACTATCGTCTCTTGCAGAATATTCTCGTTTCTAATCCTTCTTGCAAATATTTATCGAACCCTTTCCAACTTGTCGAGAGACAATAATTTATAAGACAGTTTACAATTTGCACCAAATCCTAAGAAGCCATGATGATTAATTACATCGTCGGGAAAACATAAGTGTGAGAAGTACTCGCCGTTGACATTTATATCGAGTCCATCCAATCTAAGAAACAATTGCCTCCATAGAATTTCTCCCGTTCTACAATTCGACCTCCACAACCCTAAGTTTCATTATAATATGTCTGTGACTAGCTGTTTCAGCAATTTCCTGCTAGTTCAACTAAATCGCTTACCATTAGCCAACATTAGGTGCACGCCGTGAATACAATTTCTCATTCTAAGCATAGTTTGGACGTCATCGATCAAAAAAGTACTAAGACATTTTTTGTCCCTGATTGTGTATCTAGTACATTTTTGATCGATGTTGGACGCCTTATTTTCTCCCTGTTTTCATAAACCTTATGATAATGTGGTTCCTAATGAGTCGAATCAGTTCTGCAAATTCATTTGCATATTATTTAATAATGGGTCTCTTCATGAACAAAGAAAAATTAGTTCAAGTAAATGTCATTAGATGACGTTACATGTATTAATTTGTTATTAAAGTTGTGTTAAATTAGCAAAAGATAAAAAAAATAGATCCCAAAAAGGTGTGTTATTGTTTTTAAAAATGATCTAAGTGAAGTGAACGAAATAATGTACCCGTAAATCAAATTTGCGTAAGTTTCCTGGTTATTATAGAAATATCAGCAATCAGACGATGGGTTTATAGTGTATATTCACAGATGGCACTTTTATTTTTTATGAATTGTTTATCACAGCTAAAAATAGTTAAAATCACAGATTTTTCTTTATTCGAATGCATGATGAATTTTAAAATATTTACTATTCCTTACTTTGCACATATTTATAAAATAAAACAGTTTAACTATTTGCGAATCAACCACATCTATTATCTATTCAAGCAAACCAAAATAGCCCACAGAATAGCTCGAATTAACGCTGGCCAATTTTTTGTAAGGGATGAGGCATCTGTACTAGTATAGTATTATGTGATCTGTAACAATAGTAACATGCAATCCTCGACGGAGATAACATCTTTATCAGATGCCCAATAACATATATCTGATATTGATTAATTTATTATTTGTAAAATTAATACGTCATTCATAAGTAACCTTTTGTAGAGTCAGTCTAATATCTCATGAAAAATAACAACTACTCAGAGTAAAGTAGCCTATGGCACTCGCTTACCTCTTCTCTTTGTAAAAATCACATTCAATGGCTACATGCTTTCTTTTTTTAAAAAAACATAAGGCATCACAACACGCTTGGTCGCTTATAAACAAGAAGAAATTCCACTCCTAACGGTGTAATAAATATAATCTTACAAAAAAATGTATCACTGTAAAATGGACGAATACACGTAATACTACTTATAACACTAAGATTACCACCTGTTTGCTTCAGCGGCTCCTACTGGTGAGGATGATGTCTCTATATTCTTCAAGCGTGGAAACTCTCGCATCGTCGGCGGAACAGAGGCGGGTTTAGTGCCCTACATGGTAGCCCTTACTAGCAACCTCATGTTCAGGTATTTGATTTGCGGCGCATCTCTCATCACTAATAGACATGTTCTCACTGCCGCCTCATTGTGTCGAGGCTGTGTACAGATATGGTAGCTTAAGCAGGTAAGTTTCACAAAGAAGATACAATACTACGCTAGCTTACTTAATTATTTAATAATCTATGGCAAATAATCAGATTAAAAAAATATTTATTACCCTGAACAAAATACTCACAGGCGAGTAAAGCATCACACGTATGGCTAATATAAAGAAGATCCAACGAAGTCGATGTTTTAAGTCATCATGGATTTGAATAATTGTCTGATGCTTGAATTGTAGTATAAAACACTTTCTTAATAATCGAAATTTGCTCTTCTATTACTAACAGTTTACTGAATTGTGTTGTTGTGTTGTTAACGCTTGATTCACCAAAAAGCGGTCACAACATGGCTCTGTGCATCGCTTTCTTTTCTATAAGTGTATATGTAAGTATATTATATAGGTAAATCCTTAACGTCCTATTGGATTCACGGGACCTTACCAAAAAACGTCATTACACACTTCTAATAAGTACATAACCATAATCATGCGTTCAATTAATAGTATTATCAGCTTATCTATATAACGTCTTGTAAAATACCACACCAAATACCATATTCGTGATTTAATGAGAAAAATTGTAGATAATTCATATATTTTTTCTATCTGGTACAGATGTGATTCAGCAAGGAGTTCTCGCTAAATCGTTGCAGTTTTTCATAAAAGATATTTTTTTTTGTCTAGAAGCTATTATCTCTACTAATTAAATAAGAACTCTAAAAAATTGTTTTAATTACAAAAGAACTCAAATTTTATTTAAATGGGATAATTTGGAGATAGTTTTAGAGAGCATACACACTGCGCACGCGCCTGGCTGCGACAGCAAAAAACGACGACCTGTCGTCGAGCGATATAGACGAAGAGGACCTAATTATTAAGTTGTATATATTTTTGTAAGCCATTTATAATTCCCTTTATTTTGATAACCCACTCGAAAGACATAATATGGCGCCAACTATCAAATATTTATTTTTTTATAATTTTGATACATCTATACTAATATTATAAAGCTGAAGAGTTTGTTTGTTTGTTTGTTTGTTTGTTTGGTTAAACGTGCTAATCTTAGAAACTACCAATCCGATTTGAAAAATTCTTGTTGTATTGGATAGCCCGTTAACTGAGGAAGGCTATAGGCTATATATTATCCCGAAAAAAGGTACGATGCCCGTGGGATAGATTTGTTTTTGTCTAGGGACGAACCCGAAGCGAAACGAGGTCGAGTCGCTAGTACAAAATAAAATTCTAAGTTAGACGAATCTGTACATGAAATATTTTTTGGAAAAATCTTATGGAAATAGACTTTATTATCGATTCGAATCCATAGTTTTTAGAATTTTTGTCTGTCTGTTACACACGGGAAAACTACTGGATGGATTTTGATGAAATTTGGTATCATGATAGCTGGTAATCCGGGTCAACGTATAGGATAGTTTTTACTAAAGGAAAATATCTCGTCTTTGAAGTAAACATTAAAACGTAACTAGAAACGAATCCTAGCGAAGCGAGGGTGTGTCGCTAGTGTTTATATAAAATCGTTATTATATATAAAAATATATTATATTATTAAAAACAAGTAACTCGTAAAGATTTGACTTTAAAATTGAAGAAAAATGTTCAATCTAAATCTAATGCGAGTTTGATAAAACTGAGATAATTTCTAATTCAAAGTGCGGTAACTTGGTTTACGCACTTAGTAGATAATTATTATCATTGATAAAATCAATATAGTCGATTGGACTATTCATTTATAAAAGCGACAAAAACGTCTCGTAGTATTGTGTTACGGAGCATCTGGAAATGGCGTTTAAAGCCGGAATCTTGATTCTAGCGCTCTGCATTGGGAGTTTTGGTGAGTTATTCTTTGTATTCTTTAAATTTGTCGAAAGTCTTAAAAGGGTAAAAGTCCGTTCGATTATTAAGGCCCTTGAAGATTTGCCAAAATCCTGCGAAGACTTCGCCATGATGATAACATCGTCGGGAAAACATAAGTGTAAGAAATACTCGCCGTTATTTTATTTTTTTTCATTTCGCCATAAGTTTCATTATAAGATTGATGTCTGTGGCTAGCTGTTTACCTAAACAATTTAGACCGCTAGTTCAAATTACACTACTGCACAATTACAGAGTGTTAAGGCCCGCGCGTACAATCTTCGTTGTTTCTTTGAAAAATATTTGGTTACTTGAAAATTAATGGCAGTTCTTCTCCCTCCTGAAAAATCGCTAGATTTTACCGTATTTACGGACTTCTTATCACTTAAAGCAGTGGCTATGCCAAGTTATTGTCCATAATTTTCGTAATAGATAAGTGTTTTAATAATCGCAGAGTTAAGTCATTCGCCCCAATGTCGCTTATACCCGTAAAATGGCGACAAAAAGCAGGTTTTTAATTTGCTGGATGAAACCAAACCAGGACATACCTTGTTTTTTTTTTTAAATGTCTTAAAAACAATCGTATGAGGTGAAGTTTAGCACGCAGCAAGGTCATGTCTTGGTTACACATAGTATATTTCTGTTCCGGTAATGCGTTAAAAATAAAATAATAGTTTAACTTTGATAATATTTCAACAACAATTTTGTTCTGAAATTATATTAAAAAATATAGCAAATGGCACCTGCAGCATAATGACGTACCTATCTAATAATTATTCTTTCCGTACTTCACATAAAGCTATTTTTTCATTCTGATAAATAACCTGTTTCTTTGGGATATTACACAATTTTTTTGAAGAAGGTACATAAGTTTGTTGAAGAAGTTAGGGACAGGTGTAGGTAATTTAAATTTTAAACCATAGGTCATTTTGACCGCGAGTGCTTTAAAAAATGTTTGTCATAGGTTAGGGCTGGCCAAAGCAGGGCCCGCGGACCGCATGCGGCCCCCGCCTAATTTATGTGCGGTCCATGATTCCAATCTACCATAATTACACAAATCTCCCTGTCTTCACTGACAGATAAGTCACATACACACACAGGGCATGCCTGACAGCCGGACAGCCATGTCATAGGTATTCGGAATACACTCGTTCTAAGGGCCATTATTTTGGGACTAATATTCTTTCACCTTAGTTTTCAATATCAAGATTTTTTGACGTATTTAAAAAATATTTGTATAATTTAAAACATGTATAATATATAATAAATAAGTATTGTCTATTTGTTACACCTATTGCAGGGCCATTTCCTTTATAAATATTCTAAAAGAATGTTCCATTGTACTTGGACTTTTACCTGAGTAAATTAATGGACTTATAAAATCACTGACTCTTAAATCTAAATTATAAGAAATACTTATCGAGATAGTGTTATCTGATAAGAAGTAGGTACGTAGTAGGTACTAATTAATAGAATTATTGATTAATAACTACAAATCTTTCTATTATTGGATCGATAAAGGAGGATATTCGAGGAGAGCTACTCAATTCAACTGTTTTTAGAGAACGTGTCACAGTCCCTGTTGTGAAACAGCATTAAAGTTTTTTTTTTTTGAAGTAGACAATATGGTGCATTTACTTTATAACTAAAAAGTTATTATTTTAGTAGTCATAAGTTAACAAAAAGCATAAGAATATTTTAAAAGTAATCTTTTTATTTTAAGTTATCTAAAAATATGATATAACAAAAAAGAACTCCGAGCGAAACTCGGTTGCCCAGGTACTAGATCCCGGGGGAGAGCCAACTCCTACCGGGCGCGTCCCCAGGTGGCGGATCGGGGAACGCCACCCGCTTTGTGCAGGGCGGGTGGTACCGGAGAAATCCGGCGCGGACCAAAGCAGGACGGGGCTGCTCTCCGTTGAGGCTTCGGCTTCCGGAGTTGCGGCCACCGGGAGCGGAGCCGCTTCGGCGGTCTCGCGACCGGAGGGTGGGGACCGGTTGCGGGACTGTGAAAACAGGCCCGTAACCGGTAGAGGGGAAGGCCGCGGTGGGAGAGGAGTGCCGGTATTTCGGTGCGCCGTTCTCCCTGCCCCCCGCGGCCTTGACGGGGCTGCCACCGTCTTAGATGGCAGACGCGGTGGGGCTGCAGGGGAAGAGGAGTGTCGGTGTGTCGTTGCCGCTCTCCCTGTCCTCTGCAGCCGATTGAGGGGTGCCCACTTCGGTGGGCGGGGAGGTTTAATGGGGTTGCTCCGGGTACTTCTCTGATTTAGCAGAGTGGACTATGGAGCAGCCCCATTGGTTAGGTGGCCGTAAGGCCTGCCGCCGGGGCGTCGCGGTAGTTATGCGTAAGCGATCCCGCGGCGCTCCACTAAGGCGGAGGGGAGGGGAAAGTTGGGGTTTAGTGGGTAGTACCGGCTCTTCTAGTCGGTGAGCCCCACATAACCACCTGGGGGTACAGGTGGTATGCGTAAATGCATTCCCCAACTATAAAAAAAAAAAAAAAAAAAAAAAAAAAAAAAAAAAAAAAAAAAAGGTACTAGATAATACGAGTATATGCTAACATTAAAAAACCTTTTTTTGTGTTTTTGTTAGATATTTCAGATTTTAGTAGGTACTTAACTGGTTGTTAAGAAATTCTACCCTTGAAATGCTCTTGTGCTCTTAGAATCTAAACTAGTAAGTTTAGATTCTAAGAGCACAAGAAGATACACTTAAATTTGGTCTTACTGTTTACAGAAAACCCAACCGATTTTTAATTTTAGTCGTCTTAAAAATTTTGGTACCCTCAAAATTTGCCGCCCTATGTCTGGGCCTCACGGGCCTATGCCTATAACCGCTACTTAGAGCACCTACAGGCATAAGAAGTAGCCTATGTCATTCGTTTACCCCATCTCTCTGTAAAAATCACGTTCAGTGGATTCATAAAGAAATTCCGCCCTTAACGGTATAATAAATATAATTTTATAAAAAAAAGGGATTACTGTAAAATGGATAAATACACGTAACACTATTTAGTATTTGGATGTAGGGTAATTATGTAAAATAAATCCAACCACAAAACCTTAATTTTGAAAAAATAGGGAGTTTCAGTAAAATTGGTAGGTAGGTATATTAAAATAACACCGTCAGTATGTTTCAAAAGAAAAAAGGTAGTTTGCGGCTTGGATATTTTTTGTATATACTAAAATTAATATGTAGATGCCGTTTATGACAGTAACTCAAAAAACGGTTTTCGTGGGCTGGATCTATTTTACATAACTACGTACATTTATAATACTAAGATTACCACCTATTTACAGCGGCTCCCACTGGTGAGGATGATGTCTCTATATTCTTCAAGCGTGGAAACTCTCGCATCGTCGGCGGAACTGTGGCGGGGTCTGTACCTTACATGGTAGGCCTTACCAGCGGCCTCATGTTCAGGAGTTTGGTTTGCGGCGCATCTCTCATCACTAATAGACATGTCCTCACTGCCGCTCATTGTATCGAATCTGTGTACAGCTATGGTAGCTTAAGCAAGTAAGTTTTTTACTATAGAAGTACTATATTTGTTTACTTATTTATGTAATAATCTATGGCAAATAATAAAATTAGATTTTTTTATTATCTATATTCTGAACAAAATACTCACAGAAGAGCAGTCACGGGTATGGCTCATATAAAGAAAACCCAACGAGGTCGATGTTTTAAGTTATCATGGATCCAATGACACACATAGTTGATTTAGCTTATATTAGTATGTAAGGTATTGATCTATTTTTTACTTAGTTTACATATTTCCTGTTTGTAGACATTGTGTACGAGAATTTTCTCAACAATCAAAATTTGCTCTTTTATTACTTTTACTGATTATTTATACATTTATTTTCAACAGCAATTTCAGAGGTGTAGTGGGGACTAACAATTTTTATACCGGTGGAACTGTAATCGAATTTGTCCGCAACATTACTCACCCACACTACATGAGCAGTATCATCAAGAATGATATAGGCATCTTAGTATCTCGGTCTAACATCGCTCTGAATAATAATGTCAGATTGGTCGGTTTGAGCTACGACTGGATAGGCGCAGGCGTCGCCACGACTGTCACTGGATGGGGGAGAATGGGCGTAAGTAGTTTAGTAAGAAATTTCTATAGACTTTTTTTGTTTTAATATTTTTAAGATAATTTTCTATTACCTACTACTTTATTATACTGGTCGTTAAAACCTTTCTCTGCTTTTAAAATAATATCTACTTACACACAATTATTAAATATTATCTCAGTTAAATAAAATGGCAGTCATAGCCCAATAAAACGCGCTTCTTTGGGAAACGTGAAGTCAAGTGAGTTCAAATTCCGGGTCTCACCACTAGTCTGACACAAGGAATCGGGATTTGAACCTGTCATTTTCAATATGATTACCAGTCGTCTTACGGTGAACAAAAACATCGTAAGGAAACCTACATGTCGTAAAGAACCTATGAAGTTTTCGAAAGACATGACATGTTTGACATGCCAACGTGGTGGGCTTTGGCCTGGTCTCCTTCGAAAACGAGAGAAGAATTTAGTATATGTACAGAAATTGATATATTTGATAATATTATTAATGTCTACTCTAACTGCAGTACGACCAGATAAAACTTAAAAGATTGAGGTTAATCGGTAGAGTATCTTCTTCACACAAGTACATTTTATTTTAGGAATCCGGACATATATCTTACAATTTGTTGCAACTCAACGCGCGTGTTGTTGACGGGACCCAATGTGTGAAGGACGTGGCTCGCATTGCCGCTTTGGTGAACAAGAAAGTCCCCGTTGTCCAACCACACCTGGAGATCTGCACGCTACACTCTGCTGGTCATAGCACTTGCTTTGTGAGTCTTTATTTTACTTTTTCTAATCTTTATTTATTTCTCCCTTATTCATTACATTTCATTATGACTATCAATAAAATACCTAGTGCCTCCAATGTAATTGGACATACAGAAAAATGACACCCTAGAACGAATATCACTTTAATAAAACAATCAAGATGAGAGTGGTAGCCAAGTGGTAACGTTAAAAAGGGATGAATACAGCACAATTAAACTTCATGGCGTAAAAAACATTCAAATTGCATTATACAGATTTCTACTTACTTTTAGGCACCTCATGGGCATGACAAAGTAGATCAATACCTGACGTGCAAGATTTCAAATCTACTGTCACCTCTTAAATAAAATTTCCAATTTAATATTTATATTAAATGAACCCAAAACATAAATTAATTAGCATAAAACAATCCACAGGGTGACTCTGGCGGTCCACTAGTACGTTCCGACACCACTCAACAAGTTGGGATCGTATCATGGGGAGTCCCCTGTGGGCACGGAGCTCCCGACATGTTTGTGCGGATCAGTGCTTACCAAGACTGGATACAACAGAATCTTCGCTGAGATTAACGATGTTTAAAAGCCTTTTTGTATACCTGTGATTTAAGTTCAATATGTAGACGCTTACCTTGCACGTAAGACGAAGTTGCTGATAATTAAGTTGAAATAAAAGTATATGTTTATGTATATAAAGAATATATATGTATCACTTTTAACCTTAGATAATACAATATGACAATCAAAATGCAATGCATTGCCAATTAGTAGTAACAATATATTATACTAACATTGAAATAAATATTATGATTACATTCTTAGCATCTACTTATCACAGGAGGGTTCAATATCATTGTTGATATTGAGTTTTTACTTTTTACATAAAAATTATAAAACGATTCAATTTTAAAAATAAATTTGTTTTTAATTATTTTTTTAATACATAGCAAGTCTTAAAATAATCTTAAATCTTATCATTTATGGAAGGGGTGATATGATTTTCTTTTCAGCATCATATAAAAAGTATCCAAATTAGTAATTTCAAATACAACTCCACCTATAACTATGAACCTACATAAATACAGTAGTCTTAAAAAAATAATTTATTTCGATACATTTTCACAAATTCTGAGTTATCATGGTAGGTCCGTGTAATAGTCACATTTAACGTTAAATAAAAATAAGTGCGATAATAGAAATTATTTTAATTCTGTCGACCGAAATTAAAATTCAAAATATTTTATTCAGCATTAAATTATTACAATTTTTTACTGAACGCCATGAGTCTACTACCAGTTCGGAAAGAAAAAGCCTTACACCTGAAAAGAACTGGCAAAAGAAACTCAGCAGGACTAATATTATTTCGTTATATTCTTTATAAAGTTAAAGTATAATTTACAATATTTCTATAAAGTTGAAATAGCCTGGAGGCGATCACTTCATTCCCAAGGCGTGATATCTTTTATAAAATCATTTATTGTATAGTAGCCTTTAGCACACAAACGTTCTTTAACATTTTTTTTTTAATTTAGCCATAGAAGCTTTTTGATCATTTTCTGGGATCCTGTTGTACAAGCGTATACATTGTCCATAAAAAGAATTACTGACTCTCTTTAAACGAGTTACAGGCATTACAAGTTTGTGTTTGCTCCTAGTATTAATGTTATGTATGTCACAATTCTTGGGAAATTCGTGTATATTTTTACGAACATACATAACACTTTCGTACACGTACTGAGAAGCAACAGTCAATATTTTTATTTGTTTAAACTTATCTCTTAATAACACTCTAGGACCTAAGCTATAAATTGCACGAATAGCTCTTTTCTGCAGGACAAAAATCGTATTCCCATAGTAAGATACCATAGGACATAATACTATGAAAATAAATAAAATATACTATGCGAGCTGTATCTACATCTGTTTTATTTTTTTTAATTAAAAATACTAAATTACATTCTTTAACGTGTCCCTTAAGCAAAGATTCGGCAATAGCGGTAGATGAATTGAGCGATTGCGTTGTTGAAATTGGAATGTCAGTGAAAATTTTTTAGTTTATATTCAACTTAAAATCGAAGCTGCGATCTGCGACTCCTCCACTTTCACAAGCAATTATGTTCCATGTCACTTTTACTTTATTATGTGCATTTTTTTATTTTGTCTTTAATATACAAAGATTTTGCCATGGAACATACTCTCCTAAACATTTTTGAGTAGGCACTTACAAAAGAAGCAATCGATGTACTATGATTATAATCTTTTTTACCATACAGTTCATATATATAAACAAAATATAAAAAAATATATATATAGTCTTTGCCTACGCTTGTAGATGCCAGAAGTTTCCCATTTACTAGATGACAATGGAAATAAAAGGGTTCCTAATGAATCATGAGCACATAGACAGTGTAGGTTATGAGATTGAAGATTACGTCGAGACCCCAGTCTCGACCTAATTGTTTGTGTACGGAACCCTAAAAAAGATAACCACAAATCCCAAGATTTTTTACATAAGCGAATGCATTCGTTAAGTTTGTAGGGATTCAAACACCCACAATCCAATTACATTAAGCCTATTACAGAAAAAAATACTTTTGGTGTGAAATAAGTAAATTAAATTAAAGCATACAAACTAAAAAAAAAAAACATGTTTGACCAAAAATTATTATACATGCATATATTGAATTGAATAATGTTATAATATTAACTAAGTAATTCTTGTATATTGTATTTCGTGTATCTTCGAAACGCCTATAAAGATTAGTGTCAAATTTTGTATTTAGATAAGGTTTTGCTTTTTAAGTTTATTTATATAGGTTTTTCTCACAAAATAAAAACACAATTTTTATATTTTTCCGAAAAAAAAACACGATTTTACAAAGCAGTAATAACAAGAATCACTCAGATAGAACCTACAGAATTAAGAAGCAATATAGTTTGATAATTATTTGTTTTTCCACTTAAATAAAATAATATACAATATCAAACAGTGGATATATTACACATAATTAATATCCCATTTTCAATTGATTGACGATAAAATAAAATTTACTTACCTACAAGGTGCTTAAACACCTACAATTTTCATTTATAATAATTTAAGTCATTTATTTACTAAAAAAAACTAGTGCAAATGCTTACATCGAAGATCGCATATTTAAGAAGAGACATTTACCATTATCTAACATCACATTATGATCTGTACAAGTACCTATAACAATAGAGAATATGCGTGTGATTTAAATAAAGGTGAAATATTTGCTGAGTGCTTTTGAATTAAGCCTATTGATATAGGCTTAATTCTAGGCTTTTTAATAATAAATAAGAAAATAATTATTAAAAAGTGAAAATATTCAAATTAGGTGAAATTATTTCAAAGTAGTTGAAACGAATGCCATTGGTCAGATCGTATATGTCAGAGTATATCATAAGTCATAACAGAGCGATTAGCGATTTTGTTCGCTACAAATAGAATCGTCAGTTTTCTATAAGCATATCATACTGTGACGTCATGCCAAGCGCGCGAAATGGCGGGCGTTTAAAGTATACGTATCGGTATGATATTTTTAACTTATTTTTCTTATACCAAATTTTAGTTTTTTTGTAGTTGGATTTTTTTAAAATTATACAAAGATGTAAGAATAAAAATTAAACAAAAAACCCGTTACGTGCCCCTGAATTCTTTGATAATATTGGCCGGAAAATTGGGAAATTCGCGAAAAATTGAAAGTGATTTTTTATAGTATTAATATATGAAAACAAATATCCCGATTATTTGCTTTTTTTATTTCAAAATTAACGATTTTCAAATCCAGAGAGGGATTCCGCAGACGAAACCTGTCAAACGGCTACCCTAAGCTACAAATTCTACCCCCTAGCTAAAGAAAAAAAAATATATGTGTGTCACAGGAATGCGTGGCCGGGTCTGCTTGTTATTATATAATTATTATATTCACCCTTCACCAAAAATGAAAGCACAGATGACCTTGTTCTACAGCAGTATGAAACTTTGAGACTTTCTTACCACTACCAATACCTTTGTGTTACGTATTATAAGGAGCAGTTGATTTCAACATTTATTATTACCAGGGCTTGCACTGGGTCAGTTTTATTAAGTCGTTAATATAACGCGACCATTACATATTGACAACATGTTTGGCTCAGTTTGTAGTGACGCTACTAGCTGTGCCAGCGGTCGCAGGTTTGAGTCCTGCGGGGGTATTCATTTGGGTGACGATCAAGGTTGTTTGTACTCCAGTCATGGGTGTTTATATCTATACAGATAAATAAAATTGGAGTGTCTGTTGGTAATATTAAAATAACAGCTTTTTACTAAATGCATATGGATGTACACACAGTACATATACCAAAACAACATTTTTTACAATTTTTGTCTGTCTATTTGTTCCGGCTAATCTCCGAAACGGCTGGACTGATTTTGACGGGACTTTCACTGGCAGATAGCTGCTGTTATAAGGAGTAACTTAGGCTACTTTTATTTCAGAAAAAGAATCAGGGTTCCGCGAAAAAAAATTAAAGCCCATGAAATTGTGAATAAAATCCGCTTACGGCGTACGCATCCAAGTAAAGCGAGGGTAAATCGCTATATAATTGAAATGAATATCTTAGAAATGGCAAGTTACTATATATGTACATATACCTAAACATAGCTAATCGTGAAAACGTACCTAGAAACGAACGCGAGCGAAGCGAGCGTGAGTCGCTAGTTTATAATATGTATGTGTGTATTTGAAGTTATATATGTATAGTGTATCAACTATCCGGTATCCATAACACAAGCCTCGTAACTTACCATGGAACTAGATGGTGCTGAGTGTTAATATCCCAACATATTGAATTATTTTATTTACAATATTTTTTTACATAATATATAATACTTGGTATTCTTTGATTTATCCATTCTAATTTTTTACTGTTTTTTTATGCCTACTGTAATAATCTTGTAACTCTATGGTAATTTCTTTCATTTCATAATTTGAAAAATAATGCGTTAAATTGTAAGCAGTATATTACGATTTACATACAATCTTTCGACAATTTATAATCTCGCTAGATAGGTTACAATCTAACGATATTTACAATTTTACGGTGAAATATATGTATATGATATCAGCAATCAGATGATGGGTTTGTAGTGTATATTTACAGAAGGCGCTTTTACTTTTTACTAGCGACTAACCGTCGTCGCTAGGTACGTTTTAACGGCTAGTATGAAATAAAAATCTTCGAATTTCTCGGCTTTTCTGAACTATAATATGCACGTATTATACATATAAACCTTCCTCTTGAATCACTCTATCTATTAAAAAAACCGCATCAAAATCCGTTGCGAAGTTTTAAAGATACATAGGGACAGACAGCGGGAAGCGACTTTGAGTATAAAAATACTGTGTATTGATTGATGAATTGTTTATCACATTTAAAAATTGTTAAAATCACTGTTTTTTTTTATTCGAATGCAAGATGAATTTTACAACATTTATCGTACCTCAGTTTGTACATATTGATAAAATAAAACAATTTAACTATTTGCGAATCAACCACATCTATTATCTATTCAAACAAGTAAAAATAGCCCGAAGAATAGCCCGAATAAGCACTGACCAATTTCCTTGTATGGAATGAAGTATCTGTACTAGTATTAAGTATATATAGTACCTATTATGTGATCTGTGGACTGCGATTTTATTGAAACTTGAGTATGGAACCCTGATAATCAATTGTAAAATACGAGACCATACTTATTTAAAATGTAAGTTACCTAAAATGTAAAAGTAACCTAAAATGATGTAATTTCAATAAATCTGTAAAATAAATATATACCAGTTTTTAATATGCAAGTTTTGCAATATGTGAATGTATAACTTACCTTGACTTTAGATGGTACAGATTTACTTTTACTTATTTGTAATGATCACTTGATATTATTTGTAGATTTTTTAAACTCTAGAATTACTACGCTGGATATAATAGATTCGATTCCCAGCCGTTATTTTTACTAACGATTAATTTCTGCTCTCGTACATAAATCGTCATTGAGGAAACCAAACCCTTTATGGTAAGTTTCACTTATCCTGTAAAAATATATAATAAAAACTATATTATTAATGCTATAAAATTAAATTAACAAACTTACATAATATTTATAAAAAATAAATATATGTACCTGGCATAACGCTAATCGTTAGAAATCCAAAGATAATTAATTGTGCATCACCATGACCTTTAACCAGCGTGGTGATGCTTATTACGAACGATGTCACAGGTTCGATTGCGCTCGGTGGATATTTAAGTTAAATAACGATAACTGTCATTAGCACGCATTTCCTCAATACATATGTATAATGCTCCCATGTGAAAGTGCTTGACAATAATGAATGAATGAAACATGAATAACAGTTTTCATATAATTCTTAAATCAAATCAAATTTCAATAATTAATAGTATTAGTGTTAGTTTTCTTTAAAATATAACAAAAGAAAAATATATTAATATATTAATATTAGGGATGTCAAAATATGTATGTATATAATAATTACAATAAAAAATAAAAAAGGATCTCAACGATTCATAAACGCCATATACGTACAATTTATTCCGTTGTATTTTTAAATTTGATTTATTTAACATATTAAACATTTGAATAATATATTATTATATCGTTGATCATAAAAAAGTTTAAAATCACCCGTAATTGGATTTCATATTATCATCAAAATATGAGGTGTTAAATTTTGAGGGTAGTTAAAAAAAATAAAAGATGACTTTAAATAAATTATACCTTCACATGACTCTTTTGAATCGTCAACGCTCGAGACACCCGCTTTACACGTGGTAAGTAATTTTATAATTATTAACAACTTTTACCCGAATATTTTCTTAATTTGCTTACCTCCATTTTACATTATAATCAGAAATACAACACCGACCAGTAAATTTTTTTAACCGCCTTCTTTAATATAAAAGGAAATTGATCTACAGAACTTTTAAAATTACTTACTCTAAATATAATAAGCAAAGTCGTGTAGTTGATTAAAGATAATTACTAAATTAAAATGTCAGAATCTGTAAAATTTAATTTTGAAGAACATGTGTTACCAATAGTTTATATGATTTATGGTTTTGGTTGAACTTTAAAAACATTGTTTGTGCAAGTTTCTAGAAAATGGAGGAGGAGATCTGCATAGCTGAGTCCGACAGAATCTACCCAGTACTGCTCATACCTAAGAAATGTACAACTTTGGAAACCAACCACGAAGCTGCGGACAATGTGTTCATTGGGGTCAACATAACGTCCCCCGACACTGAAGGCAACGAGATGTGCATATATTCAGGTTTCTGCAACGTTAAACTTATAGATAGCTACGACGTGAATATTCATGAGATAGACGGTAACAACCAATCGACAGATCCAAACGATAATCCAATACCTATAATAGTGACAGATGCAAACCAAACGTATGCGCCTTACAACCAATCTCAGGTGTGGATAGATCCAGCTAGAAGCCCTTACGTCTATAACAGTCATGATACAGTAGAATCGCAAGAACATTATTCAGTGTACCATCAAACCCACTCCAGCCATATAACTGTTGAACAGCATAACACATACATAACGCAAAATGTTTACAACTACAAAGAATCTATACAATATTCGCCTGGTGAAGAATTCGAGCATAAAAAGTTCAGGAAAATTCAGAATAACGAAACAAACCAGTCTATTGATTCCGGTTTATATGAAAACGACGAATTTGAATGCGGAGTTTTCTTAACCCACTTACCAGAAGAAATTATGCATGAAAAAGAAAATAAGACTAGGGAGGAGATGAAATATATTGATTTGCAAAGTGAAAACGATGCTATAAAGCAGCTCATGTCATCTGATATACAATCTTTATCAAAACAGCAAAAGACCATTTTGTACTTGGGTCACGACTCGCACTACGGTCAGACTATACAAAAAATCACAGTAAACGATCCATCGTTAGAATGCATTGATAATGGCATTGACAATGAGGTGGTTGTAGGTAAGATTTTTATTTTTATACAAATCTAGCACATAAGTGATAATATGAATTGTCCCTCACAGTATGTTGCGCTCATTAAGCAGATAATAACAGGTTCGATTTCCGCAAAAAAGCTATTTATTTAAAGAAATAGGTTATAAAGTGGTCTTAGTCCCGCTTACGTAAAATCTCTCATAAACCAAACAAGTAATATAATTCAGTAAAAGCCATATATTGTTATCTCTAAGAATACATTATTTCCAAAATAATTCTCAAGTAACACAACATCTTTAATTTACAGAAAGCAACCCATCAAACCAGAAAAAGTACCAATGTGAAAAATGCAACCAAATATTTGATCAAATCACTGCATTCAAACAACATATGGTAGGAAGCCATAAGAGTACTAAAATTCCTATAATAAGCTCAGACTCTGTAAATGAAGTCAAGTTTATGTGTACAGATTGTGGTAAAATACTCAAGACTCAAAAAAAGTTTGAGCTGCACTGCCTTGGCCATGGTGACCCAGAACTAGAATGTAACAAGTGCCATAAAGTCTTTGCTTCAAAATTCACTTTAAGAAACCACCAAAAAATTCACCAAAGGAAACACCAGTGCTCTAGCTGTACAAAATCATTTTCAAATCTTAAAGACTTAAGGAATCATGTTGAAAAAATTCATTTTGTTTTTGGCTGTAATTTGTGCAATTACACAGCATCAAATTATTCTGAACTGGAAGTTCATAAACAAAACCATATAGACCCAGAATTAAAACAAACAAGTGAAAATAACTTTACATTATCACTGGACGAAGACCTTGCAAGTAACAGTGGAACTTTAACACCACCATCAGAAGACTTCAGGATAAGATCCGATGAAGATCAATCTAAATTGGATGAAATTGAAAGAGCTGATTCTGTTATTGCTAAAGTGATGTCTAATAAGATTTTTCTTTTACACTCCAAAAAGGCTCTAAAGCACAAGAGATATAAAAAGGTAATGAAATTCTTTTATTTTGTATTTCATAATTAATTATACAATTGTAAAGTTTTTATAACTTTTTGTAAACTACTTTTTTAAATATTTTTTATGATAAAAAAGCCTACCCTAAACCCTATCCATTAACATATTAGTGATTAAATTAATATTGTATAGGGTCTGAAATCAATGTAAAAAATATCAGAAAGTTATATCAAAATATGCTCATAAAATAAATAAAAGGATACAATATAAAATTCCTGTTTCATCAACTTTAATAATAAATATAAATATTTTGTTTTTCTAGTAATCTGTTCATGTTCTTGAAATATAATTTTGTAAATTATATTAATAAATTTAATAATTTCTATATAATATAAATTATACTAATATTAATTAATCAATGCTAACTAGTGCAATTAAATACAAATATAAAAGAATTTTCAGCTAGTATATTTTTGTCATTTCTGTGTTAATTGATGATCATATTAGGTAACATAGTAAATAAGCAGGTTTCTATCAAATGATATAAACTATTTGTAGTACACCATTCAGAGTCTGAAGTATGGCAGAATTTATTGTATACTTAAATGATACTTTACACAACATTAGTATACATATTTTTATTTTTATTCTAAAAATATGACAAAATTAGTACATTTAAATACAATTATTCTATATAAAAAACAATATTTAAAATTTTTAAAAACTTATTTGATAAACTTTTTTTTCAGACTTGCGACGTATGTTTAAAGACCTTCGATCGCGTCGGGGATTTAAAAAGGCATCTGATAGAGCACGTAATAAGGAGTACCCTAGCGAAGACTCCAGTAAATAAGAACGGCACCCTCACCATACAGTGCGAGGTTTGTCAGTCGGAAACTTTCACCAAAGTTGATAAATACAAAGCTCATTTACGGGAACACGCAAAACTTACCTTGTACAAGTGCACATTTTGTGATAAATCTTTCAGTGATTCTAGTAATTTTTCCAAACACAAAAAAATACACGGCACTACATTCTTCCAATGCGATCTCTGCCAACGCAAGTTTAACTCCAAGAAAATGATAGCACAACATATGGAGTATCACAATAACAACTCTCCCATACCTTGTTTTTACTGCGACAAAGAATTTCATTTCCCTTCAACGCTAAATAAACATGTTAAATGTGCTCACACTCGTGAAATGGCTAGATTTCGGTGTAGATTCTGTCAAGAATACTTCAAAACTTTAAAAGAAAAGTGGGATCACGAATGGCGGGTCCATAATGTAAGGAAAATGATTGTGGATTGTCTCATTTGTGGATCAAAATTTAGGAAATATTCAGAACTAAAGCGTCACTGTAACGATGCACACGATATGGAGATACCTCCTGCTAAAAAATTATTGAGAAAAAGAAGATCTTAGATCTTGTAAAATAATGGCAGGTCCATTTATAAAGCGACATCTGCTACTTTTAAGGGTTGCTTGAATTTTCTGTTTATATGAGCTGTGACGACTACGATTATTTTGTCGAATCATTTTGTAATATTTTTGTTGAGATTTTACTGTCATCAGTAAGTATTTTTTAACTTTTATTTATGATATAACATTCTCGTTTATTATGTCAATCTACTTGTTGATATTCATTTACACATATTGTATATAAAGGAGATGTATCATGTACTATTTAACAAATATGATTTATGAAACAAGGAAATAACTTAGTCCAATCATTAAATTTACTTTTTAATCTTTATTTATTCAAAAATACTCGGTGGACGCTATAGAAAAATGGTCGGTTTTTGTGCCAAATTAACATTGCAAACAATCTTAACATGATTTACCTTTTATTTCATATTAGAATAAGGCCATTAATTAATTTAATTTTAAGATCTCTTTCGAAGTCAAAATGTTATTTGTTAAGAAAAAGTGTTTATAAGTTATTATTTTTATTATACTTGTTTTTGTTATATTGTTCTTTCATTTCTAACTAAAATATAATTAATAACAAGATTAATAATTACATAAAGATAGATATGCAGTAGCTAAGTTAATAAAAAAAAGTCGTTGCATTGCGTTTCTGGGTTTACGTAGCTGTATTCATTTCTTTACCAATTTTATACATAGTAATTACTAGCATAACTAATATTTGCCTTGAATGCTTTTTAATTTAATTTTCATATTATTATTTGGCTAGAACTTCTAAATCTTAATTTTTTTAATATGTAAGTAGTGCATGAAATTGAAACTATAAATGCAAGTAGGTGCAATTATGTATTTATTTTTTCTATGTATGTAAACATGTTCTATGTATACATTTCATTAAATTCTATTGAGCCGAAAGTCATGAACATACTGTCAGATAAAATTACTTTTATATAAATATTGATTAAAAATCAAAATAATCAAACATTACGTATAATGCACCAAACAGTAGCCAGGACGAAATATTATCTAGCCTAAATAATATAATTTCAAGCCCATTTGAAATTTCATAAAACTCCTTAATTCTCAAATTTGATCACGAGAATATAACCTTTGAGATTTTTTAAAACAATAAGAAAATGACTAAAAATAAAAGCAAAATTCAAAAAAAAGGCACGGACAATAAAAGTCTGTGTAAAAAAATTATAATACGACTAGGTCAATACATTCAGATATATGTATAGTTATTTACATAAAATGTTGAATATATAACAATATAATAAAAAATTACATTTGTGTTGCGATTAAATAACAAAAATCGCGGATTATAAACTGATCTTCGACCTTGTAACTCACGCGTGCGCAGAACGACTCACCTGCCATAGACATCGGATTACTTTTCATTCTCAGTCCGCGGGAATTTATCGCGCGTATATCACGTCTCGAAGATTTGAGACTGTTAAAAACGTCTTGATTTCAATATATTTTAGTGAAACTTTATTAATATCTATTAAAACACACGTTAATTTTTAATATTTAATAAGTTTTAAGTGATTTGGCGATTCAATACTAAGGTTAGTTATCAATTATTATCCGTCACGTTCCAAGGCGCTAGTCGAAATCATAAACATTTGTTTGTATGTCCGTAAAGCTATTTTATAGCCCTATATTAACAATATTGCAAATATTTCAATTAAATTAATGACTACTTATTTATTTTTAAAAATAATAACACACTAACTCGTATTCATCTGTACAAGATTCCACTTAAGTATCAATTTATTACTTTGTATCCATAATAACATTATACTATATCATTACCCTATACATTTAATGTGTTGTTGGGTTTTTAATTATTTAACAGTGGAAAAGTTTTTATAATAATAATTTATTCCAACATTAATATGGACGTCGTTTATTGTAAATGTACATTTTATAAGAAAACAAATTTTCATATGTTAGTAAACCTTATTTAATTTTTTTTATCTTACTATAAAAAAAACGATTTATTATATTTATAAATATAATTTTGTTTTAATAATATTGATTGAAAATTCAAATAATTTGTATTTTAATATATACTAATATTATAAAGAGGTATTTGTGAAGTTATCGGACGTAATTAATCTCTGGATCTGCTGAATCGATTTAGATGAAATTTGGTAAGAAGATAGTTTGAGACCCTGGGAAGGACATAGGATAGCAACCTAGGGACGAACCCGAGCGAAGCGAGGGTGAGTCGTTAGTGTTCAATAAAATATTTCTTACCACAACAAAACAAAACTACTACTAAATGTACTGTCATTATATAAACCTTTATATTACCTATGTATTATAAGAATTGCAATTAATGTTACTTTATTATATACTAGCGCCTCACCCTCGCTTCGCTTCGGGTTTGTCCCTAGGCAAAAACTAATCTATCCCACGGGAACCGTACATTTTTCCGGGATGATATATAGCCTATAGCCTTCCTCAGTTAACAGGCTGTCTAATGCAAAAAGAATTTTTCAAATCAGATTAGTAGTTCCTGAGATTAGCGCGTTCAACCAAACAAACAAACAAACAAAAATTAGTATAGATACCGATAAATAAAATTGATGTGTCTGTTTGTAATGTCAAATTAACAGATTTTTAGTAAATGCATATGAAATAATACACGGTACTTATAAGAAATACACATTTTTTTAAATATTTGTCTATCTGTTTGTTACGGCTAATGTCTGAAATGGCTGGATTGATTTTGACGGTACTTTCGCTGACAGATAGTTGATGTTGGCTATTTTTATTTTAGAAAAAAATTATAGGATTGCGCTAAAAAAAACGTACCTACTTAATAATAACGTGGATGCACGAATTTTATATAATGTTGTACCCATAGAAGTGTACTAATTTTTGTTTCTTTTTTGTGTAAAGCCTTGGTCACCTGTAATAACTAGAATTTGTAAGGCTCTCATGAAAAAATCATGATGTTTAAAATTATACATATGTTAAGCAGGTACTCGTGTTTGCCGAGTGGTTAAAATTCGACCATAATTGCTATTGAAAATTTGAGGAAAACATATTATATCAATAGAATTTACCTATCTATATAAAAAAAAACTGTTTTTCATATTCTTTTTATCGATAACACGTCAATAGCTTCTAAACAAAATAAAAAGAAAATCGTTTGACAAACAGAGGAGTAAAAAAGTACTAAACTGTTTTGTCTTTTTCTATTTATTTATATATATTTACTAAACATTTCGGTGACCTCTAGAACCTTAAGCAATGTGAGTTACACTGCCATTGTTGTCATATATCAGTAGTAGCGGCTTATCCTCGCTTTGCTCGGGTTCGCCTCTAGGAAAACAAAAACAAATCTATCCCACGGGAACCGTACATTTTTCCGGTGTAAGGTATCAGCATGCCAAATTTTACTAAATTAGGTACATAAGTTGTTGTGTACTAAGCTGTATAATAAGTTACTATAGTTTGTTAACCATCCTACGGGAACTGTTTAATTTTTCGGGATGAAAAGTATCTAAAATGTTGACCGGGAATATTAGGTACCACCATGCAAAATTTCATATAAATCAGTATAACAGTTTCGAGATTAGCCCGTACAAACAGACAAACAGACAGTGAAACAAAAGTTTGAAAAAAATCTGGATTTGCTTTATTTCTATTTTTATCCTTGACTCGGTTTTTAGCATTTTTTTCTATGTACAGACATTCGATCTTTACACTTTTATTATATGTATATACAGATATTTTATCAAAAACCTTTAAAAGCACGTAACGTGATCCTGACCTTTGAGCTTGCCGTGTCTGTTCTATGGCTTCACGCTTAAGTAAAGTATATTAGGTATATATATTTTAGTGACGAACAGCACTACTAGAGTTTCTTTTTCTATACTAATACTAGCAGAACTCGCGACTACGCCCGCGTTCAATATACAAAAAAATCTTTGGCTTTATGTTATACAGCGACTCACCCTCACTTCGCTCGGTTTCGCCGCTATGTATTTACGAGTACATATTATATAGGTACTATTTTTCATACAAAAATACTAAAATCGCGATTAAAAAATGAGGGGTGGGGGTAGGAGGGTTAAAAATACTTTACGACTTATTCTCATACCTACCAAATATACAAAAAAAAACATTAAAGTCGGTCGAGCGGTTTCGGAAGAGTGCGACCACAAACACTGTGACACGAGATATTTATATGTATACTAGCGACTCACCCTCGCTTCGATCGGGTTCGTCCCTAGCTCGCTTCCCAATACAAACTACCATCCCCATAAGTTCCTGCGCAATTTTCTTAATTTTTTTAATGTAAGAACCTTCTCCGGACAATAACAAACACAACAAAAAAGGATAAGTAAAATTGGTCCAGCCGTTTACGCGCGATGGCGTGACCAAGGGAAATAGGGATTCATTTTTATATATATAGATTCGATTAAATTATAAATGTGAAAGTTTAGATGTTTGGATGTTTGTTATTCAATTACGTCAGAACTGCTGAACAGATCTGGATGAAATTTGGGACAGAGATAGATAGGTATATAGTCTGGAATAACACATTGGGTACTTTTCATCTTGGAAAAATGCACGGTTCCCATAGGATAGATTTGTTTTTGTTTATAAATATTTAACTAATATAAAATATTGCTATTTTTTACTAGCATTCACACGTTTCTAAATTCGTCACCCTTTATGATTATACCAGATCTTGATTTTCATTCCACACAACTATTGTCTTTGTTTTATCTGGAAAATTGATTTCCGCTTCTCTTTGGAATTATGCAATCGCTTAAAATGTATTTAGCTATGTTGTTTTGTGAAGAAAGAAATGTTAATACATTTTACATGACGAAATTGTCAATAAGAAATTCAAATTATTACGAATTACGATTTTATATCGATATTAGCTTCTATCAATAATGAGATAGTGCGCAGGAGTTAACTATTATGCAGCATCCCAACGTCGTGCCGTTATTAAGATTTCTTTGTTAAAAATACCCAAAAACACTCACTTGTAAAAATTTCCAAGTAACATAGGTGTAGGTATAAATAATAAATTACAAATTATTGTGAGTTTTCATTTACCTATACTTAAAATGATATAAATTTTTGGGTGAACATTAAAAAACACAAGTCTCCTCCAACAACAAAGCTTATCTAACTATAATGTTACAGTTTTTAAAGGTAAATGATTAAACTAGAATCTGAATATCCAATTTAGGCCTTAGGCAAGGTGACACAATTTACCGTAAATGCATTCCTGTTCCGAATTCCGATGTCCGCAAACATTCAGACGTAATATTTAAAATAACATCTTCCTACGTAGATATGTATTACAGCGTGTTACATGACGCGTACCGATACTATTCAATAAAGCAATATTTTGATCCGTGCCAAGATTTCATGTATCTAAATAATATCACAAATATTGTGCCAAATATTGTTTTCGATTGTTAGAATACTTCTCTTCATACTTGGTATTCCATTCAGGACTCACGGGTTTGGTGGGGAGGGAAAAGGGCTTTGTAAAGTGGAAAAAATCGCAAAATAATTTAAATCAAAATCGCTATGTACATCTGCTTGTGTACTTATTTCTCCTAACCTTAAGGTCGATACGTATCATACTAACATGGATATTATATTTATAGAGAGTAAAATAAATAAAAGTCGATGTTTTGTAATCAAGCCGTCGAAGCCTGCGCAAAGCGAGGGCGGGTTCCTAGTATTTACTAGCAATTTAATAAATTTATAATAGGCTTCGCTACTATTAAAACTACAAAAAAAAAATCTTTGGCTTTATGTTATAAGTAATTAATACAGAAACACTCCCACTCCCCCCTGCACGCCCTGCGCCACCGTCTACCATACCCGTGTAGGATTTTCGAAGCCCTATATGACTTTGTTGGGGGATAATATTGGAAAAACTGTGGTACACTTGTCTCGTAATTTTAATTGAAGAGTATGTTTACCAGTTTTCGACTCAATCGACCCAGAGAATAAAAGGTTTTACAGAAAATTCAATCCCACATTTCACCCTCTTAGGGATGGATCTTCAAAAAACACTTTCTTAGTAGATACCTAACACCAAATTTCATATTTCTAGGACAAACGGTTTAGACTGTGTGTGCGTTGAGTTTATAAAATTATTTGACCTGACTGATTATATATATATAAGTATAGATTTCTCAAATATATAAGTATAGGTATATATTATATATATATATATATATATATATATATATATATATATATATATATATATATATATATAAGTATAGATTTCTCAAAGATGAAATATTTTTCCCGCAGTTAAAAGTATATCCTAAATGTTGAGCCGAATAACCAGCTATCCATTATATCTTTGATCAAAATCTGTCAATTGGTTTTCTCGTGATGCGTTTTCAGAGTGACAGAGACAAAAAATCTAAAAACTATAGATTCGGCCTCTGTATCGATAATAATAACTATTTCAATAAGATTTTCCAAAAAATATTTAATGTACAGATTCGACTCAGAATTTTATTATACGTATTAATTAATAGATATCGTATTATGACAGCTGCCGACGGAAGCGGACGGAGCAGACGCTTATCTACTTACGACATTTTTTGTATTTTTGTTGTTGTTATATAAACCAAAAGTAAATAAAAATGACATTAAAGTTACCATTGACCTCTTTATACGATTACGATTTTTTAAATTATAAGTAAATAAGCAATAAAACTAGTTATTATAACTAATAAATATTTATAAAAATATGGAACTGAAAATAATTCGTACATAAATAACTTTGAACGCCTAAAGATAACCTTCACCATCGTTCCCTTAAAACTGACTAAACTTAAGTCGAATTCTACAATTCTAGAAGTATTTTTCTGGTGAAGATAATTATTTTAAATTATTTTAATCTCGTCTTTCTTCATTCTTTATATCTTACTTTTATTTATTCTAATGTAAAATAGGGAAGGTTTATTCTGTGACAAATAATATTAATATCACAATTATATGGAAATATACTCGTATATAAAGTAATTTAAAATATTTTCAACTAACGAAATTTAAAAAACAAATTAGCTAAGCCATTTCTAAGATTAGCGCATACAAACGTACCTACATACAAACAGATAAAAATTCTAAAAATCATTGTTTTGGGCTCTATTGTGTTAATATAGACCCCCAAAAATAGTTTTTCTCAAATATTTTTCATGTGCAGACAGCTATCAGTTACAATTTTATTATATGTATGGATAAATTATATAAACGTGTGCACATACAAATCAAAACATACTTTACATAATGTATTACATATATTATGTATATTGAAGTGTAGTTTTAAGCTCGTGCCAAAATGAAGTAAATAATGGCGGCGCCGGCGCCGATACAGCATTACATACATTAAATATCTACTAATTGAAGTAAAATCGAATAAACATTTTAGTGTAATCGATTGGTATGATTTAGAAATAGCTAGCAAAGTTTAACTATCATGACGATGAACAATTTGAAATATTCACAGATCATTTGCCATAAAAACCTAAATATCAAATTAAAGGCTAGTACATCTATATAAATTGTTATGAACTTCTATTCTTTGGTAAGCTCATCGTCACTTGAGAACGGCTGGGCCGATGTTTTAATTTTTTGAAAAAAAAATGTCCGAAATATTGGGAAATTCGGAAAAACAGAAAGTGTTCTTTCGTAGGATTTTTGTATGAACACATATCTACAATAACACGTCTGTCGGGTCAGCTAACATGTAACATAAATATTGGAAAATATCGTTATTAAAATTTTACTTTTACCCAAAACTCAACTATTTATACATTTAAATACTCTTTATATTTCCTTTAAATAAATTCTGTCGGATTCGCCAAAATTCCAAAGGTTAATATTAATATTATTTTACACAATGTCATTAGAATCTTATCTAGATCAATTATAATACAAACGCATCAGCCTCCTGGCATTTATTTGTTCTATGAACCGTACACTCCCTTTGTCCAAGCTTCAATAAATCGAGAAGTGACCCAAGAAACAGGCTAATCTAGCGTAACGTGTTACAGATTTATAACAAGGGTAGATTTTATTATTTTCTATATATGTACGTATTACAGTATTTTTACACTATTTATTATTAACTAGTGACTCACCCTCGCTTCGCTCGGTTTCGTCCCTAGGTTGATACCCCATACAAACTTTCATCCCTATTTTCATCTCCTTAAGGGATGATTTCCGGGATAAAAACTATTTCATCTAATCTAGTTTCGGAGCTTGTTCGGTACAAACAAACAACATTTATAATATTAGTATAGACAAAAGAGTTTGTTCTAATCAAATGTACTAACTAATCTTTAGAAGTACTGAATAGAATGCACAGATTTAACCCTAATAAGATACTATAGATATTTACGGTAGGTATCTATACATATAACAAAATTCTAACTGAAACGAATCTGTATATTATTATTAAACCTTTCGATTCGAAATAGACTTCATTATTTTTTTATAGTATTTAGGTATACAACATCATGTTATGTTATCTTGACCTACGTGAATCTGTTATGTAAAAAAAAAACAAGAGTTTTATCTAATTTGTAGAGAACACTACAACTACAGAATTTAACAATGTCATATTTTTATTCTCGCTTCACAAACGTTTATTTGCACATAATTTGCACTTTAAACCAGAAATGGTAGTTGCTAGTAAAAGTACAAACTGTAGTTTTTAATCTATTCTTTTGGTGCACACAAACAAATTCAATTAAAAATTCTTTCTTCAGTAGGTATTAATTGAGGTATTACAGAAAGACATTTATTGTGTGTTTACAAAACACACAATCCGTAAAAAAATTACACTGCTAGTTGGGCTTTTCATTACTATTTTACTTACCTATCCATATATCCCCTAAGTACAGATATTTCATGAAGATATATGTATTCAACACTTTTAACGTCCCACTCCCATCGCTGGGCCCGGTTCCCATCATTACAGGCATAGATAGCCACGATGTTTTCCTTCAATGATTCACCACAACGGCCAAATACGGTTTGGCGATCTTCACATACAATAATAATAATAATAATACCTTTATTGACTTAAATACAAAGGTGTTACAAGACATTATTTTTAAACTATATAATTAGTATAATCTTATTTAATTACACTAACGTCTGAACTAGGCCGAGCCTGTATCTCAAACGCTAGCCTCTATCTTTTGAAAACTTCTCTGTTCTCTCAGACATGCAGGTTTTCTAACGATGTTTTCCTTCACTGTAAGATGCTAGAAATGATTCGCACATGAAATTATCAGAGGTGCAAGACTCGGGATTTGAACTCGCTTCATTCAGTTTCACATGCGAGTGCAATAGCAATGGGCTACCACTGCCTCATTTCAGGAAGACATTAAACTTTATTTAGGGCATCATGAAGTACAACGAGGTGTGGTATGGCCTAGATATGTCACATGATTTTATTGATTAAATGACGTTGACCCAGAGCGAGAAGTCAAGGGATAGTAAATAAATAACACATCACACATGTGTCTGCAAAATTGGAATCTTTAGTACTTAACATTATAAATACGAAAGTTTGTTGTTTTATCCTTTTTTTAACGCAAGAGGGTTGTTTTTATGTATAAATTGTAAAAATAGTTTTTGGCTCTGAAACTCACATACTACACACATAGAGTACTTTATGATCGACTTTGAAATTTGCAGGTCTTTTACATATCATATTCGTAATTAGCGATTCAAGATGCCTATAAAAATTTAGATTGATGGGAGTTATGGGGCTTTACATATATATGGGGCAATACTACACTCATTACGCCATATTTTTTGCTAACTTTGGACTAATTGTCATAATTTTTTTTTAATGAACAGTACATTTTCAATGATGGCGCTTTATTAAAGAAAAAAGGTCACTTAAATATTATTATTTTTTTCTATTTACTATCTATAGGCATTTTAAGTGATTCCCGTGGGATGAAACTTGCTTAAAGAGTTTATAATCAAATCATAAAGTGAATATTTATAACTCAAATAGTATAGGTAGCATGGAACCAGATGGTACTATGTGTTAATGTCCCAACATATTTATTTTATTTTATTTTATAGGTAGCAAGATAAAGTAGTAGGTACTAGAAATATAGATACTATAGAAATATTTTACTTAATTAATAAAAATATAAAGAGATTATTTATTAGAAAATGTATACCTACCTGCATTATACATGTAGGATCCGGCGATGCCAATAAAAGCTTTATTGACACACTAATAACTATTTATACCATTTAAATCATAAAACGTAATGTTCACGCGTGTCGTTGTGTCGCCATTATGACACAACATCCTTCTTTTCTTTTATTTGTCTTTTTCATTCCATTCTTAAAATTCTAACATATGTCTTTTTTTTATGCGATTCAGTGACAAACGAGCAGACAGACCACCTGATGGAAAGCAGTACCTGTCGCCCATAACACCTACGGTTCATGCACTTAGGTTTTAAGTAACAAAAATGCAGAACCACAGGTGCGTTGTCACTGTGAGGACTAAGATGATATGCCTTACTGGCCTTACTGGCCTGAAAAGCTAGTACTACCCACTAAAAGCCAATGATATCTCAACCTTTTTGAATATGTCAAACAATCGAATCGAAGAATCGAACTCAAGACCTTCCCCAATGGTGTTAGTTAAGCATGTAATACGTTGCCCAACTATGATCATGTTTAATTAAAAATGTATACAGCTAGCTCAATTCATGTAAAGAAACAAGAAAAGTAAACAGACCACGCATAAAGCTTGCCTAGGTTAGTAAATATTCACTTTATACAACATTGTGTGACTTACGTTAACTATTGTTTTGTATTGTAAGGCTTGTTAGAATACTTAACGAGTTAGTTACAGTGTATCCCATATTTTTTTAGTGTAAGACTTTTATATTTATACTAGCATTGCCTACGGCTCCGCCCGCGTTCAGATGACTAAAAACCAAATTCTTAGGTTTTACATATTAGTATACTCTTACATTGCAGTTTTTGTATTTTTTCTTAGAAATGAGATATTTTACCGCGGTAAAAGTATCCTATATGTTGACCCGGATAGCCAGCTATCATCATACCGAATTTAATCAAAATCTGTCCATTAGTTTGCTCGTGATGCGGTAACAGACAGACAGACAAAAATTCTAAAAACTATAGATTCGGCCTCAGTATCAATAGTAATGACTATTTAATAAGATTTTCCAAAAAATATTTATGTACAGATTCGGCTTAGTTAGAATTTTATTATATGTCAAATGTCATATCAAATTTACCGGTGGTAGGACTCTGTCAAGCCTGAAGAGTCCAACTGGATGGGTACCACCCCCTTATCTATTTCTGCCGCCAAGCAACAATGATTGCATTGTTGTGTTCCGGTTTGAAGGATAAGGTAGCCAGCGCAATTACAGGCAAGAGGCATATCATCTTAGTCCTCACAGTGACAACGCACCTGTGGTTCTGCATTTTTGTTACTTAAAACCTACATAAGTGCATGAACCGTAGGTGTTATGGGCGACAGGTACTGCTTTCCATCAGGTTGTCACTGAATCTCATAAAAAAAAAAATATGTATAGACTAATATTAGTATGATAGATAAACATATTTATATGTGTAGGTACATATTTATAATTAAGAAGTTTGTATTATCCACGCGAAGTGTTCACAATATTACCTCATTATAATATCAAATATCAATAGATACACATAAAAATAATTAAAAAACAATGAAATTATATCAATAAACATACGTCAGTAAAAGATTTGACCTAATTTCTAAATCATGTTTATTATTCTGCTAGCTGCATTGTTTATAACAAACACGTGTAGTATTTACGACAGGTTTCTTGTGAACACGGAAAAGTTTTATTTCAGGGAAATTTCAATTTTCTAGAATACAAGCGTTTTAAATGTTCACTCTCCAAGAAAACGGGAAGGTTACGATAATGTTGTTCGTAGGTACCTTCTTAATGTTATGTATCGTCTTAGTGCAGATTGCACTCGCTTAAAGATTAATTTATACTACCTAACATATAAAGCAGAGACACTATTTTTAACCCCCGACGCAAAAAGAGGGGTGTTATACGTTTGACGTCGATGTCTGTCTGTATGTGTGTGTGTATCTGTCTATGGCATAGCGGCTCACTCTCGTTTCGGGTTCGCCTCTAGAAAAACAAATCTATCCCACGGGAACCGTACATTTTTCCGGGATAAAAAGTAGCCTATGTGTTATTCTGATGATATACTATATCTATTATTGTAAAGTTTTATTAAAAACCATTTAGTAGTTTTTGCGTGAAAGAGTAATAAACATCCATACATCTATACTTCCAGATATCAGTACAACCTCACAAACTTTCGTATTTATAATATTAGTAGGAAAAAAAAGGCCATGTGCTAATCCAATATATAAGATATCTCGATTTCGATTTTCACTTATATTAGTTTAGCCGTAACAGCGTAACAAATGTGTGCAGTGTGCACATTCACAAACTGTCGCATAGCGTGATAACAAATATATAACTAACGATACACCCTAGTTACCTTAGAATTTAGATAGTATAAATAAATATATTATGTGAGGGACTAATTTTAGTCGATACGTAGGAGTATGTATGTACTATGTATCTTTGTAATTATTGTACTGGAATATTGTAGTCAAATATTCTTTTAAAAGAGCAACTGTTGAATTTTTGTCTGGTCTTCTCAGCAGATCTATCTTCTAAGGCGGTTTCAGCTTCGTCACGGACTTACATATTGATATTTGATTTTAATTAAAAGAAATGACGATTCAAACACACTTGTAAGAGTCTATTTTAATAAAGTATACAATACTTAGATTTACGCGAATATTTAATATGTTAAATATACAATAAAATATTTTCGGATTAGTTTAAACCAAAAATCAAAATAAATCCGCGAAAAAATCCGAAAAGATAGTTTTATTTAAAAAATATACATACTTTAATTTGATTATATATAATAAATCTATTCTCTATTTTTAGTTCATGAATACACATAGTAGTACGTAAATGTCGTATAAAACACAGATCCATAAAATAAGATTCATCTTATCATAAAACGAGGTGTAACCTGAACTATATAATATGGCGACGTAGCACAAGTGACGCTTGTTGAGCTTTAGAGTTATAAAGTACGTCATGCGAATATATAGATTATCGCATAGCGATATAATAAAACCCTACAACTGTAGCAGGAATTACAAACAGATATATTTTATTACCTAATAACGGCTTACCCTACCTTTGCTCGGATGCGACCGTGATACGTAGATTTGGTTCAAAATATCATGTTTTAGTTTTTTGGGACTGAACCCTGATTCTTTTTCTAAAATAAAATAAATTTACTCCTTATCTGCATCTGCTGCCAGTGAAAGTTGCGTCAAAATCGGTCCACCTTCTTCGGAGATTAACCGGAACGACAGGCAGACAAAAAATTTAAAAATTATGTTTTTCTTATAATTACCGTATAATATACTTTCATATTGTGCATTTAGTAAGAAGCTGTCATTTTGCCATTACAAACAGACACTTCAATTTTATTTTTTTGTATGGAGTAGTTATAGACTAATGACCTAAGGGTACCTACCCTTAGCATTAATTATAATACTATAATTTTTTCATGACTTCGCTCTCGTAGGTCGTAGTGTGACGTACCTACTTATGCTTATACCTTGTTTAATAAAAAGGCTATAGAACGCAAAACGAAATTTTCAAATCGAATCAGTAGATCCTGAAATTAGCGCGTTCAAACGAACAGACAAACTCTTCAGCTTTATATATCAGTATAGATTATAAGTTTATATTTTCATAAGAAATAATGAAATATGAAAAATTCTGTATTAAAAATATTAAAAAAAATACTATAGGTAGTAGAAAATATTATATTTAAAGTTTTACTTTAAATATAATATTTGCTTGAAATATTTTATTTCTGTTATCGACAGTTTCATTTGGCTTCATTTACAGGATTCTATACCACGGTAATGTTATTTATATAACATTACCGTGCCTATACGCTCCGTCTAAATTAGTATATTATTCTTAAATACGAACTTTATTTTTCATTATTGTCTGTATGTATTTTTGTTTGATACAATAAAGAGTATTATTATTAACTTATCAACTTACAACAAAAACTCTTTGAAAATTTTTATCTTTTTTACATTTGGCTGGTAATTTTCAGCATCACTGCATGTTATAGGTAAATAGAAGTCCCCCGCGCTGAGGTTGTGTTTGTTTGCGATAATCTCAAAACTGTTTTTCTGATTTCCATAAAGTTTTCACCAATAGAAAGAGGATAGCCTAGGAAGACTATAGCGGCTATAAGCGGTAGACCAGTACTGATCCTCTCGCTTAGGAAACCGACTGAAGCAGATTCAAATCCCGACTCTTGCTCCTTTGATACTTTTATGTGCGAATCATTTTCTAACATAATAACCACTTGTTTTAAGATGTAGGAGAGCATCGTGAGAAAACCTGCATGTCTGAGAGAACTATGAGTAAACTATAGTCTGAAATCCTCGTTAATCCGTCCGCGCTAATCTCAAGAACTTCTTTATTTACCGTTTATTGAGGAAGGCGAATCATCACGGAAAATTTACTAATCCCGTGGGATAGATTAGTTTTTGTCTAGGGATAAACCCGAAGGGAAGCGAGGGTGAGTCTCTAGTTAATATTATAAATGCGTAGAGTATCAATAGACATACCCGCGCAAAGCAAGGGCGATTCATTAGTCTAAATAATATTCCAGTTGCATTTTAAATAATGAATTCCCGTGAATCATTTAGTGTTTCATTTAATTCAATATATTCTTACTACGATACGCCACGAGTGCTTACACAGTTCAGTGACAGTCGTAAACGTGTATCGGTTGTCGGGAGTAATGAAAGTTGCTGTGGCATGTCATTTAATCTAACTTCATAAAGATCGGAGCGACGACTAAATTACCCCACGTAATGTACTTTTTGTATATTCATTCATCAGAATACTAGTTGAAGGATAGTGGTTCTATTTTTCGCTCTTATACTATTCTTTTTCACGGTTCAAAGTAAAAGAAAGACAACATTCTTTTCATATAATTACCATGGACATTTGAGTTATGAAAGTAGTAGCGACTCAGCCTCGCTTCGCTTCGGGTTCGTCCCTAGACAAAAATAAATCTATCCCACGGGAACCGTACATTTTTCTGGGATATATAGCCTATAGCCTTCCTCAGTTAACGGGCTATCTAATGCAAACAGAATTTTTCAAATCGGATTAGTAGTTCCTGAGATTAGCACGTTCAACCAAACAAATAAACTCTTCAGTTTTATAATATTAGTAGGTATAGATGTGTTTTGGCCGTAATTGCCTTTTATAAACTTGATTTTAAGTTTTACGCAATGATTGACTTCCGGTCCTCTTACCTTAGCAAAATTCTTGCCTTGTCTAAAAATATTGCATGATGACTAGCGACTCGCCCTCGCCTTGCTCGAGTTCATCCCTAGAAGTATGTCCGATTTTTGGTCACATATGATCAACTGTTCTGCTCCCTTGGGTATTAGCATAATGATATACATATATAGTCTTTAGTCTTCCTCCATAAACGGGCTATTTAATGAAAAAGAATTTTTTAAATCGGATTAGTAGTTCTTAATATTAACGCGTTCAAATATACAAACTGCCTCATTACATTATAACTATAGATAAAATATGATTCTATGACATACCGATTCAATATTTCAATACATTAAAAATTTCTATTCTGTATTAGGTACATTTGTAGAAGACATCTCGTTTGAGCGTCATCTTTGCATTTTTTTTTTTTTTTTTTTTTTTTTTTATACTATTCCGAATTAGTGCTTGACTACGTTCCACCTGATGGTAAGTGGTAACGCAGTCGTAGATGGTAAGTCGCACTAATTCAGTAGCCACCTATTCACTCTTGCCTTAGTATAAAATGAAGTCGCTTTCGCTGTCTGTTCGCTTAGATCTGTGGTCCCAACGGATTGTAATTCAGTTTTCAGCAATAGGTAGAGCGATTCAAGAGGAAGGTTTATATGTATAATACATGCATATTATAGTACAGAAAAGTCGAGAAATTCAAAGATTTGTTTTTCATATTAACCGTTAAAATTAAGGGAATTATAAATGTACCTAGTTACACGATAAAGATTTAATATGACGGAATCATGCATCGGAAACTTTTTATAAACCTACCTATCTACTTATAAGTAGGTAATTGAGTGCAGTAATTAAAAATCAATCTGAAAAAGAGCTTGAAGAGAGGAGGAGGAAATGAGTTTTACAGTTCTATCTCCTCGTGAATGGTCCTAATGACCATTTCAATATATTTTTTATATTAGTGGAAGGTGTCTAACAAAGTAGCTCTGTATAATATGCCAAAATTTTAAAAATACGAATATTTAGGTATATAATTAAAAACAAAATATATTGATTCGTAACTTCTATTCAGTACTTTTCTCATAATTAATGAATCATGATTTAATGTTTTATTACTGCACACTATTGACATATTTTTAGATGTTCTTTAAGATTCATGAGAGATCGTCATTAAGATTTCAGATTTTTTAAAGTGCTTCAGGAAAATGATAATGTAAACGTATTTTAAAAAGATATAACCACAATTATAAATTAACTAAAGTTAAAATAAAATGATAAGTTCAAAATTATATCTAATAAATGTATGTATGCAGCCCTTTTTAACGTCCCACTGCTGGGCACGGACCTCCCTTCAATACGAGGGGAATCAGTCCACCACGCTGGCCGAGTGCGGATTGGCGGACTTCACATGTCTTTCGAAAACTTGCTAGGTTCTCTCAGACATGCAGGTTTCCTCACGATGTTTTCCTTCACCGTAAGGCAAGTGGTAATTATGTTAGAAATGATTCGCACATGAAAATATCAGAGGTGCGAGACCCGGGATTTGAACCCGCTTCACTCGGTTTCTCAAATCTAATAAATACATACCCCAAAATATTGATAGTTATAAAGGGATTACAGACTAACAAATACTCTGTACTTAATCCCTAAATCCATAAAAAGGGTTTGCTTTAAACAATTGAAACTCATAATTTTGCAAGCTTAAACTGGATTAATAATAATCTACTCATCGGTGAAAAGTATCACGTGATTCGTTATGTAAACGATACTAAGTGAATAAGCAAGTGTTTGTTTGGAGTGTTAATCCAAACAGTGTATTTCCGAGTTTATTAATTCGTAAAATTGATAAGAAGATCGATAAAATATAGTATTTATATCAAATGTTATAGTTTTGTTTTATCAAGGCAGCAAACTAGCGTATGTCCTGTTGATAAGCACCTTATTATGTACCTACCACCTACTATATGTCGCAGGCATTGTACATAATTCGTCATTAGTTTCTATAATATCGGCGCCGTCTGTTTGCAATTTTGTTTTTTGTTTGTGTTTAAATAATTATAAGAGTAACAAAAACTTAACTATGCTTTGTTTAGTTTAACTTATAATAACAACATTATTTTTACGTCATTTCATTTTATTTTTAATTGTATAATTTTTTAATATGATTGTTATTAATCAGTAATTAATGTAAATATCATCATAATATATTAATTTAAGTTTAAGTTAATCAATTGGTCAGATTTAAAGTAATGTGTAATATCAACACTGTTTTAGTGCATGTTGTGTTCTCCAGTAATTGGGGGTACATTTTAAACACTGTCCAAAGGGCTAGTATTTTTATTGTATTTTCATATGTACTTCTGTTGGAGATCCTTAATAAATAAATAAATAAACTTTGTTAGTCTTTCGAGTGTTATGTACTTAATGTATATTTAAATTCAGAAATATTAACATTTGCAGGTGGAAGTAGTTACTCTCTCGCATTCTTGAATTTAAATAATTAACTATCACTCACGACTGCATCTAAATTAGACGTTTCAAAGGAAGTTTACATGTTCTTGTTTCGAAATAAAAAATTGCAATGTGTAACTATATACTTACTAGTATAATATTATGTATTAATAAAACTAGCGACTCACCCTCGCGTCGTTCGGGTTCGTCCCTAGGTGATTCTTTAAATTGACATAATAACTTTTTTATTTATGAACCAATTGAAATAAAATACTAAATGTTAAGTGAAGCTTATCACAATACATTACTGAAAACCGCACCTAAATCGGTTAAGCCGTTTCTGAGATAAGCGCGCACAAACGCACAGACAAACAGACAAAAATTCTAAAAACCATTGTTTTGAGTTCTATTGTGTTAATAAATACCCCTAATAATAGTTTTTCTTAAATGTCTTCCATGTACAGACAGCGATCAGTTACACTTTTATTATATGTATAGAATAGAAGATATTTTATAATGGATAAAGGTTCTTACAATGTTTTTAAGCTGTAAAAAATTATTTGAATTTTTTGAATCTATATTATTCTGAAAATTTGTGATTGTGAATTTAAACACGCATGAAATTAAAAAATAAAATTTCAATTGTGAAAATTACAAAGACTGAATCTGAAACTGAAACTTTAGAAGATTTTTCTAATACGATGCCGTACATAACTTTGTTACTTCAAAAATTGAATATGTAACGAATACGTAGCAAGTCTATACAAATAATAAAATTCTGAGTCGAATCTGTACATTAAATATTTTTTGGAAAATCTTATTAAAATAGACATTATTATCAATACAGAGGACGAATCTATAGTTTATAGAATTTAGTCTTTCTGTCTGTGAACACATCACGAAAAAACCACTGGACAGATTTTAATGAAATTTGGTATGATCATAGCTGGTTATCCGGGTCAACATGTAGGATACTTTTTACTGCGGAAAAACATCTCATCTCTGAGAAATCTATACTATCCGTTGAAACGTACCATGTCGTTAGTACATACATAAAAGATTACAGGTTCTCATACCCACTCTTATCTCTAAAACGATTCTTTCTTTAAGGAATACTGGAGGGTTATATGGCGATGCTCTACCTCCTCGTCCTCTCGCTTTTCGCTTTTCCGCTAACTTTACAGATTTCTAAAAATACACACGTATTCTTACTATATAATATTATATTATTATATAAGTTCTATATTCTTGTTATATAATATTATATATTATTATATAAGTGTATTTATTGGTTTATCCTCCCACACTACATTTATTCCAACAATAATTGTATGATTAAATGAAGCAATTATAGTATTTCAATTTTTTTTTTATCACTTGAGAGAAGTTGTTTTGTCCAAATTTCGATTTTCTTTTGAGGCCATACAAAGATCATACAGAAACAATCACTTATGAATTACCTTTCCCGATTTCTCGAACTATTCGAGCAAATTTTTCAATCTTTACTCTTGAAGTCCTTATATACACTGTAACGAACGTTTAAAAAAATAAGCGAAATTGATTCAACCGTTCTCACATAATGGTTTACGACATTGATTTAATATTTATTTATATAGAAGATTTAATGGAATGTATTATTTATGCTAACTAAGCATTAGTATATATAATATTTTCCCGCAGTAAAAAGTATCCTATATGTTGACTCTAATAACCAGCTATCATCATACCAAATTTCATCAAAATTCCTCTAGTGATTTTTCCGTGATGCGGTAACAGACAGACAGACAAAAAATCTAAAAACTATAGATTCAGTCTCTGTATCGATAATAATGTCTATTTCAATAAGATTTTCCAAAAAATATTTATTGTACGGATTCGGCTTAGTTACAATTTTATTATATGTATAGATTGCAAAATGTTACTCCCAGCAGCTTACCGAATCGATGACACTAATGCGAATTATAAATAGACTATAGTAGAATTTTATCAGTATATACGGCTGCAAATTTCGGGGTTCTGGGTTCGATCGAGTTCTAAGTCTTGTCCAATGTGTGGTGAGTCATGACTCCATGATTCTTGCGTTTCATCTCTCGTCGACTGTTTTTATTGTTTTTCCATCGGACTTTGAATGCCAAAGGTATAGAGTACTTAAGTATGCTTATACATTATAAAAAAAATAAAAGTAAACATTTGATAAAATGTTCAAATATTTAAACTAAAAAAGTAAACACAATTTACAAATTCTAATTTCAGCACATTTTTATGTCTTCGTCTTTTCTAATTAAGGTAAAGGAGTTTTCAATACATCCAATTAATTATCCCTGTTTAAAGTATGCGGACTGTGAGCATTGGTATTTCATTTTGTTTAAAAGACGTTTATTTTAATCTGATTTTACCTTATTACCCGACTGTCCCAGTAGGAATATTTAGTACAATAGTGTAGGATTTTTAGTAGTGTTTCTAAACTGATCATGCCTTGTTTGAAATATTAGTTGATGCTTGCTTTTATTCATTCTTGCTCACTGAGACAGTGTTTCCTTTGATACAAGTACCTACACTCTTTATTCCTTTAATATTCCAATAGGTCGAGAACTCAACACGATCGGTAAGGGATAAGGCGTAGGCGGCAGGATATTAACGACTTGTGCTCAACGAGGCACTTCCCAATTTCGGGCTGCTACCGAGTATTTGATGACAGAAAACCCAGTAACTATTTAGGCCCGATCCAGGGCTCGAACCCAGTACCTCTTAATCCGCAGTCGACTAGTGACTAGATCAATGAGGCATTTCAATAATAGTAAAAGCACAACGATGTTGTAACCAACCTCTAAACGTTCCAAGTTTCTTTTTGACCGTTTCGCGCGTTGCTCCTGAATAAAGGAAACCTTCACAAGCGTTATATGGGTCAATGTGTAGTGTACAGTAGGCGACTGAAGTTACGATGTTACATATAAGCATATTTTATATTCAAATACATACATATACATATTTTACTAATTTCAGCTCCGCTCACGATGTATTACCTAATATTAATAAAAAAATAGCTTTCTTTAGATATATATAAGTTATTTATATACTGAATTCATTTAAATTCATATAACCGTACCAGCATGAAATCATCCATGAACGTGAAAGTGGCTATCCACTTGGTTTTTACGGTTTAATCTAAGTGGATATTTAATGGGAAATCGTTATTCTATATAGTGTTTAAATTTAAAGTAAACACAAAAATCATCGACTACCTATTACCTAAATACCTTCTATCATCACTAAAGGAACAAAAATTACTGCGCTAAAATAGCCTCGTTTAATGTTGAATAGCGACTTTTGTTGCGCACTGTCACTGAAACAATGGGACGTCTTTAACGGGTCATTTGCCGCCTACGATTCCCTTGTTTGAGAATAAAAGTGCCTTCAGAATGCAAGAATTCACTTCGACACTCTTAGCGAAAATTGTAATATCGACCTCAGTGATAAAGGAAAATGGAGCACTTCATTTGAGTTCAAATAAAAAAAAAAATTGAAACAGTAAATATTTCATGGATGATTTGAAACTTTAGTTACTTATTCTCGCTTCGCTCAGAAGCTTTTAAGCCTTAATACAAAAGCTTGTTTGTTTCTTTATATTTAGACACCACTAGACACCTTTTGGCCTAATTTATTAATAACTAGCGACTCACCTCGCCCCGCTCGGGTTCGTCCCTACGTTTTAACGGGTAATAGAGATTTCTCAGAGATGAGATATTTTCCCGCAGTGAAAAGTATGCTAAATGTTGACCCTGATAACCAGCTATCACCATATCAAATTTCATCATAATCTGTCCAGTGGTTTTCTACAGATAAAAAACTGCAGATTCGGTGTTTATCGATAATAATAACCATTTCAATAACATTTTCCAAAAAATATTTAATATACAAATTCGACTCGGTTAAAATGTTACTACATTATGTGTAGATAATATCCTAAATGTTATTCCATGTCTATCTGTGTATCATCCAAATATAAAGTTTTCGCATTCACGAGTACAATAGTTGAGTGATGTACTTTTACAAGAATTTTGCCTGGAGAAGGAAACAATTTTAATATAAAAAGATCTCCGCTACGAAGTACACGTGGAAAGCGCTTGGAAATTTTTAATAAAAGTATTCGGTGATGTAAAATTTTGTGTGAACAATTTTGAGCAGGGCAAAGTCGCGAACTATTTTGGTAAAAAGACCTGGTACACGATGCTGTGCTTCGTTAACAATGTTTTGATAATAATATTATTGGATTTTTTTTTATTTAGAAAGTATTCGTATATTTTACGCTTGTGCAGAAAAATATTATAATATCTAGTTGTGTTAGTTAGCTTGTAGTTAACATACTTGTATATACTTGTATATTACTAGCGACTCACCCTTGCTTCGCTCGGGTTCGTCCCTAAGTTGCTTTTCCATACAAACATTCAACCCCATTTTCACCCCTTTAAGGGATGATTTCTGGAATGAAAACTATCCTATGTCCTTCCCAAGGTCTCAAACTATCTTCTTACCAAATTTCATCAAAATCTGTTTTGTAGTCTCGGAGCCTATTCGATATAATCAAACAAACAAAGAAATAAAATTTTCCTCTTTATAATATTAAAATAGTTATATACGAGACCCGTACATATTTTTGCAAGAGTTTTACAGACATAGGTAACTTATGTATGTACATTATACATTTGTTGAGTTTATGTACAAGTGTTAAAGTTTGTAATACTCGTATTATTATTTTTTAATACTACTGAATGTAGACGGATGTGTTTGCTGAATAAATAAATTTTGCTTGTAACGGAATCGAACATGCTATAATTTCTAAATTTTCTGATATTCGACCGTGGATATATTCCAAAATAAAGTAAATTTTATTACTATTGTCTTTATTTTATCAAGACCTATATTTGCACCATCCATCTTTGTACGCATTTCTGCTTAGTCTTAAAATAAGGTCGCCGAGTTTTACGAGTACTTACTTTGCCGAAATAGTTATTGTTCTTACAAGTTCTCTAACAAATAACTTCATAGATTGCGCTTTCTGACGTATATTGTTACATGAAAGTGGACCGAATTACTCCAATTTAGACGAAATTCTGCGATAAAACACTTTACACTAAAAAGGTATATTATGTAAGTATATGTCACCATAAAATTGTAAACACCGCTAGATTACAATCTATCTAGCGAGACTGTAAACTGTCGTTTAAATGTACAATATCGCAAAATAGATTACAATCTAGCGGCACTTACAATTTTACGGTGAAGTATCTCTATTTAAGGTGTGCCAACTATCTCCCCCAACGTGCTTTCACCTTCTCATGATAGGAGACTGATTAACGTCCGACAATCCAGCCGGGCGCGAAGCCAAGAAACAAACCGAGAGGCGGCCCACCTCCTGGTTGCTCCTGATACTTCTCTGATAGCAGAGTGGACCGTTGGAGCAACCCCATGGCTGTGTGGTTAGAGCATCGTGGTTAGTTTACGCATACCACCTTTATGTATATAGGTAGTATGCGTAAACATATTTTCCAACGTTAAAAAAAATGCCATCTATTCATAAAAATACATAAACTTTCGTGCACAGTTGGGCAAGAAATTAAATAACTACAGAAAAAAATATGGTAATAGACAAATCAAGTACAGTCAGTAAGTGGGTCATAACCCACTTCAAAAAAGTCCTTAATAAGCTTATTGTGTAATGTCAGTAAAGATAAAAGCTCTTTTATCAGTATTATTTTTAAAGAGAAGGATTGTTTAGTTTTACTAAGCAAAAGCTCTACATGATATCTTCTAGTTAAGTGACATTGACACCTATTACATGGTATCAGATTATATGTAGATATTATGTTAAGTAGATGTTATTTTTGATGCTTGAATATTTTTTGAATGTTAACAATGTTGTTAACAGTTATACTCAAATATAAATATAATAATAAGTTATATATATATATCTCCACAGAAGTGAAAATGCATATGTATGTATGTACGTTGTACGCGTATATGATAATTTTATTAAAATTAACCAGTATTAAAACACTTTTTTTTTGAATACTGACCTTTGTAATATGACGTCCACTAAAAGAGTATGATAAATGTATAGTAGATTATTGTATTGCCATAAAAAAATGTGGATACTGTAAATTAAAATTATTGCCAGTACCTACATTTGCTGTTTTCCCCATTATATGATGTAAAAGCGATCATTCGAAATACGTTTGTAGCTAATGAAATTAACTTAATGTATCATCGCGTGACCATTGCATATTATTTAATTCACCGACTTAAAAAGTACGAAGTACTGAATTATGAAATATTTTTATCAGTTTTGGAACAATTTTTTTATTAATGAATAAGTTATTTAAGTCTAGGGTGTAGTGGAATGTGGGAGTGGTCGTACATTCCATTCTACCCCTAAGGGTTGAATAATAACTATTAAAATCAATTCGAGGTTGGTATGTCCTTTTGTTCGATAATAATATAATAGATAATGTGCTGGGATATTAACACACAGGACCATCTAGTTCCATGGTAAGCTACGAGGCTTGTGTTATGGATGCCAGGTAGATGATACATATATAACTTTAAATACATACATATTATAAATATAAACATCCATGGCTGGAGTACAAACCTTCGTGCTCATCGCACAAATGAATGCCCCCAGCGGGACTCGAACCCGCGACCTCTGGCACAGTACGTAGGGTCACTACAAACTGAGCCAAATGTGTAGTAAGCAGTAATACAAGAATCTCTATACGTTCAACGTTTCCACGATGAACCGTTCGACAATATCATCCACTGTCAGCTATTGTCTGCTCGTTACCACCACTTGACCTATATTCCATGTCATAAATCATGTACATAAAACAAAGGATGTTCATATATATTGGTGTAATCGGTCGGGAAAATTGCGAATTTACTGTTTTTATTGTTATGGAGGCTAGTCACTAGGACATAATGGATTATTATTAAAGACTAGTGACTTACTCTCGCTTCTCTCGTGTGCGTCCCTAGGTACGTTTTAATTTTTTTGAGCGAAACTCTAATTCTTTTTCTAAAATAAAAGTAACCTAAGTTACATCTTATAATATCAGCTATCTGCCAGTGAAAGTTCCGTTAAAATTGGTCCAGCCGTTTCGGAGATTAGCCGGAACAAACAGACAGGCAGACAACAATTTTAAAAATTGTATTTTTCTTATAAATACCGTATATATAATTCCATATACATTTAATACAAAGCTGTTATTTTGACTTTACAAACAGACCATTCAATTTTATTTATCTGATTAGATATAGTTTATTTTAACTATAGTTTTATATCTGAATAGCTGAGTAACTTTTTAGAATATACCTACCAAATTAGTAATATTTTATGTTAATTATATAGGTATGTACTGAACTAAAAAATACGTTAGAATCCATAAATTATATATGTATATATGTATGCATATAAAATGTCGATCCGTTGTCCGTTGCTAAATGAAAGAAGGAAAAATAAACTAAACAATCCGAATTCATAATACTATCAATTCATATTTGTGGAAATCATAGTACTTACTACTTACCAAATTATCTATATAATACATATATCCATGTTATGTAATTAAAATTCCTTATATAATATGTATATATAATATATGTAACAAAAATATATATAATATATAACACTTTCTTAGATTTAGAAGAATTTTTGACATCAGGAATTTTTCGCGGATTTATTTTGATTTTTGGTTCCCGTTTCTAATGGTTTACAAATTAGTCACGAGAGAGAGTCACTCTAGAAAAAATAGGTTTTTTTTAATTATATGATAATAAATTATAATAAAGGTATATTGACATATTACCAACCATCATTATTGATTTGAAACATTTATCTTAATACATATATTTATATATTTCTAATGTATGAATACTATTTTTCCAGGTACGTTGTCTTCGCTAGGGTTGACCTACTTTGTGCATGATTAGTGCTCCCGGCTTTGAGATCAAAGGACTGGATTTGGAGTCTTATTTAAAATTTAATTTTTAAGGTAGGTTCTTTACTATTTATAAAGACATCCTTCGCTTTAAAAGATAATGTATATTTTGAGAATATACTATGTATTATATCTCTGTTTTATATGTTACATTATTAGTTATATATAAACTTAGAAAATATTTTGCTTATGTAATAAAAATATATGGTGTAATGAGTCTTAACGTCCCACTGCTGGACACGGTTGCTTTCAATACCCTCGTCGTATTAAAGGGACACATACCATCAGGCCATAGTCACCAATCACCATGCTGTCCAAGTGCAAGGTCGACTTTACATTATGTCATCTGTCGAAAACTTTTTTTCCGGGATGATATATAGCCTATAGCCTTCCGCAGTTAACGGGCTATCTAATGTAAAAAGAATTTTTCAAATCGGATTAGTAGTTTCTGAGATTAGCGCGTTCAACCAAACAAAGAAACTCTTCAGCTTTATAATTAGATGTTAGTTTATTTTTTGGATTTTAAAGTACTACATTAATTTTAAAATACGTAACACCAATCTCCTTCCACTGTCTGCACACCTCACAACCCACTCTTATGCGATACGTGTTACCAACAGACTTTAATAAAAGGACTTCTAAATTCTAATCTAAAATTTAATCTCTTGGTTCTTTACTTTAACGGGTATGAATTTTAAAGCTTTCAGTCTCATCACGTAAAATAAAACTTATGTAAAATTATACAAAAAAATGAGTAGGTATAAATAATGCAACAAATGTTATATGTTAGGGAAATTATGAAACATGAATACACAACATACATCTAGATCTCGATAAATAACTATATGGCTATTATAAGTATTTGCCGCGAGCAGGATTCGATCTCGGGACCTTTGGCGTCGAGATACATTCATCAACCACTAAGCCAGACGATCGTCATGTGTGGTCAAAAGAAGCAGACGACTAAACTTCTTTTACGCTTTTTGTAAAAATAAGAACGAACGAGGTCGCACAATTTTATATTTTTAAACGACTTATGTTTTATTACTAACATGTTTAATGTTCTATGTTTTTAATTTAATGTAGAGTTAAAAGTTCTACGACACTATAAAATCTTTTATTTTAAAAGTATTACGCAAATGTGTTATATTTAAATTTCTAAGACATAATGTCTTTTGATCTTTCATTTATTTTAATATTAAGAAAATTCTTTTTTAAGTTATAATAATGTCCTCAACCTGAACGATTTCAGCCAGAGTGACCAACCTCATTGAGACTAGCCATCTGCGCAGTAGATATTATAGTGCACAACACAAGTATGCGTGCAAACACAAGTGCACTCTTCATCCCTGTCACTCTCATACTCCGGTGCGACAAACACTCCAACCAGTGAGCGCAGAACCGATGCCTTTACGTGTTCTCCGAGGCATGGGTGTGAAACACCGTCAACTTCCCAACTCCGGGCTGTTACTGAAAATTTCTGGACAAAAATAGTCAATAATGATCTTGCCACGACCCGGCTTGAACCCAGGACCTCCAAGCTAGCTAGTGATTTTTTTTCTTTGCTGAACTTTATAAGAAATTCTTTATTACTAGTTACTACTACATATTTTCAAGATATTGCAAGTTCATTTACCACATTTAATAAAATAATAGGTGGCACGTATAACTCGCGCATTTTGCCTCTTATCTATTAATCTTATAGTGTATGTCTTTAAAAATAATTAGCATTAGTTATATAGCGATTGATTATTAAATCGATAGCCGAATGCAATAACAAGTTTACAACAGGTATATTTTACAATGTAACACCTTGTTACGGCGCGGCGTCATAATTAGATTAGTCTCTTGTAACTCCTCGCGCAGGTACAAACGTGTTTCAGGCTGATTGTATGAAGTAATTAAGCAATCCAATTCCTGAAAGTTATTTGAATTTAATTTCATACTTTGAAATTGAAATTTTTAAGTATATGACTTGTATATTTATTTGGATGTTTTTAACCGAATTGAGAAAAAAATATGGTTAAGTAAGAGTTATATAACCGTGCAATTCTAATGATTTGCAAACGGTAACCGTAAAAATGAAAAAAGAAGAATTTTAAAACTGCCTATTTCACTTCTACGTAATGTATTTCCCAATGTACATTTCCCAAGTGTTAAAAAGAAACTTATTCTTTTAACTTTTGGTGAATTTTCAACGTAACCAGTTTAAATTTCCATTCTCACATTTAATGGATTTTGTAACATGTAAATGTAATTAGTGTTAGAATAATTAATTACTTTTCAACCGACTTCTTCAAAATTCGGCTGTATTATTTTTTGTTTGGTTGCCTCAGAACTTCGTCGTTTATTAACCGATTTGGACAATTTTTGTTTTGTTTGAAATTGTCTTCCAATTTAGTCCTATTTAAATTTGAAAAAAAATATCACCCCTAAGGGTGGAAAAACAGCAAATGAAAGTTTTACCTACTTCGACCTGATCGGATGGTAAGGCCAGAAGGTGGATAGGTGGAACTCTTCAACGGCTAATAATAGATACTTTGAGTTCGGGCTTATTTTGTTTGATTTAACAAGCCCAATACGTTAGAATTGAATTTTAGGGCCAGAATTTTCAGTGTTACTAATAAAAGCGAATTTTAGTTTGTCAGTCTTCACATAAAAATTGGCATCAAACTAACTAAAATGGCTTAAGTGAATAACACAAATAAAATACTTTCTTCGTACTTTGCTACTATTATGTCTACACTAAAAAAGGAAAAATAAACGCTTTTTAAAAAAACCGACATAAAAGAAAACACTATAAAGTAAAAAATAGCTGATTGGTAGTTTTCATTTAAGTACTATAGATATTTTAGAAGTCGGTGCCAGCCGATACACAAAGCACACCATATTCTACCATTAAATGCAATATTTTTCTTGCTTAATACATAATTAGAAAAAATCAAGTATATCGATGCACATTTCGATGGATTTCGAAATTCTATCCATAGTCCAGAGTTAGTACCTCCTTTTTATGGAATCGATAATAAAATTGTAAAGTATCTCGCATAAAGCTATGAAATGTATGAAAATAATTCTTTGATCTTTATTGTAAATGTAGTGCGGTAGCGCCGGATACACCTGACCCATACATAAATAATGCCAGCCGACGTACAAACGCCCCAACTCTACTATGTTAATGTAAATGATTGACTGAAAGTCTAGAATATTTTACAGAATTTCTTATGATTGTACTTTATTCATATTTAGAACAATTCCTGCGCTTATATTATAGTATTACTAGCGATTCACCCTTGCTCCGCTTGGGTTCGTTCCTAGAAACGTTTTAACAGTTAGTATAGATTTCTCAGAGATGAGATATTTTCCTGCAGTAAAAAGTATTCTATATGTTGACTCAGATAACCAGCTATCATCATACCAAATTTCATCAAAATCTGTCCAGTGGTGTTCTCGTTATACGTTCCCAGACAAACAGACAAAAATTCTAAAAACTATATGTAGATTCGGCCTCTGTATCGATAATAATGACTATTTCAATAAGATTTTTTTAAAAGTATTTAATGTACAGATAAGAGAAAAGCACTAGACAGATTTTGATGTATGATGATAGCTGATTACCCGGGTCAACATATAGGATACTTTTTACTGCGGGAAAACATCTTATATCTAAGAAATCTACGCTAAACGTTAAAACTTAACTAGTTACAATCTAAATATGTATCTGCAAAGACAAAACAGTTTAATACCTTTTTCTCCTGTTGGCCAACCGAGATTCTTTATTTTGTTTATAGACGAGCTTCTTCTTACTAATAAAAATAATTTCGGAAATAGTCAGTTTTTTTATATAGATAAGTAAATTCTATTCATATATGTTATCCTCAAAGTTTCAATAATGATTGTTATTGTCGAATATTTACACTCGGCAAACACAAAATTTAAAGATTTAAAGAAACAATTCTTTCGCCAGTTCTTCTCAGGTCTGAGGTTTCTTCTTTCCGAACTGGTAGTAGACTCATTTCTGTAAAAAATTAAAATAATTTAATGCTGAATAAAATATTTTGAATTTGAATTCAATAGGTATATACTTTATCACGTTGTCATTGTGTACTAGTTTACTTGCTGAGGGTAATTTTGTCTGCTTTACAATTTCATGGGAAGCGATTCCATAAACAAGCCAAGGTAAATCAATTACTAGTGTACAATGTACATATCTATGGTATGGTAATAACTATTCATGTGTAAAATTTTCATGTCATCAACACGTATTCATTGTGGATTCGTTTACAAATGGAACAAATAATCTATTATGAAGTTATAGAGTAATGTATTCAACGAGTATTCAGCCATTTTTAACGTCCCACTCCTGAGTTTGGACCTCCCTTCAATACGAGAGCGATTAGGTCATAGCCCACGCTGGCCAAGTGCGGGTTGGCGTGCTTCACATATTGCTAAGTTCTCTCAGACATGCGGGTTTCCATATGATTTTTTTTTCCTTTACCGTAAGATAAATGGTAGTCATGTAGAAAATAATTTCCCCATGAGAATATAAAAGCTGTAAGACCAGAGATTTGAACCCGCTTCACTCGGTTTCCCAAACAAACGTTTCTCCACTGGACTACTTTGCCATAGCGTAATGATATATATAGGGAAATGATATATGTTCCCTACATACAATGATGTATAGAATAATGATTATACATATAATAATGTTGACCGTATGACGCAGTAGTTTGTGTTTAGGTAAGAGCGTTGCGTACCTAGTAAGTTTCAGCTCCGATTTAGGAGTAGACCAATTAAACTTAGGTATATCTATATTTAGATACTCTATTTTATATTGATATGTCTGTAACAACTTTTGAGACGTCTCAAAGCTTGATCTCTGCCGTAACCATATTTGTTGTGAAGCATTCGAAACGTCGGGAACCAAAAATCTATACTAATATTATAAAGAGGCAGAGTTTGTAAGTTTGTTTCTTTGTTTTTTGTTTGTTTGAACGCGCTAATCTCATAACTACTAATCCGATTTGAAAAATTCTTTTTACAATAAATAGCCCATTTATTGAGGTAGGCTACACAAGTGAGCGGGGCAGTAATCATAAATGTAAATAAACAAATCGGACAGACTTCCATAAAAAATATTTGTAAAACTATATATATTATATAAATACGCTATATAACATAAATCCAAAGAGTTTTTCTGTAGATTGAACGCGGGCGAAGCCGCGAGATCTGCTAGTATTTTATAAAATCGTGACAAAATCCGAAACTATCTTTCATTTAAATATGTTAAATAATTGCCTTGTCTAAGAGATTCTTCTTAGTCAAGAGATATTAGTCAGAAATCCAGTAAAATCAGCATCCTATTTTTATCTACATTTATCTACACATTTACCTACATTGCGATCAATGAAAAGCACGTGTTTTGTTTAACAAACTAATAAATTTAATTTACAAATAGACAAGTTATCTTATTGCAGATCGATGGTATGTTTCAGTTTGTGTGAGTCACGCGTTACAGTAAAATATGAGAAAGTATGTCGCGGTCAATGTTAGGAAAACATTCCCACATACTCTCTGATAATAACATTTACATAGTTGGGTTTCGAAACTTACTTCGATTAGAAGGACGTTCATGTTTATCTAACGAAGTAGCCGTTACTGTAATAAAATTATTTAGGTTAATATTTTTTTTATTTGTCCACGACAAGACAGACACATGATAAGTATTTTATTAGTTTTTTTTTGAATTTCAAAGTACTTTGGCGATCGAGCTTTGCTCGGCGTTTTTTTTTGTTTTTTTTATAAAGATATAAACATTGCGTTTTTTTCAGTAAAGACATCTATATAAATTAACTTGAAAAGCAAAACCTTATCTAAATTCAAAATTTGATTCAAATTGTTACAGCCGAAATAAATTTATATATAAGGTGACCCAGCGTGAAGTTAATTTCGGATAGATTTTATACCTCGATTCGATAAACTATGATAACAACTGATAAAGAAAAAAAAAAACAGAATGAAAAAAATATATATTTAAAAATAAAAAAAACTTGAAAATGCAGCGATTTAGGTTTCTTTAAAAAAAAGTAATAAAAAAATCTAACTGATAAGACCTGTACTTTAATTGTATTTGTTGATAGTTTTGTCCAAATAATCAAGAGACGTCGGGCGATCACTTCACGCTGGTGCACCTTGTATACAAGAATTGCGCATTAAATTATATATAATAGCAAATTAGCAATTTATATATATATTTATAAAGTTGAAGAGTTTGTTTCTTTGGTTGAACGCGCTGATCTCAGAAACTACTAATCTGATTTGAAAAATATTATTTTTTGTATTAGATAGCCCGTTAACCGAGGAAGGCTATAGGCTATATATCATCCCAGAAAAATGTACGGTTCCCGTGAGATAAATTTGTTTTTGTTTAGGGATGAACCCGAAGCAAAGCGAAGGTGAGTCGCTAATTCATATATAAATTGGATAACAATACAAAAAAGGTCCTTAGATTGTCACAAAGTTACAATTTCAATAGAGTACATATATACATATAGGTATAAAAGAAAACCTATTGTTAAATTCATTTTCCTTCCCGTGGCCCTATCGCGAAATGTCCATATTGCACACAATCAGTGACCTCAGTGTTATCGTTGCCGCCGTACGTGCGACCGCGTTTACTTCACTACTAAATCCTTTTCTTACTTAAATCTTTATTTTACTACAAATAAGAACGTAAGGTGTATATATATTATATATTATTTATTTACATATAGTGGTTGATAAGTGTTATGTGAAATACTGTTAGTGATGTGCCTAAATTTCGTATGATAACTTACTGGATTTGTTTAATCGTATGGTAAGCTTATCTCTAACATTATTACATTTGTAATATAAATAGCCTGTACATTTTTTGATAATGTAATCATTTTAAACTTAGTAGTTTCACTAATATTTTACGTATTTTAAAAAATTAGATCTAAAAAAGGCAAATTTTATTAAAATTCAATCATATCTTCTATATATGTAATTACTTCTTACTAAAATTATTATTAGCTATTTTAATATCGAAAAAGTCCTTTTCCTTATTAAATTTAATTAATTAAGATACTTTGTGGTATATTTCCACTAAGACCGATTATATTATGCGTATTTTTTACTTCAAAGTTATAAAAATAGACCGTTTATTGCGCGGTAATTAATCTTATATCTAAGAATCTTGTTAAAAATAATCGTTTAGAAGAAACTTAACCATGAAACTAATTCAATCTGCCCAAATGCAAAAATACGTAGCACTTTGTACGATGAAATTATAAATAGCCGATATTGGTTAATTCTGCGTCAGCCTTGGCTTCGGTGTTTACAAAGCAACCGGTAAACACTGTACATAATTGACGAGTGTTTTAAACAGTAAAGTGAGATAAAGATCTCGTATGTTTCTAAGAACGGTTGTTTTATAAGTAGTTCTATTTATTTTTAGTGGATTGCTTGAAATTTTTTAATTTGTATATTGAATATTACAATTTTTTTAATGGTATCTTAACGTTATATTTAAGCATGAGATTAGGCTTTACTAAGATTTCGTTTAAAAGATTACGTCTCTATAAATTTATATTTTACATTAACAATTTTAATTTCGAAATATACACGATCGTTTCACAGTAAACAGAAATTACATTATTATAAGAACAAAAAAAAAAAAACAAAAAAAAAACCAAAATGAGAAATGATAGTTGTTAATAATAATGTCTAATAATAATATTTATTCTAATATTCATACAAATTCAGATTTGCATTCTTCCTCAGGGAAGAATTATGAGAAGTTACAATATTCTAAAAATAAGAATTGATAATTGATAATATAAATAAAAATTAATGTTGGTTATGGTAAAGGCATAACTCAAGACTGGCTGGACCAATTCGGCTAATTTATTTTTTTGTATGTTCCTGAAGGTCCACGGAAGGTTTTATACTTAAAAACTATATCCATGTTATTTATGTATTTACATCTCATTGCATAATATGCAGTAGTTAGTGATCATCAGTCTAAGGAACATATTTATATTTACATCAGTCGTCACGGAAACCTGATAACGTTTTACCAATATATACAATTACTAGCGACTCGCTCTCGCTTTGCTTGGGGTTCGTCCCTACCTTGGGTATAGTAATATTGTGTTATGTTATCCTTAAGCGATAGACATATGCCATCGCATACGTTTTTGTAGACCTTTTTAAGGTGTATAATACTGTAGTACATTATTTTGATCTATCTCGTAGGGTTCAGCCAGCGTTTGCAATTTAAGTGCAAAAAATGTGTTTATTTATGACATCACATTAGAAACCTCAAAAATTATCAGTGTTTCTCTACTATATTATGCATGTATTATACATAGGTACTCGTACAAATCTTCCTCTTAAATCACTCTATTAAAAAAACCGCATCAAAATCCGTTGCGCAGTTTTAAAGATCTAAGCATATTATAGGGACAGGCGGCGGGAAACGACTTTGGTATTTATTTATTATACTATGTCTGTAAAAACTATAGCACGACGAAGATTCCAGATACCCCAATAAACCCAAAATAACCAGCGAACTAAGAATTGAGATATCATTACCTCTAAAAATATTGAAATATTCTATACTAGCGACTCACCCTTGCTTTGCTCGGGTTCGTCCCTATATATCTGTATAATATATGTAGTTTTACGATAATGTATCGAAGTCTGCCCGATTTGTTGGCATTTATGGTTACTCCCTTGGGTAGTAGCATGGGGGTATATTACCTATAACCCTCCTCAATGAACGGGCTATCTAATGCAAAAAGGATTTTTCAAGTTCGATTAGTAGCTTCTGAGATTAGCGTATTCAAACAAGCAAACTCTATCTCTTTATAATATTAGTATTGATTTTTTATATATTCACAACTATATGGCCAGAAAGTATAGATTCAGGATTTTTAATTTACTTTGAATTAAATAAAGTAATTACTAAAAATGGACTTTAATAAAGTAATCTTTAAAAAAAAATTACTTCTATAAAGCAGATTAACGAGTAGAAGTAAAATTAAACAGTGATTCGATAAGAGTTCCGTTTTCAAGTTAAATGTGCAGAACCCTAAAAACGCTTACAATTGATATAAAATAACTAAAATGTATAAATTCTTTCTACGTATAGTAACTTCTTGTGTAAAATATAAGTATAAGCAGAAAATGAAAAGCATTATTACAGAATTGAACTTTGTAGTTGCGGCAAGTACCTAATTGCCAAAATTTGTTGATTTATGACCTTGGACGCGGTTATGAAGCCAGCGAACAATGAACATTAAGTTTACGGCCTGTTACATTGTTACATCCTGCATTAGTTACATCGACTACAACACATGCGTGTATTTCTATTTAATCTATAATGATTACTAAATGTTACCTCGCTTCGTAGGCAACATTTAGGTATGAGTTTTCGATGAGCTATTGATAGAAAGACGGACAAAAAATCATTATTAATTATTATTAATTTTTAATTAAAAAGAATTAGGTACTCCTCTTTTTTTAAAACCGGTTTAAAGACCTATATTACTATGTATTAGAGACAATCACCCGCCCCGTATTTGATTTATGTGTAACCAGAATAACTCATCTTTGTTTAGGAAAACATATTTCATATAAACTTACGATAGCCTTCAGACTCCATATATTGGCTCTGTCGCAAATCAATTCTCAGCAGACGTCTGCCACCTATAACTTACTTACCTGCCAAATTCCACCTTGTTAAGTCAAGTACTTTTCGTGTTTATTGAGTGAATGACCTTTCGCTTCAATACATAATACGTATATAGACGATCTACATTGTACATAAAGAACAGACTAAAAATTTCTTTCAGATTTTGAATACCTAGTAAAATCATGATTTCACGATACGATCAGTAAATCGTTTTATTTAAAGCTATTGATTAACGTAATGTTTATATAGAGTGAGATATAACAGAGCTCAATCGACTTGGCCTTTGTTAAATATACACGACTTTTTATTATATATATGTATTGTTGTTATAGTACAAGTACAGTTAGCATATAAAGTGACCAAATCAAGACATATGATTTACTTATAAAATTCTAATGTTGTAGATACAGTATACTTATTATGTTCTATTGTATTTTTTTTGTGTCTTTATCTATGGTAAACCTCTAATGGTATTGTATAAATATCAATAAAAATTTCATGTAGTGATCGAATAAAAATGGTGTAAAGATTTATTTTTCGATTTCATTTTCCTTTATATTTTTTAACAGGTTTTATTTTGTGTAATAATTGTACATTTTCCTTTATATTTTTTAACAGGTTTTATTTTGTGTAATAATTGTATTTTTATGAACAAATCAATAAATATATTAAGCCATCAATTATTTAAAAAAAAATTTAATATTTAATACTAGTAGATAATATTCAACAATCAAAAGGATATGTATTTCTATCGTCGCTGTAGCAAATAGAAAACAAGAAAATATTGTAACATATCCTGACCACGTGACATAAACATTCAAATATATATATTTATATTTTTCTATATTTTAACGTATTTTTTTTAATTTTCTGTAACCGATAGCGGATTAGAATGTCATTACTCAAGTCCAAGCCCGTTCGAATCTCTCTTTCAATAGACCAATTTAATTTTATAGTGACTAGCGCACACTCACATATACATAACTAGATCATAATAAAAATCTCCGTGATCTATAACAAAAAGATCCCTCATGCGAGAACCAAATCCACGACCTCAATCGTAACTATAGATAATACTTATGGTAATTTAAAAACATAGAAGATTTTTCTTATCCTATAGTTTGAGTTCAAATAAACTAAAAAAAACAGTATTTAATAAAATTACAATTTTTCTCAACATCATGAATCTACCACTACATTATTATTAATAGCGATAACAATTATATAACAAATTCAAAACATTTGTTTGTCTTAGTTTTATATGTGTATCTTGGATTAACGCTTTTATCATGCCAACTAAACGAGCGGAGCCGCGGGCACAAAGTAGTTGCAAATAAATAAAAAATATGTTCTCGAGATCCTATCCGTATCGCGTTTTTAATATTTCATACTATGCAGGCATCGAAGTTTAATTCAAAGTTTTTCCAATTCTTATGCGCAAAGTTGGAATTTACTTCCATAGTTACATTTTTTTCTTTAGGCGACTTCGCCTTGGTCCGGTGCGCTTTGTAGGTGTTAGATTTCAAATAAAGTTATAATTTTTTAAAAGTATCTAAACACATTTCTACCGGAATGAAGAATTGTCTATAGTACTCGGTAATGTAGCTTTCAATTAATGAAATAATTTTAAGACTCGGAACTTACAAACTATACCTGTTTATAATATTAGTGTAGATTAAGATTATTTTTAAATTATAATCTTGGTTTTCATTCGGTTTTAAACAAATAATACGATTGGACTTTTTTAAAAGTTAAATTTTTATCAAGGCAGTGGTAACCCAGTGGTAACACGCACGCTTGGGAAACTGAGTGAAGCGGGTTCATATCCCGGATCTCGCACCTCATATATTTTTATGTGCGAATCATTTCCAACATGATTGCCACTTATCTTAACAGCGAAGGAAAACATCATGAGGAAACCTGCATGTCTGAGAAAACCTAGCAAGTTTTCGAAAGACATGTGAAGTCCGCCAACCCGCACTGGGCCAGCGTGGTGGACTATGCCCTGATCCCCCTCGTATTGAAGGAAGGCCCGTGCCCAGCAATAGGACGTTATAAAGGGCTGAATACATACCTTTTTATCACTATCTAATCTCTACACGTTTTATAGTCGACTTAAACTGTAATTTATTTTAATTTACGTATACGAGATCGTTTTATCCGGATTTCCGACCTTAAAGCAATGCCTGACCCAGATCCAAGGTTTTAGTGGCTATTTTGTCATGTTTAATGGATACTACCAATCCAATAGCCGTTACGTTCAGTTTATTTCCCTACTTTCCCTTTAACGGAGAGTCTTAGATTTTTATATATGTACTTTAATAAAGGTGAGACTGGGGAACCATCTGTAGATGTGAACCTTCGTAGTTCGAAGTTCTCTGAAGGAAAGATCTGACCTAATTATCCAATGTCATCTTAGTGGTAGCTTATTTTTGCAATATATATTTATATTTATGTATGTATTGAGCCCTTTTCGACGTCATACTGCTGGGCACGGGCATCCCTTCAATACGAGGGAAATCAGGCCATAGTCCACCATTTTAGCCAAGTGCGGTTTGGCGGACTAATGTTTACAAATATATACTTCCTATATAATCCCTCTTTCTATTAGTGAAAACTGTATAAAAATCCGCACAGTAATTTCTGAGATTAACCCGAACAAATGCATACCTACTCAGCGCGGCGGGGGAGACTTCCATTTATAATATCGAAATAGTAATTCTCTTAGATTAATTAGAATCTGCTACCACCCATAGTATTATTAGTAATGACCAAATTTAATTAAGCACCTACATCGCTTATATTAATGTTAGTATCTGGGCGACCGAGGTTCGCTCGGAGCTCTTTTTTGTTATGTCGTATTTTTTTGATAAAAAAACTAAAAACTCGAATAAATACAAAAAAAAAAAAAAACAAAAACTTATGACCGGGACCGGAAATTACTGAACATATTTTGCTTGGAATAATGCGAAAGAAAACCACACGAAAACTCGAAAACACGCGTTTTCCCAGACATAAACTATTCGAGATCGATATTTCACCCCGAAAACCCCCACATATTAAATTTCAGCGAAATCGTTAGAGCCGATTTGGAGATGGCCGATATAAATTAATAAATATACAAGAATTGCTCGTTTAAATATATTAGATAGATTTTACTTGGTATTTACGAATAAAATTGTTAAGCTATGAAAGTAGGCTTATCAAACTTTATCGAGTAATGATATTCCAACCAACTGCCACATTTGATATTGGTAATAATATTAACTACTGCGCAGCCATTTGTAGCGCACTTCAGAGCGGCAAGTTCGTATTGAAGTTGCCATGCCTGCAAATATTTTTTATTTAAAATATTCTAATATAGGGATGTAAGCAACCCAAATCCTTATTATACTCATTGTACATTTCAATAATATGATTTTGCTTTTAATACGCCGAAAACATAATTATTTTTAATTTTGTAATATTCAACAAAAGAAAAAATATATGAAATTTTAACGCTATTTTTCTTTTAGCCTCGCAACTTTATTTTATTTACTAATAGGTAAAGGTTCCATAAAAATAGTCATGAAAAAGCACTTTATAAATTAAATCAACCTCGACCTTGCTAAGCCGCTGTGCCTCAACAACGTCTATAATCGCGTTAATTGTGCCTCAGGGGCTTCCTAATGTCATTTGCAAATGAGATTTGTATATAATGTATAGAATAAGGCTAAAAATATAATTAGGTAACAACTAACTTACCTCTGGCCTATTTAGTAGTTGTCGTCCCGGCTTCGTTCAGCTACATTTTGTAATTTGACTCTACCTGAAACTAACTCACCCTCATTATCTTTTAAAAGGATTTAAATTAATACTAAGGGTCTTTCATATTTGTACATTTTGGAAGCATGTATTTTGATGTTTGATTGTATGACTTAATTATTTCACTGTTAGGGGTGAAACTTTTTCTTAAAATTTATATTTTGCTAATAACTTACCCTCGCACCGCTCGGGTTCGTCCCTAGTTACGTTTTAACGGTTAGTATAGATTTCTCAGAGATGAGATATTTCCCGTTGTAAAAAGTATCTTATACCTATGTTGACCCGGATAACCAGCTATCATCATACCAAATTTCATCAAATTCTATCCAGGCAAAGACAAAACATTTCAGTACCTTTTTCCCCTCTGTTTGTTTATCAATTTTCTTTTTGTTTAGTAGCTACTGACGAGCTTTGTGTTATCAATAAAAAATATAATTATGGTCGAATTTCGTTTCCACTTGGTTAATAAATGTATCAATTAATGCATATTATGCTTAAAGAATATTATATAAGACTAGCGACTCACGCCCGCTTCGCTCGCGTTCGTCCTTAGGTACGTTTTCACGGTTAGCTATGTTTATACATAAATAGTAGCTTGCTACTTCTAAGATATTCATTTAGATTATATAGCGATTTACGTTACGTACGTACGTTATTTCGTACACCGTATGCGGATTTTGTTTACAATTTCACGGGTTTTAATTTTTTTTCGCGGAACCCTGATTCTTTTTCTAAAATAAAAGCCTAAGTTACTCCTTATAACAATAGCTATCTGCCAGTGAAAGTCCTGTCAAAATTGGTCCAGCCGTTTCGGAGATTAGCCGGAACAGACAGACAAAAATTGTAAAAAATGTTGTTTTGGTATATGTACCGTGTATATATCCATATGCATTTAGTAAAAAGCGGTTATTTTAAAATTACAAATAGACACTTCAATTTTATTTATCTGTATAGATAAATAATGTAAGGCATTTATTTAAAAACGTGAACCCCGATATCGCAAGCTTCATACAACGTTAAGCCCTAAAGGTTTACCACGCAAAGCATTTAAAAAACATTTTTTACTTATTAAACTAGTACCTGGGCGACCGAGCTTCGCTCGGAGTTCTTGAAAGATTGTATATTTTACATTAAGTGACTAAGTGTTACTGAGAAAGTTGTATAGATGTCGCGATTAGAACAATTTTCTTTTTAATTTGGCTTAAAAATAATTTTACATTAAGTGACTAAGTGTTACTGAGACAGTTGTACAGACGTCGCGATTAAATTTTGCGTAGAATAATGCATAAGAAAAACGCATGAAAACTCGAAAACATGCGTTTTCCCAGACATGTGACTAATCTAGATCAATTTTTCGCCCCCGAAAGCCCCCATATACCAAATTGCAGCAAAATCGTTAGAGCCGTTTCCGAGATCGCCGGTATAAATAAATAAATAAAGATATAATATACAAGAATTGCTCGTTTAAATATATAAGATTAATTGATATTGGTTGAAATGAACAATAATGATTACATGTATTTATGTATTACTGAATGTGAAATTATACTTTTCGCGCATCGTTTGCTTGTTAACACCTCCTGGATAAATTCTAAGAAATTAATTGTTAACCGTACCACCGGTGGCTCGGCGGTCGTTGACAGATTAAGTTAAAAACAGTTACTGTTTTTAATATATTAATGTTGAATGAAAAACATCTTGGCAGAGATTGAAATGCAGCGGAAATCATATCTATATTTATTCTTGAAAAAAATATCTGCTCTAACAAATTATAACGTCTGAGATCGGAACACTATAGGAGAACAATAAAAAAAAACCAGACAAATGCGAGACTCACTCGCACACCGAGGGTTCCGTAGCACGAAATATCGAAATAAGTTTATAATGGCAAAAAAATATTTTTGGTGATATAACTACGGTTTTCGGATTTTTCCCTTTTGCTTGTTCTATAACACATTGCTTCTTGCCAAATTTCATGATTCTAGGTCAACGGGAAGTACTACCCTATAGGATTCTCCCGCGAATGTCACAATATGCGGCATAAACGGCCGAACAATCGAAGTGACTTTTTTCCTCTTGAAATACGGAAACCTGAAAATGGTATTTTTATGATTCTATCTTATTATTGCAATATTATGACGGTCCGACAAAGCATTCGTTGTTATTTAAGAAATACTAGTAAGACTACTAGTACTGTGCTATCTATCTGTACGTCACTGTTTTGTATTCCGCCGTAGTGGACACGGGCCTTCCCTTCACTTTGAGAGGGATTTTCTATCTTCTTTATATAAAGAATCAGGTCTCCATTGTTAAGAGACACCATTTATAACGAGAACTAGATCAAACCGTTATACCTACCTAAAGGGCTTATGTAGGTAATTTTGTGACTGTGCTGTTGATTACAATTTGTATTTGTGTCAGTCTGCAATTAAATCGCAGGCAAAAGCTAGTTATATCGATATTAATTGCTTGATTGTACCTTTAGAAAAATGAGTTAATTGGATTTTTGTCATTTACACAAATATTTCAATTATATTTCTTCCTTACTTTAATTAAAATTGGAGTAACAAAAATTGGTAGTCTTTAATAGAAAATATTTTCGCAAGTATGAGTTATGAAACATCAACTCAGCGTAAAAGAGAAAACTTGGGGAATTTCCATTGTAAGCGTAATTTATGAGTCGAGCCTTTTAACCATCCGCCGTGATAGCGCGGACGTTCCTGAAATTCACAATTTTTACGAAATCTCTTAACTAATATGGCGTAAGGTTTTAGACGTAAAAAAATACTAGAATTTATGTAACTGTTTAGTCTTTTTTTTGGAATAAACAATAGCCATAGCTTTTGAAAACAAATGATCTACATATATCATATGCTTTTAGTTTTTGTTACACCATTCGATACGGCATCTCATAAGTATGTTTTACGAATATATTTTATATTTTTTTTATCTAACTTTACTAACTAATAAAAAGTAATGTCCTCCTGACCAATTACGACCAAGATGGCCAATTTAACTGACATGTGTACACGCAGACACAACGTGCACTCTATTCTTTTCACACTCCAACACCACTGGTTTTTGATACGACCGGTGAGAGGGGGTGAAACACCGCCAGTTTTCCAACTCTTAGCTGTAGATTTGCTTAACAGAAAGATTCAATAATTAGTCTTGACCCGACCCAGGCCTCGAAACCAGGACCTCCGGATCTGCAGCCTAACATTCTAGCCACTTCACCACTGAGACAGTTAACATATAAATAGATATCTACTTATAAACACGTTATATCTATTAAATAATGTATTACACCAATTAAAATATGTATAGGTACGTCATGCAGGCTTTATACCAATACAGTATCTTCTGGCATGCAGCCTACAATCAAACAAATATTTTTTTACTAATTTTTAGCTAACGAATTTGTTTCGTTTGTTTGTTTTAACGATCTAATCTCTGGAATTATCTGTCCAATTTAAAACCTTTTTATGCGAGCAATTGTCCATTTATAAATTAAGTATATGTAATAGGCGGGAAGATTGCGGACAAAAGTGAACAGTTACTTACATGTATGAGTAATCTTTTCTAATATTATAAAGAGGATAAAATTGTTTTTTTGTTTGTTTGTATCGAATATACTCCGAAACTATTGAACCGATTTAGATGAAATTTGGTAAGAAGATAGTTTGAGCACCTGGGAAGGACATAGGATAGTTTTTATCCCGGAAAACATCCCTTAGGAACGAACCCAAACGAAGCGAGGGTGAGTCGTTAGTGGTAAATAAAATAAGTTGATTTTTCAACCTGCTATAACGGATTTCCTTTTTTTTGAAGGTAAAACTAAGTGAGTTTCACAACAAACTACCTTATTATCGTACATACTATTAACTGAAGCCTTTTCCTGCATAAAATGAGATGGGAAGATGATTTTTCATACAACTTGTAGTATTTTTATTCGTATGCCTGTTCGTGGATAGTTAAATACGGATCCAAAATTTTTGTTTGGTTCTAAAATCACCTTCTACCACTTATTCCACCATTAGAAACGATTTTTTTTGGGAATATAAGTGTGTCCGACCACCTTTTCTTAACGTATTCGTTAACAAGTTATAAGCTTATAAGCTAACTAAAATTCGGCTACGGATACCGTCGCACTCTATACATATTTTCGTTTTAGTACAGAATTTTATATCCTCTAGAGGACGCTATATTGCATGTGTGACGTCACATAGCCTATAACAAGTGGATAATCAAGAATATACCCCATTTATCAAATTATGATAGGTAGCTTAGAATATAAATACAGGAATAAATGATTATGCAAAGCTTGAAATCATTACCAATCGTAGTCGAGTAAAAAAAAAGAATCATGTAAATTGGTTGACAATTCGCGAAGGCAACCTGTGTCATACACAAAGGACACGATACGACGTTAGGGAACGTACCCACACTACTTGACCCATTTCCCCCCCCCCCCCCCCCCCCCTATGCCGAGACAAGCGTAACCCCCATAGTTATCATGCAGTAATTCATAAATATGGTTTTAAAACATTTTTTTCAAACAGAAAGTAAAAAAAATGTGGTTCATATATGTCTTTATTAAAACGGCGCTTTCCACGTGACGCCAATAGTGAGTTTTATAACTTGAAAAAGCGCTAGATTTCCCTAGAGGATATTGACCACGTGACGAAAACCTAAGACCTCCCCCGAACGGTCACGTAGTACGGGTACGTTATCTTACGACGAACGAACGAAGAATAACGAATAATTAACGAAGAATATACAATACATAATCTATCTATTATTTTATTTAACCTTAGAAAAAAGTGGGTTTGACATGGGCAGACGGACGTGACGAAATTCTATCACAACGGACATATACCTCACCCGGATAAGGCAGAAGCTTACTGTTAATTATACTTGTATTTCTTAGATTGTGTTGCCAAGCCTGTTAACGACCGGCTAAGTTGGGTCACACGTTAATTGCTTTGAGATCTAATCGTGCCTCGTGATTTACTCTCGCTACACTTTATGTTGAATACTAAGGTATAATTTGGGAGGTCTTTTGTTTTATAAAATTAATCTATGTATATGGTAAAGGAAGGAAATGTCGTTATTTAATGTCTTTAAATTAATTTCTGCTAAGTTAACTTGTTTCTTATTAAATTATATGTATTAAAAATAAGATATAGGTATATGTATATTATTGTATTGTGTTATTAAGACCATTAAAATGTTATCAAATTACAAAATTAATTTTGTTTTTATTGTATCTTTAAGAAATAAAAACTTATTTTGACAGTCAATAAAATGAGAATTCTGTTCACGTAAATATTTTTACTTAGCTTTTAACTAACATATAGCATAAGTGAAAGAATACTATTGATGACACTTGTTCGTATTTTTTATTTATAAACAATACTTTCTTATATTTAAATAAAACTATCTTTTCCCTCTCCCGTGACTATTGTTACTCTTAAGGCATTCGAAACGCCGGGTCGGGAACCAAAAATCTTAATAAAAATTAGTGAAATAAAACAAATACTAAAGGTTAAGTGAAGCTTACTACAACAATACATTAGTGAAAACCGCACCCAAATCGGTTAAGTCGTTTCTAAAGTGAGCGCGCACAAACGCACAGACAAACCGACACATAGAGAAAAATTCAAAAAATCATTGTTTTGGGTTATATTGCGTTTATAAAGACCCCCAATAATAGTTTTTCTCAAATATCTTCCATGTACAGACAGCGATCAGTTACACTTTTATTATATGTATATTGTATACATATATGTATATTAATACCAACTTTAAAACACTTATAAAAGTTATAATTCTACCACTAGGGGTGAATTTTTTTCTTAGAATTTAAATGAGATAACCTTCATTTTATATGCATATTGCATGTAAAAATATACCTTTTTTTTTAGTTTTTTTTAGTAACAACAACAATAAGATGTGTAAAACGAAAAAAAACATTTTGTTTCTAATATAATGTCTCTAGGAAGCTTACACAAGATGTTGTTCAGTTGTAATATTTGTAAATTATATTGAAATGATTTTAATCATTTTGCCATGGAATCTTAACATGTCATTCCCATATATTTTTTCCCATTCTATTCTTCAACGATTGTAGAATGACATCATGTCTAAGCCTTCGTGACTTGGATCTTGGTAAATAGACAAGATTAAGATCTTATCATCTATTCTATTAGAAGATCTTGACTTTACCGTCAGTAAATTGGCATTTTTCAACAAAATTCAATTGCTCACGGAGCGTTGGATATATAGGTCATGTGCGAGGCTGCGAGGTCAGGGACCGAAATAAATTCAATCTTAATGACTGATCTGTGTCATGACATCTTGTTAGCGGCAGTTTAATGAGGGGAGAAGTAAAAGATATTTTTTTTATATATTATATGAATCTTTGTTATATTGTGTCACTAGTCCATTTTTAGTGACTATAAAGGGAAAAATACTGTTATACGTATTTTTGCTTGTGTATAATATACTATAACTTTAAAGCAAAAGTAGCTATTTAGTCTATATCAAACGTATTTTTGTTAGTTTTTTATCAATTCGTTTTATTTTTATAAGTGTTCCCATATTTTAAAAATACATTTCACCCGTACAAGACGGTATAAGGTATATAGTTTGAGAAAACTTATAGAATGAAAATATTATTTTATTGTTATAGTATAAGTAAATATTTGGGTTGTTAGATTTGCCTTCTTACAATAATAGGTTATTAGTTATCTTGAACGCCTGTATTGACTATAGGATGTCCGAATTTTAATCCTTTTCTAGTAATACATCGCCAATATTTAAGTATTTCAAAATGAGGAATGCATTAAATTATTTTAATTCAATTAGTCTTTTTCACACATATAATAAAATTCTAACTGAGTCGAATCCGTACATTAAATATTTTTTGGAAAATTTTATTGAAATAGTCATTATTATCGATACAGAGACCGAATCTATAGTTTTTGGAATTTTTGTCTGTCTGTCTGTCTCTCTGGGAACGCATCACAAGAAAACCACTGGACAGAATTTGATGAAATTTAGTATGATAGCTGGTTATTCGAATATTTGTACTGCGGGAAAATATCTCATCTCTGAGAAATCTATACTAAACGTTAAAACGTAAGTAGGGACGAACCCGAGCGGACCGAGGGTGAGTCTCTAGTAAATTATAAATGTATAGAATTCCTTATTTCGATCGTGCAGTTCAACTTTTGATTTGTATCAACTAATCGAAATTAGTTGAGTAAAATAACATATCTAATAACTTTTGTTAGCTTTCGCAAATAACTTTTGTTAGCTTTCGCACAATGATTCCCGGTACTACCTAAGTATAATCGAGCCACTTTTAAACAAACAACGAGTACTGTCTGTATATAATTAGACTTTGAAAAAAAACTTACCTTATCGCTTATGATATTCCGGTCTTAGAATATTAACTTCTTACTAGTATTTTTTTCCGGTAAAAGTAATAAACACAAAGATATTTTATTATATCTTAACATACTCGTTTGACGTGATATTTATAGATGATTTTACAGTATCAAATCGTTTTATTTTCTTATGTTTTTTATTCCGATTCATAATAATGTTTTCGGATGTTTTCGCAAATAAATTCGAAAAGATACTTTTGTTTTAAATGTTAAATATTCGCGTGAATTTAAGAAAGTGTTATGATAATAATAGCTTTTGTGTAAATATAACTGAATAAACTAAATGTTGATGCTATGTAAAGATTGAACAAAAATATACACTGTTTGATGTAATATGTCAAGAAGTTCTTAGTATGTTTTCATTTAAAACTTTAGATCTTTCACAATGCGAATGTAGGGCGAAATAACAAACGTAAACGAAGTATTAAAATGGAGTCACAGTTCTTGACAGATGAGGTACCGTCTTCATTTTTGTCATTTCAGTGAATTTCTATTTAAAGGTATTAGATATGTTTTGTTATACTACTAATAGTTATTCCGCCGTATGAATAGAAGACTACTTATTTTGATCTAACTTCTAACATGTCTTAAGGATTTTCTTATTAGAATAATATATTTCCAAAATTTATATTCATATATAAAAAGTCATCTAAAACCCATCCTTAAAAACCTGTCTGTCTCTTTCTATTATATATGTATATTGTATTATATATGTATACTACATAACATCGTCGTATTACCCGAGGAGAATACCTAGCTTTAAAGTAATAATAATGCCTGAATAAAATTTTATTGTATTAAATTAAATATAATGTTGCTACAGCTATAGAATGTTTGAAGAAAAATAACACTTTATTATACTATTTGTTTTAGGAAATGGCGTTTTGCTAGAGTCCCACCGAAGAGGCTTAGCGAAGGGCTAACAGCGGCACTTCATCATGACCAAGAAGTTCGAGTTTAATTGGCAGATACCCGTACCGGAACCTTTGCTGCAGGTGAGAGGTCTATGCACGGTCTAACGATAAAAGTTAGAGGACTAAAACCTATACAACCCTATTATATGTATATCTATTTTACATGTTAAAATTTATTGTAAACTTACCCTCTGTTCGCTCGGGTACGTCGCTAAGTACAATTTTATAGTTTTTAAATTTTTTTGCGCGGAACCCTAATTCTTTTAAGTTACTCCTTATAACATTAGCTATCTGGCAATGAAAATCCCGTCAAAATCGATCCAGCTGTTTTGGAGATTAGCCGTAACAAACAGACACACAGATCAAAATTTTAAAAATTGTTTTTTTTTTGTAAGTACTGTATACATACATATATACTTCCATACACGTTTAGTAAAAAGCTGTTATTTTGACATTACAGGCACTTCAATTTTATTTATTTGTATAGATGTTTGTAGAGTTTATTATTTCACACTATATATTTGTCTGGATTATTAATTTAGCTGATGAAATTATTTGTTTTACGTCGAATAACCGTTTAATAGATTTTGTCTATCGACATGATCTCGCTTATCTCTAAACTAAGAAGTCCCTGTATAGTCTTCCATATTTCCTTACCCAAAGGTTGTCTGGAAGAAATCGCGAATTTTTTTTGTTTTTTTTTTTTTTTTTTTGTTAACTCTATTTATTTTATGATTGTGGTGTACAATAAAGTATAAATAAATAAATAAGAAGTAAGTAAGAATTATATAGCTATTTTAACCATCGAAACACGATCGAAACCGCATTTAAAACTTTTGACTTGTCTGCCAAGATAAATTTCAAAGTCAAGAAGATCAAGATCAAGATAGATCTATTATTGTTTATTGTCTAGATTGTTTATTAATTTATCAAAATCTCATTGATTCACAATATCTCTGAATGTGCTTAGTAAAATTGTAATATACCTACTTACCTAATATTGTCCAATCTGATTTTCTTATTTCATAAATAACTAATCGGGGAAGTTGATCAAATTTAATTAAACATGTTAATGTTTAACATTACCGGCAAGTGATTTAACTAGGCAACCTATTTGCGATGTATATTGTATACATTATCTAACATATATTCTTTATTATCATTAAATAACAGATGAGAGTATATATTTCTTATAGTGGATCTTAGACTATATAAGAAACGGGGACGATTGACAAAACTCCGGGTAATTATAATTTCACGATTTTTTACAATTTATCTGCGACATATATAAAAATAAGTTTTGCATATTATGCAATTAGATAAAATAAATCAATATACATGTACTTTATATAACATATAAAACGTTTTCTATTTTTGGTAATTCAACACGTAAATACAATAGACTAACATAAAAGGAGATTTTATATTCAAAGTCAACTCACCATACGACATTGAACTGCGCGTGCTCAGACGAACACACGTCATATGTATGTACATAAAGTGTCATACTTATTGTTTTGGAATGGTTCCATTGCCCTATCCAGGTGGCATTAGTTTCAGCTCACGACTTTGCTTATTTTTAAGGTTCCGCACCTCTAAAAGGAAAAAAGGACTTTTATATTATCACTTACTCTTAGTTGTCCGTCTGTCTGTCGAGACCCCTTTTGTCAGGAACGCGCGGAATTATCAAGTGTAAATTAATATCAAGTACTCAGGTCTGCAATCCTTTGGAGCTGTGAAAAAAACAAACTTCTAAGTCAACGCAATCAAAAGTTACGGCCGTTTATGCCGCACGTCTTACACTCGCAAGGGAATCAAAATTTATAAGGGTACTTCCTTTTGACCTAGATTCAAGAAATTTGGCAAACCTTTTTTTAATGTTTCATGCTGCGGAACCCTTGGTTTACGAGTCAGACTCGCACTTGTCCAATTTCTTTAATAAAAAGTGTCTCACTTTGGAGCATATATTATTTATTTAATTTGAGCCTTTTTGACTCTAAAAAGGAAGACACATTTTTTTTTTTGTGTATACCTATTATTGCGAAATGTTCAGTAATTATAAATCGATTTTCATAATGCTTTTTTATTAGACAGGAAGGAAAGATAGCTTAAGAGTACCATTTATTTACATGTACGCCTAATGATAGAATAATTCATTCTTTTTTGTGAGTTTGTCGCAAATTGTTTGTGAATTACATCAGAGTGAATCAAGTTTTAAGTTTTGGCAGGTTAAACATTATTCTCCAAATTACTTAAAACTTGTTACACCTTCTTTGGAATGTAACACTAAAAAATCCTTATTTTGTGGTAGTTAAGCCTTCAGATATGTGGCTTTGTTCTAGACGTGGATGAATCAGTCAGGCGGGACAAGTAATCCTGCTAATATTATAAATGTGAAAGTTAGGATGGATCGATGCTTGTTACTCTTTTAAGCAAAAACTATTGAACTGATTTTAATGAAAGCTTACAACAATTTAGCTTATACATCAGACTGATACATCTTACTAATATTTTAAGTGTGATAGTTTCGATGGGTGTTTGGATGTTTGTTACTCAATCACGCCAAAACGGCTGAACTGATCTGGATGAAATTTGGCACAGAGATAGATAATAGTCTGGAATATGCTACTTTTTATCCCGGTAAAATGTACGGTTCCCATGGGATAGATTTGTTTTTGTTTTTCTAAAAGGAAAGCGAGGGCAAGCCGCTAGTAATCTATAATAACGTATAACACCTCAATTAATATAGGAATATAAACGATTAGCGAAATAGTCTTGACTTGTATGATGGAGGTTGCTGATACAAGTCCCGTTTGAAACAAATATTTATTCCACGACACGTTTGGCTCAGTTTGTAGTGACCGCTGTGCCAGCGGTGGCGGAATCGAATCCCGATGGGGGCATTCATTTGTGTGATGAGCACGAATATTTGTACTCCAGTCATATATTTATAATATGTATGTATTTAAAGTTATATATGTGTAGTGTATCAACTGTCTGGTATCCATAACACAAGCCTCGTAGCTTACCATGGACCTAGATTGTGCTGTGTCAATGTCCAAACATATTTTTATTTATTTATTTTCGGTAACTTTTTTGGTTTATTTTGTCCCAGTGGGTATTGGGCGATTAACCATTATCTAATTATTAATATTTCAACAAAGATATAAAAATAACATAGAACTTGGCAGAAAAAAGATTTTCTTATTTAAATTAGTTGATTCATAAATATTGTAATGTAGAACTAAAGTGAAAAAACATGACGCGGTCACTAACCGCAAAGTTGTTTATAATATACGAGTATTTTTGACGACAGATGTTTGGAACTATTTAACTATGAGTATATAAGTATATTATATAAAAATAATTTTACATAAAGTTAATAATATAACAAATGTTTTATTATAAACTTTAGTTCATATTTAATTTAAAAAAAAAGTATGTGTGTGTGTGCAATTCACACACGGTAAAAGTGAAACTTCAGAAAAGTAACCTACGAGAGAATGAGATGAACATATATACCTAGAGTATCAGGAGTAGGATAATGGTAAGGTTTAGTTTTTTTTTTACCAAGTTTAAAGGTTGTTTTACATTTTATTTAACACAAGCGACTCACCCTCGCTTCGCTTCAGATTCGTTCCTAGATAGAAGCAAATCTATCCCACGGGAACCATACATTTTCCGGGATGGCCTATAGCCATCCTCAGTTAACGGGCTATTTAATGCAAAAAGAATTTTTCAAATCGAATTAGTAGTTCCTGAGATAAGCGCGTTTAACCAAACAAACAAACTCTTCAGCTTTATAATATTATAGTATAGATATATTAATTATATTACATAATAATATTTAGTATTATTTTTCGCTTCCTGTGTAACGTATTCTATCTCATTCTCTCGCCGGCTTAATCCTATATATTTATGTGTTTGTCTCTTTCTAGTATCGCATTTTCGTTTCATCGAGTTTCAAATCAGAACGATTCTAAAGAAGCTTCACTTAAAACCTCATAATTTAAAAAATCTTACGTCCTTATATACCACAAATACGTTTTCATTTTGGATTTATGTTGGAAAAACCTGTTTTTAAGTATTTTTCTTAAGATTGAAAATAGATTTGTGGCAATTTGTTAGCTTAATATGTAAAAGTGTTTTTTATAGTACCTAAACACATTATACAAATGTGCCAATTATTTATAAGGGCGGATTTACCATCGTTTGAAGTTATGCAATAGATATAGACTACATGTAGGTATGTGTCTGTTTTTAACGTGTGCCATTAATCTGATAGAAGTTTTAATTTTTCAGATACTGATAACGTTTTATATTTACGTTCGGACATTTTGTACACTTTTATTCCCTTGTTTTTAGGTCAAAACCTAAGACAGTAGTGACAAACACAGCATGCGCGAAAGACGACGCGAAATGTATGTAAGCAAACATGTTAAAACGTTAAAACCTGATTAATTTGTCTCACTTATACAGGTAATTGAGCTACAGAGTCTCAATTATAGAGGTAAACACCGAAAAAGTCTTAGAATTCAAATCTCATTTAACCAGGTTCAAAAAGTCCCATTAACAGAGGTAATTTAATGAAAAAGTACCGGGACCTCATTGAAAGTCTCAATAGTAGAGGTTCCTCACTTATCCAGGTCCCACTTAACCAGGTTTCACTGTATGTAAAAGTGTTTTTTATAGTACCTAAACACATTATACAAATGTGCCAATTATTTATAAGGGCGGATTTACCATCGTTTGAAGTTATGCAATAGATATAGACTACATGTAGGTATGTGTCTGTTTTTAACGTGTGCCATTAATCTGATTGATGTTGCTTTTTATTATTCTGCCTCTCACAAAAATAGGCAAAATGTGTTTGATTTGGATCTTATAAATTATACTTTCACTATAATATAGTCTATAGGTACTAATATTATAAAGAGGCAGAGTTTGTTTGTTTGTTTGAACGCGCTAATCTCAGGAACTACTAATCCGATTTGATTTTTTTATTTTGCATTATATAGCTCGTTTATTGAGGAAGGCTATAGGCTACCTATGTATCATCATGCTACTACAAGAGAGTGGAGCAGTAATATAATAGCAGTACCTAGGGACGAGTCTGAGCGGAGCAAAGATGAGCCGCTAGCACAGTATAAAGACAAATAAGTATTTAAATAAACGTCATGTAAACTTAGTTAAGAAATTGATTCCATTTAACTCATATATTCCAAAAGATCCTTTCGGAACTTCCTGTAAATTTTAACTAGCCAGATCGGTCGATAGGTAATTAAACATTGGGGACAAAGCCGCGAAACGGAAACCTTTGTTTGCACTTACTTTAATGAACGCTACGATACGATATACGCGTAGTAGCCCATTTTGTATCACATTGTATCACTTGCCAGTGAAATATACTTAAAATTCTAACGATTATTTAAGTTTACCTTAATTTCAGTTATTTTTCTTGAAATTGACAAAAAAACGTTTGTTTCATTATTTATTGATCCCTAAATCTTGTTTTCAGTATTTGGTAATTGATAAATGTATGGTGCTCACATATTATTTTTGCCACAGTGACAACATTCACACAACTTTATGAACATCTATAAGAATAAATTTCTATTAATATAATTTTAAAATATGTAAACACAAAAACTTCAATCAAAATTAAGCTTTAAAATTTATTATAATACGAATAATAATATATGTATCTACAAGGTTTTTCTTGTTTATTATAGTGGTAGTAGTAGTAGGTAAAAATAAAAGATAAGCAAATGTAAAGAAATATATATATATGTATATTTTACATCAGTCATACCCATACCCGCCACGCAAGTAGAGCAGCATAGTGGGTCAAGTATCGTTATTTTCGTCTTAAGTAGAGGCGGAGTCCATTTAGCATTGGGTTATTTACAATGTTGTTAGTTTGTAGTGCTTAAAGTTTAAAATTGTTATTTTTTGAAGAATATTCAAAATTTATTGACAATATTCATCATCGGCCCCTCTCAATGCCCGTTGGATATAGGTCTCCGGGGGTGCCGTTGATCTTTAGTTTTGCGGATCTAGTTATTATCATATACACATCTTACTACTATATACATGCGAAGGTTTGGATAGATGGATGTTTGTTACTCAATCACGCCAGAACAACTAAATAGATCTGGATGAAATTTCGTAAAGTGATAGATTATATTCTGGAATAGCACATAGGCTATTTTTATCCCGGCAAAATGTACGATTCCCGTGGGATAGAGTTGTTTTTGTTTTTCACTTAGGAGGGTGAGCCGCTAATTATTAATATATTTTATAACATCAATAAATATTGATAACATTAATAATACTTAATTATTACCTACAATGTAGAGTTAGAACTTTAAATTGAACAATAAATTCACTCATATAGGTACATAAGTAAAATATAGTATATTAGGTATATAAGTAAAAGTTATTTTCTATATAATAGTCATAAAGAATTATAAGAGCCTGTAATTGAATTTCGGCTTAAGTCAACATTAATACATAGGTTACTTCAGAGATTTATGAAAACAAATCTATTCAATTACTACTCACAATAAATATTAAATATCTTTCTAATACCTTTAAACGAGCAATTCTGGTATATTTATTTATATATATATTATCTCGTAAACGGCTCTCCGGTTTTCGGGGGCGAAAATTCGATTTAGATTGGTCTTATGTCTGGGAAAACGCGTGTTTTAGAGTTTTCATGCGGCTTTCTTCGCATTATTACACGCAAAATATGGTCGCTAATTTCACACGCTCGGGAATAAGCATCGTGGTCAAGCGACCACGGCGAGAGATTGACAATCACGGGTGTCCGGGTTCGAATCCCGGTCGGATACAAAGTTCTTACTTTTGTATTTTTTGTATTTATTCAAGTTTTTAGTTCTTTTATCTTAAAAATACGATATAACAAAAAAGAACTCCGAGCTAAGCTCGGTCGCCCAGGTTCTAGTACCAAACGTAATACGTAACTGTTACAATAAGTCAAAGGTCAAGTGGTTCCTCTAATATTTTATTTTATACTTATTATGAAGAGAATTTTTTCTTTGTCTGTATACGTATAAATGACAAATCTTAAAGATGTTGAACTGAGTCGAATCTGTACATTAAATATTTTACTGAAAGTCTTATTGAAATAGTCATTACCTATTATCGATACAGAGATACAGTTTTTATGATTTTGACTGGACAGATTTTGATTATAATATGATGATAACTAGTTATCCAGGTCAATATACTTGTATTGCGGGAAAATATGTAATCTCTGAGAAATGTATACTAATTACTAACTGTTAAGCTACACAATAATCCAAGACATGCGAGAGAGGAGATTGCTGTAGGTTGGAAAAAGACGGAACAATTTCCAATTTATTTCAAAACAATTGTGTTGTCTTATAATAATAGATTTGTACGTTTTACATAAATATATAAAGGAGCTAGCTATTGAAGTGTTTTGTTAGAACATCAGTACAATTTTGAAATAAAGAGAAAATTTAACAGAGATACAAAGTGAAAGCTGAAATTCAGTAATAGTGGTAATTTAACTAAAATGGTATATAATATAGTGCTCTAAAACAAGCCATTACTATACGTATATCGACTGTTATGTACAGTCACCAGCATAAATATTTGACTACTACTAATTACTAACGATTTACAATGGCTTCGCTCGGACGCGTGCTTATCAGAAGCCTATATATTTCTCCAGGCCATAATCTATCTGTATACTAAATTTCATCTCAATCCATTCAGCAGTTTTAGTATGAAAGTAACAAACACACAGACATATAAACTAAATATGTACATATATCGAAGAAAGCACCCGAGCAAAGCGGCGAAATTTCACTAGTTTTTAATAATGCAATTCAATTAATTGTAAGATCAGTTAAGAGATTAGCTCTAAGCAGCGAGCGAGCAAGCAGATTTGATACATTAGTGTTGATAACGGTCAATGTACATATATGTACATATCATATTTACTTTATAGATCCATCATAAACTTTAGGAGACCAAGTTGCTAAGCTGTATTAATATGAGAATCTGTTCACTTCCAATATTGGGAATATTAAAAGAAGTTTGTCGAAAATACAATACTTATTAACAGCACTCGCTTGCAGCTTTACAATGTGGTACTTTTTACTAGCTTTTAATAGATTCACTTGTACTCGTAACTATGTACGTGATTAAATCTTTGAAGTCCATGTTAAGCTACTTCTAACGGCCAATTTGATTATGTGAAAGTTTCGGAATCTGGATGACAAATTACAATATTTTTTGACTTGAACTTTGATGAAAAATAAACGATATATTTTACTTGACCTAATTTAAGATTCGTATTATTGATATTTTCTATTTAAGAGAACTTAAGCAGAAAATATAGCTTCAATCTCCGTCCGAGACACATTTCATATTGAGTAATTTTTCCTTTACTTTGATGTTATTAATATCGGCATTAATATCCACCTAATATTTTCTAAATAATTTAACAAGGTTGTACAAAATAGTGGTCAAGTATAAGGTTTTTTCTTTCTGGACCGCAAAAGATACACTTGTTTGTGTTTACTGTACCTATTATCATAGCTTGCATCTTCGAGACCTCTCTTAGCTTTATACTAGGACTAGGTTAATTGTTCTCTTAACCACTAAGCTTAGATTGAAATCTTACATACATATGTAAATCTTACATACATATGTAAATCTTACATACATACGACATTTGTAAATATACCACCAAAAAAAATGCTTATCATCAGCTTTTTTGACCGTTTTTGACATAAAAAAAGAGTTATATAATTGGAGTGCTCTTAGTCGTATGTTTTAGTTTCTTTTTTAATAAACGGGTAATGCCTTAAGCGTCTTTTCACCTTTAAGAGTAAATAATTACATGTAAAGTGACTTTAAAGGCGAAAAAGTGCATTTGTTTAGTTGAAAACTATTAAGTACATTTTTTGTCTGTCTGTAGGTATTACAAATTTTAATTGATGAGTAATTCAAAACTCAACCAGAGACAATAACTACAATATACATACATATATATAAATACCAGATTCACATATCTTTGCTTTCCCTTAACTCAACATTGATATTACATACCCATTGCATTCTATAACATAACATTTTATATTAAATTTTAGCTTCAAATGTAGTTTTGCTGCAAAGAATCCAGATTGCTTTTTTAAATCTATAGAATGCATTACATTTCATAAAGCTTTTTGGATCGAATGCTGTCGCTTCATATGAAACTTTCAATATACCTTGTATGTGCAATAAAGTTTTTTTCTATATAAAGAATTCAGGGTATATCATTGAAGTATATTTATGAGATGTCAGATATTCACATACCATTCTACATTTATGTACATTATATGTGTATTTTGTATAATATTTGCCTCTCTTATGAATATCTTAACTGAATGATGGGCATCCTTATATAAATATTATTTATTTTATTAATACGAAAGCTTTCTTAGAAGATTGTTCGGTGTCACGTGTTCCTGTACGTGATAATCTGGTTTTACGTACTCGTAACGTGATATAAAAAAATTTAAAAATAAAACACCCGACTGCATAAAAGCTAACTAAACATGAAAATAGGTTGACGAAGGAATAAAGTATTATGAAGCCTGCTATTCTAAACAACCGTTACAGCCTGAAGAGTTAAGAAACTCTCATTCACAAATTTTCCTATTATATATGACATTAGTGTGATAAGTCGTTTATGTAAAATAAAAAAATATTTTATCGATGTTAGTTCTATTTTTTATCACTTTCAATTAAAGTCGTACTGCTCCAACTTAAGCTGTTTTTTATTTGTTTTCAGGGCGCTGTTTTTGACAGATGGACGGAGGAAAAAGACAACACCGAATTTGAACAGAATTGTTTGTTTAAAGTCGACGAATATGGCTTCTTCATCTACTGGAAAAGTGAAGGAAAGGTAAGAAACGTTTTTTTTAAATATTCTATAATATATCTATTCTATTAGGTTTATTATTAATACTAGGGCCTCACCTTCGCTTCGCTCGGATTCACCTCTAAGAAAACGAAGACGAATCTATCCCACGAGATAAAAAATAACCATGTGTTATTCTGATGTATGAGCTATATTATTGTTAAGTTTCATTAAAATCCATTCAGTCGTTTTTGCGTGAAAAGGTAACAAACATCCATACATCCTCACAAACTTTCGCATATATAATATTAGCTTAGAATTCCTTATTATTTAATAAAACCCTACCATAAATATATGTTTACTAGCGACTTACCCTCGCTTCGCTTCGGGTTCGTCCCTAGACAAAAACAAATCTATCCCACGGGTACCGTACATTTTTTCAGGATGATATATAGCCTATAGCCTTCCTCGGTTAACGGGCTATCTAATGCAAACAGAATTTTTCAAATCGGATTAGTAGTTCCTGAGATAAGCACGTTCAACCAAACAAACAAACAAACAAACAAACTCTTCAGCTTTATAATATTAATATAGATTTTAAGCATGACAAGCTGGACAGGGTTGAAATGTATGTCCTTGCCTTATCAAAATCGGTTTACTTAAATCTAACCTTAACTATAATTACAATTTTCCTGTTAAGCAATACATACATATGTATGGTTATTAATTAATAGTTCCAAAAAATGTTTTTTCAAAGGAAAGAAAACATTTTAGTCACCTCGTATACTATTAATGGGTACATTCCATAAGCAAAAACCATATCAGACATTTATTTCCCTTAGGCTTTAGGTTTATGCATATGATATCAGTTGGAAAGTAGGGCTGGGCTGTAAATTTTTTAAATAAGTAAGATAATCTGACGTGACAACTTTGGCTTGTTTATCGTTTATGTGGTATTGGGTTCGATACTAATGCTAGGAGTATACATATATCAACACAAGTTTTTGCTGTGATATGGAATAACTGGGGCGAGGATGCGATCTATGTTTTTGTCAAATTTTATAGAAATTTGTTCAGCGGCTTACAGAGACTTTCAATATAATTAAGAGACAAAGAGAAAGAGTATACATATATAGAGTTATAATGGACATAAACATGTTTTTCGTACCAGAAATAGAATTTTCTAACCATATAAAATTAAAATAGCCAAATAAGCTTTTGTCAAACAACCGATACCATATTTGTAAACAATGTAAAGCGCTAAAAATATTTTTAAGCTTATAATAAGATTTTGTCAAGATTTATGTTAATATCACAAACAGAGCTTAAAAGTTTTCACTTGAAATTATACTAACAGAGGTTAAAAGAAAATGTGTAATATTTATTGTTGAATACAAATAATTTTGTCTTGAGCATTAGTGTTTTCTGCTATCAATATAATGCATTCAATCTATACTAATTATAAAGTTTGTTTGTTTGTTTGAACGCGCTAATCTCAGGAACTATTGATCCGATTTGAAAAATTCAAAAATTCTTTTTGTATTAGATAGCCCTTATTTTGAGGCAGGCTATAGCCTACATATCATATAATAATATATAGTCTATCTATTTCATACTAACCGTTAAAACGTACCTAGACAAAAATCCAAGCGAAGCGAGGGTGAGTCGTTAGTCATTTATAAAAGCTGTTAATGGTATCAGTCACAGCATCATGTTGTGATATGGTTACAGATAAGCGGCAACCCTATTCCATTTTAAGTCTAATTTTGGCCGTTCCATCTAACGTATCGCGTATCAATATTTACGAAATGTAAATTCGAGTAATATTTCTAAATCCTACATGGTATCTAGGTAATATCCTAATGGAACGGTGAAGAGAAATCGATGCAACTGAATGCTTGCGAGTAATTAATTAAAAACGACCTATCGATGTCATGACATGCGTCAAACTAAACTTTTAGGAATTTTAGTGCTATGAAGTATAAACTAGATTTTAACATTGTATTTGCTACTATAGTTATAGAACACAGGGTTTCTATCGAAAATACTATCACTATTTAATTTCAAAACACCATGTAAAAAATGTGCTAATCAAAGGCACATGTAATATCCATACTAATATTAAAAATGTATTTTTTTAAACTCTTGTCTCTTTTTAACTTTTTGGCAAGGACTTCATCCTAGGGATGGACGTAGGCTACATGCAATCCCCGTCATAATTATCATGCGAAGCGAAGCCGCGGGCAATTACTAGTTATAAATAATGGAATAGAGAAATAAACACATGTTTTTACTCATTTTATTAGTAGGTAATATTACAATATCGTTTTTTTATTTAAATTTAGTGTAAAACTTTCATTTATACGCAATATACTGCCATTTTTCGTTAAAGGAATCAATTTCTGTTATCGTACTTGAGAGATTCGCTTAAATATTTAGAAAGACAGATGAAATGACATACAATGTTTGCACGAGTTTAATGGTCAATAAAACGCTCCAGGTATCCATGTGCCTCGTATTAGTAAAGATAAAACTTTGATGGCCGTTACAGCTAATTTTGTGAGCAATCGTTGCTTTCCAGTTTGTGATGTGATAGGGGTGTCATGTGATATTTTTTTTGATAAGGTATCATTATTTTCTTTTATATGCCCTCCTTCTTATATATTTATAAGAAGGCAAGATTTTTAATCGACTCCAAAAAAGGAGGAGGTTCTATGTTCGTTTGTATGTATTTTGTTTACGTATAAATACATCACAAATTAATGTGTAATATTCTAACTATATTTCGAGTTCATACCTTGTCACATTTACCTATTAGATATTCATCTTAGATATTCATCTTAAAACATTGTCGGCTGACATCTACTTCGAAAATATTTGATTATGTGTCTATTCTAAATGAAACCCCCCGTTTACTTATTTATTACTACTTAGTACCTAGAAGTCGGTTTTTATTTTGTTTATGTTTATTTCAGTAAATGATAGGTTCTTAAGTTATAATTTCGAATGTTTCATTGAGGTAAAATTATATACGTTTTATACTAAAATTGCATCACATTTTCGTTACAAGCCCTGTTAAATACAATGAGAACAGAACACGAAGTAACACATTCTACAACGTGCTGCCGGAAATTAGTACCCGCTTTGAACGGAAGCTTTTTCTCATTCATTTCATCTCTATGCAAATTTTAATTCAAATATAAATTCATATCTGTGATATTTGATATAATATTTAACTTATCCATATCTAGCCAATATTTAAATTGACTTGTATTTGAAAATTATTTTCCAAATTAGTTTTGACCCCGAAGAGCTTAAAGTTTCAAAACTCAAAGGAACTTCCCGAATGGGAATTCAAGAATGATTTTTTATAATAATCTCAAAGAATAAAAAATAAATCTCAAAGAATAAAAATTAATCTCAAATAATAAAAAAAGATTTTAAAATGTCATTTAATTAATTTTATCTTTTTCTAGCAACTTAGGTTTTAACGTTTAGTATAGATTTTTTAGAGATGCAATATTTTCCCGCAATAAAGAGTATCCTACATATATGTTGGACACTACCACTACTTACTACTGGACAGATTTTGATGAAGTTTGGTATGCTGATAACCAGCTATCATCATACCAAATTTCATCAAAATGTGTCCAGTGGTTTTCTCGTGATGCGGTCACAGACAGACAAAAATTGTAAAACTTATAGATTCTATTGATTTTCTAAAAAATATTTCATGTACTGATTAGACTCAGAATTTTATTATATTATGTATAGAATTACTTGAATTTATTTTCAATTAATTATAAAGAAGCATCCCTAGATGCGAACAGTGCCGATGAACTCAACATTTTATTCTAAATGATGATCATTCACATCTTTATGGCACTATTGAAGGGGACCGAATCCAATTAGGTAGTTCATCGTCCATTTGGCCGTGCGTCATATATAGAAACTCATAAGGCAAAATCATTTTTATTGTACGTAATAACTGAATAATAAGTCGATACCAGTCTTTAATTCAATCTATCATTGTTATATCTTATGTAAAACTAGTAACTCACCCTCACTTCGCTCGGGTTCATCCCTAGTGAAAAACAAAATCAAATCTACCCCACATGAACTGTGCTCTTTTCCGGGACAAAAAAAAACCTATGTGCTGTTCGAGACTACAATCTATCTCTGTGCCAAATTTCATCCAGATCCGTTCAGCCGTACTGACGTGATTGAGTAACAAGCATGCATCCAAACTTTCGCATTTATAATAAATTAATATGTTGGGACATTAACACACAACACCATCTAGTTCCATGATAAGCTACGAGACCTTTGTTATGGATACCAGATAGTTGATACACTACACATATATAACGTTAAATACATACATATTATCAATGAATGGTCCCCAGCGGAACTCGAACCCGCGACCGCTGGCACAACAAGTAAGGTTACTGCAAACTGAGCGAAACGTGTCGTGTAATATTTATGGGATTATTTTTTTTAATATTGCTATAAACATATCCATAATTCATACATTCATGGTTTTAAGGGACTGTTTTCCCCGCGTTATCGCACGGATTTTTTCGCATTTACAATGATACACAAGAAATAAGAATTTCCTTGTTTTTATTTTTTATTAAGGGAATATCCGCATGGTCTTTGCTGAGTGAATGCTATATCCGTTTGGATTCTTTTGCCACTTCTCGGTCCCGACATTTTAGTTATAACGATGATGGTTTATAATATAGAGATATTTACTTATAAATATACAATTTCATACACAACTCTATACAGAGTACTCTCAGAATCAAATGAAAAAGTACAATTGTTACTTATAAACCTGTGATTTCTATCAAAATGTTTTAATAGTATTACTTTTTTTCTTTCGTATTACTTTATAACATACTTGAACTATTTTGACGGCACGTTTGGCTCAGTTTGTAGTGACCCTACTTTCTGCGCCAGTGGTCGCGGGTTCGAGTCCCGCTGGGGCATTCATTTTTGTGATGAGCACGAATGCTTGTACTCCAGTCATGGGTGTTTATATTTATAATATGTTTGTATTTAAAGTTATATATGTGTAGTATATCAGCTATCTGGTATCCATAACACAGGCTTTGTAGCTTACGATGGAACTAGATGGTGCTATGTGTTAATGTCCCAGCATTTATTTATTTATTTTTATTTATACTAGTTTTTTACCCGCGGAATCGCTCGCGTGGTAAGTGAAGTAGGAAGCCTATGCCCATCCCTAGGACGCAACTTATGTCCTAGCCAGATTTTATCGAAATCAGCGGTTTGAGCATGCAAAGGTAACAGACAGAGACTTTCACATTTATAATATTAGTATGAATTTCGTTATGTTTGTACAGTTAACATTTATTTATAACCGAATTATATTTATTTATAAACGAAACGCAGCCATTAAAAATACCATAAAATGAAATACAATTTGGCTTCTCGGCTCAAGTTACCAAATTACTGATAACTGAACTGGTTTATTTTTAGTTAATGCGGTATGTTCTCTTCATATTTATTTATTTTATTTATTTATTATTAAAAAGTAAAAAAAAGTGTCTGTTTGTAATGTCAAAATAACAGCCTCTTACTAAATGCATATGAAAGTATATACAGTACCACTTATAAGTAAAACACATCTTTTACATTTTTTGTTTTTCGGTCTGTTTATCTTGTCTGTCTGTTTGTTCCGGCTAATCTGCGAAACGGCTGTACTGATTTTGACGGGACTCTTACTGGCAGATAGCCGATGTTATAAAGAGTAACTAAAGCTACTTTTATTTGAGAAAAACAATTAGGGTTCCGCCCAAAAAAATTAATACGTACCTAGGGAGCCACCCGAGCTAAGCGAGGGTAAGTCGCTAGTTGAAATTAAAATCTTCTACAGGAATATTTATTTATACCTCATTATTTAAATATTGTATTTACTTTATATTTTAAAGAATAAATACATACATCATCATGTTTATGAAAATAACCTGCAAGTCTTCGTTTATTTTTAAACGTCTCGTGCAAAACGAAAATGAATGAGTTGAGGTCTTCGTCCGCTTTTAACTGAATCAAAAAACAAACGTATTCATATTTTCCCATATTCTACATATTTTCATTTACGTAGCCGTTCTAAGTCTATATAAAAAATACAAAATACGCAGTCAGAATTTTAAGGAGAAAATTTTTTAGCCGCTTTAAGCGATTTTTGGTAGGGGAAAAACTTACTTAGGTATAATAATTATTGCTCGAAGTGGTGACGTGAAAACCAGACTAATAATAATTTCAATTTAAAGTTTTAGAAATTTTAATTATTCACACTTTAATTAAAAACAAATAAAACAGTTATTTCAAAGTTTTCACTTTTGTCAGCAGTCTATTTCCTATTTTATTTTAGTTTTTTGTAAATATTTTTTTACTTATTTGTTCCCGGCTTTGATTAAATAGCCATATAAATATCAGCAATGCTGCCAGCGAAATAGAGGACGATAATGCACAAGCTTATACAGCAATATTGATGTTTCGTAAACATTTGCATATTTCATTTACTATTCAATGTATACGCGTACAGGGACTTTACATCGCGAATTGTCAACGAAAGCTCAGAAGTTATTTACTCTATGAAATAATATTTGATCAAACAACACGTACGTCGATTGCGTAATAAATAAACAATGATAGAAAAAATCTTTACAATTTTTCACTCCTAACAAACTACTGTACTAATATTAATAATATGTAGAATTATATTTTGAATTCACTCTTAAAATTGAAACATACAGAAGACTAATGCTATAGAATTAATAGACATCACCTTCCTTTGGGGAAATCGGGTAAAATAGTTTTATTAAACAAAATTAACCTAATATAAATTTAAAATAATCAAGCTTATAAAAGTACTTTCATTCCATGTACTAATATATCCTTATAAACCCAGTATATTATGTACTGAACGCAGATCCCACGCAATATGTCAAATTAATTCTGCAAGAACCGCGGCCGCAAAACGTCATTACCTATATCTAAGCTGTTTACTATACATTAGAATCAATAAATTACTAAATATAGGTATATCCACTCACATCTTATCATTGATGTATAACATGGCTTAAATCCATTACGTATGAAAAGACCGAAGAACTTTTGACCATTGTTTATTAATGAATTTTGCATTCAAAAATACAACACACACATACCCACACACACACATATATACACACGCACACGCACACGCAAGCACGCACGCGCACGCACACGCACGCACACACACGCACACACACGCACACACACGCGCACACACACACACACACACACACACACACACACACACACACACACACACACACACACACACACACACACACACACATACACGCACACACACACACACACACATACACACACACACGCACGTGCACACGCACACGCACGCAGCATACACGCACACATACATCATCATCATCTTTTTGTTATTCAGTTTTTATAAAATAGTTTAAATATTGTGCGGAGGCGGGCGTTGATATCTGCAACGCAGTTTATACTTTTGCAGTATCATTGTACCCATTGTTTTACTGTATATATAAGAATTGTTACTAAATAAATAAATTTCATTTCATTTCAATATTATAAATGTGAAAGTGTGTGAGGATGGATGGATGTTTGTTACTTTTTCACTCCAGAACGGCTGAACGGATCTGGATGAAATTTGACACTGAGATAGATTATAGTATGGCATAGCAAATAGATTTCTATTTGTGTATTCAGCCCTTTTTAACGTCCCACTGCTGGGCACGGGCTTTCCTTCAATACGAGGGGAATCAGGCCATAGTCCACCACGCTGGCCAAGTGCGGTTTAGCGGACTTCACATGTCTTTCGATAACTTGCTAGGTTCTCTCAGACATGCAGGTTTTCTCACGATGTTTTCCTTTACCGTAAGGCAAGTGGTAATCAAGTTAGAAAATGATTCGCACATGAAAATATCAGAGGTGCGAGACCCGGGATTTGAACCCGCTTCACTCTGTTTTCAAAGCGTACGCGCTACCACTGGGCTACCACTGCTCTATTTATTCAGTTTTTATCTAGGGACGAACCCGAAGTGAAGTAAGGGTGAGTCGCTAGTGTTATATAAATAGGAAATTGTACCAAACGAGCTGGTTTCGAGTGGTCGAAAACTTCATCGAAGTAGCACACAAGTACGCTTCAAGTTCCAGAGACGTTACATCAGGGAATTGCAGGATTTCAGTATATACTCGTACGCTGGCTTATTCGTTATAATATGGTGATATGATTTGTAGAAATTCCTGACCTACTTGTATGTTATGAAAGATTTCGTATTTTATGCATTAGTCATATCTATCGTACTGGTCAGTCTGCGCTAGGAAATCAAGTTCGTTTCGTCGCGAACTTATGTTCATATTATATTCTATTAACGTCACAGTACCTTCTGAGTAATATGAAGTTTGATTAAACTTCATATTACTCATTCAATTTACTTTTATCTACAACTATAAAAGCAATTGCTCACTCATTCACTCATTTACTAAACGAGATACCTCTAAAACTATTTGATTTATCGAGCTGAATTTTGGAATTTAGTAAGAATGGATTTTGCGATAGAACTACATGTAACGTTCTTATATGTTTGCTGTTGAGATATAAAGAACTAGTGACTCACCCTCGCTTTGCTCGGGTTTACCCCTGGGTACGTTTTAACGGTTAGTATGGAATAGATATTCGATCTGTAAAAACAAAAATATCCATCCCACGGGAACCTTACATTTTTCCGGGATAAAAAGTAACCTATATGCTATTAAAGACTATAATTTATCTCTGAGAAAAATATCGTCCAGATCCGATCAGCTCTTTTGACGTGATTGAGTAAGAAACGTCCATTCATCCAAACTTTCAAATTTATAATATTAATGAGATAACTTCTTTCTTATTTCTGGTTACATCAACTACGTGGGTGGAGAAAATGCTTGTTAATTATAAATGATCATTTCATAGAAATCAAGATATACATTTATTTATTTATTTGAAAATATATTAAAATGAATAAAACCCTAAATATCTTCATTCTATGTAACAATTTAGTACTTAACAATACTTACATTTTGCTCTCGACCTTGTTTGTTCCGAGTGCCTCGTTAAGTGGAAGTGCCAGGTGTCCCGATTTGTATGAGCTCTAAGTGAGGTTTTTGCCCTGAATTATAAATAGTATTTGTACCCATTTTCACTTTGTGTAAGAGTATAATGGTTTTCCACTAATTAGGATCACCTAAGTTCCCTTTGCAAAATGGATGCTGTGTTTTAAATCGACGTCAAAAAGGAGGAGGTTCTCAATTCGATTGGTATTTTTTTTTTTATGTATGTACTCTGATTACACTGAGATTTATGATCCGATTTACGTGATTCTTCTTTAGTTTGATGCGGAATAGTGATGCCATAAAAATTTAACGTAGTTTGTCCCAGTAGTTTTCATTTCGTTTGATTTGACAAGCCCAATACGTTAGAATCGGGTTTTAGAGCCAGAATTTTTAGTGTTAATAATAAAAGCGAATTTTAGTTTGTCAGTCTTCATACTTTGCTACAACTATTATGTCTACACTAAAAAGGGAAAAATAAAAACTTTTTAACGTGCAAGCCCATACAAATTAAAGCACACCGATTTCGAAAATATTAGGTATCTATAGTAAATGAAAAGTATCAATCAGGTATTTTTTACTTTTTAGTGCTTTTTTCGAGGTTGGTTTTTATTTTTTTCTTAAAAAAATTTTTTTCTTTAAGTACATGTAATTAGAATTAGAATTACTGAGTGATGAAAATGTTCATTTACTGTTTTAGACCAATTTCGAGAGTCGGGAAATACTTAAATCAAATATATAAAGCTAACAATAAGTTTAGTTATTTTAACAAATGAAGAATTCAAATTTGTATGGCTTTTGTTATTCTTGTCCATTTGAATGATTTTAATTTATAAATTTCCGCCCTATGAGTAATTTTGCTGTAAGCAATAATTATTTTTTAATTTTTCCTTATTTACAACCGTATAGGTAAATTTATTTTGACAGAGAACGTAGAAATTACTAACACAGCTAGTTAGTAGTTAGCTACGTATCACTTTGTCCTGAGTCCTAAACCCTAACTAATCCTGACAGAGAATGCGCTTGATTAAGCGAGCAACGTGAGTTTAATCCTTATACTATACGTTATATGCTCCTCGGTATTAATGTAGAGCGACATGTCCCTTATTATATAAGTTATCGGTCGTAGAACCTTTTGTGTTATTATTATAGAATAAAGGGTTTAAAATTATTTAGCTTTAAATTATTTTCTAAATATTTTTGTTTGTGTGATTTTATCGAGTTCATGGACCGGGGAGTAACATGCGTTACATTTTATTTCGGTAAACGAATGGTTTGCTTTCGTTGAAATGAACGTTGGAATGGCCGTAGGGAGCGGGTCACTACTAGTTTGAAATAAATCATGGTAAAATACTTAAGAAGGTGTTTTTCTCTACCAAAGCAAAAACAGTTAGTAAATATAAAGATGTATGCAACAGCAGTTTCATTACCGGCTTTTTTCAACAGAACTGCTTTCAAAGCCGATGATAGCTTTCTGAATTACAACACTGAAATTTAATTTAAATGTAAATATTGATTCAAAAGTACTTGTAAAAGTGTATTTGAATAGCGTATATGTAATTTGATTTGTTTACCTGTTCTTCACAATTGTCTGCTAAATGAAAAAGTTTTATTGACATCCATCTTGCAGTTCCCAAGAGGCGCGCGGTTTCGACGACAGAGAAATTCTTCAGAAGTGTTTCTCTAGCTTTTATTGTATTCCAAATATCTAAACACATTGTTTAAGTGTACAAAATTATGTGCCTAAAAATATGTGTTATACCTAGTACCTACATGATTGCATCTGCAGTTAAGCGGGGTCCGCTTCGGATAGAGACAAGGATATCAAGTTTGAATTTAGTCGATCCATTAGTATAATTTATCAATTTTTAATTCAAATTGTTTAAATTAAAAAAAAATTGAATATTTTACAACTTTGACCTGCAAAAATATGACCTGGCCTAGACTTGGTCTAAAAAGATGGTTACATTTTTAAAAACGTCATTAGATTCATACAATGTCCTCTTTATCGATTTCGGCCACGGTAGCCAATGTAAGTGAGACTAGCCAAACTGCGCAGCAGATATCATACTCATGTGCACAAATCGACACGACCGGTGAGAGATCAGGAGCAGGACCGACGGCTTAACGTGCTCGCCGAGGGACGTGGGTGAATCACTGCCCTAACCTCGAGCGACTGAGAATTTCGTAGCAGAAAAACTCAACACCTAAACTTGGCCCGACTCGGGACTCCAACCCTGGAACGTCGAATCTGCTAACCACTAACCACTAAACAACCAAGACACATATCACCTTATAATTATTCATTGTTCGAATGACATGTATAGTGTATTTTAAAATAGTTGCTACTACTCAAAAAAGTAAAGTAATAAATTTTTTTTGGTATAATATGTGCTGGTGCATATGTAAGAGTATGTAGGTACCTATATATGTTTAGCTTATGATATTTCTTCTTAGTTTGTTGTTTTTTTCTTTTCATGGTCACGGGACCGTCTTTCCCGTGACCATGATTCTGTATTCTATTCGGATGGGAACCTAAAATTAAAATAAATTCGCGAAAAATCCGAAAAGATAATTTTATTTAAAATGTCAAATATTCGCGTAAATAGTTTAAAATAGTATTATTAATTTATGAAAGTAAAAATACCAACAATAGATGTGACGTGTTAAGTAAATGTTTCGCACCCTAATGTTTTCCGCCCTATCAAAGTAATTACCTTGCTTTAATTGCTTCATTAACCCCGCAATATAAGAAGGAAAGACGAAATCTTTTTTAAAACTGCAGTACAATAACGAAGAAAATTATCTTTTAACATGAAAACGAGAGTGGGAGAGATCCATTTATTTATTTTATTTTGTAGTATATGTTGAAAATGATTTATATATTAATTATATTATTATATTGTTGACTTAAGCAGAAAATAAACAGTTTTTTGCCATTGTTTGGCTCAGTTTGTAGTGACCCTACTTTCTGTGCCAATGATCGTGTGTACAATTCCCGCTGGGGGCAATCATTTGTGTGATGGGCACGAATGTTTGTACTCCAGTCATGGGTGTTTATATTTATAATATGTGTGTATTTAAAGTTACATATGTGTAGCTTATCTACTACCTGGTATATATAGCACAGGCCTTGTAACTTAACATGGAACTAGATGGTGCTGTGTTTTAATGTCTCAACATTATATTGTTGACTTAAGCAGAAAAAAAACCAGTTTTTTACTATTGTTATTTAATTTTAATAAATTAATTCAACCCTTTTTAACACTGATGTGCACGCCACTACTCTCAATGCGGGGGGATTAGGCGATAGTCCAACACGGTGGGAAATTGCGGGTTTGAGCCCTTCCTACCTCGTTTAAGATCTAGTTAGGTTTGTTCATGTTTTCCTTCACCGTATGAGCAAGTGATAATCATGTTGAAAATGATTCGTGCTTGAATATTCCAGAAGACCCGGCTGTGAACCCTACATCGCGTTATTTTCCAAGCAAGTACCATATCAATGGGCTACGATTGCTCTTAGTTTTTGTCGACCGCGTTTCGAGCACTTTATTCACGCAAGATGTTGATTTACAATATTTTGTGCTACTCAGATATAGTTGATTTTTTTTTATCAATAAATTTTTGTAATTAATTAGATAACCGGATTTAACCGGTGGTAGGACTCTGTCAAGTTTGAGGAGTCCGACTGGATGGGTACCACCCCCTTATCTATTTCTGCCGCCAAGCAACAATGATTGCATTGTTGTGTTCCGGTTTGAAGGATAAGGTAGCCAGCGCAATTACAGGCAAGAGGCATATCATCTTAGTCCTCACAGTGACAACGCACCTGTGGTTCTGCATTTTTGTTACTTAAAACCTAAGTGCATGAACCGTCTGTCTGCTCGTTTGTCACTGAATCTCATAAAAAAAAAAAAAAAAGATAGTTTTAAAGCCCATACCACAAATACCATACGTACAAACAAACAAAACATATTATACCAATGCATTCACAATTATATTAATAATATAGCATAATATCGTGAATATTTTTTTATAGAAACCTATACATTATATCAAAGTACTAACAGCAGTCTCACAGCCTGTCACGGTTTCTAGGTCGCGGTGACATGAACACTAATGTAACAGACAGACAAAGATACTATTCAATAACAGATCCGCTCAAATGCAAACGCTCCTATACCCATCCATAGATATTACAATTCGCAGGAAATGTTTACGTCGTCTGATATATACACAATGAAATGAATAGAAATACACCTACTTTATTATACATAGCTTTATTGTTGTTTATTTGAAATAGGGTTCCTAAGTAATTATTTACATTAGACTAATATCTCAAAACAGTAGTGACAGCCCAGTGGTAACGTGCTTGCTCTGTAAACAAGTGAAGCGGCTTCAAACCTAAAGTCGCATCTTTAAGATATTCATGTGTGCATCATTTTCAATTTAATTACCTACTTGATACTAATAAGTATTAAAGATTAACGCGAAAATTTGACGTTTTAAATAAAATTATCTTTTTGGATTTTTTTCGTGGATTTATTTTGATTTTTTCCCCGACGTTGTCTGTTTGTGCACTAAATTTCATCAAATCCGTCCAACCGTTTAGTGTGGAGTACATACATACTACACATATAAAATGTCCCATTATCAATAATAGTGTGATAACTAACTAAAAAGACAATACGTAAGGAAATTTAAATGAAATCAAGATATTTACATATATATACATATGTACGTTACAAAACGAAACGTAATGTGAATTAATATATTATGAAACCTACGGATATTAGAAAATCCATATCCATATTATACATGTGAAAGTGTGTTTGTTTGTTTGTCATTCTTTCACGTCAAAACAGAGTGACAGATTGGCGTGATTTTTTATATGGCGATGGTTGGGGGGCTGGAGAGTAACATAGGCTTTTTACCGCGGAAGACTATCGCATTCCCACGGGTAAGCACATTATAATACAATCCAAAAAAATATTTATGATCAGAATTACTTGAAACGTGATATTAATACTCGTTCTTAAATAAATACGCGTTTCAACATTTTTCAAAATTATCCCATAAGGGGTAAAATAAGGAATGAAAATTTGTATGAAACCTACCTACCTATACCTACCTACCTTACCTTTAAAATAATAAAACAATACTTATATCAGATTTTTAGCGCGAGTGAAGCTGCTGGCTCTGCTAGTATATATATACCTATTATATTCCTTTATTATGGTAGTAGTAGCTCTGTAGCTAACATCCTTTCATTAGCGTTTCTAGGGCGCAATATCCTTACAATAATCTTAAATATTCTTAGGAGAACAGACTATAGTTTTATTGTAATTCTGTTGCTTTCAGTCTTTTAAAGTATTGTATATAGGTATTATGAGAGTTTCGAATTGAAAATTACAATACTAACAAATTAAAAGATACGTGAATCGTATGAGGTGACGTAATCGATTTCATTTAACATGTGGGCTTGATGTTCAGATAGAAGCTGTAGGTACTATGAAGTTTTAATATATTTTTTTCTTTATTATGCTCACTGATCTCGAACTGCCTCGGTGGTGGACTGCAAGCAAGTGGCAGCTGCATATCTGGAGGTCCTGGGTTCGAAACCCGGGTCGGGCCAAGTTTAGTTATTGAGTCTTTCTGTTTAATAAGCTTTAGTAACAGCCCGGAGTTGGGAAGTTGGAGGTGTTTCACCCCTGTACCTCGGAGAGCACGTAAAGCCGTCGGTCCTGCGCCTTAACTCTCACCGGTCGTGTCGAGTAGTCGTCCCACCGGAGTATGAGAGTGACAGGAATAGAGAGTGCGCGTTGTGTCTGCTGCACTATAATATGTTCTGCGCAGATGGCTAGTTTCAATGAAATTGGCCGCTGTAACTGAAATCGATTGGAAGACATTATCAGTATCTCTCGACAAGTTCTTATATCATATAAATTGTGTAATGTAATAAATTAATGGGTTTGATTTAATTTAAAGTTTATTTTCTTCTTTTTAGAGCATTTAAAAATAAAAGCTTGTTCCTAAAAAGTCTTTTACTATTAATTATATATGGAGATTTCTCACTAACCCGAGTTTCTACTTTCTTGCTTATAGAGGTACAGGAGTGCTTTTTCTCATTTATAGAGGTTTAAAAAAATATAGCAAATGTGTAGTGATAAACATGTATGTATGTAAGTATATTTATTATCCATCAGAATTGGAATAGAAACTAACATTAGTTTCTCGAATATTTTAGGGAACAAAAACAATGTTCTACAAAATTTAAGCCATAAATAGCAGATGTTAAATTCGCTCGACTGTCGTTTATTGAGGTACAGGCAAGTAGCAGTCTCGGTTATAGAGGTTCACAGATGAAAAGCGATTTTCTCCTATAGAGGTTTCTGTGTCTCTGATATAGAGGTTTTAGAGGGATAAAGTAATGGGACCTGGCAATTACTCTCACTTACAGTGTTTTCTTGCTTACCCAGTTCTTTGTCTTGATGGTGATTACGTCAGCAATATTTATTATTTAAATGAAAAATTTCTAGATTTTAATTTGACAAGTTAATTTGTTCAGAACACACATAACAACCCTACTTGTCTATGGTCATAATTGAAAAGCATTTCAGGGATTCCCCAAAATAATTGAGACGTAATGTTTACGTACGACAGGGGGGAGGGAGGGGTTAATAATTACTAAAAATTCTGCTTACGTAATACTTGAATGACCCCTAATACAAAAATAAAAATACAATAAATATTTTTTCGTACTTTCGTAACGAAAAAATACAATTGAAAACAGTTAAAACAAAAATGGCGAACTAAAATCATTGTAAATTGCCAACGTATTTTATTAATTGCACCTTATTTACCGTTCCTACTACGCGCAATTTCATCTTCGCCTATTAAATCTAAATAAAAAATTAATAACCACAAACATCATTAAGTCATTATTATTATTACTATTATAATTATGAAAATAAATTAATAATTTATTCCTTTTAACTAATTACTCAAGTGCAATATCTTTTAAAGTAAGCCATCTTAAATGATGCAAGCCTTTTGATTATTGAATAATGCGTAGCTAAAACTTTGAAGAAGGGCAGGTTTAGACAACATGACATCTATAATTAATCTATACATCTATACATGTATAAATAAAATTGAATTGTCTGTTTGTAATGTCAAATAACAGTTTTTCACTAAATACATATGAAATTTTATACGGTATTTATAAGAAAAATACATTTTTTTTTTTTTACATCTTTTGTCTGTCTATCTGTTTGTTCCGGCTAATCTCTAAAACGGCTGGACCGGTTTTGACGGTATTTTCACTGGCAGATAGCTGATGTTAAAAGGAGTAACTTAGGCTACTTTTATTTTAGAAAAGGAATTAGGGTTATACATATGTTATAATTAACAGGTTAGGGCTATAATTTAAAAATATAATTTTATTTTTAAATATAATTAATTTAAAAATAAAAAACTCAGTTATTCCAAAGTTATAAGTTTTCACATCTGTCGACAGTCCTCATGACTGCCTATATTTATTTTTGTTGTTTGTGGGAAACCTACTCTTACAACTCCTACAAGCTATTTGTAGAAGTTGTAGGTTTCCCGACATTTAACATAAAGGATAACGACCCCGCTGAAATTCTGAAGACTTGGCCGTTTTTTTTCTGAAGTAAAAGAATAATTTACTATCAATTATGTTGGTCGTTCACAAATAAACGTAACAGCTCTCTGCTGAATTAATTTACTCTGAAATATAAATAATAAATGACTTTAAATATATACAGATTCTTTTAATGATACTCAATTTTCGGATTTTGTCGCGGTTTTATTTTTTATATTTCTTCCCGACGTTTCATCTTTCTGCCATGGTCACGGCCCAAGGCACAGACATGATTATCCCACTTGTGACTGTGACTTCCTTTTAATCTAAAAAACTATTCTATTCAGCCCTTTTTAACGTCCCACTGCTGGGTTCGGGCCTCTCTTCAATACGAAGGGGGAGCAGGCCATAGTCCACCACGCTGGCCAAGTTCGGGTTCTCTTAGGTCTCAAAGGCGGACTTCACATGTCTTTCGAAAACTTGCTAGGTTTTCTCAGACATGCAGGTTTCCTCACGATGTTCCTTCACGATGTTCCCTTCACCGTAAGGCAGGTGGTAATCATGTTAGAAATGATTCGCACATGAAAATATCAGAGGTGTGAGACCCGGGATTTGAACCCGCTTCACTCGGCAGTGGTAGCCCAGTGGTAACGCATAACGCAAAGTGAGCGCACTTGGGAAAAAACTATTACATACAGATTATTAATATTCTGTTATTTCTTTCAATTCAAACTTGTCCTTTTTTTTCTGTTATACATACATTTGTATATATTTACATAATGCGTTCATTTTTTATTCTTTCTTCGTGTTCAAGTCATTTATACACTTAACTCCATTTATAATGTTGCGTAAACAACAATATTTCATTCAATGTTTGGCACATTGCTCGCAAATACAAGGTGCTCTTTCCCCTTGATTCCACCTGGCTGATCAAACGTCACGTCAACTCAAATCACTGATTTCGGCTAACGACGTGTTGACGTGATTTGAAGTGCGTATCTTCATACAAATTATGTTATACGTATGTATATGTATATGGTGTATCACCATGTGGTGTATTTTGCTCGATTTATCTGTATTAGTAGTATAATAATTATTCTTAATATGTTTATTATTGTGAATGTTACAAAGTTAAAAGTTAAATTCCATTTAAAATTATACTTCTTCTTATATATTATTATCTTTTATTGATACTATTTTGGCTTTGTCCCTCGGTAACGCTATAACGGAATAAAATTAGTTGTTCTGTTAAGTAATTGAATGAGTCAAACCAAAAAAAAATACACTCACACTACGTTATTTATAATATGTATGTATTTAAAGTTATATATGTGTAGTATATCAACTATCTGGTATCCATAACACAAGCCTCGTAGCTTACCATGGAACTAGATGGTGCTGTGTGTTAATGTCCCAACATATTATTTATTTATAATTGCTGACCTGTAGAACGCGTATCATCAGGGGAAAAATTAGTAAAGCTATACGGAAAATTCATATGACCTTGACATCCAAAATTGGGACAGAACAATATCTGTTCTATCAGCTAGTTTGATATATATTAGTACAATGATATACGTTTTCAAATCTAAAGGATACGAAAACAAATAATAGCTTACCATTTATTATATTATTGATAAAAAAAAAACACATTATTTACTCTATATATAAGAGACAGGTAAAATTCTTGTTCCTTAATCTTGATTTAGAAATCACTGTTTATTTCTGTTTATATACAGTGTCAATTAAACGAAATCAGATAGCATCGGTTATTCTGATTGTCACATAACATTAAACTAAAGAAGTAAATACAAATAATCCATTTGTTACAGGACGGAGATGTCATCGAGTTGTGCCAAGTCAGTGATGTGCGGTCTGGTGGAGTGCCAAAGGTAACGTTACACTTAACAGTTTCTAATGATCACTTTATACTGTTTTGCTTAAATAATTTTCATATATTCTTCGTTTTACAATATGCCTGAAAAATCTATAGTTAATAATTAATTATTATTATAGTTTAAAATTTTAAATATACTCGCTTTTAACTAGATGTAGGATTTTGGTCTTGTGAAACAGACTAAATGAACCCAAATTCAAGGTCTTATTCAAGGTTTATGATCAAAAAGTTCCATTTTCTAACTTCTGGTTTCATTATGAAATCAGCTTTAAGGCTTTGCGCCATATTGTTTTGTTTACCAAATTCATCAAATTCGAATTAGATCTACGTTTGCAAACTTTTGCAGAGTTTCAAATAAATAAGACATTTCGTCGCTTTAGTGGTTATTTATTCAAACTATTGATGCTTGTTGTACTTTACACTAAAAGTATTTTTTCTTATTTTAAAAACAAAGCTTTATTAATAAGACTAGCGACTCACCCTCGCTTCGCTCGGGTTCGTCTCTAGGTACATAGGTTTTAACAGTAAGTACAATGTACATACATAAACATAGAAAAGTAGGCAGGTTATTTTATATTTTTTCTCCTTACTAAAACTATCCGTGTATCTTAAGGAACATAGAAAAAAAAAATGTCTGAATTAGTCGAGCCGTTCTCGAGTTTTGCGCTTCGCAATTTTTATACATATAGATAAAGTATATGTTTTTGAATTTTTAAATAATATAATTTGTATTTTAAACCAATAGAATTGACGCGTAAAAGTCAATAATTCTGTATTTATGTGAAACTCTTTTGGTAAATTAGTTGTTTGGACAAACATTCACTAACATGACGATTTAACAACTTACATATAAAATTTACTTCAATTAAAATATTTAAAACATAGCTTTTTAGGATAACTTAACTATTATGAAAATAAACATAAGAATATATAGTATATAAGTAAATAAAATGTATAGTAAATAAATAAATAAAAAAAATATATACCTACACACAAATTTAGGTAAACGGATGTCAATGATAAATAGACGAATTATCTTATATAAAGAAGCTAACTGTTTACAATGTTTCAATTTTTTTTATTAATAGCATAATAAAAATAACGATTAAGTTTGTCACTTCAGTACAATTTATTTATTTGAACGCGCGTATCTCAGGAACTACTAATCCGATTTGCACTAGATAGCCCGTTTATTTAGGAAGGCTATAGGCTATATATAATCATGCTACTACCCAAGAAAACGGAGCTGTAATCATAAATGTCAACAAATCGGGCAGACTTCCGTAGATTATTGTAAAACTATATACATATTTTACATAATATAATCATAAGGTCGAACCCAAACGAAGCGAGGGCGAGTCGTTAGTGTTTTAAATATCTGTTTTACATACATAACTTAGACTTTTTGTTAGCGAAAGCAATTGTAAAATCACCTCGTATCCACTTTAATTTTGTGACCCTGCACTAAACACGTTGGGATAATATGACTTTTAGATTTATCTAAAATATGTGCATTTCCAATGAGAATCACATATAATCAAAATCAGGTAACAGTTTTCAGAGTCTTTTTGAATTACAATGCATTGTTTTTTTTTTTTACAAAAGTTATTTTAGTTTAAGTTTGATATCAGTAAATAGAAAGATTGTAAATCAGTGATGTTACAATTTTCAATTTGAACTTTAAATGTATGAGAAATTATTTAATACTTTCAAATCTAGCTACAATTTGCTAGTATATGTCATAAGCCTTACTTAGGTATGTATTTATTTGCTAGTTACGTTTTAATATTTAGTATAGATATCTCAGAGATGAGATATTTTCCCGCAGTAAAGAGTATCCTACATGTTGACCCGGATAACCAGCTATCATCATACCAAGTTTCATCAAAATCTATTCAGTGGTTTTCCCGTGACGCGGTAACAGACAGACAGACAAAAATTCTGAAAACTATAGATTCGGCCTCTGTATCGATAATAATGTCTATTTCAATAAGATTTTCCAAATAATATTTAATGTACAGATTTGGTTTAGTTACAATTTTATTATATATGTATAAATTACATAGGTCGCTAACATAGCATACTCATGCTTACAAATAGTACATGATATTGCAAAAGAAAGATCTAGACTAAATGATGCCTTAATCACAAGCAACATTGCATTCTAATGTGACGACGACATAATAATTAGATAACAATAGCTTACATTAAAAAAAAAATATAATTAAAATAAAAAAATAACAGTATTGAGTTAAGACTATTTATTATATAAATCTTATTATAGAGCTCTTCTTGGAAAAGTACTCTAGAATTCTTGTATAATAAAGTTATTAATTACTAAATTTTTAATTGAACCATGTTGGCTTTGTTAAAACAGTGTCGAAAATTAATCAAACTCTATTTGCCAAATGAAAAATAACAAAATTGGGTGAAATTTAAGTTCAAAACATAACTATCTTATACATAGTTGGGTAAACATTACATCAGTACATTTGTTTCAGGATGCCAAGCTAAATGACAAATTAGAAAAAAAACACGGCAATAACTTAGAAGAAAAATCGTTAACTATATGCAGTGGCACGGACTACATCAATATAAATTACCAACACGTCGTCTGTCCGGACGCGGACACCGCTAATGTAAGTATTTTATGAAGTAAATAAGATTGTGTTATCTTCCCTTTTAATATAAAATGTCCCTCAAAAGCTTTTTGTCTTTAAAAGGTTATTATCACATTAGGCCCATAAAATTGACTAAACGTTATAAAAAATGTGCCTCTCTTAATATTTTACTGTATTTTAATATAAATAAGTTTTACGCTGAACCTAAATTCTTATTTTCGCCGAAATAACAATAATTTATGTATTCCATAATAGAAAGTACCTTTGTGCAAAGTTATATTACAAATGGTTTAGCTTTTAACCTACTAAAAGGTAAAGAAAAGACAGACATCGAATTTTTATTAGATGTATTTGAGTATATAAGTAATTTAAGGATAAAACTCTAATTTCATTTATAAAGGTTTGGTTACAAGGACTAAGAAAGATCACGCACAATGTGAAGGCAAACAACGTGTGCCCCATGACGTGTTTAAAGAAGCAGTAAGTTTGCGGTCGATGGGTGCTTACAATACTTTGCATGTCACTAATTACTAGGCGATATGTGCATGTACTATTTTTTTTAATTTATGGTGTCATGGTTGTCCATTTCCAAAATAAATATTTAGTTGATGAGGTTTTTTTAATAAACTAGCGACCCGTCCAGGCTTTGTCCATGTTAGGTGATTTACATTCATACATATCAATTACACCGTAACTTGTTGACTGTAGATAGTAGTTTTATTCTAAGTAGTAAATTTTAAAATATTTAATTTATTAGAAATATTCGTGATCAGGCCTATAACAACTCGCCAAAGCATTGCTCTCGGTTAAACTGTATTAGCAAAGTATATAATATGTATTGTAAACAAACAAACATACATTACATAATATTGCTATGGTACGATATATTGTAATAATTAGAGTTTTCATTGAAAATTAAGTTATTTATTAAAAAAATCATATACACATAAAATATTGGCCGTGTCAAAAACCTATAATTGTTTGATTTTTTTCTGTAAAATAACCGATTAGCATAAGGTTAACCGAATTCCGATGTTAGTTCGGATTTCCATTTGGGAGCTACACGGATTCATAATTTAGCAATTCTAATGTGCACGTGAGGAAGGGGAATGTAAATTATCAAAATATTTTCACGACAATGTGTCGGTTTTTTTTAATAATTGAATGTGAAAAAAATATTTTTTATGTATTTATATTCTATATTATTCTCCAAAACGTCTTGACCTGAAGTAACTTGTTTTCGCTGTCGCTGCTGCTTCTTCACTGCGTGTCCTCACTAAATTTTACGCAATATCTTCACAAAATTGTGATTCGATAATCATTTTTTTTAATGAATATATGTATCGTACCTCAAAGTGGTCCCATACAACTTTCCAACAATCCACGTTTAATATTAGTAATATATACTTCAAAATCACTTATAAGTTATAACCCATAAGTGATTTTGAAGTATCTGTTATATTATTCTATATATTAGTCCAATGAGTACTAAACGACATACAAACATAAAAAATATAAACTCTGACCTACAAAACATCTCGTTGCAAAAAAATCACAAAGATCAGTTTATCCGTCACTACGATAACGAATGACAAACAAACACACACAAACACCTTAAAATAATAGTAGTTCTAATCAGAAAAATTACACAAATGAGAGTAAAATGAAAGAATAAGTATCCACTATATTTTAAACTTATAACTAAGATTTATTTTGTAAATGGACAATACGAGAGCTTTTTTATGTATATACATATATGTTTTATAAATGCTTTTAGTGTACCTAAATAAATTTTTCAACGTGTAGCGTTGTTGTAACAATAATATTGTTCTAAAACATACGTCCAGTTTCATTTACAAGCTGTGTAAACTAACTACAAAAACAATATTTTCAGATACACTAATACAGTTTTCAGGTTAAATTTTTTTACCAATTTTTTTTTACAAAGCGTATATAACTTTCTCTATGAATCATTCTATTTTATTTTTTTATATTGAAACTAGCAACTCACCCTTGCTTCGATCGTGTTCGTCCCTAGGTCGATTCCCCATGCAAACTTTCGTCCCCATTATCACCCCCTTAAGGTATTATTTCCTGGAAAAAAGTATCATATGTCCTTCCCAGGGTCTCAAACTGTCTTACCAAATTTCATCTAAATCGGTTCAGTAGATCCAGAGACTACCCCCTACAACCTCACAACATCACAAACTCACAAACTTTACCTCTTTATAATATTAGTATACATAAGTTTAAAAAATCAAGAAGAAGTAAATACGTACATGTATTGTGAGGCTTGAGTGTCCGGACCTAACATGCAAATCCAATGAAAACTTTCCGTGAATAAAATTGTAAGACGACAGTGTTACCTATAAATAAATTTTCAATAAAACATTTTGTTATAAAAATTTGATGTATTCAAATATAGTCATTCCTATTTTAGAGTGTTTGTTTAAAGCGGTTTATTTTAAATAAAAACTATTTAATCATGAACTCTTTCATATTTTATCGCTTTGTAAACCAAATGGATGTTTTATAAAGACTTGTGCATTGTTTTTTTTTTCTTAAGATGGCGGTTAGCGATTATCAGGTTTCACTATTAGGTACCATATACAAGTATTTGTTTACATATCAATATATTGCAGGAAAATAAATTATGAAAAAATTTTATATATTTAAACGAGCAATTCTTGTTTATTTATTTATTTATTTATACCAGCGATCTCGGGAACGGCTCTAACGATTTTGCTGAAATTTTGTATATGGGGGCTTTCGGGGGCGGAAAATTGATCTAGATTAGTCACATGTCTGGGAAAACGCGTGTTTTCGAGTTTTCATGCGTTTTTCTTATGCATTATTCTACGCAAAATTAAATAGCGACATCTATACAATTGTCTCAGTATCACTTAGTCACTTAATGTCAAATTATTTTTAAGCCAAATTAAAAAGAAAATTGTTCTTATCGCGACATCTATACAACTTTCTCGGTAACACTTAGTCACTTAATGTAAAATATACAATCTTTCAAGAACTCCGAGCGAAGCTCGGTCGCCCAGGTACTATACTATAAAAGACGCTAACTTTTAAAACATTTTATATCTTCAATGTACATAGGTACATACGTATGCACATAATGTAATAATTGTAATGATAACTGTCATATAAGGCAGCTCCATTTTTACTGCGGATATTCTATAAAACTCCCGTATTATATCCCCGCTATATATATCAGAACCTTGAATTTATATATTATTTACTCATTACTTGAAGGTATGGAAGGAGTCCCTCCGCGCCATAACTCATAACAACAAAATAAACAACGCCTGTCCAAGAACGAATCTTATGAAGCAGTACGTACCTAAAGTTTTGTAAAGCTCGACTTGTGTAGAGAAAGCTAGTATTGTAAATATAAACGTATATAATCATACATATACTTATAGTATATGATAAATTCACTATCGACTACCCCTGGCGTCGCTCAGATCTTTTATTCTCGAATTTTAGGGCCTAAGATACTATGAGCTTTTATCTTTCTAATAAGCAATAAGAGGTCACAAACAAACATAATAATTTACAATAAGCATAAATTATATGTATTTTAGCTATTTTTTTATTATATTATTAGTAGACGACTTTTATGATGATTTGTTTTAAATAAAATAGAAATAACATCTGTAGCTGACACTAGTATAGCTATATTTTGACAAAATATATGTATATTTAGTACAATAGCTAGACCGCTCGTAAATCATGTACTATACTGAGATGTAAGTCATTTCAAGAAAGTGCTTTATTGGTAAATGTTGTGAACCAACATTTAAGTTGTGAAATAAATATATTATTTTACGTTTTCAATGGTTTCTGACCACGTTTTTCTTTTAAAAAGCTTTTTTCTAAATACAATTACACGCCGTGTGTGCGCCCGCTTTAATTCCCAACGGAACAATATCTAAAACTACTCGTACTATCGACTTAAATATTTTTAAAGTCTAAAAATAATGAAAGCTCCTCTCAGTTATACTGTGAACTAACATAAGACTTAATCATCCATTATATGTATTTACTAGCGTCTTACCCTCGCTTCGCTTCGGGTTCGTCCCTAGATTCCCTAGAAAAACAAATCTATCCCATGGGACCCGTACACTTTTCCGTTATAATATATAGCCCATAGCCTTCCTCGGTTAACGGGCTATCAAATGCAAAAAGAATTTTTCAAATCGGATCAGTTGTTCCAGAGATTAGCGCGTTTAACCAAACAAACAAACTCTTCAGCTTCATATAATAGTAATAGATTAATAATAGATTTCAGGACTTTCAAAGTAATAAAGTAAATATTAATCTTCGGAATAAGTCAACGAGATATAAAGTTTTTATTCAACTATAATAAATCGTTGATATACCTACTCGTATCATGTGCTTGAACAACAGTGTAATAAACTTAGAACTATTTTTCAATGTCTAGAATATGACGTCTGGATTTATTATAGGAGATAGTTTATGTTGTTATAGTACTAAAATTTCTTTTTATAGGGTCTAACACCTGAAGGGCCTCTTTGACTCGTGACCCTTATTACCCTTACGTCTGTCTATTCGCCCGTAGTCTTAATTTAGATTAGTAAGTGTAAAATAATTTTGATTAGTATCTATAAGGCGGCCCGTTAGCCCAAAGATCTTGTTACTCTTTATAATAATAATAATATGGGCGAGCTGGGCAGTGAGAGCTCAGTGGTAACGCGCTTGCATGGGAAACCGCGTGAAGCGGGATCAAATCTCGGGTCTTGCATATCTGATGATTTTCATGTGCGAATCATTTCCAACATGACTACCACTTATCTTACGGTGAAGGAAAACATCGTGAGGAAACCTACATGTCTGAGAGAACCTAGCAAGTTTTCGAAAGACATGTGAAGTCCGCCAACCCGCACTGGGCCAGCGTGGTGAACTATGATCTGATCCTCCATGTATTGTGAGAGAGGTCGGAGCCCAGCAGTGAGACGTCGAAAAGGGCTGAATAATAATAATAACATATTTCATACATTATTGTTTCGAATAGTTTACCCCCCACTGCTTAGCATGAGGGGATAGAAAAACAGGGCATGACACCACGTTTTCTCAAACATGATCATAACAAGACTTCTATGCGATATTTTATTTAAAGGTAATAACAAGTGGTAATCATATTGAAAACAAGATAATTATCTGAAGAACTCAAGTGTGAAGCTCGGGCTTGAATTCGCTTCACTCGGCTTGCTACACGTGTGCGTTATTAATTAGCTACCATTGTTTAGTAATTGATATTATTGATTTGATAATTTTAATATATATGAGATTTTAGAGTATGAAATTGTGGGAGAACTACAAACTAAAATATGATAAAGTTTAGAGTTTGGAGTTCTTAGATAACATAGCAGCAGAACTACATAGATTTGATTTAAAAAATTGTGAATATCGAATGTATTAGCATTCTTCCTTCAGCTTTAACGACATTGCTTTACTCCATGTAAAGCAATGGCGTCATACATAGTTGTTCAAGTAGCCAAATATGTAAATAGTCTTAAAAATGTCACTTTCTTGCTATAAAGTAGCTACTGTAGTGCTATTTTTGATAAAACAAAAAAAAATAGGAAAGAAATATGTATGTATTCAGCCCTTTTTAACGTCCCACTGCTGGGCATGGGCTTCAATTGGGGGGAAAGAAATATATTTATTTTATATTTCAATTAAACTATTGTTTTTTCTCTTATAATTTGCCTGACCTCCTAAAACTTTTATTATTTTTTCAATCAATTTTTTTGATATAAAAGGGAAAACAAGTTTTTGTATTTAAATGGTTATTACTGGCAGTATTGCTTACAGAAAGTACAGTAATGAGGCGAATGAGAATTTTAAAAGACTAACGACAAGCTCTTGGTACGCTTGGAGCTACTATATTAATACTACAATAAACCTACGTAATTATTAAAAGTGTGTTATTTATTAATAATATGTAAATAATTTAATAATTGTGATGATAGAGATAATAAGGGATGTTAATCACGGCCTATATTTTTATAAAACTTCATTCTCAGAAATTTATCCTAATAAGCTAAGCAGATAGTGGGTCAAATATTGTAGATTAATAACGGGTTCGATTACCGATCAGGAACATTTCTTTTGAAAAATCAGATGTAATTCAGATCTGTGATCATCTATCTTCGGAACTTTAATTGTAGTAGCCAACTATATCGCTAGACGTCCTCAATTTGACAAATTGTTTGTAAAAAAATGAACGCCTATAAACGAGAATGTCACATTCACATAGCTGTCAGCAATAAGTTCATGCGACACACCCCCTTCAAATGATAACGTTTAGCCGTAACGCCATTCTCGCCTACGCGGTTTTCTTGTTAACGGCTCTGTAACATGGTGTTAAGTAATTAATATTGACGCTTAACACGACACCATACCTTTTTACCGACTTTAAAAAAAGAAAAGGTTACCTACTTAATTCTTTGACTCAGTGTATGTTGGTATTACTGCATCCTATAGTCATCTTACATCGAAATCGTGTGTAAAGGGCCTTATTATAAACCGTTGTCTTATTATGAATTAAAATTATGTTAAACATACATAAAGTGTATGGTTTAATTTAATTCGTATTACATTTTTAAGAGGTGTTTTTTGTATTGAACGTAAGTGCTTTTGATACGTTGAATTTCTCATTTATCTTTAATGGCCTTAAATTAAAAAAACATTTCCCTTTATTATTTTCGTACTCAAATAAATATAATCCCGGTGGAAACTTAACTTAGATGTTTGTTGCGAAAACTTTATTTTTTTCACCATACTTTACGCTGACATAAAATATAAATAAATAAATATAAATATGTTGGGACATTAATACACACAGCACCATCTATTTCCATGGTAAATTACGAGGATTAAATACATACATATTATATATATAAACACCCACGACTGGAGTACAAACATTCGTGCTTATCACAAATGAATCTAACGCGACTCGAACCCGCGACCTCTGGCACAGCAAATAGGGTCTCTACAAACTGAGTCAAACGTGTCATCATACATTTTTGTACCTTCATTTACTTTAATTAACACTAATTAATTTGACCTTTAACATTTGAATATTTATATTTTGAGAGGTTTTAAGATTCTAAGGTAAACAAAGTATTTTTTTGATAGATGGAATTAAATTTTCTTCTCTTTGTTTTCATTTATTTAGAGCAATTTGTATAATGTATTAGGGGAGAGAAACAATAATGGACTGGTTATATTATAATCTTTATAATATTTTAGTATTCCATTGTAATTGTTACTAAGCTTGGTTGCCTTAAATAAATGTGGACCTTTTTTTACACAGTTTTACACCTGGCGACACCTATAAATGACGAGTGTTTATAAATAAAACTATAATTTCGGATTTTTTTCTGGATTTATATTTATTTTTGATTCCGAAATCCGAATTGGAAAAAATACGAAAATATAGTTTTATTTAAAATGTCAAATATTCGCGTAAATTTATGAGAGTATTAGTAGGTTTTATTAGTACTAAATAAAAGAAAAAAATCTCGAACTAGAAAGTCTTCATTATAATAGTTCTATCGAAATAGAACCTTTTATTTCTAACATTACTGTAGATATACATACTTTTAGAATTGGGTTATTTTGAATATTACCGCATATTTCCTTCAATGCACGCTTTGCATGTCTTATTCTATAATCTAGCTTTAAGTGCGTAGTCCTAATTATAAATAATTTAGTAAATGCTTATTAAAATATAGTAAGAATTTTTTTGTAGTCAATATAAATTGAAAATATTACAATAAATAGAGGAATAGTCTGCAGTCCATATAATGGATATATGGATTGATATAATTTTAAATGATTTTTTTTTAAATAAAAAAATATCAATAAGTAATTATTCTCTAATAATTGGTTAAATTTGTCGCTATGCGACTAAGTAGTAATAATAAATAAATAAATAAATATGTTAGGACATTAACACACAGACAGCACCATCTAGTTCCATGGTAAGCTACGAGGCTTGTGTTAGGGATACCAGATAGTTGATATACTACACATATAAAACTTTAAATACATACATATTATAAATATAAACACCCATGACTAGAGTACATACATTCGTGCTCATTACACAAATGAATGCCCCCAGCGGGACTCGAACCCGCGATCGCTGGCACAGCAAGTACAAGTACCTTCAAACTGAGCCAAATGTGTCATCAAATATATAAGTATGTATTAACTAAACTGAAGATTAAAATCAATTTCTAGTCACATCGCGTTTAATTGTTTTGTGCAAGAATCAAACCAGCGACCCCTCACACAATCAGTAGATAAACATTTGGGTTTAGTAAATATGTATAGTAAAATATTGTATATATCTGAAAATGTAATCTGGTTTATAAGAAATATAAAATTTAAATTGCATCGTTTGAAGTGTGTTATTGTCCTTTATTCTATATTTATTTTGTATGATGTTCCTAATTTACCCGTAATGGCTCTCGTTTCTCCCAGAACTGGCGACTTAATTGGAAAACATCTTTATTTTTTTTCTTTCCATATAAACATTTCGTAAGAAACTTGATAACGATGAAACGAAATGATAATAAAAACATTATCAAAATCTGTTGCATAGTTAAGAAGAACTTATCGCAAAAACAGACCAGTTGGATAGCAACTTGGTCTTATTATACTTATAGTCTTTAAACTTTTATAGTCACTGACAATATTATTGTAATGTAAAGCGAGATATTTACCATGTTTAGGTACGTTTAGTACTTTTAAGAGTTCCTGATATTTCGGCAATGTTGCAAGCGCCATAGTTACGAGTACCCGTAGTTTGTTTTATTATAGTTGAAAATAACTATCAAAAGTACTAACTATAATATAAATTATTCTCTTTTTCAGTTGGATGCGTCTATCGTTCTTAGTGGATCCTAAAGGGAAAGTCCCTGTAAAAGTAGTGAGTAAAACATTCGCATCGGGAAAAACGGAAAAATTGGTGTATCAATGTTTATCAGAACTAGGTCTGCCTTCCGGCAAAAATGAATCTATGGATAAAGAAGCCTTCACATTTGATAAATTTTATGCTTTATATCACAAAATCTGCCCCAGAAACGATATTGAAGAGCTATTCAGGACTATGTGAGTGATAAAATTTACTTCTTACAGCTAGTTTTCAGCTAGAATTATAATTTCACCACTTTATTTTATTTTCTGTTAATTTTTTTTTTAGCTATTAAGTAAACATATTAAAATAGTTTAAATAGTCTGCTGTCTTAATTTAATCTGTGACCTAACTTAGTTCATATAATTATATTTTTTAATAACTAAACTAGGTCTTGCGCAATAAATAACTTATTCAGAGGTATATATAATTTTAATTAAACATTTCAGAACTCAAGGAAAATCAGATAGGATCAACTTAGAACAATTTGTTAACTTCCTAAATGAAAAACAGCGTGATCCACGACTCAATGAAATCTTGTATCCATTGTACGACGACAAGCGAGCCCTAGAAATCATCACTGATTATGAACAAGATGAAGAGGCTAAAAGTTCTAGTAAGTTATGTTTTATCGATAACTAGCAACTCACCCTCGCTTCGCTTCGGGTTCGTCCCTAGACAAAAACAAATTATCCCACGGGAACCGTACATTTTTGCTGGGATGGTATATAGCCTATAGCCTTCCTCAGTTAACGGGCTTTCTAATGCAAAAGGAATTTTACAAATCGGATTAGCAGTTCCTGAGATTAGCACGTTCAACCAAACAAACAAACAAACTCTTCAGCTTTATAATATTAGTATAGATTACTCTACTATGTTTTCTATAATTACTCACACCCGTACTTTCCTATGTATGTACAATGTACGTACATATATCATCAAGCTACTTACCTATGGGAGCAAAGCAGTAATCATAAATGTCAACAAATCTGGCAGATTTCCTTGTATTATTGGAAACTGATCTTTATAACATGTTTATTGTTTAAGTACTTTAAGCTCAGAATATATAATATAGTCTATCTATTCCATATTAACCGTTAAAACGTACCTAGGAGTGAACCCGAGCGAAGCGGGGGTGAGCTGCTAGTGTATTATAACAACGACTTACTCTCGCCTCGCTCGGGTGGGTCCCTCGGGTATGTTTTAAATAGATAAATATAGTTATTGCGAGTGTACTTAGGAATAATACACATGCTATCGCGGACTTTTTCGTGATATCGTAAGTTTGAATTTTGGATAATTATAAAGGGTTTAATTTTTTTTTAAGTTTTAAAACTACATCAGAACAAAACGAGGGAAGTCGCTTTGTTTGGAATAAGAACCTAAAAGTAAAAAATGTGTACAATACATGTACACAAATAAATGTCAGCTTTGCTATAACTATGAATCTTAAAACACTATATTAAAAAAAATCTTTTTTAAAATTGTTGACATAATTCTTTCCTTTTCAGAATGTCTCACAAAAGATGGCTTAGTCCGATACCTAATGTCAGATGAAAACGCGCCTGTGTTCCTCGATCGCCTGGATTTCTATATGGAAATGGACCAGCCTTTATCCCATTATTACATCAATTCATCCCACAACACTTATCTGTCAGGGAGACAGTTTGGTGGCAAAAGTTCTGTAGAAATGTACCGACAGGTGCTTCTAGCTGGGTGTCGGTAAGGAGATGAATTATTAAATTAAGCTTTTTGCCTTAAAAAGTTTTATATTAATTCAAAGATACTTATTAGTACTGGATGTATAATTACTAACAATTAAACTTATTTTTAAGTGTTTAAGTTTATACGGTTTTTTTAATAATTAATAACGAACTAATACAAATAATAAAAACTCGCTTTGAAGATTTTATAGTATAAATCAAATCTTTCCAAATTCATTTTTGACACGACAACCTATAACTTATTTAGATTTTAAAAAAATTATACCATAAATTATTTCTTATCAAAAAATTACTTGAAAGAATCTCAAATGGAGTGACCAACATACACACTTTATATGTATAATATATATTAATTTTTTTTTATCCAAATCAAGATGCGTGGAACTCGACTGTTGGGACGGTAAAGGCGAAGATGAAGAGCCAATTATAACCCACGGGATGGCGATGTGCACTGATATCTTATTCAAAGACGTCATATATGCATTACGTGACACCGCCTTCGTGGCCTCAGACTATCCTGTGATATTGTCCTTTGAAAACCATTGCTGTAAAGCCCAGCAATACAAACTAGCCAAATACTGTGATGAAATTCTTGGAGATTTACTCTTGAAGGAGCCATTGCCTGAATATCCTGTAAGTTTTTGCTTTAGTCTGTTTATAACTAAAATGTTTAAGGTCTGTTGAGTCATAATAAGTATTTTTTTAAATAAAACTATCTTTTCGGATTATTTCACGGATTTATTTCGATTTTTGGTTCCTGACGTTTCGAATGCTTTACAGCCATCGTGGTCACGGGAGAGACTAAGGTTTTAGACATCTTAATCAATAATCAAAATAAATCCGCGAAATAATTCTAAAACATAGTTTTCTTTAAAATGTCAAATATTCGCGTTAATCTAAAAAAGTATCATAATAAGTATGTATGTATGTATGTATTCAGCCCTTTTTAACGTCCCACTGCTGGGCACGGGCCTCCCTTCAATACGAGGGGGATCAGGCCATAGTCCACCACGCTGGCCAAGTGCGGGTTGGCGGACTTCACATGTCGTAATAAGTATACAAACATAAATATCTTAACAAGTACTAAAGAAAGAGTGATGGTTATTGGTTCATTCTTGAAGCTATCATAAAGTTCGTCGATTTTGTTAAATAATTTAACCATCGTATGCTATCTATTAAATTTTCTCGAAAATTACATATTAATTTGCAATTACGATACGATTCCACAAATCTGAAGTTAGCCTATTTATACACTAAAACCAAAAATAATTCCAATCCCCAATAAAATTTCCAGCTAGAACCCGGTCAGCCATTACCGCCGCCATGTTTGCTAAAACGTAAGATCATGATCAAGAACAAACGTTTAAAGCCAGAAGTAGAGAAGCAGGAGTTAGAGCTGTTCCGCCAAGGACAGTTCGTCATTGAGGACGAGGTGAAGGAAGACGCCTCTGCTGTGGTCTTGCCGGAGAAAAAGGTATGAGATGTTGTTAGATCAAAAGGAATTAGAAAATAATGTGCTGTGATCTATGTAAGTTGTTATTCTTAAAAATAACTTCGGACTAATTGAACTAATATTATATGTACGAAATATGTATGTATGTGTGTGAATGTTTGTTAATCCTTCACTCTGAAACGACTGGATTGATTTGAATGAAATTACACATAGATTATGACTTGGATTTGTCTATTGCCTTCTTTCTCTGGAAGAGAAAGTGGAAATGTCTATTCTTCAACGATTGTAGAAAAACTTGTTTATTTGTCTATTCAATCTGTAGCCAGAGGAAATAATACTAGAATCATTGTTGAAATATTGTACTTGTCTAATCTCTCTCTAACAATTGTAGAAAGATTTATCTATTCCATTTCCATCCAGAACGCTTGTATGGTCTATTTTATCTCTAGCCATTATTTTATTTTATTTTGTTATGTAAAGGATCTCCAATAAAAGATACACACTTTACATCGTTAAGAACATAAAAGTAATTAAGACTTACAATAAGTGTGCTCCTTCACTTATAGGAGACCACAATTTGCACATTTATGTATTATAAGTTAAAACTAAGTAAACAGAAAGAGGTAGGTACACTTCGAGAAACAATTCTTAAAACATTTATAAAGAAACATAAAAAAAAGGAACAAATCATAATACAACATATTTACACATTACTAACAAAGTTGACAAAGGAATTTAGTAATTATAAAGGTTTGTCTATTCCGCAGGTAGAAGAGATAGTCCCGGAGGCGGCGGTGGCGGCGGCGGCGGGCGCGGAGGGCGACGCGCCGCCGCCGGTGCAGTACACGGGCTCCACCACCAACGTGCACCCCTGGCTGTCCTCCATGGTCAACTACGCGCAGCCCGTCAAGTTCCAGAGCTTCGAGGAGGCTGAGAGTGAGTTGTTTATGCTGTATCGTGAATATCCTTGTAGGATCCGGATATGGAGATAAAAGCAAAGGATAACTAGACTATTTATTATATTAAAATAATAGAAAACTATGTATGTATATGTGTATATCACACATATACCGCCATTATGACAAATCGTCCTTCTTTTTAACCGACTTCCAAAAAAAGGAGGAGGTTCTCAATTCGACCGTATATATATATATATATATATATATATATATATATATATATATATATATATATACGCCAATACAAATCAAAGCACACCGACTTCGAGAAAATCTGATTAAGTATCTATTCAAAATGAAAACCCCCGTTTAGTTATTTTTTACTTTTCAGTGCCTGGAAGTCGGTTTTTATTTTTTTTTTAAAGTTTTTCTTTTATTCATTTTTCGTTACATTTTATTCAATATCATTTAACGCATACTCATCCCACAAATCCCGTATTCATGTTCTTGAATATGTTTATGTGCTAAAGGTTATTATTCAAAAAAATATTTTATAAAAGATGGCACGTCTTGGAAATGATTAGATCGCCTCAAGACTATTTCAAAATTGTAGAATTAGAACTGAACTGAACGTGTAAAATTACTATGATTTAACGCTCCAAACAAGCATAGCCATAAAAATATATGCTTTAATTATTCCTAAGGTTATAGCAAATTGTGGTACGGAGTTGTGGTGCGTCTTCTAATTCACATAATATAAAATAAATATACAATCTGGCCCATTTGGAAGCTCCTTGATCAAATTGATACAACTTTTAACCTTTTTACGCTATATGTTACGTTATTTTCTACAATTATAAACCTTTTCCAGGTTTTTATCATGAATAAGTTATATCTCAAGCGTGGCCAAATATTTGAAGATAAATGTCACTGCTAATTGTAAAGTTCATTTTAAAATAGTTTACGTTATTTAGTCCACTCATTTAAGCTTAAATTAGGTAAGAATCTCGGAATTCGAGATACCCAGCTGTAAGTCTGTAAATACTTTTATATTGACACCCTAAAAGTTATCTCAAAACCTACATATGGTAGGGTGTACGCAGCTATTAAATTTCATTACCAAAACAAACGACCAAACCTAAAAAAATATTCTATTACATATGTAGAAAAGAACATCCACCACAACATGTCATCGTTCGCGGAGACCACCGGCATGAACTACCTCAAGTCTCAAGCCATCGACTTCGTCAACTACAACAAGCGGCAGATGTCCCGCATATATCCCAAGGGAACTCGGGCTGACTCCTCCAATTATATGCCACAGGTATTGTATTCTTTATTTTTGCTTTCTATTTATTTTGTTACAAAACAAAAGTTTAACTTATAACTGGCTATTATCATCTATACATATAATAAAATTGTAGAGGTCGAATGTCTGTTCATAGATAAAAATGCTAAAACCGTGTCAGGGGAATGTAAGAAGAGAAATATACAAATCCAGTTTTTTTTTAATTCTTCTGTCTCTGTCTGTTTGTACTGTTGGGCTGTGACACCTTATATCCCCGGTGAACATTTTAGATACTTTTCATCCCATAAAATGAAAGAGTTCCTGTGGGATAGATAAAAAACTATAGTAACTTATACAGCTTAGTACACAAAAAGTACTGATTGGATTTTAATGAAACTTTACAATAATATAATTTTTATCCCGGAAAAATGTACGGTTCCCGTGGGATAGATTTGTGTTTATTTGTGGTTATGTATACAACCAGTACGTTTGTATTTTGTATAATGATATACTCTAAAAGGCTTATTACTAAAATATATGTTGTTAATATCTATGATAAACATATTCTGTCATAAATATTGTAGAGATGCAGAAGATGATGAGGGAATCCAAAACATTTCCAAATGAAATAACGGAGGGCTCGAGAGTAAGCTACTTTTTATCCCTCATTTTATTCCCGAGGGAAAACACATTATAATGAAACTATATGTATTGTATGTAGGGATAGTTTAAGCTGTCCATACTGACATTTGTAGGTATGTGTCATATATATAAGTATCTATTTTTAATGGCACTCCTAGAAGCCACGAAACTATAGAATTGAATTAAATATCCCTCCATTCCTCTCCTCAGGTGTTCTGGAACGCGGGCTGCCAGATGGTGTCGCTGAACTTCCAGACGTCGGACCTGCCGATGCAGCTCAACCAGGGCAAGTTCGAGTACAACGGCAACTGCGGGTACCTGCTGAAGCCGGACTTCATGCGGCGCGCCGACCGCAGCTTCGACCCCTTCGCCGACGCGCCGGTAGATGGCGTCATTGCGGCGCAGTGCGCTGTGCAGGTGATGCTCAATAGAAAGATAAAAAATTTCATCTTAAAATGATATATTATTGCTTTAAAAAATATTGTAAATGGAGGGAATAGAAATAACAGGTCCGTAAATCAAACTGGCGTAATTTTACTGATTGTTAATATCAACAATCATATTTTTTGTAGTGTGTATTCACAGGTGACGCTTTTACTTTTTGTGAATTGTTTGTCACGGTTAAAAATTGTTAAAATTACAGTTTTTTTCTTATTCGAATGCAGAATGAATATTACAATATTTAACTTTCGTTAATTTACACATATTTATACACAAAAACAGTTTAACTATTTGCGAATCAGCCACATCTATTATCTATTCAAGCAAACAAAAATAGCCCGAAGTATTCTTCGGGCCCTAATTAGCGCTGTCCAATTTCTTTGTACGGGATGAGGCATCTGTACTAGTATAGTAATTATGTGGTCTGTGGTTCTGATAAGGATATATAAGCTTCGATACTATTATGATTGTGAAATTTGTGTGTAAAAAATTGATCAAAAGGGTATGGAATTCAAAAAATAAATAGCCTAAAACCATCTACAGACCGCGTCGATTGATATGTCTTAGTTTTTACTTTATAAAAGAAAAATCAGTTTTATTACATATATAGATGTATATAGATTATTAGAGATCCCTAGATCCTTAACAGTAATACTAAGAACCAATTTATACAGTCGTCGATGGACACTTCTTTTAACCTACTTAATGTTTAATATTTTAAACTCAGTATTAATTTTATGTCCATTACTTTTATTTGTTATTATATTAATAAGTCACAACCACTTAATCCCTCGCAGGTGATAGCCGGACAGTTCTTATCAGACAAAAAAGTGGGTACTTACGTGGAGGTGGACATGTACGGGCTGCCCTCCGACACCATCCGCAAGGAGTTCCGCACCCGCATGGTGCCCGCCAACGGACTCAACCCGGTGTATAATGAAGAGCCTTTTCTGTTTCGTAAGGTATGTTTAAGTCCTTTTTTTTTACGTCCCACTGCTGGGCACGGACCTCTTTTTTTCTGCAAAGGGGATTAGGTTATATTTTATTCCCAAAAATTTGTTTATTAACTTAGGTAATACATATAATGTAAAATTCTTATCTAATCTCTTATACATATAATAAAATTCTTAATAAAAAGTCGAATCTGGACATAAAATACATATGTTTTAGAAAATCGTATTGAAATAGTCATTATGATCGATACAGAGGCCGAATCTATAGTTTTTACATATTTTTTTTCTGTTTGTCTGTCTGGGAACGTAACACGAGAAAACCTCTGGACAGACTTAGATGAATTTTGGTATGACCTACTGAATATTTGGCTGCTTATCTGGGCCATTTAGGTTACTTTTTACTATTGGAAATATCTCATCTCTGAGAAATCTATACTAAACTTTAAATACATATATATAAATTATCCGGTGGTATAATTTTGCACTGATCCTGGGTTTGAAATGATGTAACATCTCCTCAGATTTACGTGAGTATTTGACATCTATACAGGTAAATAAAATTGAAGTTTCCCTTTGTAATGTAAATTAACAGCATTTTACTAAATGCATATAAAATTATATACGGTACTTATAAGTAAAACACAATTTTTAAAAATTTTCTCCCTCTTGTTTGTTTCGGCTAATCTTCGAAACGGCTGGACTGATTTTGATGAGACTTTCATTGGCAGACAGCTATAGTTACAAGGAATAATTTAGGCTACTTTTATTTTAGAAAAAGAATTAGGGTTCCGTTCAAAAAAATTAAACGTAAAGGACTCGCACAAACGAGGCGAGGCAAAATCGCTATTTTTAAACAAAAGTATGTTTTGGGGTTTGGCTGATTCTCTTCGATGCGCAGGTGGTGCTGCCGGACCTGGCCGTGCTGCGCTTCGGCGTGTACGACGAGAGCGGCAAGCTGCTGGGCCAGCGCATCCTGCCGCTGGACGGGCTGCAGGCGGGCTACCGGCACATCTCGCTGCGCACGGAGGCCAACTTCCCCATGTCGCTGCCCATGCTCTTCTGCAACATCGAGCTCAAGATATACGTGCCCGACGGCTTCGAGGGTGCGCACCACTACACACTACTACACACCACTACACACTATGTACACTAGACACTGTATAAACCATGCGCTCTATATACACTAGATACTTTATACACTATGTATACTATGTACACTTTTGTATTACATATGCTATGTAAAATTACGTGCACATATTCATGTGAGCCTAAAATAAGAGAGTTATTAGACTAACTAAACATTAAAAAAAAAAGAACTCGGGTTAAATAAAGAAATATTTAAAACAATTTTTCAGACTTTATAACAAATTAATTTCCGAACAATTAAAATTAAGTTTTATATAAAATCCAAAATTTAAAATATAAACAGTCAACATAAATAGACATATTATAGTCATTTCTCCAAAAATACTAACTAATATATTAGACCTTTACACCCTTAATTAAATATATCTAACATTTACCTTCTCTTAACGTTTAAATATTTCTACTATAATAAAGAATAAAATAAATAACTAAAAACATATATTTTAGCTCAAGTATTTATCACATCATTATACAAAATATAAACGTACTGATTATATATATTACAGTACCTAGGCGACCGAGCTTCGCTCGGAGTTCTTGAAAGATTGTATATTTTACATTAAGTGACTAAGTGTTACTGAGAAAGTTGTATAGATGTCGCGATAAGAACAATTTTCTTTTTTATTTGGCTTAAAAATAATTTTACATTAAGTGACTAAGTGTTACTGACAGAGTTGTATAGATGTCGCGATTAAATTTTACATACAATAATGCATAAGAAAAACGCATGAAAACTCGAAAACACGCGTTTTCCCAGACATGTGACTAATCTAGATCAATTTTTCGCCCCCGAAAGCCCCCATATACCAAATTTCAGCAAAATCGTTAGTGCCGATTCCGAGATCGCCGGTATAAATAAATAAATAAAGATATAAGTATACAAGAATTGCTCGTTTAAATATATAAGACAGTAATAATAGCATCTGTACAGATTTCATGGCGGCGCTCTCCGACCCGCGAGCCTTCATGGGCGCGGCCAAGGAGCGGACCGACAACATGAAGCAGATGGGCATCGAGGAGAGCGGCCCCGAGAAGAAACCCGTTGAGGAGAAAAAGGAAGGTGAGACTGACAGAGTGGGAGAGAGTGTGAGATAGAGAGAGAAAGAGGATGAAAGATGCTGATATGTAATATCCACAGAATTTACAATAGTCCGGAATTGTTATGAATTTAAGACAAAAAATATTTTAACTTTTTTTATCTGTATATTACATGAGTGTACATATGAGTACATTTTAAATGAGTAAATTTTTTTGGGATATTAACACAGCACCATATAGTTCCATGGTAAGCTACAAGGCTTGTGTTATGGATACCAGATAGTTGATACGCTACACATATATAACTTTAAATACATACATATTATAGATATAAACACCCATGGCTGGAGTACAAACATTCGTGCTCATCACACAAATGAATGCCCCCCGCGAAACACGACCGCTGGCACAGCAAGTAGGGTCAAACAAACTGAGCCAAACGTGTTGTCGATCAAAAACATTGGATGGATCTACGGAAAATTAATTCGGAATGCCCGTACCCAGCAATGGGACGTTTAAAAAGGCTGAATACGTACTTAGTTACCTGTAAATGTGTACATTATTACATCTTTTAAAATCCCTTTTTGTATTTTTAAAAGCGATAAAAACGTATAAACAATTATTTAAAATACTAACACGGTTTCTTATAATAAACACACGCCCACATTTCAATGTTCGTCACAATTACATACAGAACTCCTAACTTCCTAAAATACGAGGTTACGTTTACTAGTAAATATATGTAAAGTGTAGTTCAGTACAATTTTCTGATTAATTAAAAAACTGTTTTTTTTTTTTTCTTTTTTTTTTTAATAAAATCATAATATTGTTATTTTTTTATTTAAGGATAGTCACGGATAAGTGCGAAGCGGACTGAGTTAGTCTTTCGAAAAGCTAGGTTCTCTCATGCAGATTTCCTCAAGATGGTTTTCCTTCACTGTAAGACAAGTGGGAACCCGCTTCACTCAGTTTTTCAAGAAAGCGCGTTACCACTAGGTTACTGAAAGATTTAAAAAATGCATATTTCTCGCGTTCGTATTGATACAAACAACTATGCATTAAAAAGTCGTCATATGCATAGACCCTAACATATCTAGAATAAACATTCTAGAAGCAACAAAAATTCAAACTATTTAATTAGATTTTTGTTAAAACTATCTTAGATTAACGCGAATATTTGACATTTTAAATAAATCTATTAAGCTATGACTTATTTTGATTTATGGTTTCCGACGTTTCTATCCCGTTACCATGATTGCTGTAAAGCATTCGAAACGTCGGGAACGAAAAACCAAAATAAATCCTCGAAAAAATCCAAAAAGATAGTTTGATTTTTGTTGTTTTTAGAATCTAAACGTGTAATAGTACCTAATGTTGTGTGTAACAGTTCATAAAGACCTGTAACCTGTGTTTTCAACAAATACCAGCTACTGAGGTGAGCGCGAATGTTTATGTTATGTGTAACACAAATAGACGCGAATCCATAATTTACATTCGGAATATACTCCGGCTAATGTACCGCCTATGACGGCGATATTTTCGTACCAGCTTTATCGAAATGGTGCAAATAAGAGCGGATAGCGGATGCTGTCTAGAATTTACGTTTCCGGTGTGTTTTGGAAATGACGGATTCGATATCCGACTAGGCGTGAAATGTTTGTCATAGATATAACTAAATCTATCAAATCTGGAGATTAGACAAGATTAAAGAGTAGAAAAAATTAAAGAGTGCATGTATGAATGTGTACACACGCAAGAAGTAAAACTTCTGTAGGTTATCGGTACTCTTTATAATTAATCTATGTTTTAAATAATTAGGATAGGTGAAATACTAAAAATAACGCATATTAAGCATATTACAATCATATATTTATAGAATATCATTAAGGGAAAGAATATAATATCATTTGTCAGACAATAACAACGGTTACCATGGCAACAAACGATCGCTTCGCCTGCCAGATCACACTTTTCGTAACACTCTCGTCACGCACTCACCAGCTTACTCCCCAAGTCAAGCGTGCGTAAAGAAGTTTTACTTCAAAAGTGTCCCATATATATTACGAATTTTATTCTTGAACGATTATGGAATGACATCCCTGGTCCGTGACTAAATATTTTTCATTATCTCTTATAATATCACGTCCCCTATGGTTTTTACCATCACGCTTACTTAAAAAAATTATTTTGTGTAAGTACTTTTTGAGATTGTATTGTATTGTTACCGTGAATTATGACATGGTGTAAATAAAATATTTAAAAATATAACAAAATCAGCAAAATTAACAAAATCGCTACAACTCATAACATGCAACACAGAATCCGGCGGTTTTCATCTCGTATATAGACATTAGGTGAAGCAGTCGATTGGCCTTACGCATCTCACTAAATTACTTCGAACCGTCGACCAAACAAACGTTCAATCTCGCTTTATATTTAGTTTCATCTGAACATTTTCAATGCGAAGTTTAGTTCTTTAACATTTGGGTAATAAACAGAGTGAATGAACAGTTTTTTGTATGAGAGTGCTGTGATTTAAAATGTGGAGAATAACAGAAAGAACAGATAAAGGTAATGTTAGAAGTTATTATGTAATTCAAAAATATTATTTAAATACTAGCGACTCACCGTCGCTCCGCTCGGGTTCACCCCTAGTTAATTTAAAAATGGGGGGTTGGTTCTGGATTGTGAAAAAAACCTACCAAATATACAAAAAAGTCATTAAAATCGGTTGAGCCGTTTCGGAGGAGATATTAAATAAAAATTAATAGCAAACAATTATTTATTGAACAATAGCTGGTCTATTCTAGGGGTTGATACTTTTCTCTTTCTTCATCACACTGTTTAATTTTAAAGGTTAGTTTATTTGTTTATTAAATGTTGTTTATGCGAAATTAGCTTCTTAGATACTTAGTATTAAAAGATGATAATTTTCAAATTTTTATTGCATTTTATATTATTTTTTCTAAAAAATGTAAAGACTTAAGTATCACAAAACAAAGACAAAGTAATTTAAGACACCTTAAAATGTTCAATTATAATAATAATTCTTAGTTCCATCTAGGTTATTTACCATTGAATAAATAGACATAAAATTTAATATTTCATTAATTAAAATACGACAGACAGTAAGGAATTTCAATAAGGATTTTGTGCAATGTAACATTTGATTATTTTTTTTTGTGTCTTTGATAGAACCGCTGGTATTCGAGCCAATAACAGTGGAAAGTCTACAAAAAGAGAAAGGTTTCGTCAAGACCGGACGCAAGCAGCAGAAAGATCTAGAAGCTATGAAGAAACGCCACGCCAAAGAGAAGATGACGTTACAGAAGCAACAGTGCGCGGCTCTAGAGAAGATGATAAAAGGAAAGAAGTAAGTAATTATCTCAGAATATTCAATACAATTATCTTCCTAATAGTTTCAAAGCGTGCCAGTTGAGCACAAATTACTTCGCCAATGTCACACAAAGGAGATTGGTCGGTTAATATTTCAGGCTAAACAATAATATAGACGGAGTCCGCCAAATACATACAGGTGGTCATGTGGGACTCACAGGCTAGAAAAGTCAGTACTACCCGCTAAAACCCAACAAAACCTCCCGTCTTAATGGGGCGTCGCTGGATCACTTATGCACTCAACCACTCGGTCTCGACGGCAACTCTGCCGAAGCAGACCACAACGATCATGGGGTTGCTCCACAGTCCACTTCGCTATCAGAGAAGTACCATGAGCAACCCGCATGGTACACCGCCCACCAAAGTGGGCCTCCTCTTAGTGTGCCTCTTGGCTTCACGCCCGGTAGTGTTGCCGGACGCTAATGAATCCGCCACCACCACGACAATTCTATATCAGATCAAATATTACCTACCTGTTTGTCAATTGTGTAAAATAAAGCAAACTATTGCTCTTAAATTTCTTTATTTTACACAAAAGTCTAAGAAATCTAGAATATTTAGTGTTAGAATTTTGTTGAAACCTAAAATAATGTTTAGTAATACAAAAAAATCCTCGTATCTGTGAGTTTGTTTAGTCAATACATCAATCATCACATCACAACATCTAAAACCAAAATAATATTTTTATTGAATAATTAAGTCTTGACTCTAAAAAAATTGGCAAGATTCCTTTCATCAGCCATTAAACGATTATATAATGTAGAAAAATCCAAGGAATAAATAAGAAGCTACGATCGTGTATTTCTTGAGGAAATCACAAGTTTTGAGAAAGTATTATCGTACATTAATTAAATTTGTAATACTCCGAATAACGAGAAATGAAGAAATAAAGAAAAATTGTAATATTTATTTTAATAGCTAAAATTAAGTAAATAATATTGCTATATTTAATTATAATACTTATTAAAAACATTAATTTTTTTTAAAATGTTTAGAATTAAAATCAACTAATATTGTAAGGTACTTTGATGCCATTTTTGAATTTTTAAAATCATTTTTGTAAAATAGTGGGTAGGCTGTCTGTAACAACTGTATAATGCCTTTGAGACATCTAACACCTTAGTCTCTCCCGTGACCATGATTGCTGTAAAGCAATCGAAACGTCGCGTCGGGAAACAAAAATCATAATAAATCCGCGAAATAATCCGAAAAGATAGTTTTATTTTGAAATATTATTACTGTTGAATATAATGTACAGTTATTATTGTCAAGTGGATTTGTGTCATAGTTTCTGAGATATTGGCATCGGACATAATTGTTTGATGAATTTCCACAGTAAAACGAAGATCTTCAAGATATACTCGTAGTTTACGATCAATTGACGTCAGTAATCGTTTTGTCGGTGCATTAAACTTTTATTGATATTAAACCAGAAGTTGTTTGAACGCCCGTTATTTATTATATTATACACGTGATTAAAGTTTTATATTATCACTAGCGACTTATCCTTGCTTTGCTCGGCTGCGTTTCATAGATATCAAATAGTAATCTATATGTTACTCCAGGTGATCTATGTAATAAGTTTTATTCAAATTTAGATAATGTGAAGGAAAAGAGATACACGCACATACATACATACATAAAAACTTTTGTCTTTATGACAGTAGTTCGATAACCTTTTTCGAATATCCATCTTGCTTCTGTTATTGTTGTTTTTTGAGGACTTTAATTTATATTAATAATATAAAGAGAAAAAGTTTTTTGTATGTTTGTAATGGATAAACTAAAAATCCGCTGAATTGATTTCGATGAAGTTTGGTATGAAGATTGCTTGAGTCCCTGGGAGGGATAGGGTATTTTTATCCCGGAAATCGTCCCTTGAGGCGGTGAAAAGGAGGATGAAAGTTTATATGGGAAATTAATATTCCTTAAGGAAAGGATATAAAACTCATTATACCTATATACTCGTACATGAAGCGAAAAAAAAAATTGTTTTTTTTTTGCTTAGCTTGGGGGTAGTATTTGTAGCTTATAAAATATTGAAATAAAAATAAAAAATTACTCAACATTTTGAGATTTAAATTTTATTAATTTAAATTTTTGTTTTGAACGAAAAATATGTTTTTCGCGCGTATACGGCTAAATAGTGTATCTGTGTGGAAAACTAACCGTTAAAACGTACCCGTACCCGTCCCCCCAGCAAGGAGCAGCTGAGCACGGACGCGGCGTTCCGGCAGCTGGTGGGCGAGCAGGCGGGCGCGTGGGGCGAGCTGGTGCGGCGCCAGCGCGCCGAGCTGTGCGCGGCCGCCAGCGCGCGCCTGCACGAGCAGCGCGACCTGCTCAAGAAGTGCTGCGAGCAGGCGCAGCTGGCGCAGATGAAGCAGCTCGAGGCCAAGCACGAGAGGTCAGCGCTGGATGCGCACAATCTCACGTTAAGAGGATTGTGAAGTGTCGATAGGTTTTTTAAAAAATGCTATCTGTTTCATACCCGCTTTGCCTACCCGTATCGTGCGACAGAGAGAGTTGCAAATCTTAGAAGCAATGTTTGAAATATTGTTTCGAGCGGTAACGTTTTCATCCTTCTGAACATTTACGTAATGAGACAATTTTGGTCTCATTAGATTCAGTATATCTTAATCGTTTTTCTTTTTTAGTAATTCAGTTTAGTTTAATTTAAAAAAAAAAGGCTCGAGGAAGTTTTTAAGTCAAAGATACAGATATTTAGATGTTGATAACTTCTATCATACTCAATATTTCTTTAAAATAAAAACGTACGGACCTAGTTTTTCATTATATCTACAACATTTCCAAAAATTATGAAAATTAGACTATGTTAATGGGGAGAAAAACGTTATCACTTTTTGTATAAAAATTTATAGCTTCACAATCCTCTTAAAACTGCTTAAAAATTACTGCTTGAATTCATTTGTGTCTTCCTCACAATGCGAGACACAGGCAGAACGCGTTGCGTCTGTTAACGCAACTTTTTAAGTAATTAAAGAAAAGAAAAATGGCTGTAGCTTGTTTACGTCGCCCTAGTGCACATCCGAGATTCGAACTCGGGACTTCCCTACATGTAGCCAGACGTGATAGCCACCAGACTAAAAAGGAAGTGATGTATAAAATGTTTTGTGAATCTCTCTCTTTCAATCCCTCTGTCTCTTTCTTAATACAGCTGCCGCAATAGGACTGCTTCTTACCTTACATATAAACAAAAAGAATTGAAATATTAAATCGATAGATTTAGAAAATATTTGACTTTAAACTAATACGTTAAAAAATACATCAAAATTATACATATAATAATTAAAAACGCATATAATTTCACAGGGAATTAAAAGAGATGAACACGCGACAAGCCAAAATCAGCGTGGAGACCAGCAAGGAGGTGGCCAACGACAAGACTCTGAAGACCAAGCAGGAGAAGGACCGCCGTCTGCGTGAGAAGAAACAAAATAACACTAAGAAATTCATGGACGAACGCAAGGTTTGTTATTTTATTATAATAATTTGATAGCTAACGTATAGTAGGAGATCCCGATCTATGTGGTGGATCCCTTACTCTTTTTTAAGACGATTTTTCTGGGACCGGAAAATAATATCGTTTCTGCGCATATCGATTTTCGTTTTCTATTTTTCAGCTGGTTGTGTACATCAATGTCCTGGAAATACATTTTGAGGTTGGAGGGACTTGTTTGCTTTTTTTTTATGAGATTCAGTGACAAACGAGCAGACAGACCACCTGATGGAAAGCAGTACCTGTCGCCCATAACTCCTACGGTTCATGCACTTGGGTTTTAAGTAACAAAAATGCAGAACCACAGGTGCGTTGTCACTGTGAGGACTAAGATGATATGCCTCTTGCCTGTAATTGCGCTGGCTACCTTATCCTTCAAACCGGAACACAACAATGCAATCATTGTTGCTTGGCGGCAGAAATAGATAAGGGGGTGGTACCCATCCAGTCGGACTCCTCAGGCTTGACAGAGTCCTACCACCGGTACCACGGGTACTTGTAATTAATGTTTGTAATTTTTTGGTTCTCGACGTTTTCGACAATCATGGTGAAGAGACTGAGAAATATCAAAATACATTTATACATATAATAAAATTCTAACCGAGTTGAATCTGTACATTAAATATGTACAGAGGCCGAATCTATATTTTTTAGAATTTTTGTCTGTCTGTTCTAGGAACACATCTCGAGAAAACCACTGGACAGATTTTGATGAAATTTGGTATGATGATAGCTGGTTATCCGGGTCAATATATAGGATACGTTTTACTGCGGGAAAATATCTTATATCTGAGAAATTTATACTAAACGTGAAAACGTAACTAAGGACGAACCCGAGCGGAGCAAGTGCGAGGCGCTAGTCTGCGATAAAATCCGTAAAAATAGTTTTATTTAAAATACTTTACTTAATGAGTACTAAAAATAAAACTATCTTTTCGGATTTTTTCGCGGATTTATTTTGATTTTTGTTTCCCGACGCGGTTTCGATTGCTTTACAGCAATCATGGTCACGGGAGAGACGGGGGATCCTCGATAAGTTTTATTTAAATTTCTAATATTCGCGTAAATCTAAGAAAGTATTAATGAGTACTAATTCGAAAAATTTCAGAACCAAACGATCAAACAGAACCGCGAAAAGGACAAGTTGAAGGCGACTCACGACAAGCAAATGGAGGAACTCTCCAAGGATATTGACAATGTGAGTTATCAGTGAATATTATAACATTAAATCAGCAATTCTTGTATATATATAGGTACACATTTATTTCGTGAATCTCAAAAACGGCTCTAACGATTTGGATCAAATTTTGTATTTGGATAAGGTTTTGCTTTTTAAGTTTATCTATATAGGTCTATATCTTTTCTGACAAAATGCAAATTTTAGAATAGTAGTGTGTGTGTGTGTGTGTGCGTGCGTGCGTGCGTGCGTGTGTGTGTGTGTGGCATTATTTGGATGAAAAATACACAAATAGTATGACCTGTAGTAACATTAGGGCTAAGTATGAAAGTGACTGACACCAAATCGGTGTGATTTTTTACATAGTAATAGTTTCTGAGCAGGAGAAGTTTAAGTGATTTCCAAATCTGAATCCAGAACGAAGTTTATTAAAAAGATTTTTTTAACTGTAAAATGTGATACGTAAAGCATTTATAAAGGCTTAACTATATAATTTCAATTCCAGCTGATCGAAATGTACAAAATGGAGGAATCCGAATTCGAAATGGCGTCTAAAACCGAGTTCTTTGCATGAAAGTACCCGGACATCGCTCCGCTGCTTGAACAAATGACTTGCGCAGTGAGTGAGTGAGTTAGTCAGTGATCTCTTACTGGGAATCCCAATAATCTATTTATCCGTGGTTTTTCTAAACATAGATTTTTGACATAAGCTATGTCAAATTCCTATCTCTAGTAAAGGGAACCGCTATAGATTATTGTGATTCGACATTAGTGTAGTTAGTTATTACTGAGTCAGTCAGTTATACATTACAGTTTTAGTTTTATTCAGTATGTTATTTATGTATTAAAATATTTATTTGTTTATTCAGGAAATATACAGCTATTATATTACATATTAATAGAATATATAGCATATACATTAGCCATAACTGTTTTCAAAAGTAAAAAAGAAACGCAATGCAAAGTTGAATCAAGAAGTGTTCATCAAACATTGAATATGTTGAATATATTCAATGTTTAATGATAAAATTAATATTTATTTGACTTACAAATTATTTAATGGTTCTTAATTTATCTATAATATTCTAGATACATGTTTTTTTTAAATAAATTTTACAGTTTTAATACATTTATTTGCATTCAGATAAAATTTTAATTAATATAAAAAATCTTATAATATTTTATTATTTCTCTATATGAATATTCATCAAAGGTTTGTTGAATAACAAATAAAAGTTATCTAAATAATTTTAAAAAGTTTCTACATATTATATTTCATTTAATTTCGACATACCAAGTATATTATATAGATAGTAACAATAATATGAATAAATTATATACATATATTAAATTAATAAATTATGGTAATATTATTTTATAATTTATTTATTGCTTATATCTATTAAGTATGGAAATGACTAAATATATATCACTTATTTCATCTACCTATTTTTATTCTTATTAACCACTTTAATATTTAGTATAGTGGCAGCCAATGAGAACTGTCTAATTTTTAATTAATTGTATTTTAGTTAAATTTATACATTTATTATTATTAATAATAATTAGGTAATCTAGTATATTTATTTATTATAGTAAATTAATTTTTATTTATAACAAATATAATTCTCAAAAATGTTAATTAAATGATTATTCGGCATATTTAGAATCATTTATCTAGCGGATAAGTTATAAAAATAAATTCTGACATTTAAAAAGTAATATTTGATAAGTATTATTTATTGCGTAATTAATTTTAACATTTTATAATTATTATTATGTATTATTATTCAGATATAAAGATATATGTATATTAAAATAATAATTCTCATGTTATATAGAGTATAATTATTTAAAGTATCATATTTTATTAACTGTTGTATTTATTTCATAATATAACAAACAGTGATAGGTTAATAATTTGCTTCACGATAAATGGAATAAATAATGAATAATAATATGAAAATAAACAATAAATATTAAATTTATCTGAAATTCAAAACAAACTAAAGCTTATTTTTACTTTATTAAGAAACAATTTAATCACATCGTAAATGATTTCTTCGCTATTTTTGAATTTCATTTCAATTTCATAAAAAGTCAAATACTGCCGTCATAATAAATAAGGCCCTAACTAACCAAATGGTCAAAAATTACTTAAATGGAGATTCGGAATCAGCAAATAAAATGCTACTCGATAGTCTTACTCATAAAGCCCTAAATCTTATGAATCCTAAGATACCATAACCATTTTCATCGTAACTACGTACAAACTACTACTAAGTACTAAGACAAAACTTCAAATATCTCGAAATCAACTTTGACGAAGTTGCGGCCTTCTTTTTTATGACGGCAGAAGTAAATAAAAGAATGTCACCACTGCTTGTAATATTATTATTAAAAACGAATAAAGAAACGATAATTGTTAACGACTATTCAAATGTAAAATTAAGCGTGATTATTCGGCCTTTCAAAATTATAAATATTTATATATGATAAAATATATAATACATACACAGTATGTATGTAAGTTACATCGTAATTAAATTATTTTGGTTTAAACTAAGTTTAAGGGCCATTGATGCAAAAAATATTAATTTAACGTCTATACCTACATATAATAAAACTGTAGAGGTTGAATGTCTGTACATAGAAAAAAGGGGGATGTAAGAAGAGAAATAGAACAAATCCAGATTTTTTCAATTTTTTTGTTTCTCTGTCTGTTTGTCTGTTTGAACGGGCTAATCTCCAAAACTGTTGGACCGATTTAAATGAAATTTTGCATGGTAGTACCTTATATCCCCGGTCAATATTTTAGATACTTTTCATCCCGGAAAATTAAAGAGTTCCCATGGGATAGAGGCGAACCCGAGCGCAGCGAGGGTGAGCCACTAGTTTTTATATAAAACTGTTCGTAGATTTTGAGTTTTGGTTAAAAATCAAAACAAATCTGAAAAAAGAAATGATTTCATTTACAATATCAATATTCAAAGCAAAAAAGTATGGAATATTTATGAAATGTAAACATTGACGTTTACTAGACATATTTAAAAATTGTTAATTAAATTAAAAATTTATATGCAAATGGCTCTGCGTTATATTTTTACTCATCATTGTAAAATTCAATACATTTAAGTATTATATAATATATATTATTATTTAGAATAAAATTATCTCTTTACGGGTAAAAGTAAACTGTTTAGTTACTTTTAAATATAACAGGTTTCAGTTTATCTTTTTTAACTAAAAAGAAAACTTCTTACTGGAAACTTGTTACAAAAGATTAGCTCGGTATGTAAGTAAAATAATAGTTTATTCTAAAATAATAGATAAGGGACTATTTCTCTTACTTTATCCAATATTAAAGAAGTTTTTATACAACAATATAACGTCATTTTCAATTTAAAAAATGCTTGTTTATCAAAAAAAAGCGTAAATAACGCTTCATTCCAATTCATATACTGTCAGCAAATAAAATCAAATCGATATTTAATATTATATATGTACATTCCTTATTTTTAAAACTGGCATAAAATACTAAATTTCTGTAGTTGACTGTACCATTAATTTAGTAGTGGACCAAATCATATTTATTCAATATCTGCCATATTGTAAATAATAATGTAAGCCAAAGAAAATACGTATATAACAGAATAGTTACAATTAAATTGTAATTTCTTTATTAGACACTTCAAATGTCAATATTTCAACGTATTGAACGTTTTATATTAGATAGTAATCTTGTTTAAATATTAAGTAAATCATGGTCATAGTCGAGGATCCGAAGTAGAGTTGCCCTTCACTCTTCTGCTTACTGAATAAAAAGTATTATGTAATAAACATATTGCATAAACAAATATATTCCTGATGCAACCAATAATAATAAAATATGTCCAGTATTTTATCCTCTTGCTTACAAAATATGCATGTAATGTAAGTATGTATGTAATATGTATGTATTTATGTGAGTATTTATGTATGTATATTTGTATATGTGTATGTTTATATAATATAGATATAATTGATGTTTATAGTTTGTACCTACACCGCACCTTATTTTTCTTTTCTCACGCTCGAGGGTTTCTGGTAGAGATCTCTTAAAGAGATAAGTCATCCTTTGTACACATGGTTACTGTTTTTTATTTTATATGTATATTTTTTTGGTACATGAATAAATAAATAAATAAATCTGATATTAATTGAAATTGCTAAGTATAGTTAACAATTTGGCGTAATATAGGAGGGGAGATTTGGAATAACAGCAAATGGAGAGCAAATGAATGAAACATTAAAACAAAAATTATGACATATTTTTTTAGTAAGTGCCTCTTGATATAATTCACTAGGCAACTCATCTACGATACATTTGTTTTATTTTTACTAAGTTTAATATTATATACTTTTAATTCAATAAGCAGATGAGTGAAAAATGGTCTTACTTCGGACCTTAGACTATTAGCATGTTGGTGATATAATTATTTATAATTGACTTCTTTTAAATAAACTAATAATAACTGTTTCCAATCTTGTGTGAAAGTATGCAAGTTAAATTTTAAAAATAATAAGAAACTAGAAAAACACTGTCTTGTATTATTTACTAAGTCAGTCTGGTTAAAGTATTCATATACTTCTTTTGTTAGGGGTCCGAGTTATTTTATAATATGACCTTAAACATTATAGATTGTCTTACTACATTCTAGTCAATTTTATAATAAGATACAACAAAAAAATATGTTTCAAAAACAATCTATTGAAAGTAACTTTTTGTATCCATTAAAAACTAAATTTTTAATATTACGATTAAATAATGTATTTGATAGTATAAAAAATAGTGAGAGTAATTATAAGTGTTAGAACATAATGAATATCATTTTAATGTTATTTAATGAAATGTTTCTGAAACTTGCACTATTATTGGCTGTCTATTGCAGATTATTATTATTATTATTATTATTATTATAATCGCTATATTTCATTTATTTTTAATAAATCTTCAATTATTCGAATAAATTTCCATATAAATTACAATAAATATTATTTTTTATCATCTAAATCTGCAATGTACAGTTATAATTGATCTTTTATAGAGTATTTACATGACATACATATATATAAGAGTTTATTGCTTTCAACATAAACTAGTTATTTTAAATAATGAATCTGTCTGTATTATTTATTAATGTTAGAAGCACATTTCATACCTCATTTAATATTTCCTACAGCTTAGAGTAAGGTTGAAAACGTAAAGCATATATTCTAAATTTATTATATGTAATATAAACTATTGTGGTGACGATATTGGATTGTATGCATGAATTTTTATGTATATCTGTAAGAATATAATTATATTATTATTAAAAATAAATTAATATACTACTTAATTATTTTTGTCTATTAAATTAAAGATAAAAACTGCCTAAATGTTCCAAGGGGCATAGACAAAATAACTATACATTTGCGTATAATCCAATATGTCATTTATACTTCATATTTGACGATAATATTTACAGTACTTAAAATAATTTTGCTAGAAATAAAACACATTGTATCCCAAAGATTTTATTGTTTTAAAGTACAATAATTATATTATTTAAAATATAATGGTTTTTATTTACTGACCTATTTATTCTACTTATTATATGAACTACATACTGCATACTATTTCATGCTTCTAATCTTTTTTTTCTCCTTGTACAGACTTTGGTGTTGGACTGAAAGAAAATTTTAAAATTTAAATATTATTTCTTTAAAGTAGATTGCAATTTTCATCTATACCTATAAATAAAATTGAAGTGTCTGTTTGTAATGTCAAAGTAACAACTTTTTACTAAATGCATATGAAAGTATATACGGTACATATAATTTTTTTTTTTAAATTATTTGTCTGCCTGTCTGTCTGTTTGTTCCGGCTAATCTCCGAAAAAGCTGGACCGATTTTCACGGGGTTTTCACTGGCAGATAGCTGATGTTATAAGTAGTAACTTAGGCTACTTTAATTTTAGAATTAGGGTTCCACTTAAAAAAATGAAAAAATACCGAGGGACGAACCCGAGCGAAGCGAGGATGAGTCGCTAGTTTATATATAAAATAAAGAATTACAAGACAATGACTTCATGTTGATCAATCGCATTGACACACAAGCATATCTACATAACCAGTAAGAGATCAGACGCAGGACCGATTGCTTTACATACTCTCAAAGCATTCAGCTATATAAAAATAAAATAATAAAATAAATAGCACAAAATGTGTCTGTTCATATCAAAAAAAATATTATAGATTATACTACTTCAGTCTTAGACAAAATTTAACTAAACAGTAAAATTATATATTATATGGTAAGGAATTTATCTCTTCTTATCATGTATAATACATGTTATACAGTGCACTGCTTTGCAATAGTTACAAATAAAAAGATAAATTTTTGGCTGAATATACATATGATACTGATGTATTCGATACATTATAGTTGTCACTGGACATCACACTAGGTATGTGCCTATATATAGATTAAGTGTTTAAAAGAATTAATAACAGAATTCATAAATCAAGAAAAATTAGAATACATGTACTCAAAATGAGACAATGTATATCCAATACAGTCACTGACTGAGATAATCAATACTTGCTTGGACAAAACCCAAAAGCCTTAGTTGTTAGCTATCCATAAATTACAATGAATTGAAATTACAAATAACAATGAGAAGGCTTTGTGCTCTATATGCTGATAGCAGTCATGCTATATTAAGCGAGTGCAATTGTGTACTTTGGTGGTTGATTGGTACATAACATAGTATGACATTATGTTAGAGAATGTATGGTATATGGTAAAAAGTTTGACATATATTGCTACATAAAAGAATGTCGTCTTTTTTATTAGTATTTATATGTGTAGCTAGAAACCACAAATATATAATTATAAAACCAGAGGGTATTGGAGAGTAAAAAATACCCATCCACATGAATAAAACATTTAAACATAACAGCTATGCTTCTCTATACATTATATCCTAAAAATTGAAAAATATCATCCCATATTGGTATCATATCTATGCATATAATAAAATTCTAAATAAAAATCTGTAATTAAATATTTTTTGGAAAATTTTATTGAAATAGTCATTATTCAATAATAATGACTATTTCAATAAGATTGTATCGATATACAGAAGCTGAATCTATAGTTTTTAGAATTTCTTTCTATCTGTCTGGGAATGCATTATCAGAAAACCACTGGACAGATTTTAATGAAATTTGGTATTTTGATAGCTGGTTATCCGGGTTAATATGTAGGATACTTTTTACTGCATGAAAATATCCCATCTCTGAGAAATCTATACTGAATGTCACTAGGGATGAACCCGAGCGGAGCGAGAGTAAGTCGCTAGTTTGTAAAATAAATGTGTCATTATGACTTATTTAGTGAGAAAAAAATCTATTTTAAAATTTTAACCTTCTCATGCATGAGGACATGAAATCATTGCAGTTACAAAGAATATATCAATAAAATATGGAATGATATTTGAAAAAGAAATTGACGTACCAAAATACTGCAGGACATAAGTCTTGTATACGTTAAAAATGTTAGTACCGTAGATGTATTTAAAAATAAAGTGAATGAAGACAAATACAAATCATAATATACCTATGTATAGGAGTCAAAAATACTTACTATATGGATCAAAGCGAATTTTTTCCAATTTGTCACCTAGCCTTTCTCTTATAGCATTATAAGTGTGTCCTGAAACCATACTTTCCATCAATACCATTATGTACCTGAAACATACCAAATAGAAGCGTTTTTCAAATATCTCAAAACTATAAATAAATTGATAATATAAGCATACTGACTTGCTCTTCGCTTTTTTGAATAATACGTTTGTTAGATACATATTTTACCAGTCGTCCTAAAATAGTATAAACACTAATTAATAATTATTAATTATTGACTATACATGTATGTAACCTAAAATCATATTTCACTTTGACATATGACAGCTGATCCCTGTAAATGTCAAAATGAATGAAAAAATCACCCAGATGAAATATTAAAGACAGACTGAATGTGGAGGATATTTTACTCACAAAAATATTCAAAAAGTATTGTCAAGGCTATCCTAATATTTTAGGTAGAATTCTTTTGAATTATAAATTTGTTTTATAATTTAAAGTTGATCTGTGAAATTTTAGTACAGATTATGAAACAGTTATTCCATCGACTAATCAAAATGGTGCCACGTTAAAGAAAAATTATAATTTTGACAATATTCATGAAGCATGGGTGAAATATAACATTTTACACGTGAAATCAGGACTAAATATATATTCTTAGAGAGTTTGATACGTAAATGTTTAAATATAATTTAACTATAAACTTTAGAACGAAAAGTATATTGTTCTGGTAACATTCCAAAAACAAACTCGTTCATGTGTCGTGTGATGATGAACTTGTGAACCGGCGTTGCTGTTGGCGTTTTCGTACGATTTGGGTTTTTTTGTGTTCGTTCTTTGTTCGTTTTCATGTCGCAAATGAAATAACCAACTTCCATCTGTGTGAGTTTTATTAGTATTTTGTTTTCCGTAGTGTAGTTTGTACGTTAAAGAACAATGTTAAACAGCGACATGAATGTGGAGAATGGCGGCGGCGACGCTAATTCCAATGTGTCACCGACCAAACTCATGGTCAACTATATACCCGAACTGATGACGCGGGACATGATGTACGCGCTTTTCTCCGCGATGGGAAAGATCGAGAGTTGTAAGCTGATAGCGAACAGAGGATATGGGTTTGTGGAATATGAGAAACACGAGGACGCAGAGAAGGCGCGGGCCGCGTTTAACGGCCTGTTGATGCAGGGCAAGACCCTAAAAGTGTCATTTGCACTCCTCAATCCAGAGAATAAGGTCAGCCACAAGCCTGACACCGAGTCGAATCTCTACATAAGCAATCTACCTCCAGATATGACCCTCGAAAGACTGAACAGCCTTTTTAGTCAATTCGGAAACATAACTAATAGCAGAGTGTCACAGGGTATCGGATTCGTGTGCTACGAACTCAGACAGCAGGCGGAGGACGCGATACAACACATGAACGGCCAGTCCCCGATACCCGGCGCAGGGGCGATCGTAGTCAAGTTTGCAAACAAGCCGAGTGCGAATAAAAACGCTCCCCGGCCGAGGGTGGGCATCGCGGCGGCACCGATAGCCTATAACGGTGCGACGGCTGTTTTCAACGGTACCACTCCCGCCTTCAACGGTACAAACTTAAGCGCAGCTTTCGGAGCTCGGCCGGCGGCGGCTTTCGCGCCGGGCTTCCCTCAGGCCTCACCGCCGCCTCTGTTACCGTCCCCCGGTAAGGCTCTGCCGTTCATCAACAAGGGCCAACAGCGCTACAATCCCATGGCGGCCGCCAATCACACTCCTCTGCCACTAATAGGCGCACCGGCTAGCCCTGTGCCCCTGCTGGGCGCGCCGGCCGCTCCCCACCAGACCACCGTGTACGTATACAACATTGGCGAGGACACTGAGGAGCTCGCCCTGTGGCAGCTCTTCGGCCCCTACGGTGCCATCGACTCCATCAAAGTGATCAAGGACCCGGAGACGAAGAAGAACAAAGGTTTCGCGTTCGTCAATATGCGCGAGTACGACGAGGCCGCTATGGCCATCCAGGCGCTCAATGGCTACACGCTCAATGGACAGGTTCTATCGGTTAGCTTTAAGACTCAGAAGAGAAATAATTAGGCTAAGGACGTTTTGAACGTTTGTGATCGTCCCGGGGCCGAAAGCTTAAGATTTCATTCCAATCTCAGAATATTTTTGTAGCGATGACGATCCTCTTTGTGCATTTCAAATTAGTCGCATAAGTATTTTTGTAAGATTTATTATAGTTTTGTACCGGCAAGAGCGCGACATGACTACCTGTGAGTTGAGTTGCTTGACAGTATCCTATATGTGTACTTTTTATCATATGATATAGTATTATATTATGGGACTTTGTATGGACCTGTCGAATATGTATATGTCCCGGGGCCCGGGGCCCGCCTCCAGTCCCCCCGTGCCCCTCACCCTCAGGTATTTTTATTTTGTGTAAAACAACATTGTATGTTTTTTAATCTTTAATAAATTTCATGTTTAAATAGAGTGTATTTATATTTCTCTATTTTTTTTTCTATATACTACATCCCCAGCCCTATCCTATTTACTTATAGTATGCATATTATCCATAATACATATAATTATCTGTGGCAGTAGTGCTAACATGTATAAAATATTATTATAGTGTGTATTGTCCATCGGCAGGTCAGCTGTGTAAACGCTTGAATATTGCATGTTGTGTAGTGGAGACCGAAAATAAGTTTTTATTTGTTTATGTTACAGCAGGTTTATGGCCCCAACTATTGTATCCCAGTTATTACATTGCTACTATTTTATATTTTCGGAAATCGAGCTAGCCCCTCGCCTTGAGAACGTCACGGATGATGTTTCATACTGAGCTTTAATCTCATATTTGTAAGGCTTCAGGCCCACTAGAGTAGGGTGAGTAGGCGTCGCGTTTGTTAAGGACATGTATGTATGAGTACACCAATGTTAATTGCGAGTCGCTATCGCGTCCATGGGACAGGAAGCGATAAGATAAACAACTGCAGTGCAGTGATCCAAAACGCTATCCTATAAACAATAGAATAGAATACGTGCTTTCTACTACCATGGCGAAGCCGGATCGCTCCCTCAAATACGTCCATAGTATGTGAGTATTACATATTATAATTGTACATCGTGTTTTAAAAACGTAAAACCAGTATTAATAAAGTACATATTATTGTCTCGTACGTATAGAAATGTTTTGAAATGTATACAGTTCGTTAAACTTAGCTTATTTTATTGCGAATCGCTATTTGTATTTCATAAATCAAACACTCGAGCTGTAATACTGATATGAACGTTGGCTTCCACGCTATTGATTTAACTTTGTCAATTTATTGCAATTGAGGATTTCATCTGTCCTTTTCAAGGGCACGTCTAAAAATATTTCGTTTGCTTATGTGCGAGTGTGCCGTCGACCTTTTTCATGTTACGTAGACGGTCGTAGTCTGTATAGTCTCCAAATGTAGCGTCAAAGGTTTTCATTTTCCCAGCAAAATTGTGAATCGATACGCATTTATTTCAATACAATATTTTGTGCATAACGCGTAAATTTTGTTATTTTTCGTCTATTTAATTTTTCCATATAAAAATAATATAATATATCTTTTTATTAAATTCATTTTTCTGATATAAACATATGTATTGTACGAATATTTCTTTTTTTTTTATATGCATATTTGCTCACTCAAGTTAAAACATTATCTGTAAAAAAGTTTTATTAAAATATGCGCAGCTCTTTTGCCAAGATGAAAATATGTAGTAAATAATATATTTTTCGACATAATTAAGAGTAGCAGAGCCATAGAGATATGAATCAAATCAATGTATCCTCCGCACTGCTCAGACACAAAGGGGGTTTCAGAAATACGACCTTGAGACGTATTCTTTTGGATAGGCTCGTTTCAGTATGACTTCTTATATAAAAAGTAATTTACTACTGTCTAATTCATACGATATTTTTCTATCTTTTTATTTTATATATTAGACTAGCGACTCATCCTTGCTCCGCTCGGGTTAGTCTCTAGTTTAGTTTTAACTTTTAACGTTTAGTATAGATTTCTCAGAGGTAATTTTTCCGCAGTAAAAAGTATCTTATATGTTGACACGGAAAACCAGCTTTAATCATTCCAAATTTCATCAAAATATAATCAGTAGTTTTCTCGTTATGCGTTCCCAGACAGACGACAAAAATTCAAAACATTGGATTCGGCCTCTGTATTGATAATAATTAATATTTCAATAAGATTTTCCAAAAAATATTTGATATACAGATTCAGCTCAGTTGGAATTTTATTATATGTATAGATTTTTGACTTGTTTTTGTGTTGATTTTATGACGCAATACCTGTTTATTTTTTAATTGTCAACACAAAGACTTAACGGGTTCGATGCCCGAATGGGGAAACATAATGCGCGTTTCATTAAGTTAAGAATTCATTATAGTGATTAATCATTAAGCATTTCATTATTCTAAACCAAAAAATGCAGTGTCTCTAATGAATATTAATTATATTATTTTCGTTCTTACATCTCGCAATCTTCCTCGATTGAAATGAGTGATTCCTCGCAGAGATCTTAGCTTTTTACCACTTGACCGTGCCGGAAACGAACTCACAACCTTCAATGTAATGGGTAGTGTCATCATGTATACTTATATATATTAAATATAAATAACATTTATTATCTACGTATAGTTGTTCTAATCATTAAGGTATATAATTAATCAATTAGTTTATATGTATAAGAATATTTTTTTTATTAAATACATTCTAGTACTATTATATAGTTGTATATTATAACATGACTGTTGCTTCTTTCTTCACGGTAGTGATGTAAATCAATTTATGCCATATGTATTTCCGCAAACTCAACTCTAAATTTTATTGCTGTTTAAGCATCGATATGAATTTTTAATTTGAATTCCTACCAACTTCAGTCAGAGAAAGTTTATTCAAATGGGTTTAGTTATTTTTGAATTTTTACCGGTAGAATGAAAATTTACAAAATTCGTCGAATGTGTTCGTGGTTATATTATCTTTAAACGGTATAAATTAAAGAATGTAGTGACACTTCATATCTTTCTCTACATTTTGCCTATTTTAATAAGAATGAGAGCATACATACCTTAGAATCTTGGAATATGTCAAATTTCAAAATACCCGCAAATTTTATTTTCGAGATCAAATCTAGGAAAAGTCGATTTTTCTTTGTAATGTTTTTCGGGAACGTAGCAATAAATATTGATTTAAGAGAAAAATGTTTTCTACAAAAGTTGTAGGTCCTAAATAAGTTGACATTTTCTGTTCAATACGTTTTTTGTGTAAAGCCAGTAGTTTAGGAGAAATTATTAGTGCGTGTATCATATGTATACCTAAATTCTGATTAATCTAAGGTATGGGGCTATTCGGAAGTATAGCCGAGTCTCGCTCTTGTTCACTATGAATCATAGTGAATTTTATCTTTTAGAGAACAATATAATTATGTAGCATATTTCTATCAATATCAGCACAGAATAATGTAGAATAATCAGTGAGTGTCAAAGATTAATAGATGGTTCATAGTGTTTTGGGCGAAACGTAAAGTTTTACGTAATGATTGTCAGCCATTTGTTAAAGGCTCTCCTGATAACGTTATATCAGGTCACTACCGCGAGCATCGCTGGAACGAGAATTTCTTCATAAAATCGGGCGTTTTTGCTAAAATTAATACGTATTTAGCAATTTTTTTTTGGAGAAATAAGATTAAGTTGAAATAACGACGAAGTACGAATTAAAAAGTAACACAATTATATTTGTAATAATTAATAATGTTTCACGTTTTTAAAAAACTTCGAATTTTTTAAAGTAAAATAATTGTCACATTCTAGCAAATTGAACAATTGATTTATTAAATTTTAAAACAAAATATGTATGTATGCATATGTAGTTTTTCGCCAGACTTAACGCTATTGCTTTTATGTATATGAACATAACAGTTATCGTAGATCGTTAAATCGGTTACGTTTACTGTAATTTAAGGAAAGTCGATATTTTTCTTATTTTTCTAACTTTAGCTTTTTTTGCCTTTATTTAGACTAAAATAAGTTCTATATTTATGGCTCTTTATATATTAAGTCATCTTTATATAAATATACTAGCGACTCACCCTCGCTCCACTCGGGTTCGTCCCTACTTACGTTTTAACGTTTATTATAAATTTCTCAGAGATAATCTCAGAGACACGGACAAAGATTCCAAAAACTATAGTTTCGATCTCTGTATCGATAATAATGTCTATTTCAATAATATTTTCCAAAAAATATTTAATGTTCAGATTCGGTTTAGTTACAATTTTATTATAAGTATGTATAGATATTATTTAATTATTTTTACTTACATATATATTACATACTAAATGACCGAGTGTGTTGAAAGTGTTTTGTGCTGTTTTATTTAAGGTCTCTATTTTTAAATTATTTAATAATGCACAAGTATATTGCCGTTCTAAATTATACACCATTACATTTTCGGCCTCTTAACAGTAACTGATATCGTTTTATCAAGAGCCTTGAAATGAATGAAATTCTATACATACATATATTGGATTAATTAAAACAACAACTACATATAGATAGTGGGTAGGTATACAATATGTTAAATTCATTTTGAAGAATTTAGAGAAATTTCACTTTCTCTAGTGATTTATTTCTGTTTCTGTCAAATAAATCTACGATTATTATTTTTTTTATTAGAAATACGAGAATTCGTCAATTTTATCTTTAAAGCAGTAATGTAATTTTGCTAGTATTTTGAACTAATCTGTCCGTCCCTTGAAAGGTAGACGAGCCCAACGTGTAGGTATTTGACCTTAGTCACGAAATTTACGCCAGTATGAGAGTGCCCTTGCAACGTTCCCTTCGCCCTACGCAGTCCTCTGTCTACATTATATATAGCTATAACGCTCGTAATGCTGTTTCGTTTTCTAGGAAAAGTATTGTAAAAACGTCAATATTTAGTCGTAACTATACATTATTGTTACTTTAAAGAATTGGTGAAAAATAACTTAAAAATATAATAATTCAGCCTTTTTAACGCCCCACAGCTGGGCCCGTGCCTCTCAATCGGAGGGTGATCAGGCTATAGTTGCACCGCACTATCATTCTTTTCTATCCTGGCGGGTTAGTCAGGTTCTCTCAAATATGCATGTTTCCACATCATTCAAAAATCACATTCAGACATGAAAATTGAAAGCTGTAGAGAGAGTTTGAAGCCGCTTCATGTTTCAAAAGCGCGTGCTTCCAATGAGTTACCTATGATATAAAAATTTATTTATTTATTGAAATCAGTACATATGTATATGGCAAAAACAAATAAAAACGATAATAATTGCAGAAGTTAAAAACCTGTGTCGCAATCATTATAAAATACTTTAAAAGAAAAAAAATCTAATATATGTATGTGCTATATTTCGATCAGAGTTTTTAACATATCAATTAGTTAGTTAATTATATCTGATAGTGCTCACAGTATTTAAATTCAAGACAATTAATTACAATATAAAAGCAGTAAGTAAATGAGTTTTCAAAGAATACGCGTCTATCGCAGGGCGTTCACCGTTTTATCAGGTTTTATAGTATGATAATTGCTGTGCCTCGACTAAGTTTAGGCCGTATAGACGCGATATATTACGATTTACTATACAATGAGTAAATATGAACAAGTCATTAGAATAGAGCAGCGGTTCCCAAATGGTGGTCCGCGGTACCCTAGGGTTCTGTGGAAGGGTCACAGGGGTTCCGAGTTCCGTCCGAGAGTTAAATAAAACGTTGTCAGACATGAAGCCTAATTTTAGTGCTATTATAAATAAATATGTGAAAATATTTCATTCATGACATTAAATATTTAGGTTATATTTTTAGTACAATAAATATTATTATGAGTATTAATATTTTTAATCTATGATTTGTTCTTTCAAGTCAAATAACAAAGTATTCTAACTACAAGGCAATGAGTTTAGTTATTATCAAAATGGGGATCCGTTAAAAAAATTATGATCAATTAGGGTACCGTGATCAATAAAATTGGGAACCGCTGGAATAGAGAATTTGTGACTTATTGATCAACTAGGTATATGAGCACGTTTCGCTTGGATTCTAACCCCGCACGCCCTTCGGTTGCTAAGTACTTACAGTTTATTTATATCCCGTAGAAATACCGGAATCAAAAATAACCTAAGTCACTCTCTGAGCCATAAGCTATCTTTATGTTAAAGATCACGGCGACTCGTTGCTATGTAAAGGCGGGAGAAACCATTAAACTTTCGTATTATAGTAATAGGCAGTGGTAGTACAGTGGTAACGCGCTCGCTTGGGAAACTCGCGAGTGAAGTGGGTTCAAATTCTCAAATCGGTATTTTCATGTGTGAATCATTTCTAAAATTTCTTTCTTTACGGTGAATGAAAACATCGTGAGGAAACCTAGCTTTTCGAAAGACATGTGAAGTCCGCCAATCCGCACTTGGCCAGCGTGGTGGACTATGGCCTGATCCTCCTCGTGTTGGAGTTGTACCTCGATATTGATATTGTTAAAGTCCAAATTCAGGGTTACAATGATGTTATTTGCAGGTGTTGATTAAATTAGGATTTATATAATACTTACTTAATGTTTTTATAATTATCATAAAAATACAATATTGTCAAGCAAAACCTGATTCGATACAGATGTACCTAATGTGAAGTTGAATCACAATATTTCCGTTTAGTTAACTGGTTTGAGACGATGGCTTGTCCAGACAGTGACGCGGTTCAAATGTAATCTGTTTACTGAAAATTTAAAACTTCAATACGTCATATATCTACTTCAAATAAGTACATACATATTATATAAACTTAAAATATTTTATATGTTGTAGTTCTTCTAAGTAATATTTTAATTATTTCGCATAATTACTGACCGTAATAAATATTATTGTGACGCTTAGCGTTTCGTCCAAAAGGCGGGCTAAAATGGAAAAAAATATGGCGGTTACATAAAAAAAATCGGCAAGTCAAAACGTCGATAGCCGTCTGTTTCATGGCGACAGGTGAAGTGGCAGGTGGTCGGGTGAAGTGACGTCACAATTTAAGATCCTATTAAGTGTTCATATGAAACCTTTGTTATAATAAATTGAATCAATCTATTGGGTTTATAGCTTATAGTAATATTGTTTTATTAGTTCGTCCATATGATATAAGTTAAATACGACATTTAATGCCGATCCTATTAAGGTACTTAAACATAATATCAGTAGGTTCTGGTAGAAATATTTTCGTTACTCTTTATTGAACACGCCCATGATAATTGAAGTTATACTTCTTTTAGCACATTTGGAAAAAATATTAGAGTTAAATTTTTACGATGCGCGCGCATACCGACAGCCAAAAAGCGACATGATTAAGTTGGCTAACTTAGCAATCCTTTTAAAAACAGAAAGTTGTGACATACGGGATGAAATCTCTAGCTATTTTTATTTTGTTAGAATTATAACTTTTTACGTGCGTACATGAGTACACACACACGTTTTTTTTTTCATAATAATACTATATTAATACCAAGGTCTCATAACCTTCCAGTTGAAATAATGAAAATTGTTATTTTATCGCCAGTTTTTGCGAGAGCTTAACTCATTAACATACATTAAATTCTAAACGGGTTTTGAGCGCGTCCGCGGCGGCGACGAATGTCAAGTCCAAGAGATAAGATTCGGGACCAAGTGTTGATTAAGCTGAACCTAACTAAATACACGTGTCTAGTAATGAGTTCAAAGTATAAAGTACTAGCGACTCACCTTTGCTTCGCCTCGGGTTCGTCCCTAGGTTGATTCCCCATACAAACTTTCATCCCCATTTTCATCCCCTTAAGGGACGATTTCCGGGATAAAAACTATCCTATGTCCTTCCCAGGGTCTCAAACTAGTCTAGTCTAGTTTCGGAGCTTATTCGGTACAAATAAACAAACAAAAAAATCTTTTCTTTTCCTTTATAGTATTAACATAGATAAACGTTGAAACCTCTGGTAAACTGTCCATTTTCAACATTTTACGGCAAAAACACAGGATATTATAAAATAAGTCGTAAACCGTTAAAATATTTTAGCCCAGTATTTACAGAATCTTTCGTATTGCGAATATTCCGCGTGTTTTATGTTTGTTACGTGGACTGTGTACTTAAAATACGAGAACAGATCCTCATATTTCCAAGTTTTTTTTTGGTTACCCTAATACTAATTGAAAAGTAACTTAAGTGAAAATTCAATATGAGTATTACAGCAGCGTGTTTCCCGTCTCGAGGAAACGTTTATGGCGTAAATATTTTAGTATTCGGTATCGGAACGAGTGTTATTATGATTAATTTACGAATTTGCTTCAGTCTATTTATATCGATACCCGCAAGGAACAACATTGTAACTCAGTATTGAGATAATTTAAAAATAGAAATTATTTTCTCATATTTTATTCAAATCTTAATTAAATATTGATACAATACTCAGTTACAATTTTGTTCCTTGCATGTGTCGCTATATGTTAATTTTACGATTGTAATTGTACTTCCTTATAGATAAGACGAATTGCAAATAACTTGATCAATTCAAATATACTTATTCAGATTTTTGATGAACTTTAAGTTACACATGTATTGACATTTAGTTGGCGATAAGTTGCAGTCATATTTTATTTCGGACTATAAAGCAATTTCTACTTTTAATAAAAATTTATATTAGGTATATAAAAAATATATACGGTCGAATTGAGAACCTCCTCCTTTTTTTGGAAGTCGGTTAAAAATGATTATATGTTTTAGGGGACACATTCCAGGCCTTTTTTCCATGCCTGCGTCATCAGTAGCGCTCATGCAAATGGTACATGTTCTTCAACTCGTACACGTCCGATGTTCGCGCTCGTGACTCACTCATTGTTGCTATTGTATTCTAAATGTTCAGAATATGAATTCTTTCCGGAAACCGTTCAAGTGTCGACCAAATTATGAACAACAAAATAACATTTTAGTATCTATGAAAGCGATTACCTCATTAGGCGTTTTGGTAGCAACGTATAGTTGTGACGTAGGTGTAGGATTTTCTAAAAGTTTTTGTAGTGGTATATCTAATTAGTATACTAAAATCTTTAAAATGAAAATGTCGGTCTTTTTGCTGTGAACATTCATTCTTATAATTATTGGAGAAATTTGACGACTCGTTTGACTCAGTTTGTAGTGACCCTACTTGCTGTGCCAGCGGTTGCGGGTTCGAGTCCCTCGGGGCATTCATTTGTGTGATGAGCATTAATATTTGTACTCCAGACGTGGGTGTTTACATTTATAATTTGTATGTATTTAAAGTTATACATATATGTGTAGTGTATCAACTATCTGGTATCCATAACACAAGTCTCGTAGCTTATCATGGAACTAGATGATGCTGTGTGTTAATGTCCTAACATATTTATTTTAAGTATAACGTGTAACGTTAGATGTGCTTTGAAGAAGTATTAAATAATACTTTTGAAAATTATTATGAAGATATAAATCATCCATATCTATAAAATTTCCAGCGATAGTTGTATAAAGAATTGTATGTATAAAGTCGATAAGTTATCTTAATTATGTTTACGCCGAGTCTGTTCCGCTATTGACCGAACATTAGTCGTATACGTTCGATGTCCAATCGTAGGATCCTTCGAGTTAGACATTATGTAATACGTAACATTCATTGTGTAGAGGCTAAAATACGCCCGAAAAAAGGGAGATGGTTATCTTTTAACATAATAATTAATAAACAAACAATCGGTCTGCAAATAAATTTTATGTATATTTTAAATAATGTATCCTATTAGCGTCATTAGATCGCGTGAAAGATAAACAAAGGTATGAGAAATTACGTTTCATTGGGAAGATTTATCCGCCGGTCAACGGGTGTTGGCGCAGAGCCATCATAACGATGTATGGCGTTACTCACGCTTGCGATACTTTGTCTATTTTTTGCGAATTATGTATGTTTGAAACTAACTACTATGTAATGCGGCTTATTTATTAGATTATAAGAAATCGATATTGAATCGCTTCGATTGTATTTAGTCGAGGTTTTTCGATGATTTTACGGCGATGTAAGACTATTACATGCATTTAAATCGCATTTCCACTAGTCATATAGACTCGTACTTCTATAGAAGTAACATAGATGTAGATTATACACAAATATAATTTAATGATTGTGATACTTCTGGACAACTCCAGTTTTAGATTTAAGCTTTGGTTTAAAACCAAAATCAAATTATGAAATGTTTTTTGAAAAATTGCAGAAGGTAGTGAATGTTGTCCACTTAGCAGTTAGCACTCGCCCTCTAGCTGCCTCTATTGGTGAAAGATCAACAATTGGTTTATAAGATATCATGTGATAAATAATCATTCGATCCGCTTTTGTCTTACAAAAAGGAAATCCTTTTGTACAATTTCAAATGTAAATACTTAGCGTTAAGAACACATTTTTTGAATTATCTATATTTTTACATGCACCTACCCAGGATGAAATAAATTGTTTTTTCTATAATATTTGTTTCTTTTCACACCTCTTGTTGTAGCGAAAATCCGAATTTAGTACTTCAACGAGACGGACAGTTGAACTCTGTGATGGTATTTTACTGCAACTGTGCGCTAAATATAGGTAGTTAGGACCCCCAGTCTTGACTACTTTCACATATCAAAATTCTGCCAAGAAGTCTTTTGAAATACTGCCATTTTTAGTTTTGTATCATCATATTTGGACTGTTTTTTGTGTAAACGAATGTATCTAGACTTAAATTTATTTAATCATTTGTCAAAAACATTAAATACTCACTATAAATTCAATATTGTATTAATAAAAGTAAAATATCATTCTATAATTCATAATTGAACCATAACAAAACACAATTTTTATAGTTATAATTTTTGTCTGTCGGTTTGTGCGTGAATCACTTAAAATCGGCTGGACTGATTTCAGAGAAACTTATTTTTTCTCATTTTAAAATTTTGCACATATCAATTAGTTAATCGTACTGATAAGAGATTTAAATATCCAAATACGCAGATCAAGCAATCTTCAACTGAAGATAGTTTAAAACTTTCTTAGATTTACGCGAATATTTGACATCTATACTAATATTATAGAGAGGTAAAGTTTGTGGGGTTGTAAGGGGTAATCTCTGGATCTACTGAATCGATTTAGATGAAATTTGGTAAGAAGATAGTTTGAGACCCTGGGAAGGACATAGGATACTTTTTATTCCGGAAATCATCCATTAAGGGGGTGAAAATGGGGATGAGTTTGTATTGGGAAGCAACCTAGGAACGAACCTAAGCGAAGCGAGGGTGAGTCGCTAGTTTTAAATAAAACTACCTTTTCGGATTTTTTCGGGGATTTATTTTGATAGTTTAATTTTATTTAAAATAAAGATAGTTTGCTAAAAAGTAAAGATTTCCCTATGCAACATTTGATATTGTCATACTTACTTGTTATGTATCCTAAAGTTCAGGCTTACAGTTCAGGAAGACATTTGCAAACCGGTTTTAAATGGGAAAGGGACGACCAAAATTCGTACTACAAGTGTTTGAATTACTAAACTTGATATTAAATAAAATTTTACTAGCTTGAAACAACATTTTGTATAAAGTTACAAGTAAATGTTGTTAGCGTAATGTATCATCGTATTTACATATTAATCTATAGTTGTCGGGTAAATTTCTACATAGTTAAATGCAAAATTCAGTTACATAAATTGCTATAGTGTAGACACATCCCTTTTCCTTCATAAAGCATATAATAATAATCTTATTATTAAATATAACGCCTAGTTATTAATGTCGATTTTCCCTTTTATGTTTTCCTTAAAACAATTTAAAATTTGTCAATTTTATTTTTAAGGTAGTGGTAGCCCAGTGGTAACGCGCTCGCTTGGAAAACCTAGTGAAGCGGGTTCATATCCCGGGTCTCGCACCTCTAATATTTTCATGTGCGAATCATTTCCAACATGATTACCACTTGTACGATGAAGGAAAACATCGTGAGGAAACCAGCATATCTGAGAGAATCTAGCGTTTTCGAAAGACATGTAAAGTCCGCCAACCCGCACTTGGCCAGCGTGGTGGACTATGGCCTGATTCCCCTCGTATTGAAGGGAGGCCCGTGCACAGCAGAGGGACGTTATAAAGTGCTAAATGCAGACATACAATTGATTAAATTTTGCTACAAATGTATATTTTTGTTTTAAAAGGTTATTTTTATTAGTTTTCGAATTACATATTTTTCTATAATTGTACTTGGTCGAGGGACTTAATAACTACTACACAATTTATTAACTACTGCAATTTTAATCGTTTTTATCTGTTTTTGCTATTTATATATTAATATTTCAATAAATCTTTAAATATATGTAGTGTGAAACTATACAATATTTAGAATATACATATTATATTGGCATATGTCCAAGCTCAGTTACATGTTGAAAACGTACAGAAGTATTTTATCTTGAAATATGCAAGGGACCGCCCATCAGGTACTCATAATATACCTGATATGTATACACATTGTTAAAAATTCAAAATATTTTGTAAGTATATATTTTTAAAAATAAATAGTAGTATTTTAAAATAAGAAAAGAACGTAAAATAAAGAAATAATATAAATTGTCAATGGTATACAAAGTGTGAGACGATTAAGTCAACATAAAGAAATATATATTTATTATTTATATTATTATACCTGAATATAATAACTTATATGCCTAATATAAAAAATCATAAAATAAGACTTATTTGTGAATCCGCCATGAGAACCGTATTCATGATGAAATCAAAAAAAGTCATATGCATATCTACATATTATGGTTTAACAAAAAAAACATGACTTGAATAAGAAGAAAATAAATCAAAGTGGTTACGTCGGTGTTTACAATTTCTATTTAGTTTGCAACAACTAGACATACCCTCGCTTTATTATATACCTGGTTTTGAATTGAAACTTAATTACATTATCTTTCACAGTGAGTGACCACTGACCAGGCACTGGCACAGTACCACTAAGTGAATAGATACAAATCATAAAATATTTAAAATTAAAAAGTTCACTGACTTTTCTTCTTCTATGATATTAAAGAATTTAGTTACATTTAAAAATGCTGAGTTGGCTAGTTTATTATTTTAATTTGTTTGATTTATCATTTGAAACGATATAATTATGTAAAATTTGATATTGACCTTTAGTTATATTATTAAGTCATATGTATTAAATATCGCTTAATTCATAATGTGTTTATTTATTTAGCAATATTTAAGTAATATATTGTAGAAATCTTGACCTCTGTCCGGTGCGAGGTCGCCAAGTGTCACGGTCTATATCGGAGGTAGCGGATTTCGGAGGTACAAATATGTATTAATCTTATTATTATACACTATATCTTATTATTACGCTTGGGTGCGTCCCTAGAAGTATGTATGTTTGAAATAGATATAAATAGTTATTGTAAATTTATGAAATATTACATGCTAAGCATTTTTAAAACCTACAATTTTCTAGTACATTGTTTTATTGTATCTTAAGGTATAGCCAGCGTTAGCTATGAAAATGTATAAAAACAGTTCATTTTGACAAAACACTGTCATAGTTCAGCTATTTCATACAAAATATTTACAAATTATATACACAAACTTCGTCTATCGTTATATTAGTGAAAACTGTATTAAAATCCGTTACGTGTTTAAGAAGTAAGTAGAGAAACAGACAGACGCAGACAGCAATGTTTTATCATTTATGCTACATATAGGTAGATGTAGATGAGCGACTTGCGCCTAACTAATTTTTGTATTTTTCCATGAAAATGATATTTTTTTTGAATGTTGATTCAAAAACTATATTTTATGTACAGATTTCGCTTTGTTACTATTTTATCGAATGTATGTATGGACTGTTTTGATAAGATCTGGTTAAACAAGTTAAATGTAAACACAACAAAGAATCTTAGTTCAATCAAAATATTTTCGAAGAGTAAAACATGAACTATGCTAGTTATCTTATTCTCTATCCGATATTAGTATTATAGTTGTGTGCAAGAGATCCTGCAATACCGCATTGTACTGAGATATATTGTCATATCCCTCATCTTGAAGGGAGGCCCGTGCCCAGCAGTGGGACGTTAAAAAGGGCTGAATACATATTGTATTTTTAATTGTAATTAATCAATCCTTAGAAGTCATTTTTACATACTTACTTTTAACTTTATATTGAAACTATATCTTTTGACTTTATATAAAACTTACGATTTAACTTTTAGCTCCGAGATATTTTCCCGTAGCAAATTATCCCATATGTTTACCCGAATAACCAGCTATCGTCATACCAAATTTCATCAAAATCTGTCCAGTGGTTTTTTCGTGATGCAGTCACAGACAGATAAAAATTCTAAAACCTATAGATTCGACCTCTGTATCACTAATAATGTCTATTTCGATAAAATTTAATGTACAGATTCGGCTTAGTTACAATTTTATTAAAAGTATATAGATAAGAAGGTGAATACTAAACCAGCATATTTGAAATTTTGATCCCCAAAATCATTTTAACTTAATCACCAACAAACCCATAAGCAAAGGGGTAAATAAAAGACATAGTAAAAAGCTTAATCTAATTTTTAATTGTCGGTTTAACGTACATACTCAAGGCATCCTCCTCATTGGCACACTGATCCATCCTCTACGCTTAACTGAGCATAATATCACCAACATATGGAATGTTACACAAAATAATGGAATGTCAAAACGTTACATAACATCGAAATTTCGCCGTTCTCACGAGCCAGGTTAAATCATTAAATAAACAAGACTAGATTTTTAAGTAAACGCGCCGTGAATGTATTTACAGTGAAAAATCGATATCAACGCATTTGTGACATAAAAACAATAAGAGATTCTATAAAGAAAACTAACATTCGTTCGGAAATTGGCACTCAGACTGACACTCTATACCTATATACATACGTATATACATACATACATATATATATATATAAATAACGGTGTCCAAATACTGCGTACAATACTGTTAATTCACGACGATTTTTTTTTAAATAAACAATACAAATTAAATAAAAATAAAAAAAAAAATTGGACGCAAAAATATTACATTATTGCACATAACATAAACAAGGGGAGTTACATAAACTATACAGCGGTATACTGGCCGGCCTTTACCTTCGCAAGTCACACGCTATATTCAAATCGAAATCCTATCAGAACCGCTCCAGCAAACTTTAGGCACTGGTTTTCGCTAATAATATCAAAGCTAATTTTAATATTAATTTTCGATATACACCTTATTATTAATTCTGATCGCGCACGATATTCGAAGCTTTTACATTCGTAGGAATCAGAGATTGTACCGGGCGGGCCGGCGGCGGGTCGGCGGCGGAGCTCGGGTTCTAATTAAATATCTTAATTTATCTAGAAATTTCTACCTCTTACCTCAATCTAGACCACAACCAGAAAAGATGGCCCCTGCTTTATATGAAAGCGCGTAGAATAGAGAGTTCAAACTGTATTTTACGATTTACTTGACCGAAAAAAGTAAAATCAACGATATTTTTTTAAATTATTGAAACAAAGAGAAGTGAGAGAAGAAAGAAGTATTGAAATTTAAGAGTCTCAGGGCTGTGAAGTAAAGAAAATAAACTTAAAATCGTTGATAACCCAAAATCCTCTAAAATCCATAATCTCAAAAAAAACATTTACTATCAAAACGATTTTATATGTTTAAATTAAAAAAAAAAACATATTTATTTCCATTAAATTTAACCAAAAAATGATAATAAGAGATCAATTTAGTAAATTATTTAAATGGGGTCCAAAAGGCCCCAACCCGCCGCCACCCACGACTCTATTGTTTGTACACAAGCGTAATATCAATACAATATCAGTTTTACACGGATACAGTGGCGTAGCTAGGGTGAGGGTGTCACCCGATATCACCCGATTGTGTGAACTCAACACGAGTGATATATAAACTAAAAAAAGGACCAGAGTATTCATATTTCATACCTCGCGGGTGTCATTTTGAAATCGTTTTAAAACCCAATTACACAAACAATTAGAGTTTCATTAAAAGAAAAGGGATCTCAGACGTCTGAAATTTAAAAAAATATATATTAAAATAACAAATTCAGTGACAATCATGACATGTCATTACCATATATTTCATTACAATAATGTTTGTAAAATGAGATCAAATCTAACCCTAAGTTTTATTAAGGGTCAATTCCAACCCTGCCCACGCCACTGCACGGACATGCAATATTCCGTAAAATCCAGACTAGTTAAGTTTACCTAATTTACTCATCACTGCTGGGATACAAAAGCTGCCTACAAACGTTTACGCATGTCGGGGTCTAAAAGACCTAGCGCAAACGTTTACACTACATTAAGTGATATTTTTGTAAAAAATACCTATACTTTGATCATTTGTACAAAAAACCCATACAGATAATAGATTTACATGATATAACTCCAAATATACACACGATTACTCCGCACTATTCAAACATCTTATAATATATTTGTACTATGTATAATATAAACGTAAAAAGAAACGACTAAATTTTGCGATGTTACAAAATAAACGCCAGTTAAATTATAAGCTTTTACAGGCCCGTCTATTTACATTTGTACAGTTCGTGCCGACGCACCTCACTGTCCTTTGAATAATCTCATATGTTATCGTGCACATAAACAATGGGATTATCATGGCGTCACATTTTTTCTTACATCTCTAAAATATCACTTTTCCTAGTTGCCATCAAACGATAAATATCGCTAGAATACTTTATCTTGTATATAATAATAATATATAATTTATTACTTTGCTTTATTTCATTTTTTCTAAATTAATTAAAATAATATGGCTAAAGTTAGCATAATAATAATAATAATAAATCTTTGTTTTTTAAACCATAAAATATAGATAGTTCAGGCTCAAGAGTTGCCATTTCTCATCCCATTCTTTGTTTGCACGGACAATTACAACAGTCACCAATTAATATTAAGCAGATTTTGTAGCAAACGATTCACACTATTCGATTATTTGTATCGATATTGTTGTATATTCAATTACATTTACAAAAAAACTTTTAAAACAATTTAAAATATCATATCAATAAATTATTTCAAAAATTACAGATTTAATTTACATTCGCTTGATACAAAATCTGCAATACCATTAGACAAAGTCGATATTAAATTGAGTATACATCGATTATTATCGAATACAATATCGATAAAGCGTTTTGCTCTGTAATTATAACTAAGAAATCGATTTAATATAAAGAATGGTGAGTCAAGATATTGTATTGAAATCATAAAACAAACTTTAATAAAATCGATGTTAAAACATAAATTTTATAAACGTAATAGAAACCCACCATTCTGTGTACTAAGAATATATAATAAAATATAATAATTGCCTGCAGCTTTCACCGTTTCAAATCTAACACAATATCGGCGAAAATATACATAAAACCTTCTAATACATACGTTACCTAATTACTTTTCATTATACAATACTAAAAATCGAATTAAAATTCGTACAGCAATTTCGAGTTGAACACCCAAATAAGCAAACATCATTACCGTACTAATACGAGTACCGACGTACAGACACCCTCTACACATTTTATATACATATACTAAAATATCGACACAAGCGTATAATAAAGACCTACGTAGATATGAACACAATTCCATACTTATTATAACATTAAGTAGATTAAGAAGATATTATGTAATATTTCAAATGAATAATGTTCATCACAAGTCCTTGTTTTTGGTCTTATATGTAAAAAGATAATTTTGTTAAGGATTTTATTATTATCATAGTACATTGTTACATAGAAAAAATGATAATCATTTTATTTATTAAATAAATATTATTATAATAATTTTCAATGGCTAGTCCTAAGATGATAAAACATAGAATAATTTTAATTTTTTGAAATAAAAGTATCTTTTCGGATTATTTAGCGGATTTATATTGATTTTTGGTTCCCGCCGTTTCGAGTGCTTTACAGCTATCATGGTCACGGATGAGACTAAGGTTTTAGACGTCTCAAAGGACAAAATTACACAATGAGAAAAATCCGAAATTTAATTTAAAATGTCAAATATTCAAGGAAATGTATGAAAGTATTAATTTTTCACAGTTTATTATCCATTTTATATTCCTATGTAACATCACACTATGACAGTACAAATACAAATCCTAACAGAGTTTTATCATCTCCGTAATATAGTCAAAGTCAATCGCCGTCACGTTACAGCTATACAAGCTCATTTGTGGTAATTTAATGTTGCCAGGTGAGTGTTTATTTATAAAAAAATGACATTTTAGAAGTATTCTAGTATAATAATTATACAACAAAAAAATAGGTAGTAGGTTCAATTCTGTTTGGTGTTAGTTATTTATAGTGGATATATTTTTTTTAATTTTGTTTTACGAACCATAATGCTTTTAAATTTACTAAAATATCGAATTTACCGAAACAATGGATATTCAATTGCAGTGTATATTACATAAGTATTTTATGAAATCCCAACAACACTACACCATGAATATACCATTAAAAAAAACTATATAAAAACCCAACGAGCTAAGTCGCCAGAGAGGCGAAGTACTCGTCCAACTTCATAAACCTTCTAAGACAAATCAAACTTTAACGTTTGCGCATTCTTTATTTTTAATATTAAAAAAAAGTAAATAAAATTAATAAAAAAAAACCAACATAACTCCACGAGGTAGTCCAACATCAAATTCTATTTTTTTTCAATAATAAAAAAAAACAAATCACCTGACAACACCACACCATAGACATAGCTAGCACAGATAACAAAAAAAAATTAAAAAAAAAATGCTAAACAAATCCCAAGACAGTTCGACGAGACCAAGGCGACAGTCAGACGAGGTAGTCGTCGAACTTCTTGAGCCTTCGCTACGTATGTTTCTTTCTATCCGCTATCGCCTCAGGACTGAAGCGGACTCGAGCCGAGCCACTGGAAGCATCCCGTGCCGAAACATACGAACTGTCCGTCTCACTCAAACTATCAGGTGGTGTGGGGTTCGTTGGGGTGCTCGCTCCTGAGGCATTCTTCTTGTACTTCTTCAAACTAGATCTTAGTTTAGTAGGTCCTAATTCTAGGCCTAAATTGGCCCGTTCCGAATCTTCTTGATAATAATCCCGTGGAAGGGAATAGTCGTTTGTTTTCCGCGGATATTCTTTCCTCACTTCCGGTCTGTTGGGAAACTTTTCCCGATACTGTCTCGACGGCGAGAACTCCTCATGATGGGAGTTAGTTGCTGATGAATTCGACGGCGTCCGTCGATGGTATTGTCTGAATTCCGATGGTTCTCTATAGTCGAAAGAGCATTCGTCGTAACCGTAGTAGGGGTGCTTTACAACATAATCTGCCGTTCTTTCGAAGGTGTACGGTTCATTCCTATAGTAGAAATCTTGGTGTATTCTGTCTTGGGATGACGATGGTTGGAAGTTTTCTCTGTAATTGTGGTACAAGTCGGCTAGATGGTCAGATGTGGTGGATGATGTTCGTCGCGGTGAGGGGGTTGGTTGGGTTGACGTGTAGTTGGTTCCCAAGCCCGAGGTGCCGGAGAGTGGCTGCGCCGAGTGCCCGTAACCGGAGGAGGAGGATGGGTGTGCGTAGTGCGTGGGCGAGTCTGTGAACCGGATTGGTTTCTGTTCATCAGTTTGGAGACTTGATATCTGAAGATGATAGATTACAATGTTATAATTTACTAACAAAATATAGTTCAAACTATATTCTTTTATGAAATTAAAAGGATAAAAAATATTTAAAATAGTATACTTTAACTTGTAGTTAACCAAAATTCATATATACATAATTGCGATTGGATACGTTTTGAGAAGAAAACCTAGTAATTAAAATAATCTTTACAACACAATAATTACTACTTTTATTCCTAATAGTGCATTCTTTTTCTCCCCTCTGACCCTCCCCTAAGCCCCTCATACATATTCACTGAGGGGTCCAACTTAGACACAATAACCCCAACTATAAACCATTACAAACCCTCAATGGTTATTTTCTCTCCTTTATCCCTCCCCTAAACCCCTTATCCCATACTCACAGGGGATCCAGTAATAGCGTTGAGGGGCGCCCTCAGGTGCCTCGTCGGTCCGTGATACGTGTTGTGCGCAAAGCCGTACCCCTCGTATATAGATGGCGCTATCACTTCGGTTTCTAATTCTGATCTGAAATTTTTTTAATTACATTATTTAAACGTTACTATAGTTTTAAATTTTTGACATGCAAATAAATTAATAGTAATTTAATCGAGAAAACAGTTTGGCTAGTTAATATAAAACAATATTCAATCTGAATATTATTATAATAATAAAATTTTGTATATACGAGTATATTGTGTATGTATTCAGCCCTTTTTAACGTCCCACTAGTTCCATGGTAAGCTACGAAGGCTTGTGTTATGGATACTAGAGAGTTGATACACTACATTTATAACTTTAAATACATACATATTATAAATATAAACACCCATGACTGGAGTACAAACATTCGCCCTCACACAAATGAATGCCTCCAGCGGGACTCGAACCCGCGACCGCTGGCACAGCAAGTAGGGTCACTACACACTGAGCTAAACGTGTCGTCAAGCTAAACGTGTCGTCATTCGTCGTCATATTGTGTATATATGTTTGTAATTATTTCTTCATGCTGATACGGCTGGACAAATTTGAATAAAATTTAGTATAAAAATGTACTATATATGTATTTAGCTTTTTTTAACGTCTTACTGATGGGCACGAGCCTCCCTTCAATACGAAGTTACAGGCTATAGTCCATCACGCTGGTTAAGTGCGGGCGGACTGAGCATATCTTTCGAAAACTTACTAGTTTCTCTAGTGGGAATTAGATAATCTTCTGCGGTAAAAAGCAGCCTATGTCACTCTTCAGCCCTCCAACTCAATCAAAAACAAACAAATCTCCACACAAAAGATCACGCCATTCAGTCACTCTGTTTCGATGTGAAAGAAGGACAAACAAACAAATACATTTTTACATTTATAATACTAAGTATGGATTTGCTCACCTATGCGGCTGTAAGGTGGGATGCAGAGGGCTAACATTTGACACTCTGACGTCATACCCGGCCGCCACTCCACCTAACAGCGCCGCCATGTTGTATAACACTAGTTCTATTATACTCGGTTTTTTGAATTTGTAACCTGAAATACACGTGTTATATATTACATTAATTATATATTATAGTTATATGGAAAGTTGTTAAACATGAATTACAATAACTTAGAGATACACAAATATAATAACAGCGAAAAATAAAAATTAATTATATTGTTATACAAGATAAAACCCAAACAATCCCATGCATCTTTATTTCCAAAAATCTCATTTTTCAAAATTTTTATTTTCTGGACGAGTAATGTAAATTACAATATGTAGACCTTCAATCTATATCCTATTTATTGTTTAGTACCATTGTGAAAAATTGCGGTTTTTAAAAAAAAAAGACACCTATAATATATATTATATATAGATAAACCTTAAAAGCAAAACCTTATCTAAAAACAAAATGTGATCCAACTCGTTAGAGCTGTTTCTGAATATACAAGACTAGCTTTTCCCGCGACTTCGTCCGCGTGGAATAGTGACTGCTCGCAGAGCTACCGGAACGGCGAAAGCGCCCTCCCCCCTCACGATCGTCCCGCACTCGCCTTGCATCGGGCTGAGAGCGCGCTCACACATAGTCCGCGTAAAGTTAAATATGTATATTTTAAAACTATGATATCTCCTAAGATATTCATTGAAATCAAATGATGTCAAGGGCAATTTTGTTCAAAATTAGATACTTGTGATGAATAACGTACTTATTTGGATAAGGATTAATATCATATTTTTAAAAACATCTTCGAAAGTATAGCTTTATTTTAGAACAAATTTGATTACTATAAAAATGGTTATATTGAGTCAACCTTAAAAGTTAGACAAATGCTGTCGCGGAATTTTTTTTAGAACTTTTAAAGGGGAACAATTCCGTCATACATGATTTTTGCGTAACTTTAACCGTTTACGCACGCAACAGAAGCTCTCTAAAGGAACCAATTATTCCCGATTTTGCAACATTTTTCATTTATGCTCCGCTTCTATTGGTCGTAGCATGATGTTATATGCCTAAAGCCTTCCTCGATAAATGGACTATCCAACACAAAAAGAATTTTTCAATTCCAACCAGTAGTGCCTGAGATTAGCGCGTTCAACCAAACAAACAAACAAACAAACTCTTCAGCTTTATAATATTAGTATAGATTTGCTCATTTAATATTACAATAAATAAATAATAAATATTACCTGCTATTTTATACCAGCTATTATGTAACTTTTAGTAATAACTCGAAAAAAAATAATAATTTTAAAACTACCCTCAAAAATGACTACAAAAAAACCATCACATACACACACAAATTATAAATCAAAAAGCAACAAAAAATACTTATTTTATCTATAAATCAACAATATTATACCTTCAGTGCTGTAGAGAGTCGGCATTGGTATCGTATATCTGGAGGACGTGCTCAGGGGGAACTCCGGCCCCCAGTCGTCTGGACTGAAGTCTGTGTAAGGAAGAAAACAACCTATGTAAATGGAAAACATAGGTTAGTAATAGCTAGTGCGTGCTACCCGAGCATGTGATCACAAACATTGAGAGATAAAGCAAAAATTATATTCTCGTAATAAAAATAAAATATAAAGCGGGTTTGAATCGTGTATTTGAAAAATATCTAAAAAAAATAATTAATATAAGATAATACACGAGTCAAACATTAGTTTTGGTGATAATGTAAACCTGTAATATCAAAATATACATACAAAAATGTAACAACTTCAATCTATCAGTAGTGAGCAGATCCCCTAGCGGCAAATCACGGAACTAACATCGACCGTTAGTCTCTATTTAGTCTATATACATATGTTATTTATAAAAGTATAAATTACAGCATCCACAGACTATAAAGCAACAAAAACTTAAAAAAAGTATAACTGTAATGTTGTCAGTTCCGAAAACAGCCAGTAAGGTACCAATTACCGCCAATACATATGAGTATTAAATTTAAAGTTCTTTACAATTACAATCCAAATGAAGTATATTCTAAGATATCGATTTTCTTTTATACAGGTAAATCGATTAATGCATTGTTGAATCGAGTCCAAATTGATTTTTTTCGACTACAATAACAAATTTCAATAGTAACATAAATGTGACAGAATTTTCATTTGATATCTATTAAGAAGATAACACTTGTGTAATGGTAGAAAGAGAAAGAAATATAAAAATAAAATAATAACAAAATCTTAAACATACATAAACATAACATAGCTACGTGTCAATATTCACATGCAGTGTGATCCAGGCATCGAGATTGTTTACTAGAGTATAGTTAAAGACAAACTTTTTAAAAAAAAAAACAAGTTTCTATGGCAACGTGTTAGAAGTGAAACTTCATTGGTTATTTATATTTCAAATCTATAAGACTAATAAATTAGTAAAAAATTTTAATATTACACTCAGACAAAAATATGATTCAAACGAATGTAACACAACGAGGAGAGAATAATATTTTATCTCTTTCTATCTAAATACATTCTTACATTTATGGCATATATTCTAAGGGACAACCCGAGTGAAGCGAGCGAGTTATAAATATTTCGCATATACGAAATTTCTATGTAGAATATTCTAGAATATCATGTCATATATAAATAACTTTTCAGACAATAACAACGATTACCATGGCAACCATGACGGTTTCCCGTGACGCGACCTTGAAATTTTACTCTCATGCGCGCAAAGAAGTTTCACTTCAAAAAAAAACGGAGATGTCTATAGTTCTGTCTTTATTAATAGTATTCGCCAGAAAGAGACAGAGATATTAACATAAACTCTAGTGTACAACCTCTACGGTGCTACGCGGTCTACGCATGCCAAACAGTTCATACTAAAAATATATAAAGCAACATAAAAAGCTGACATAAATAAACAAAACTATACTTACATGTGCAAATAAACATCATGGCACTTATAACTGCTGTGTTAAATGTTAACGTTATTTTGGAAAAAAATCTTCATTTCTCGCCTCCCCCATTAGAATAGCCGGAGTGAGAAAAGCGCAAGCTTCTTAGCTTCCTCTCTCGCCCTTCACCGGATATTTTTTAATTTTTAATCTGTATCGTTTGTCACTATGACGTTTTAATTCAAATGTTATGGGGGTAGTTAGTAGCTAGTATTAGTAGACCCATGTTAAAAGAATACACCAGCATCGATTTTATGGAAAAGGTTTTATTTGATATATAAAAAAAAAATACTAATTATAATAACTAAAGAGAACCAGACCACCATAAAGTTTGTATCGCAACTGTAACGTCGGTTCGTTGTTTTGGCCATTATTTAACATCTGAGTCTCTCGCGATCCACCACCACGCACATAACTGACGTATATAGTGAGATATTTTATTTGTACTATTTATAAACACTTTACTAGCTATAATCCGGGTATTAGAAGGCTATACGATATATTATTTATAATATTAAAGTTGAAAATTGTCAATGTCATTACGAATGGAGTCATCGTATAGACTTCCATGTATGTAATTGTATTGTAAACATTTGAAAGCGTGCCATATGACATGGTGAATACGAAGCGAAATTATCATACGAACTAACAAATAAGTAAGTACGAAAAATACATATATAATAGTATCGTTTGAAACCGTTTCGATTATAGCGTATCTATGAACTGAGAAGCATGCATAGCACTTAACTAAAATATTCGTAGAAAAACAGGCTTGAAAGCAAACAAATGCTTACAATTTACAAAAGAAATAAAAAATAAAATAAAATAAAAACAAAATGTCAAACGAATACATAAAAAAAAAATACAAAAAAAAATTACGTCAAAAACAACGGAATCTACACAAAACGCACAAATACAAGACAAACTCGAGTATCACACGACAATCATATTTTCTAAGTCATACTAAATTTATTCTATTATTTAATTAATTATATAATTACCTATATTTACCATAGATTCGTATAAAATCTGCCACGTACATACATATTTAATTTAGACCGTTTGTGACATTGCCATATTTAAAACGTATAATAAATTATTATTAATATAAAAATAGCTCTGACAGTTTGTTACTTTCTTGTGTGGAGCGAATTATTGTGTTTAAAAAATTTTATATTTTTTTTTTAAATAAAAAAATTATAATTAAAATATTTTTTTAGGGTTTTTTACAATTTAAATTAAAAAAAAACTTTGTAAAAAAAATGAAAAATCTGATCAGAGCTGTTTCTACAAAACAATGTCATAAATACATATGCATATGAGATATATAAATAAAAAAAAATTGTAGCCACACAATAAAAAGGAAGTAACTAAAGAACGATACAAAATAGTACTTACAAGGGTACGGCAGATTGTCTTGAGACGTTCCTTTAGTGCAGCAAGAAAATGAAATAATATATAATTATAACTTCAAACCATATAATAATATATGATACATTGCAAAAGTATAAGAGCCATTCATTACTTTTTTTTTTGTTATTTTTTTAAATTTTCTAGCTAATATTAATCATTGAAAATTGATATACATTTTCATTTATTGGCAAGATGTTGTCAGTCGTCCAAAAAATGATTAGTTTTGAAGTCTTTCAAAAAGGAAAATCGAAAGTATATAAAAGTATCATATCGAAGTCAACTCTTGCCGGAACTGTCTTACCATCTAACACATTCTATATCGACTTACAATCGAGTCAAAATATGAACACAAATACCTATAGCCTACTTAAAAATATTTCATTCCAACAATACTTAATCTTAAACAAAGTTAAAATCTAATGAGATAAATGCGTCGTAAATGATTTAAAACTGGAGTAAAATATGGTAAATTAATTATAGTGGGAGATCCCGATTTATATGGTGGATCTCTCACTGTTTTTACATTAACAAACACGACTAAGGGTTGTCACCAAAAATTTGTTTCAGGCTATTTTTAATTCAAAGAAAATTGTTTTTTTTTTTTAAAGTACAAAAACTCTTTTCCTGTGACAACTTAGTATGAATCGAAAGTAAAACACTTGTAGAAAATGCCATCTTATGTTTGGCGGCCTTTTTCGAACACATCACCTGACATCCAGGTATGAACGGGTAAATTGAAGTAGTTATTTGCTCCTATCGGATCGTATTTTCCGGGATTAACTAAGTATGAAAATGTAGATAATTATTGATTTTATTACAAATTTAACTATATAGGGTTATACTAAACCATCTCCAGACTAGAGGTGTTTTATTTAAAAATAGCCTGGAGCAAATTTTTGGTGACAACCCTCCTGGGTCGTGTTTTTTAATATGTTTTATGGTTTAAAAAACATATTTCGCCTGAAAAAAGAGTGAGAGGTCCATCACATAGATCGGGATTTTAGGACTACTAGAACATTATTAAAAAAAATGGATTATTTTATTATAATATTGAATATTATGTTTAAAAATATTTTTATTGAATACTAAATGTAAAACAAAATCTATGTATTGATAAAGAATTGGTTTCTCTAACACTGTCCTGAGCTTAACTATCTTAAACTAACAAAAATAAGTCTTTTTTATTAATTTTTTACTCTTACAAACTAACTTACGACGCTAAGATCAAATCCATGGAACTTTATATAACCTATTTACATATTAAACATAATGCTTAGGGACGAGTATTGTCGATTTTATTTAAAAAAAATATATCAGAAACTTTGTATTAATTTTTGTTATTCAATTCAATTTTAAACCGAAAAAAAAGGATAAAATAATAAAAAAAAATGCATTTCGCGAGGAATGTTACTATTATGATATGTATCAACATGGCATTACGAAAATCGTACTCCCGACCATCGTTTCGAAGAAGAAAAAATATGTATACTTCCTGAATTCTCTATTTCATTCAGGTGATAATTGAATTTGTTATTACATAAGTGGCCAAAGACATTATAAATTTTACGGCAAAATGTTTACTCAAAAAAAAAAATACAATTACAAATCAATAGTCTTGACAGAAAAATATAAAAAATAACAAGTCTATATAAAAAAAATATATAACCAATAAAAAAAATCTTGACTTAGGCCACTTTCTTTAACAACCTCGAATAACGCGACATTAGTCATCCCTGAGCAACTGCGTCGTGTCTGACGAGAGACCACCAGCGACGGCCAACAAGCCCGCTAGACTATTCGATCGGATACTTTTGAGAAAATTCCTCTTTACATCCGTTTTAGATCCGGGGGGTGAATCGAACACCGTATCGTAGTGGTGGGTCTGTTTGTGGGGGTGCTGGGGGTGTTGGGGGTGTTGGGGGTTATCCGAACTGAACATGGGGCAGAGCAGGAATCGGTTGCGCCGGGGCTCGGTCGCGTCGAGGAGGTCGTCATGGCTGCCACTTCGCTTTTTCGCGATTTCGGATTTCGGCGTTCGGACTTGGGATTTCGATTTGCGCGGTTTACGTTTCGGTTCGTCGCTTGCGTTTAGTGACACCCCTGCGCGCGGTTTTCGGTTATTTTGTTTGTTTTATAAACGGTTTTTTGTTGGTCTTGTTTTAATTATATTGAGCTGTATGAATTCAAATATTTATTATTATTTCTATTATTAATTAATCACATATAGTTAAAACAAGACTTAATATTATCAGTAATACATAAAAAACTTATGTTCATTTTGGTCATTATCCACTAATTATATATTATTATTTACCATCACTTATTTCTAAAACAACAGAAATATATCCAAATATAATATTTTATCTCTTGTAAAAAACAAACAACACACATAAGACTATCATAAAATATACTATATAACGGGACATGTTGGTTACGAGTTTAGTATAAAGTAATTAGTAAATAAAAAAATCTATAATAACGTATTAGTAAAATGGCATAATAATTAAGCGATTATTTTCATTGAATTTAGTTTTTTATAGTTAAAAATATAAACGAAATGTTATTTAAATTCATCTTTACAGATAAATAATATTGAAGTGTCTGTTTGTAATGTCAAAATAACAGCTTTATACTAAATACATATGGAAGTATATATAGTACTAATAAGAAAAAAAAATAATTTTAAATTATGGTCAGTCTGTCTGTCGTTTGTCTGTTTATTCCGATTAATCTCCGAAACGGCTGGACCGATTTTGACGGGACTTTCATTTGCAGATTTTGTGGACAAAATTCGCGTACCTATTAAATAACATTTCGTTCATATTTTTAACCATAGAGAAGAAAATATATCGTCGTCGCGACCCTTATATGTCCAAACGACTAATTCATCAAAAGAGTTTTTAATATAAAAATTATTGACTTTTAAATGTCAATTCTACTGGTATTAAATACAGATTTTACTTTAGTAAATCCGAAATAATTTATTTTATCTATATTTGCATATAAATCTTAGAAATAAAAAGCTTTAGTTTTTAAAGTAGAAGAAAAAAATCTCTACAGTAAAATACAACAACAAATAAGAACGAAGGCGACGATATGTCAATACAACACAAATATTCAACGAAAACAACGCTTTAAGTTAATAAAATATTAAATTGAAATTTTAACATTTTCTGTACAATATAAGACGTGATCACAAAAAAAATTTGTTACTAAATCTTCATAGCCATATTATATACTCGTTCAAATTTAAAAAGTCGACAAGTTATATAGAAAAATGTTTATCGTAATTGAGTTATGTGTAGATAACCAATAATCCAAGTATTAAAGTATGAATCAACTAAAATATATTTTGTAAAATTGTATATGGCATTGTGTTAGCATGGGCCCGTGTCTGTATGTTTGTGTGATTAATAATATAAAAAAAAGTTAGTCTAGTTTTATATGTTAAAAAATAGTTGATTAATATATTTAATAGAACCCCTTATTATTCACGCTATTCCCTTGCAAAGTGGAGAGTTACCTCAATTCAAAAGATACACAATTTTGTGATTGAATTATTATATTTTTAAAATTAATTATTATAAAACAACAGAAAATAATGTTATATTAAGTAAGGATAAGTGTATGGATCTGTGATGTGTGTATGGATGTGATGGTCCCTGAGTAAATAAACACACTCGGCTCTCGGACTACTGAATGGATTTGAATGAAACTTTACAATAATATAGCTCATACATCAGAATAACACATAGGCTACTTTTTATCCCGCGGAAAAATGTACGGTTCCCGTGGGATAGATTTGTTGACATAATATGTATCAAGCTTCTTGTCCGGCAAAACTTGTATAGTAATAAAGCTTGAATGTCAAATTTCTACCTCTAGTAAGAAAAACTACAGATAGATAATATATTTAGAACCAATGTAAGCCGTTAGATTAAAGTAGTAACGCTGTATGCGTCATCATCATCATCATCATCATCATCACTACCTAATTTATAGCATTAAGTTATTAAAAAAAAAACAGAGAGCTATCTTATTAAATGGACCTTGTTAGCGAGCTCGATATGACACAGACTTTTGTTATTATGACTATTAAACAGAAATATGCGTTTGATTCGAGGCATCGAACCAGCGATCTCTTGGTGTTATCTAAATTTATTTATTTCAATTTATTTATTTATTTAATTATTTTATTTATTAATTTATGATTGCTGTAAGGCATTTGTCAACCATCGAAAATCAAAAATTAAAATAAATCCGCGAAAAATTCCCGAAAAAATGGTTTTATTTAAAAGACCTAAAATATTCTCAAATACCATCAAAAACTGCCTAACTAAAGATTATTCTGATCACATCACATCTTGCATGTACTCAATTCGCACGAGCAATACAATGTATTTTACATTCACAAAACTGTATATTTAGGGACCATCAATAACAATTCTTGGATATACTTATGTGGAGGTGTTCGTAGTGTATGTGGAGGTGTTTGTGGGGATGCGTGGAGGTGTGTGGGGGTGTGTGGGGGTGCGGTACCTGGGTGCGCGGGGCGCGCGTGCGGCAGGTGCGGCGCGGAGGTGGAGGGGCGGTGCGCGCGCGGGCGCAGCGCGGGCAGCGGCAGGTGCGCGCGCGCGCGCTGGTGCCCGGTGGAGGGGCCCCACGTCTTGCCTTTCACGCCGTCTGCTGGCACTGGGGAGAGATGGTTGGTGTGTTTTTATTGTGTCACTGATTTTCAGTTCACTGGCTTTTATAATACTAGCACCGTTTACTAATCCATAAAGTAGTATGATGTAGGCGTCTAGACAAGGGTATCGTAAGAGGCGTGCGTCGTAGGTACTTTTTACTGACAGGAAAGAAACGGTTTTAGATTTGATGGGTATACCTGTCACTACAGAGCGTTACCGGTGGTAGGACTCTGTCAAGCCTGAGGAGTCCGTCTGGATGGGTACCACCCCCTTATCTATCACTGCCGCCAAGCAACAATGATTGCATTGTGTTCCCGCATGAAGGATAAGGTAGCCAGCGCAATTACAGGCAAGAGGCATATCATCTTAGTCTTCACAACACAGTGATAACGTACCGGCGGTTCTGCAGTTTTGTTACGTTAAAGTGCATGAACGGTAGGTGCTATGGGCGACAGGTATCGCTTTCCATCAGGTGGGTCTGTCTGCTTGTTTATCACTGAGTACCATAAAAAAAAATGACAGTGGCAGCGGTAACATGAGCTCATTTTCTCTTGAAGTACATCCTAATCGGTTCACCATAATGCGATGCCACTTACCGTGTACCCAAATTACATATGTACCTCATACATACTGTATATCAAAGCCGGGCGGTACAATCCATAAAATATCACATAACCCATATACCCAAAAACCATCTCCTCCACATTCCCAACCAAGCAACACAAGCATTCAATGGTCCTTCAAGCCGGATATATTCCAAACCAGTCGACCAATCATCCCACAAACTTAACGATCTATTCTACCAGATATACTCAACGATCCTTCCAATCAGATATACAAGCAAGTCAATCAGCCAATCATCACACAAACACTCAATGGTCCTTCCAGCCGGATAAATTCCAAAGCAACCATCTCTCGGCGGGCACTCACACGCGATGGCCCGCATGATGGCGGGCGAGCCCGGCGGCGTGTCCTTGGCGACGGCCACCAGCTGCTTCACGCTGCACTCGTCCTCCGACGTGCGCACCGTCAGCGTGTGCCGGAAGTCCAGCGGGGAGGAGATCGTGTCCTTCTTGAGCAACTTTATCTTGCTGAATTTGCCTGGAAAGAAAGATATGACTTTAAAAATATATCATTGGAATTGAGTTTGGTTTCGAAAATGGCTTAATTAGCGTCGCACTGCTGGGCATGTGCCTCATTATGAAGGAGATCAGGCTATAGTCTTCACATGTCTTTCGAAATCCGGCTAGGTTCTCTCAGACGTGCGTTTCTTCATATTTTCATTTACCGCTTTCTTGTCTTTACAAGTGATAATCATGCTGAAAATGATTCACACACGCAAATATCAGAGGTTAGGGGGATTTGAACCCGCTTCAATCAGTTTCCCAGGCGAGCGCGATACCACTGGGCTACCACTATCTCAAGCTAAAAAAATATACAAATAGAGTACCAGTAATATTTAACTAGCAACTTAGAGGTCTCTAGGCGCCAAACAGTAGCTTATACGAGTACATATACTACTCTTGCTCTTAATCTATCTGTATACTCATCCCTCATTGAAACCGTCAAGCCGTTTCAGCGTAACAAACATATGTACATATACATATGTTTGTTACGTATAAAAACTTTCATATTTATAATAGTAGGTTCGATCAATTATGATACTTCAAAAATAACATCTAACACGCGAGCAAAACTGCCTTATTAAATTAGTTATCCATAAATACCTTTTCTTTTATTAGGCTGTGGCGGTTGACTGTGAGACATGTTGCTCGCAAAGATCAATATATGCAACTCTCTCGCCGCCAAGTCTATCTCCCTCATCTCTAACTCCCTCTCCTTTTGCGCTAGGTTCTCTTCCACTAATCTCTGTTGTAATTGAGCTCTTGTTAATTCCTCTTCACGGCATCGTAACTCCTGGAATTTACATGTTTTGTATACATAATTAAAATATCGTTACATAATATTAAATATTAAATCGTAACAGTTTCTTATCCAAACTCAAGTATATGTAGGTACATATTCATAATCTATACATAATATAATAAAATTCTAAGCCGAATCTGTACATTAAATATATTTTTTAGAAAAGCTTATTCAAATAATCATTAATATCGATACAGAGGCCGGATCTATAGTTTTTAGAATTTTTGTCTGTCTGTCTGGGAACGCATAGCGAGAAAACTAAGGGACAGATTTTCATAAAATTTGGTATAATGATAGCTGGTTACCCGCGTTAACATATAGGATACTTTTTACTGCGGGAAAATATCTCATCTCTAAGAAATCTATACTAAACGTTAAAACGTAATAATAATATATAAACAAACTAAAAGGCAGACAGACAAACATATAGGTTTAAAAACAGCATTTAAACAATTTAAAAATATTAAGGATTCTCCAACAATTTTACTAAAAGTTAAAACTATATTAAAAATGCTTAAAAATTTTATTTTATCAATCTAAAAAAAGCTTTCGTGATAAGTTGAAGCTATATAGGAGATCGTCAACAGAAGTTTAACAACTCCAAAATCTGACGAAATAAATGAAAAATAAATTAACATTACTAAAAAATATAAAATATATAGAAATGGTGACATAAAATAAAACACTAGGACAGTAAAAACTCAAGTTTACAATATTAGCTACTAACCTCTTCTATAGTTTTGCATTCCTGCGAGCGTACAAGGGAAAACAGGCCCACATTAATAACACGCACAAATCATAATATTTTCATATCAACACTCCTAACATATAATATTCTATTTAGCGAGAACTTGCTTTAAAATTATATATGGAAATATTTAGCAAACTAATGTTTTAATAAATACTTCTGATACTAATACATATGTTTGTATGTATGTATGTATGTTCAAAGTTAAATATGTATTTTATATAAAATCTAGTGAACTTTAACATGATATCTACAAATCCCGTAATTGTATAGAAAATCCAATTTTAAGACAATTCAAAGACCAATTTGGAAATAGTTAAAGGTAGTGAAAGACTTACTTTCTCCTTTCTTCTGAGATCTCGTAAAACCTCTTCTATTTCGAGTCTCCACCCGTCTTGCATCGTATGAAACGATTCATGGGGCGCTCGAGTGAACTCAGATTGTCTGATACGCTCTAACTTCTCTAGTATGTCGCGGAAATGTGGACGTTCGCGGGGATTGGAACGCCAGCACGCTGTAAGTAATGTTAGAAAGATGGCGTAAGACTTCATTATTTATGTATATCCATTAGGGTGCTTCAAAAAAAAAAAAAATTTTTTTTCGAACTCTTACCCTCTCACATCTTTCTATTTGATATAAAAAAAAACCTCACCAAACACGAGCCCCATAGCTCAATTCTAAGGGGTCGCTATTTTAATTTTAGTTTCCTATTTAGTTAACATGTTTTTGTTTTAAATTGAATTTACACATAATTTACGCATTTTTTTTTTACAAAAAACCATTATATATTCTTAAAGTAGTCTTTGAGCTTTACAAAATATAATAATTTAAATTAAAATAATATTCAATTTTTTTGTTGGACTATTAATATAGAATAATATGTGACAAAATTATAATCTATGATGATACACTTAATTCATTTGTGTTATTGATATTATGTGTACTGCCACCTATACAACGTACTGGAAACCATTTTTGAAATTTGTAATACATAAAAATACAATACTTGCTAATAGTTTGAGTAAAAATTTTGAGGATTATGCAAAAAAAAAAAAAAAAATTGCAAGCTTTTCCTTCAAATTTCGAAATTAAGTAATTTTTTAATGGCTGTAACTAGTCTTTTTGTAGAAATAATTATACTTTGTCAGAGTTTTGTAAAGTTCAAAGACTCTAAGAAAGCCGCGGTTTCTGCTACTTATATTTAATGAATTTATGGGGGTAGATAGTTTTTGTTAACACCCTAGCTAACTGACAGATAATAAATGAAATTTCTTTTTAATATTTTCACTCGCCGTATTTACATGTTAATTGTCATGTATATATACATATGTATGTACATACAACTTGTAATGTTAAATATATTAATTCAATTCAATTCTCCTGTTGAAGGCTTTAAACCGTGTCAGTTGAGCACAGATCACTTCGCCTATGTCACGTAGATACATTACCTATACTATACGTATAATGATGAATGATCACAAAACTACGATGAATGTATCTGTATGTCAATGTGACACTATGATTATTACCAAGTCAACAAACACACTTCCATATTTATAATATTTAGAATCATATTAAAATATTTTAATTATTAAATATACATACCTTAAATAAATTGTTTATACAAAATTGACAATATATAATATAAAATATTATTAAAAAAAATGTTTTTTTGTTTGTTTGTTTGTATCGATTAGGGTCCGAAACTACTGAACCGATTTAGATTAAATTTGGTAAGAAGATAATTTGAGACCCTGGGAAGGACATAGAATATTTTCATCCCGGAAATCATCCCTTGAGGGGGTGAAAATGGGGATGAAAGTTTCTACGGGAAAACAACCTATTAATAAATTTGAAACCGGACATAAGCGTTTACATACCGTGTTTGCTATAAAACATAATTGTTCTATATTTTTAACCGACTTCCAAAAAGGAGGCAGTTCTATGTTCGTATATATTTATATGCAAGTTTTTGTTTATGTTATAATGAGCTGTTGTAAAATAAGAAATAACCGCTAGAAAACCTAAACAAATAAATAAAAAGTATTTATCATTCCTACCTTCCATGAGAACTCTCCAAGACTCGGGACAAGTGCTGGGAATGGGCAGTGTGAGCTTGTTCACTGCCACACCGTACGCTACGGCCAACGCGTCTATCCCTTTGTACGGCGTCTCGCCGGTCAGTAGCTCCCATAGCAGAACACCATAGGACCACACGTCTGACGCGTGTGAGAATGTTGAATTTTTTATTACCTATAACAACATTTAATAATTACTAGTAACTTACCCACACACACTTTGCTAGGGTGCCTAAATTGCCTAATAGTAGCCTATGTGTTAATCCAGGTCATAGTCTATTCCCCCCAAAATGTGTGTTCACCTTGCCGTGGTAGAAAGGCAGGTCATTAGCGTTCGGCAACCCAGCCCGGCGCGAAGCCAAGAAACGCACTGGGAGGCGGCCCACCTCGGTGAGCGGTGTGCTATGCGGGTTGCTCCTGGTACTTATCTGATAGAGGAGTAGACTGTTGGAGGAACCTCATGGTTGTTGTGGTCTGCTTTGGCAGACCTGGCGTCGGCGCGTCATGGTTGCGTAAGTGCGTAAGCGATCTTGCGAAGCCCAATCAAGACGGGGGAGATTCTGTTGGGTTTTCGTGGGTAGTACCGGCTTTTTTAGCCGGTGATTCCCCCATAACCACCTGTATGTATATAGGTGGTATGCGTAAATGCATTTCCCAATATTAGCAAAAAAAGGTCATAGTCTATCTGTGTACTAAATGTTATCCAAATCCGTTCAGCCGTTTTGGCATTAAGGAGTAACAAACATACAATATATACATACACGCACAATGCCCATATAAGCTTTCACATTTTGGTAGTAGTTTGGTAGTCGTAGTAGTAGTAGATTATTGTTAATTGCCGTTGAAATAATTATGTTTTCTATTTAAAATTTAATGGTTTCAAAAACAATAGCTCTGTTATCTTTCGTGAAAATTATACTGAGTTAATAAATTATTAATTAAATTTTAAATTTAACTTAAACACTTTTAATTTGATATGTAAATTATATACTTAAATGCTGTAGTAGCAACATGATTATGTGAGTAATTACATAACTTCTACAAGCCACTTTATAAATTACGTATGTATATAAAAAGCTAAAATATTACCATCAAAATACAATATACATATATATTGTACATTGTACTTTACACTGTCATAGTTAAATTAAAAGGCGACCGAGCTTCACCTAACGTTTTTTGGAAAAGATATTAAAAATCTTTGGTTTTTTTCCATAAAATACACTTATATAGATAAACTTAAAAAGCAAAACCTTATCTAAATACAAAATTTGATATAAATCGATGGAGTCGTTTCCGAGATACACGAAATAATGAATTTATATATACAAGAATTGCTCATTTAATATTATAAGATATTAAGTAACGCTTTCATCGTAACGCATTTCAAAGTCAATGCTGCCGTTTCTAACTGGATAAACACGAAGTGAATACTTACAACGTCAAGGTTCTATAATTTTCTTCACGATTACATTATATAAAATATATACATAAATAATAACAATATTATAGTTTATATAGTCGCTGAAATTTGCATATTTTTCTTATTAAATATACATACATATATTAATGTCGATTGTTGCTATGGATAGTACATACATTATGCTAGTGTTCGCCTAGTAGTCGAAAGACCATAACGAAAAGGAAAACTTATATGAGTAAAATTTACCTGTCTATATAAAAAACTGACCAAAAATGCTTTATTGATAAGCTCGTCAAAAGCTGTTTGTAAACAACAAAAAAAAATTAAGTCGGTTGACCAAAGGAGAAGAAAAAGGTACTGAACTGTTTTATTTTTGCCAACACATTGATCGTATCCTAAAGAAATCTAGATGCTTAGAGTTAATATTTGTATGTTTGTTGATATTATATGAAATTATTTTTCCATACTAACTTTTTTTCTCCGTTTTTAAACCCATAACAGATGGAATTTTAAGCTGTGCCCTAAATTAAAAGACATTAAAAATACATAAAAATGAAGTATTTCTTCAAACATATTATTATTTATTAACCAAAAATGTAATTGAGAAGGAAATTACAGACACACCTACGTTAAACAAGCAAGTCCAATAAAAACTTATAATAACGATATACATATATATACATCTTCCTCTAACATGAATCGTTACTTTTTAATAAGTACAGTTATGTATTCACCTCAGGTGGCATCCAGGCGTACGTCCCAGCAGCCGACATCCTCGTGGTCTTGTATACTTCTCGGGCTAAACCGAAATCTGTTATTTTGAGGGTCTTATCTTCTAGATTATCATCTGATAGGATTGTTTCGCTGAGCAAAACTGGAAAGAGTAAAAAGGAAATTATTAATAACATTTCTATTGATTCACTTAAAATAATTAAATATGTAAATAAGACCAAGTGGTAACGCGTTCGCTTGAGAAACATGATTGCCACTTGTCTTACGGCGAAGGAAAACATCGTGAGAAAACCTGTATGTCGGAGAGAACCTAGCAATTTTTCGAAAGACATGTGCGGTCCGCCAACCCGCACTTGCCCAGCGTGGTGGACTATGTCCTGATCTCCCTCTCTATTGAAGGTAAGCCAATGCCCAGCAGTGGGACATTAAAAAGGGTTGAATACATGTAATCAAATCTTCGTAGTCGATATCGGTTAACAATATAATAGATCTTTTTTTCATTTAAACAGAAATAACTGTTCAATAGCTAAAATTAAAACTAAAATACTAATACATACATTTATGTAATTAACATACTTAGTACATAATTTAATAGCACTATATAAATTAAATATCATTAATCGCTTGGGTTCGTCCCTAAGTGCGTTGTAACGATTTGTTACTTAGAGGTATACACATAGGCATGAGTTGTTGTGAGTTGTATTATAACGTCTTTTCCTGTGGGAATGAGATAATCTCCGCAGCAAAAAGTAGCCTAGGTCACTCTCCAGCCCTCCAACTAGTAGTACCAGTACCTCCACAGAGAAAATAACACCAATCCGTCATTGTGTTTCGTGTGAAAGAAAGACAAACTAACAAACAAACGTACGAACAAACAAACAAACACACTTTCACATTTATAATATTAGTATGGATGTAATGCCAGTGGCATGTAGTTGGTTGTACCAAAGACTGAACAGGTACATATGTAATATTAGTGATAAAAAATGAATCGACATTGATAAAATGAAAGTTTAGACGTAGGTTTTATTGTGGGTTGGACCTAGGTCTGCGTGACCTAAATGACTGCATGAGGGTGTTTTACGAGGTAACTATTGATTACATTACATGCTCCATTTACTTTACATTTTTAAGATTGTAGTTTCAAGATAATAAAAAATAAACCGCTTCTGACCTTTGGCTTCTTTTCTATTATTCGAAACGATACTAAAAATCGATCTGACATATAGGTCAATCGGTTTGTTAAAAGCAAACTTAGACGGCCTAGAAAAGCTAACCATTTAGCGGGCTTTGACAGACATTTCTTCAATGTTTCCATTTTGGTTTACCTACATTGAACAAAACGAGTGCCTTATTGTGATCTAAATTTTTCTACAGATATTACCTATACACTGTTTTTTGTTGTGTAAAAAGCATTATGCTTTTAACAAAAAAACTAGATCGACATTGAAATCACTTTCAATTAATTATGCCACCCATTTTATTTGAATTTATGAGGGACCATTAAGTATAACTCAATGGTTCCTTATAAATTAAAATATAATATATTGCTGTAAAGCATTCGAAACGTCGGGAACCAAAAATCAAAATAAATCCGCGATATAATCTGAAAAGATAGTTTTATTTAAAATGTCAAAAGTTCGCGTAAATCTAAGAAAGTATTAAAATATATATATATATATAAAATATATCCCTTATAAATTCTTTTGAAATATAATTAACTAGCGGCTCACCCTCGATTCGCTCGGGTTCGCCTCTAGGAAAACAATAACAAATCTATCCTACGGGAACCGTACATTTTTCTGGAATAAAAGTAGCCTATATATTAATCCAGACTATAATCTATCTCTGTGCCAAATTTCATCCAGATCCGTTCAGCCGTTCTGGCGTGAAAGAGTAACAAACATCCATACATACTCACAAACTTTCACATTTATAATATTATATTGATATTAATAAATCTTCTTAAAATTTACGAAAATATTGTAGCACATTCATAACACACATATGTATATTAGTGTAGATATACCCAAATTAAGTATGGCTACTTTTAAAAGTCGGTAAATAAATAAAATAAGCTATTATTCTGTACTTATTTCTAATCTGTTCAAGATCACTTCGTATCGCTGATAAGAAATTCAAAGCCATTGATCCCGATAATACAGATAACGACCCAAACTTATCAAGAAGTTCATACGGTACGTGAGATATCAGAAACCATAAAGCAAGCCCAAAGAAAAGTGACCTTCGGAAACACTACGTATTTCCCGTACCGTTTTGTGACGTGACCGGCAACATAAAACTTTAACGACCCGCCCCGCTATGCCTCATTGAAAAATTTACTTCTTTACATTTTCATTGCGACATCTATACTCAAATATTATAGGTAGTTTCTATAATGTTGTTTTGTGAATAAAATATATACTTATTATACTGTATATATCTACTATAACATAATTGATGTTAAGTTTGTTCATACTTATTTTATATTGGCTTTTGGAAATATTAGAAAGTAGCGGCTCACCCTCGCTTCGCTCGGGTTCACCTCTAGACAAACAAAAACAAATCTATCCCTCGGGAACCGTACATTTTTTCCGAGATATAAGTAACGTATGTGTTATTCCAGACTATAATCTGTTTCTGTGCCAAATTTCATTCAAATCCGCTCAGCTGTTTTGGCGTGATTGAGTAACAAACATTCATTAGTTAGAAATAATATACCGAAATAGCCCAAAATCTTTGAATTTTAGTCAATGGTTTTTCCCATATTCACTGTATGAAAACGTATATAAACCCAATTCTTAGCATTTAAATTTTAGTTAAATTATATTTAAATTGGGTTAGTAGTTAAAGCGTAGTGTATGTATAAATGTATGTACGACAGTTCGATTAGATCATTAAGGCAGTGTTAAATCTATAGTTAAGATCACTAGACTTGTTATTTATTACCCGTAGACTTTGCTGTAATGGGTTTCTGGTATCGGTTATTATTTTTACTGATAACGAATATATCTATCAAGCCGCAGGTAGAAATCAAGTCTCTTAATCTAAAATTTTACCTTAGAAAAAAAGCTTGAAATTTAAAAAAAAGAAGCACTTATACTTGGGTCTTATACGAATATTTAAGACATACTTACATAAACATATACAAACATATAAACATGTACACCTATTCAAAAGCGTCTCATCAATCTTCATTCACATATAACTGTGGGCGCTAAGGTATTTCGTGTATAAGTCGGAAGGTGCGTGAAATCAATTCAGATGTCCATCACGAGTGACAAAGACACAATCTGCGCCAGGTTGACTGTTCATATGACAGATCGTGATACCACAGCCTACTAATCTACAAAGTAGTCTAACGAAGTCGTCTAGACAGGGCAATCGTGTGAGGTGAACCGCGGGTACTTGTATATGGTAAGAAAGAAAAAGACAGCGTTGAAAAGCAGTGCGACCACTGCTAACTCAGTGGAAACGCGTTCGCTTGAGAAATCGAGTGAAGTGGGTTCAAATCTCGGGTCTCGCAACTTTGATATTTTCATGCGCGATTTGTTTTCAACATGATTACCACGTGTCTTACAGTGAAGGAAAACATCGTTGCATACCTGAGAGAACTTAGCAAGTTTTCGAAAAGCATGAGAAGTCCGTCGCAGAAGAAGAAGAAGCAGAAGGCCGCCTTGGACAGCATAGTAAACTATCCATAAGGTCCAGGTAACTTCCTTTCAATACAAAGGATCAGGCCATCCTGATCCTTCGTATTGAAAGGGAGGCCGTGCCCAGCAGTGGGACGTTAAAAAGGGCTAAATACAATACAATAAGATAGTTGGATAACGGTTTTGCAATGCTTTAACTACCACAAAGTGTTATTTTTGAAAAACCCTTGCATTTATCAGCATTACCGTAAAAATAAATAGGTTTACTGTATGATTTTTTAAACTGTGGCGAGACTAAGGGAGTTGACAGTCTACGAGTATTTTAAGGTGTAACAAATCTCGCAAACATTGTTGCGACACACTGTATTGAACCGAACATTTTATAAGACATGGAATATAAGTTCTCGGTTTGAGTTTGTGAATTATTCAATTATTTTGAAACAAATTCAAACGTTATTTCATCAAATATACAAATTATAATGTTTTAAAAAATCAAGTATATTAAAAAATTACTAGCCAGCTGAATATCTTGCGGCTCGCTTCAGAAACTTCATTATTAAAAAAAAAGAATATGAAAATAGAATAAGAAAACACTATTATATTTAAAACTTGCATAAAGCACAATGCATGATGCGAGCACGAACGCGTAGGCGGTTTCCTATGGGAGAGCTTTTATTCTTTCCCGCTCACAAATCATGAAACAGACATTAAAGATAGTTGAAATTCATATTCCGCGTAATCGACATTTCATTGTGTTAATTGTAGCGCCTAAAATGTTGAAATAACCTATAAAAAAGTATCATCTCTACGTATAACCTACTCGTATTTTCCCACGACTCTACCCACATAATACATTTATGAATTGCTACCTTAATACATTATAGCCTATGTTATTCTAATGTATAAACTATATTTCTGTGAAGTTTCATCAAAATCCATTCAGTTGTTTTTGCGGAAAAAATTAACAAACATACATCAATCCTCACATCTATTGCGTTTACGATATTAGTACAACTCTTTTTAAAGTCGTTTAAAAACCAGTCCCAATCTTTAGATACGTATATATATGTATATTAATAAATCTTGTCATTTTCGTTCTTGGACCAAGTGAAAACCTCATCATATGTCACAATGCATTTAATGTTCATACATTTTTCTTTGAGAATATAATTTGGATGGTTGAAAATATTAAGTGACCATTTTTGGTCATATCTTATTATAAGATGCTACTTTAGCAGTGTGAATTTGCAGTGAATTTTATTATAAACAATTTATATAAAGTGCTGACGAGCTATAAACACAACATATTAACAAGACAACTCTTACTGCAAAGTAAATTCATAATAATAATATAAATGCGAAGGAAACTCTGTCTGTCTGTCTCCTTTGCAAGCTTAATCCGCAGAATCGATTTAGACAAAATTTGGTATGGAGATAGTTTAAGACCCTGGGAAGGACATAGGATATTTTTTATACCAAAAATCATCCCTTAAAGAGGTGAAAATGGGGATGAAAGTTTGTATGGGAAATCAACCTAGGGACGAACCCGAGCGAAGCGAGGGTGAGTCGAGAAATAAAATATCCCAAAAGCAAATTTGGCATGCCCCATTCTAATCTGTCAATATTGGTATTTCGTATATAGATTTTTATAGGATAAGACTGACGATATCTATAGGTACATATAATAAAATTCTGAGTCGAATCTGTACATTAAATATTTTTTTGGAAAATCTTATTGAAATAGACATTATTATCGATACTGAGGCCGAATCTATAGTTTTTAGAATTTTTGTCTGTCTGTCTCGACACATCACGAGAAAGCTACTGGACAGATTTCGATGAAATTTGATATAATGATAGCTGGTAATCCGGGGATACTTGTTAATGCGAAAAAATATCTCATCTCTGAGAAATCTATACTAAACGTTAAAACGTAACTAGAGACGAAGTCGTGAGTCGCTAGTAAATAATATTATTCGTGACATTCTTATATCTTAAGATCGCGCCGAGGGAAGTTATCTTTAAACATTACCAGAATAATATTAAATAACAAATTTAAACAATTTTCGTAATGTCTGTCTGTATTCCATATAAACCGGTGGCAAAGATCCAAAGCCTCACGTCTTCCCTTTCGGTATGTGACTACACTCGGATGAACATAATGAATAATTCAGTTGACGTGCGTCGGGAAATAAAGACCAACAGGATATAAGATCCGGTCCTCTATCCTTTAACCGTAGACTATTTATTAGAGTCCTCGCACACTAAACACTTTCTATACATTGTATACAATACGTCTATCAAAACAACACGATATCGGCGAATAAAATCGTACATATAGTCTAGTGTGCGGGGACTCTTATATTAGGTGTATTACAGAGATGGCTACATTAACGACTTCACTACCATTTGTGGTTGATCGATGATAGAAGACATACATATATCTAAAAAAAATAATTATCACATAGGTACAATATATTTAGCCACCTTGTACTTAAAGAGAATCGGTGTTTTTATAGTTGGTTCGCTGTATTTTTATTATTTCTTACAGTCACGAGGGGAGCAAACTATTTCTATACTATTCTATTTATGTATTAGTTACACAAGTTTCAAATCATCCCCTATTATTAATCTCCAGAAAATGCACTGCCTAAAACATTGAATTAGAATAGTCGTCATATTTAATCAGAGAGATTATTTTCAATTTTGGTCACTGTAACTTTACCAATAACGGATTTTCTTACAAACATCCAATCCCTTTAATTAGGGGTTGAATTTAAAAATATCTTACTAACTACTACCCCTAAGGAATCTGCCTGCCAAATTTCAATTTTGTAGCTTTTATACTTACCGACATTTCGTGATTAATCAGTGAGTGAGAAGTTTTTAACTTTTATACGAATACCTATATATTATAATTTAATTTTTTATTGAAAAAAATTATTATCTTTTTTTAACCGACTTCCAAAAAAAGGAGGAGGTTCTCAATTCGACCGTATATATTTTTTATTTACGTCTTTATTAAAAAAATGTGTTTTTAAGTAGCAATAGCATCCATTAACAGAACTTGCCAAACCGGTACAAGCATATACGGGTGATACGATCATGAACATCGAACCCGTGACGATCGATGTAATTAACATGGCCAACATAAGTAAACTGCTTCATGTAGTTAACTAATACAAAATAATTATTACGTTCATACTGCCAATAAACAAACTAACAAATGAATTTTATTTATATGTAATGAATGTCTTTATTTGGCTATATCATATCATGTGGAAATGCAATAACATTTTATGACAAAACGGTTGATTGGGTATCAACAAAAATAAAACAAGCTTTAATAGGCACCTTAAAAACGCTTTAAATGCTATATTTTAGATGTAATCTCGAAAATTTATTTTTCTTGCTTATTTTAAAGAACACTAACAGCACCGCACCTTTATGTCTAATTTATGATATTTACACAAGAAAGCTCGAGTGTTGGCGGGTCGGAGATCAGGCATTAAATAACAGTGTATGTTTCTGTAAAGAATAGTGCTTATTTATTCAAATTACGAGTTAACTATTCAAAAATATTGTTGTTAGGAAATTTACCATTTATTCAAGGTTTTAAGGAAATATGGCTAAAATATTACTAATTTATCACTATTGTTTTAACCATAGCGCGTAATTCGGTAATTCGATTTCCATAATAATGTCTATAATAATTTTGATATTGTCTAGACAAATTTATTCGCCTCAATCTAAAAAAAAATTAAACTGAGAACCCATTAGAGACAAATCTTGTCTTTATTCATATTATTATTATCTATCATGACTGCATTATAAAGGCAATCGAAACAGCTATATTATGGACAAGCAATTCACCCTCGCTTTCCTCGGGTTCGTCACAAGGTGATTTTTTAAATTGTCATTTCTTTTTTATTTATGAATCGATTGAATTAAAACAAATACTAAATGTTAAGTAAAGCTCACCGCAATACATTAGTGAAAACTGCACCCAAATCGGTTAAGCCATTTTTGGCCAGAATCGTTTAAGCCAGATTAGCGCGCAAAAATTTTGTCTGTTTGTCTGTGTGTCTGACAGACAAACAGACAATTTTTTTTATAATTATTGTTTTGGGTTTAATAACGTTAATAAAACCCCAATAATAGTTTTTCTCGAATATCTTTAATGTACAGACAGCGATCAGTTACACTTCTATTATGTGTATCGATGTTAACATGTAATGCTCAACAGGACAAATACCTCTGTAATAACAAAATTTTGTCGTTCGGAATGAACGAATCAGAGTTCACTGATCGTAGTGCATTAGCTGCGAGGTTGTTTAATGTCATCAACTCACACATTTTTCTATAGGTCTTGCATTAATTTATTTAGTTAGGCCCTGAACAAAGTACATATGTATACAAGACAATAAAGATGAAGCTAAAATTTCCAAAAAGAATCTATTTGTGATGTTTGAATTATTATAAAAATATCCACAGTATAATCTGACATCTTGATAGTTCCCCAAAGTTAAGCAAATTAGCCTGCAGCACACGCGTGATGGGTGGGCATTTTCGGGCTATACATACAGTCTATGATAATATATTATTTAGAACTTGTTACAAATAATGGGAAGCTTTCCTGGTGTCCAGGTACTCCGACGATCGAAGTCATAGTGTATGTATCCACCTCATATATATAGCATTGCTATTCTACTACGTCCAAGGCAAATTATAATTTTAGTATGGTGTTTCACGAGGTTTAAGGTGTACGTGGAAAGCAGTTCCAAGTGGCGCATGCACTGAATACTGATGTAACTAAACCGCAATTGTATAAACAGACAATAAAATATCAAATAACAATCATTAAAGGAATACTAAAGCGATATTTATTATTAAGGTTACTTTAAAAAAATTCTACAGAAAAAAATAACAATTTTGAGACTCTATTCATATAGTATTTTAATTCAAGGGTTAATTATTTTTTATGAATATAAGTTATTATTTAGTCGAATCGTTTCGTACATTTGTTATTAGTGAAGTGTAAGCTATCTTCAAGTAGAGAAAAGCTTACAAAATGTATAACAACACTACTGTACTAGCGACTCACCCTCGCTCCGGTCGGGCTCGTCCTTTGAGATGAGATATTTTCTCGCAGTAAAAAGTATCCTAAATGTTGACCCGGATAACCAGCTATCATCATACCAAACTTGACTATAATCTGTCCAGTTGGTTTCTCATGATGCATTCCCAGACAGACAGACAGACAAAAATTCTAAAAACTATAGATTCGCCGTCTGTATCGATATTGTACAGATTCTTCTCTTCAGAATTTTATATATGTATAGACGCGACTCACCCTAGCATCGCTTCGGGTTCGTCTCTAGAAAAAAACAAATCTATCCCACGGGAACCGTACATTTTTTCGGGATGATATATAGTCTATAGCCTTCTTCAGTCAACGGGCTATCTAATGCAAGAAGAATTTTTCAAATCGGATTAGTAGTTCCTGAGATTAGCGTGTTCAACCAAACAAACAAACAAACTCTTCAGCTTTATAATATTAATATATATAGTATAGATTATACACAAGTAGAATAGTTTATGATCAATTTATACCGCCTCAGCGTCTGGAGTATTAAGACTATTCACTTCATATCGTTACGAATAGCTTTTAGTTTCCGCTCATCTCACCCTAATGTGATAGACAATATCTCATTTGTGTCGTGTCAGCCAGACACTGTAATCCTGTGAAAGCATTTATTTCGATGATATGGCCAAACGCATCGAATATCAGTCGACATTTCAATATACTTAGAAAAATTGTTGATTCAGCTAACAATCATTAATATATACTTATATATTTTTATATAATATTTATTTTTATTTATTAGTATTCTAAGGACTAATACTAAATTTTGGATATTATATTTTCTTGTTTAGAACTTAAAAAAAAAAAGTACTTATTTAGTTTAATATGTATTTGTTGTAAGAATTCAATTAGAATTTATACTTATACTGTGAAATATTAATCTGTGTGTTTATTGGTTTATCCATATTTCTTATATATGGATCAATGTAGTTCTTTGTTAAGCGATATTTTATACACATCAAATGTTTCATATGATTATTATCTGCCAAAGTTTCTGAACAACTCGAGTCTAGAGGATGAGGCGGGGTCTGTCTGGTCACGGGGACTTAAATAAAACTAAAGAATCACCAAGAATATTTTCTTAGTGATTCTCACTTGGTCCAAGAAAATTGTTAGTCATGATATATGAGATGAGATATTTCATAATTTTCTTATAATAAAAGTAACAAAATAGTTTCGTAGCAGACATGAAAATAACAAACAAACAAATAAATAAAAAAACTAAAATAAATATTATACAAACATAGTTACAGCCTGGTAGCGAAGTGGAAAAATTTTACAAAAGTCAAATTTAAGGACCCTCAGGGCTTGGAATTTAAAGCATTCAATAGAAGACACCCTTCTATAGTACTGTGCAATAGTAGGTATATGTAGGGAAGCGAACTGCGAGGGTTGGTATTGTTATCTCCTTTTATTGACTACGTAGAGTAAATTTTATGCGTAAGGGTAGATAATATGGAAACTAAGGTGTTTTACAGTGAAGGGTTCCTCTCTCTCTCAACTTGTCTGTCTGTAACATTGTACTAACGACGTGGTTTGCTTGTATCGAAGAATAATAGCTTCCAATAGTCATTACATGTATTTGTTGTAAGACGTGTATTTGTAATATCTATCTTTAAACTAAGAATAATCTCTTTAGCCAAAACAAACTAACAATAAATATCATAATTAAATATGCATAATTTGGAGCTTACTTTCAATAATAACAGAACAGAAAAGTCTCTTGAGGCGAATTTATAATTTAGTACAGTGCAATTAATCTAAAAAACAGCCTAACGTCAACATCCAAAGTAAAGTTGCCCTCCAGCTCCAAATTGTTCTATACAGTCCACATATTGTTTGGTAAACAGTTACACCATTTTGAGCGACGGGTTTCGGGGGGGAAGGGCTTATAAGTTGAAAAATTAGTATTTTCATCAGTTTTTCTTAAAAACTTCGAAAACTATTCGGTTTAGCGCAAAAAGTGTCTTATACAAAAATAATCTACAATAAACTTTTATTTTGGATGTTGAGGTTTGGGTCTAATTGCACCGTACTAGTTTGCAAAATTTTTCTATAAAAACTACTTAGTAAATTACTATAAATAAATAAGGTATAAGTGAGAAAAAATTATACGCGTCACGATTGGTATTACCCATTAGAGTTGATAAAAAAAATATATATTTCCATGTTTACGAGAGTGGGTAAACTTATATTACAAGATTTTTATGGCATGACATAAGGAGTAGGTATATGACATAATTTGAAGCCGTATTTTATCCGTAAAATGTTTTGGAGGTTTAATACGAATATTGAAAGAATAAAACCTATTTTTTTTTAAAGCGTTGTGACCCATGACCCTAAGCGCCCTTCACATTTATAATCTATACCTAATATTATATATACCTAATAATATAAATGTAAAAGTGTGTCTGTTTTTTTCCTTTTTTCACGTTGTAACAGAGTGACGGGTTGCACGATTTTTGTGTGGAAATAGTTGCTGGAGAGTGATATAGGTTACTTTTTACCGCGGGAAGTTATCTCATTCCCATGTGAAAACTTTATTTAAATTATTTATGATCAACATTAAAACTTGAAACTTGGTATTAATGCTTATCAATACAATTAAATAAATACACGTTTTGTAATTTTTCGAAATTCATTCCATAAAGGGGTAAAATAGGCAATGAAAGTTTGTATGAAACCTATCTTTCAAGAGTTTTTTTTTGTAATTTTAGCGCGAGTGAAGCCGCGGGTACTGTTAGTATTACATAATCTTTCAGAAGGGAGATTATGACCTTCCTAATTAATTTCTCTTTGGTGAAAAACGCATGAAAATCCGTAAAGTAATTTTTAAAACCGGACAAAGAAAATAAGTATCGATTAAAAAGTACTAAAGTTCATATAAAACGATCGCAATGATAAGCACGCGCTAGAACCGCCAAACCCTTCGATGCTAGGCTAAAAATCTGCAGCAATACTTCGATAACGATCATGCGGACTATGCAAACGCCAAGGTCGGTGAAGCTTTACGTATTTAGTAGAGCTTTCTAATACAAATAACTTTTAAACAGCGGTGGAAAAGCTTTCACAAGGTCTCGCATGTAAAGAAAGAATGGAACTTATGAATTATTAATAATTCCTAATGTACTGACCGGCTAGTTGATTTATATAGAAATTGTAGATAACGATCTACTAACTAATTTTTTGAAACTTTGAAGATAGTCTCCAATTATATCTAATATTATTTTTATCATTTTTCGCTTATAATCCCCTGATTCTTAACATATCATAGAAAGCAACCTGACACGCAGAAAGCTAGGATATTATATAATAATAAAATAAAAATGTTAATAAGTCCATATAAATACAATTTTTTGACTGCTAAACTTTGGCGATGTCACGAACTTCAACGTCATTTCCAACAACTGAACGTCGTTTCATTTTATTGCGCATAGACGAAATTTATAAATCGAGTAGTTTTTTAAAAAGACCATTTATATTCTAGGCACGATCTCAGAAACTGCTATGAAAATCCATACCAATGAATTTTTGCAGTTGGCAATGTTACTGTGGAGATAAATCTGAAGAGCTTTAAACAAATAAATTGGATACGGCCGTAGTATTAGATATAATCATGTGAAGACAGTTTAATAAAAATAAAGTTTTTTAGTGTAGAGCAAATATATTATGGACTAGCGACTTACGCTTGCTTCGCTCGCGATCGTCCCTACGTACGTTTTCGCGGTTAGCTATGTTTACAACATAAATATTAGTTTGCTATTCGTTCACAATTTCATGGGGTTTAATTTTTTTCGCGGAATTCTGATTCTTTTTCTAAAATAAAAGTAGCCTAAGTTACTCCTTATAACATCAGCTATCTACCAGTGGAAGTTCCGTCAAAATTGGTCCAGCCGTTTCGGAGATTAGCCGGAGCAAACAAACAGACAGACAGATAAAAATTTTAAAAATTGTTTTTTTTTTCTTATAAGTACCATATATAACCTTTCACATGCAATTAGTAAAAAGCTGTTATTTTGACATTACAAACAGACACTTCAATTTTATTTATGTGTGTAGATAATTATACATATACGTATTCTCGATGCTTGCCTTCTTGGTAGTGAAGAGGCTAGTATGTATCATTGCACATCCAGAGGTCTTGAGTTCCAGTCCCGGGTCGGGCCAAGTATAGTTACCGAGAGCCCGGAGCTGCTAAGTTGGAGGTATTTCGACCCCCGTAAAGTACATGTCGAATTATCGTCCCATTGCAATTTCATATAAGTTGTGTTCTAATTAGAAGTAAAACTACTTAGTTTGAACTCTACCTCAAGTTTCGAATTACATTAGTTTTACAAAAAATAATCTTACTCACGAGTACATAATAATATGTTTTATATACATACATATATCTAGTAGATACCGTAGTACGAGTACGAATACATTTTTCTTTTACTCGTCGTATACGTTTACGCTCGATCCGGGGACGTGAATTCGTTATTTTTATAGACGACTCTACTACTGTGGATATTTACGATCGCATTTTGTAGCACACGTTGCGACCAAATTAGTCTCTGACAACTTTAGTCGCAGTGTAACTTATATCCTAAAACGTCTCATACCTACTTATTTTAATAATAAATATGTTAGACGTCTGCATAAGGAAAGAAACACGTGTAGTATTACAACAGGTTTTGATTAAAATAACACTGTTTCTAGATTATTTGCATTAGTTTAACATATTATTTAATTTTTTTTTCTATACATATAATAAAATTCTGAGTTGATTCTGTACATTACATATTTATTGAAAAATATTATTGAATTAGTCATTATTATTTACTTAAATGAAAATATCTTTTCGGATTTCATAGTCATTATTATTGATACAGAAGCCGAATTTATAGTTTTTAGAATTTTTCTGTCTGCCTGTCTGGCAACGCATCACGAGAAACCCACTGGATCGATAAAATTTTGTATGATGATAACTGGTTATCCGGGTCAACATGTAAATGAAAATATGTCATCTCTGAAAAATCTGTAATAACCGTTATATCTATATATAAATATGGAATTTAAATCTAATTTACAGCAGGATCTACGATTGAGGAATCAACAAAACTTTATATTTATGAAGCCAAAATATAGACTTCTAATTAGTACATTATAAGAGCTAAAACAGTTATAATATTTTTATGAATACTACTTCTCTCGAATTCATCTCTTTAGAAGTTATAGTATTGTAGCCATTATCTAGATAAAGCTTTTCAGCAGACTAAAAAAATGTGAAACTTGGCAAAGCATCTTTGTAGCTGTCTACAGAATTTACATTTTTATCCGGCGTCTTGGTAAAAAATCTAAAGGTTAAAAAGTTAGTCCATTTACATATTTCCACTGCATTGTTTCTTTAACACATTTGCATTTATATTATATGCATTATTTTTTTTTTATCATATTGAAATGAAATCATCAATTAACGCGAATTTTCGACAAAGAATATAGATCGTTAAAAGATAATAAATAGTTTTTTTAATGTTCGAAAATGCATTTACGCATACCACCTGTATATATACATGTGGTTATGTGGGACTCACTGGCGAGAAAAGCCAGTACTACCCACTAAAACCCAACAGAACCTCTTAATGGTACGTCGCAGGATCGCTTACGCACTCAACCACGATGCCCCGACGGCAGGTCCGTCGAAGCAGATCACACAACCAAGGGATTGCTCCCTTGGTCAACTCTGCTATTAGAGAAGTACTAGGAGCAACCTACATGGTACTCCACCTACCGAGGTGGGCCGCCTCCCAGTACGTTTCTTGGCTTTGCGTCTGGCTGGATTGCCGGACGCTAATGACCCACCAGCCACGACAAGTGGAGGATATTACTTGTTCTAACTCAACTTAATTGTAACTCAACTTCCATAAATTATCTATAACTAAAGAGAAAAATGATCTTGTAATATCCGCAAACAAAAGCTAAGCGTTAATATTATTAAAAAAAGCGAATAGGCGAAGTCATTTTCTTTAAAACTAAAATAATAACCAACGATAGTTCTAACAAACAGGAAAATATCTAAACAGGATCAAGCTAAAAATTACATACGTTGTACTTTATAAATCGATTCAGAAAGCAGTTGATGGCCTAATATGGTATGTTGTAATGGCAACGCCTTGGCACGGGGTGAATGAATGAAAACTTCGTTGTTTGTAAACAGCTCGATGAATCCGGTTAAATGATATAAGTTCAGTTACATATTGGCAGTTGATCCGATTGACATTAAATAAAGTATTAAATTAACGTGTTAACTAAATCAGAATAAACATCAAAAGTAACTAAACTATGAAACTAAATATGAAGTTCTAGTTCTTCTCTAATGTGCTCATCATTTTTGAGGATTTCCCTGAGATTCAATCATCACATTTTACCTTGGTGAAAATGAGACCACCTCAGGAGTATAGATACCAATTTCAAACTTAATTAAAAATAATTTATTTTTTTTGCATATGTTATGTTTATTGGAAATATCGAATTCTCTATTTCAGTATTAGTTCACTACTAGAAGACATGTTTTGTATATTTTGTAAAACCTTACTAATATGTGCTTATTACTTCGTCTGTTTAACTTAGCAAGGAAGCGTTTATCGAGCCATATTCTATATAGTTTATGGCTCGAACAGATTGACAGGTTACTTTAAGGGTCGATACACACTATAGTACTGAAAATTTCTCTGTCCGAAATCGGTCAGATAAAGCAATTTTATACAAAAAAAAAGTTGCTGGAGAGTGATTCGACCGAAACTTGTCTATTCAAACTAACAAACTGACAGTGTGAATGCACTTATTATTTCTTGTACAAAAAAACATTACCAGATCAGACCGAAAACGAACGGTAATCTGCACTATAGTGTGTTTCAGTCCTAAATCTTGAAGAATAAAATAAATAACAAAAACAAAACAACGAAAAATTGTAGGGACTAAAGGTAACTTAGAGATCAAGAACCTAGAATATAGTAAGTAATTTTATTGGTTTTTTCTATTGTATAGTTCTTTTAATACAATAATAATATACTACTGTTTATTAAACGGTAGCCATGAGTAGGTATCAGTGAAGTTATAAACACTCAGTATAACCGTTTAAATATATTATAACGTGTTTGTGGCTACGCCGGCGCCTATTGGCGTTATCGTTAAATCCCACGCACAGTATATAAGATTCATGTGGAATAGTCACATCTCATTATAATAAAGTTGTGAAAAGATGCAACAAATTATTGTAGATTGATATGACAAATGGCTATTATTAGATACTGTATAAAAATTCGCATTAATAAATAAAGCTTCCTTTTCGGAGTTTCTCGTGGATTTATTTCGATTTCTGCCATGGGATTCAATTGAGAGAGATGATTGCTATAAAGCTTTCGGAACGTGGGCAATCAAAAATGGAAATAATTTTTACTTTAAATATCAAAGGAGAATGGGCAATTTTGTATGGGATCCGTCCCCAGAGTGTATCAAGTTAAGACATATGTCATTTTAAAGATCAGAAGAAAAGCTTCAATTTATTGTATGACACCAACACTGAGACTCGTGCAGGGAAGGAACTATGAATCATTTAATTTTATTAAATTCGTGAAAGTAAAACAGTATAATTTAGATTGTACAATATTTTCATCCATATTATTTTATATCGTACCGAGCCGTCTGTGTTTCCTAACACTTACCTTCGCACATATTGCGACTTTTGCAGCCCTGTACAGGATAGCTGAATGAATAAATGACGAAGAATTGAGCAGGTTAAGATTGGTTATTGGAATTATATTATTTTGGATTATAGGGTTATTGGAAGTTCGAAGAGAAAGGAACAACTCGTTAACGCTCAAATCTGGTAACCTATTCTATTTCCGGGTGACCAATAGTCCCAAGGTGAAGGACTCCGTCAAGGCGGACCGATAACTTGGTCAAGAACGCTGGAGCCCACTGGATGCGTATGGCACAAGACCGGCATTCGTGAAAATCTTTGGGGAAGGCTTATGTCAGCAGTGGATGTGTTTCGGCTGGAAAGACGTTATAAACTAGTCACAGTCAAAGTAAAAAAATCAAGTCCTTTGAGTGTTTTGTCAATTTCTGTAAATACAAGGAAATGTATGAAAAAGTGTGAATAACCTAAAAGTAATCTTAACTTCATTAAATAAAATAATTCATAGTTCTTCCATCATCCATGCAACTGTCTCACTTTTGGCGACATACAATGAAATATAGCTATTATTATGACCTTTAAAGTGATATACATACGTCATACTGTTCTAGACTTTCACGGGTTTAATAAAATTAAATGATTCATAGTTCTTTCCCTGCACGAGCCTCAGTGTTGGTGTCATACAATAAATTGAAGCTATTCTTCAGCTCTTCAAAATGACATATGTCTCAACTTGATACACTCTGGGGACGGAATGCCCATTGTCCTTTAAATCTAAGAAAGTATTACATAAAAGTGAGTTATAAGACGGTAGTTTGTATCTGCGACTTTGCTCGTGTGTTAGGCATAATAATCGCTTGACCTAACACAGGATACTAGTATAGTATATATTATCTGTGCACAGGGTAAAGAAGTAAACGTTTCTCTCTCCCATAAATTCACACTTATTGTATTAGAGTATTTTATGCCGAATACTTGAGTTTCAGTTACTGTGAAATAACATCGTTTTTTAAATATAATAAGTATAAGAATGAAAGAATAATATTTATGGGAAAGTGGGGTAAAACCGGGCTGCTAAGGGAAATATTATATAAAAAAAAATATTTCAAACATTATAAATTAACTTTATCACACTTCGTTTACTTTGACTTATTAATAACATATTTGGCCAACAAGCTCACTGTTTTCATTACTGTAAGTAAACATTTTTTATCAATTTCCAGAGTTATCTTTTTACGGGTTTGCCCCATACCTGGTCCAAAACCGGATATTTCACTTATTATATCCGACTTTGTAGTAATAGATCTCAACCAGGTCATCTCGGTCCCTACCAGTATAGCCGTTATGGACCCATTCCTTACACTTAAGACATTGCACCCAATCATCACTTATCGTCTGAAATATTCTTCTTTTTGAAAATTTTTAAACAATATCCACATTTTCTGTCTTTTATTTCTAAAATGGCATTTTCCATAATTCCTTCACTCTAGGATTATTGGTTCGTCGTTCTTTTATAATTTCGTGACATTTTGTTGTGAACTGTAACAATTTAAGATACAAAATAACATTACATAAAAAAAAAATGAAAGTGGTACAAAACCACCCGGTATTACCCCGTACGGTTTTACCCCAAGCGCACCGAAGAGACACAAAGTAATTAAAAATAACCTAAAAACATGTCGCAATCAAGATTCAACCAGTGTTCGTTTAACGTTAATACACACTTAATCTTTATAACAAAAACAAATTCGACTTACCTTGACATACGAGATTATAGAACACCTTAGAAATCCTTCTAATATTGTATCGCACCACCGTAAAAACTGTTTTCTGAAATATTTCCAACGGGCACGAACGCACGTCATCTAACTTTTGTTGATAAACTATTCAAGTTGACTGATTGTAAGAAACGAAGCGCGAGATTTGAAATGAAACACATTAGAAAGCCATTTATGCATTTATGCATACCAGTCATGTCCCGGTTTTACCCCCATATCCGGTTTTGGACTAATCTCCCCTACTATTTTTGTAATTACCTACAATACTTAAGTTGCATTTCACGCTACAAGTAGAGGTTAATTAAGTAGCGGCTTTAATTAACCAATAACTATAATTCATAAACTTAATAATTATGTATTGTGAAATGGAAGTTAATTTTAACTACACATTACTTTGTCATTTTAATTTATACTAACGACTCAACCTCGTTCCGCTCGGGTTCGTCCCTAGTTACGTTTTAGAGTTTAGTATAGTTTTCTCAGAGATGAGATATGTTCCCGCAATAAAAAGTATCCTATATGTTGACCCCGATAACCAGCTATCATTATACTAAATTTCATCAAAAACTGTCCAGTGGTTTTCTCGTGATGCGTTCCCAGACAGATAAACAGATAAAAACCATAGATTCGGCTTCTGTATCGATAATAATGACTATATCAATAAGATTTTCAAAAAAATATCTCAGTTAAAATTTTGTTATATAGATAAGTAGATAGGTGTTTATTTCGTTTATAACATAACGGACGTACCTACATTATTTTATATTATTCGCTTACTTTGGTCTCTTATAACATTTTATTACACATATAAATTACATATAATAAAATGCTATAGCTTTACTTCAAATGGAATACTAAAGCTCTGATTTTCCAATCAATTTAACTATAAAATTTAATCACAAACCAATTCAATTATAAGAACTTAAAGTGAATACACCGCGTACCTATAATTTGCTATCATTTTAAAGGTAATTTTTTTTTACCGTAACATACTATAATAATACAAAAGAAAATTTAGAAAAATAATTACGAGTAGACACTTCTCTCATATTTATGGGAAATTACATGTAACATAAATTTATATATAAAAGTATAAAAAAATATTAATTTCGTAGACAAACATAAATATAAAATTATCTTATATTAAAATAGATCAAATGAATTAAAATATAATATGGAAAGTAAATGGTTCACATTTCATAAAACTCAGCCATTGAAGTTCCCCGCCTTATTAGGTACCACATTCATAATAATATATATGCAGTATTCATTACAACAATAAGAGACAGATATTACTTAGAAATATACTATGATCGTCAATCTTCCTGTTTACATGATGGCAAATAAGGCCTAATAAAATCTATATAAGGCTAAACAAGAAGTCATAGTATTAAGAAGGTAAACATTGATAGAATATTAAAATATATTTTAAAATTTATAGTAGGCTAGTGATCCGCTCTGGCTTTGTTTAACTAGAACAAATTTCGGAATATTCCAAAGAAAACACTTAATATACTGAGATAGGCGTGCAAAAGAGAATACTGTTGACTCCATGCTTGCTGCCGCGGCAAAGAAGGATAAAACAAACGGTTTGTTTTTACAATATTAAATTAATTAGGATAAAAAATCACCATTTATATTGAACACTGGCGACTCACCTTCGCTCCGCTCGGGTTCGCCTCTAGTTACTTAAAAAAATGGTTGTGGGAGTAGGAGGGTGGAAAATACTTTACGACCTATTTTAATAATACCTACTTTGGTAGGTATACAAAAAAAATATTGAAATCGGTCAAGCCGTTTCGGAGGAGTGCGACGACAAACACCGTGACGCCAGATATTTATCCATACATATGGGCCTTTCTCTACTAACTGGAAACTTGTCTATTGACAGTTGTCCCAACCCTATTTTTCTAGAAAATGAAAAATATAATATGTTAAGTCGATAGATAGTTATAATATAAATACATATAAACAAGAAACCATTGTAATTTTTCCTTATTTTTCGAATTATAGGCAATTTTGTAAAAAAATTCGACAGAGGACTGTTTTGTCAACCAGAGGACTGTTTTTTCCACCCAGAAAACAGTTTATGTCAATGTTTATATGAAGAAAAACGCAATATTAATTATAAAATTTAATCAAATAAATTCTCTTCTTTATTGAATACTACATAACATACAGAATTTAAATACTTATATTTATCAGGAACAAATTGCGAGCTTAGCTTTCTAAGTAACGAATTAAAATAATTAAAAACAAAATAAAGCTTAGGTACTAAGAATCAGCCTTGGTTACTTATCAATGCAGACTTATTTCTCAAAAACAGGTACAGGTATATTAAAATAATAAAATATTCGTTTCCCTTTTAGGGCAATATTTGGGTTTGGCAACTTCTTTAATACTTGGTCAAAGGACACATCAGAAACATCATTTTCATCGACTCTGAATGTGTGTCCTTTGTCATCACAAATTTTTAGAAGGTTACTGTTAGTTCGCCTTCTTCCGTGTCTATCTTATTGATTACTGCAGCATAACAATATTCAATCTTTCTTACTAGAAATTTAACCAAGACGTAATCACCGATGGTGTAATTCTGTTGGTTGATTGAACTAGGTCCAGCCAGTGCAGCGTCGTCGTTTGTCTCCTTCATGGAATCCTGTGAGTTGTCCATGTTTTCACATTCAGAGTCTGTGTAAATATCATCTACGTTAAGTTTTGTCTTGTTTTTGTACTTTAATACTCCTAAATTAAAATGCTGGCACTCGTCTTCACAGGTGCAACTTAAACTTTTCATTACGAGTTTAGCGGCACTTGGAGCCGTATTCAGAGGAATTCTTAATATTTCAGCTTTTACTTGATGTATTTTTAGAGTGCCATTAAAGCTTTTTAAATTAACTGTTTCATTTTGAAGGTTGTCTGTCAATTCTTGGATGGCTTTATCGTCGATTGTGAACAAGGTAATTGCGGAACATCTTCGTTGAATAGCCTCTATAAATGATTCCAAACTATCAATATCACCTCCTGTAGCGACGACGGCATCAGCGGTTCTCTTGCAGGTCGCTCCAATGCCATCAGGGGCCCCTTTGCCATGGCCACTCTTTGAATAGTTCCAGGTAAACTTCTCCACATTTAAAACCTCTTGTTGAAGCCTTGATGCCAGGATGTAAAACATCGTTTTGTTTCTGTACTGAGTCACAGGTCCATCGCTGACGAAGTGGATGCTCTTTATGTTAGGTGGGAGAGTTTTAAAGATTGGCCGTAAATGTGCCCATATAGCAGCTGGTGAATGTGTAAGATTTTTGGAAATGGTACAATAAGATTTGATAGAATTTTTGATATACACTACCACAGTATGAAGACTTAGCTGAAGTCTGGACCCTCCAAAATGAAATGATTGTATTTCTTGACTGTATTTGGAACAATAATTTTCTGAAAAATCCATATGTATGATAGCGTCTTCGTCGGTAAGGTTTTGTTTGTATTTCTTGATAGCATTGTATTGATGGGTAATGTTTCTCTCGTGTTGATAGTAGGATATTTCCAGAGGACTGTTGCACAGAGGACTGTTATTTTGACGTAAAAAATGTCATACCACGTATCAGTTTAAATATTACTTCATAACACAGAAACAGCTATAAATTATCACACTAATCAATTTTTTTGTTAAATAAATATAATTATAACACATAAAAAACCGTAAAATAGACTTACCAGAGGAATGTTCACTCAACACTACAGAGACGCGGTTCCCACACGGACGCGGAGTTGTCACTACGCAAAATAGCGGGAACTTGTTTAGCATGGCAACCGAGTAAACTACACACTGTCAACGTTCCGTTCCCCGCGAAATGTAACCACAATAGTGTTTAATATTTTGGTGGCGCGATATTCAAATTGTGACAGAGGACTGTTTAAAAATGTATGGACAAAATTCGAACACTAGTTTTTAGTACTAAAAACTTCTTTAAAGTTAAAATAGTTTTTTGTTCATATGCATTCAATATTCTTTATGTTTATAGAGTTATAAAATTTTACATTTCTAAATACAACTAATAAAAACCGAACCGAGTCATAGTCGATCCGGAATTAGGACATAACAGAGGACTGTTTTTAGTGGCTTTTAGACCGAATTTATGAAATAATTATGATTCTAAATATTGATTAAGCTTGACTCCTTAAATAACAGGTTATATATTATGTGTTTTAATAGGTAAAACTATGCATTAATATAGCCAAAGTAAAAAAAATTGCTTGGACCATGATTTTCCTGTTAGTAGAGAAATGCCCATATAATAAAATTGTAACTAAGCCGAATCTGTACTTTAAATATTTTTTGGAAAATCTTATTGAAATAAACATTACTATCGATACAGAGGCGTATCTATAGTTTTTAGTGTCTGTCTGTCTGTCTGTTACCGCATCACGGAAAAACCACTGGAGGGGTTTTGATGAAATTTGGTATGATGATAGCTGGTTATCCAGGTCAACATATAGGATACACTTTACCATGGGAAAATATCTCATCTCTGAGAAATTTATACTAAACGTTAAAACGTATACGTTAACGTAATAGGGACGAACCCGAGCGGAGCGAGGGTGAGTCGCTAGTATATTATAAGATTAATATTATAAAAAAAATTTATAATTTTAAGCATTATACAAGTACAATAATTCGTAAGTTAAAGAAAAGCTTTTACTTACGAAACGAATAAAGTTTAAAAGCGCAAAACCGTAACCGTAAAAACGCGTATATATTTTTAAAGTATAAAACTAATTAAAAAGCTTATAAATGACGAAATTGTATCACGTACAGATAAACCATATCAAGTAAAGAACAGTTCTCGGAACTAAGTAAATAAGTCACTGTCCCCTGCACCTAACGTAGGTAGCAGAGCGTAACGTCCTTGCGCGGGCGTTTTCGTAAAAAGCTATAGACAGCTTTTTATTTTTTATCATGTCATAGCACTGTTACTAGAAATGTTTGTTACTTATTATATCTGATTGCTAGGATTTTTCATGTTGTATTGTATTTTATGTCATACTAGCAATTGAACCTCGCTTCGCTCGGGTTCGTCTCTAGTTACGTTTTAACGGTTGATATAGATTTCTCAGAGATGAGATATTTTCCAGCAGTAAAAAGTATCCTATATGTTGATCCGAATAACAAGCTATCATCATATCAAATTTTATCAAAATCCATCCAGTGGTTTTTCCGTGATGCGGTCACACACAGACAGACAAGAATTCTAAAAATTATAGATTCGGCTTCTGTATCGACTAAAATTCATCTTAATCGGTACAGTCGCTTCAGCATGGAGGAGTAACAATCACACAACATATATATATATATATATATATATATATATATATATATATATATATATATATTATATTCCGTATTCCGTTAATACATCATGTAATCAAGTGGAAGCAAGCAAGCAAGATAATAAATGCTTGCCGTGCCAAGGGATCAGTGTCCGCTGTACGAGCAATGCCTAACGTGTCTGAGCGTAACGTCCTTGTTCGAACGTGGAGTAAACGTTGATGTATTGTTAATTTCGTTCTACACTAACAGTTTTTGAGTTTTTATTAAAATTAATTAACAGAAATATAGCATACAATTACAACAAAAATATATAAAATACTAGGGACTTACCCTCTGTTTGTTCGGGTACGTCCCTTACCGCCTAACAAAAGCCTCTGAACTAAATTTCATCTAAATTCGTCTAGCCGCTTAAGCGTGAAAGAGTAATAAAAACATACACATTACACATAAAATTTCGCATGTATGATAAAATAGCAACATATTTATTAGGTACATCCTAAATCGTAAATACGAAATCTAACATATTTTTTTGGACACACGTTATGTTTTTAAAACCAAGGTCAGAACCTTAAGGGCAGCGATGCCTAAAAGGTATTATTTGGATTATCAGTTTTTTATTTATATTACAACACATTATATGTTTAAATGCATGCAAGTTTAAGTTAAACACTTTTTTTGTTAAATGTACAAAAGGTTATAGTAGGTACAATTACAAGGTATCTTAAAAAATGGCGTATTTTTGGGTTTTGATATGATATTTAATCAAAGTAATAGATATTATTTATTTGCTAAAGTTTATTTATATCAACTGACAATAAATCAATGAAATAAATATCGAGTCAATAAAAACGTATAGTTCATGCGATAATTAAATACACACACGCTAACCCTAGGGTTCCGTGGAAGGGTCACAAGGGTACCGAGTTCCGTCCGAGAGTTAAATAAAACGTCAGACATGAAGCCTAATTTTAGTGCTATTATAAATAAATATGTGAAAATATTTCATTCATGACATTAAATATTTAGGTTATATTTTTGGTACAATAAATATTATTATAAATATTAACGTTTTTCATTTATGATTTGTTCTTTCAAGTCAACAAGAAAGTATTCTAACTAGAAAACTATCAGTTCAGGGATCCGTTAAAAAATATGATCAATTAGGGTTCCGTGGCCAAAAAAAAGGGCAACAGCTGCTCTACATAATTGTAATTTTAGTAAAGAAAAAAAAATTATAACATTATAAAATGTAAATTACCCTTGAACGGCCGCGGCGGTATAAACGACATAGCACATAGCGTTTGGGAACATCCGAAACAAAGGCATCATTATTTATTACATTGGTTCGAGATGCAAAGTGTATTTGTAAACGGAAACCGCGGTGCATCGACCTCGGCGGCTCAGATTGGAAGCTTTGGCACGTAAACACCAAAATTGGATAACTAACGGACAACCGTTCTCACCATTAATTACGAGTACGTCCCTAGCAAATACTGCACTGGTCCCACGGTACCAATTTGAATATTGATTGCTGATAATTTATATTAGCATTTATTGAAAGGGTTTTTAAAGGATTTTGATTTAATTTATTCATAGTATTCAGTCCTTTTTGACGTATCACTGCTGGGCACTGGCCTCCCTTCAATACCACTACTATCTAGTCCACCACGCTGCCCAAGTGCGGGCGGACTCCACATGTCTTTCGAAAACGTGCTATGTTTTCTCAGACATGCAGGTTTCCTCGCGATGTTTCGATGTTTTGCAAATGGTAATCGTGCTGAATATGAGAATATCTGAGGGACGAACCCAGGTTTTGAACCCTCTTCACTTCGTTTCTTGCATCTGCGTTAAGTTAAATTTAAATCTTTAGTTAAAAAATATTCGGTTTGTTTCACATCGGCTATTGTAGGTACTAGCGATCATATATCCATTACTCTTTATCGAAAGAAAATTTCTATTTTAACCATACTGATATAAATCATCTAAGCATAATTCACACAAAAACGACCAATAATAATTCCGCCCAATATTAAGAAAAATTTGCAACCTCTTTGCTTTTACAGCAAGGAGTATAGCATGACATTATAATAAATAAAAATAAATATACAAACAAATTATGGTATTACTAGCGACTCACGCTCGCTTCGCTCGGGTTCGTCCCTAGCTTGATACCCCATTAAAACTTTCATCCCCATTTTCACCCCCTTAAGGGATGCTTTCCGGAATAAAAAGTATCCTATGTCCTTCCCAGGGTCTTAAACTATCTTCTTACCTAATTTCATCTAAATCGTTCAGTAGATCCAGAGATTACACCCTACAACGTCACAAACTTACAAACTTTATCTGTTTATAATATTAGTATAGATAAATATATTACTTATTCAACCAACAATAATAAATGTGATGTCATCTCTCACCCATACATTATTAGAATAGATTTTACCTCTCCATGATTGTTGTCTTCCGAAGCAGAAGAAATATAATCTTTTAACTAAGTCTATATCTAGCCTTTGCCGGAACAGAACCCACGACCATAGGTTTAGGAAGTATTATTAGTCTAACGCTTTAAGCGTAATGACAAACCTCATATTGTTTATTTTTTCTTTAAATTTATTAGCGGTCGAAATTCGACTATAATCATTATTGATAATTTGAGAAAAACATACATACATGACCAAATTACCTAACTATATAAAAAAATGTTATATATATATATATATATATATATATATATATATATATATATATATATATATATGTAATGAATAATGAATTTAGTGTAATTCAACAACATTTAATTCATTTAAGTAGTTGTAGACAACCAATGTAATGACATAAAATTAAATACATTAGACCTAAGAAGGGAAAATTATAAAATCGTTTAGAAACTTAAGCAAAAATTGTCGTAAATAAATTGGGGCCATATAATGGCAAGTGTCAGCAGTTAGATCTTGATTAGATTGAATTAATAGAGCATTTTGTTACTATTTATAGTCCAATAAATATGGTGGCTATAAATGGATTTTTCAGTTCGCTACTGACTGGAGTAAATGTCAAGTTGTTAAAGGTCTTCATTTTTCTGGTTGCCCGAATTTGGCACCTGTATTTAATGCTGCAAAATAGTAATATGTTACTGCTAGCATTGCGCAAAAACTGACGTAATCAAATGAAATATGCTTTACATTTTCTTTTTGTTGCCTGCCTGGCTTCATTTTAAACCCAACTATACATGAAAATCACTACAATATATCAATATATCAAAGGAACCATTTATATATTGAGGTGAATAGTAGCTTATATCATTCAGAAATAACGTAGCACTTTACTTAATAACCATACTCACAAATTTTATCACTTTATGATATTGGTAGGTATTACTGTATACAAATTATTGTGACCGTATAGTAGGCCATGTCATTCTCTCAAATGTGACACTCTGTCATGACGCTCTGACACGCCATTATATTATATGTAAACTAGCGACTCACCCTCGCTCCGCTTGGGTTCGCCCCTAGTTACTTAAAAAATGGGGGGTGGGGGTAGAAAGAGAAAAATACTTTTCGACCTATTCTCATATCTACCAAATATACGAAAAAAAAAACATTAAAATCGGTCGAGCCGTTTCGGACGAGTGCGGCCACAAACACCGTGACACGTGATATTTATATCTTAGATTGTATATTTAAAACTAATTAATTTGAGACATATAAGAAAGAAGGAACCCGGAATCTGTTTTAACTTATTTTATTCTACGTTCATCGTCGACAGCTGCTTTCCACATGTACCTATTCTGTAGACAAAATATTTTCTATTTAAATCGTAGTTATACTTATTCTATTTGAGAAATCGAAAGTAAAATAAATACAACAATTAAATACACTGACAGCGATCTGTTTAGTCTCTCCATACGTGGGAGGTAATGTTAAGATATTTATTTATGTTGGAACTTCAAGAATTGATCTTAGGAAGACGGTTAAAACAATTTATTGTAAATGTATGTATATTTATTTATATTAAACATGCTAAGTTAGGTTCGCCTTGCAACTATGAAAGATTTTTAAATGTTAAATTTCTATTTTATACAGTTTATTTACTATGGTACCTATGAGGTGCTAGTTCGATTTCCGAGTGGGATAAATATATTAAGCACATGTATATAAAAAATAATACTTAGTATTTGCCACTGAATTAAAAGTCACGAGTTAATTTAAAAGTAAAACTCTGGCGTTAATTATTTCACATATTTTTTATACTTCATACATATCAAAATTAAATAAACATTTCAACACCCACTTAAATTTTATGTATATACTGTCCAATAAAGCAAAGTTCAAGCCCATGATTTTTATCACTATACATTAAAAATACGATAAAAAAGCAAAAGAAGTTAATTTACATTAATTACACCCGCGGGTAATCTGCCCGCGACCAGGTTTAATGCGACACAAAATATACCTCTACATTATTATTGGCTAACGTCACAGACTTTTGTTGACGTGCTTTGAACTTCACTGACTGCCTGATCGTATAATAATTGGATACAAAAATTGTATAAATAATATTTTTTTTATAGTTTAATTAAAAGTATAACAATTCTACACTAATTGAAGTAGCCTGGAGGCGATCAAATCATTTCCAAGGTATACCATATCTTACGCTAATATTATAAAAAGAAAAGATTTTTTGTTTGTTTGTTGTACGAAATAAGCTCCGAAACTACTGAACCGAATTAGATGAAATTTGGTAACAAGATAGTTTGAGACCCTGGATAGGACAAAGGATAGTTTTTATCCCAAAAATCGTCCCTTAAGGGAGTGAAAATGGGGATGAGAGTTTGTATGGGGAAGCAACCTAAGGACGAACCCGAGCGAAGCGACGATTTATCAATAGCCCGCTATAAAATCATTTATTTTATAATAACCTTTAGCACACAAACGTTTTTTGGTAAAAGAAGCTTTTTGAAAATCGTATTCATAGCGGCTGCATTTCTCCATAGTAAAATACCACTGAAACTGAAATAGCTAAAATATACTTTGCGAGACATATTCATATAAATATGAATTAGCACTCATACGGCCGTAATGATCTTCATAATAAACAATTTGGATGGGAGTGGGCGGTGACCTCAACTGAGGGTATGCCTAGTTTAGGCACTTAGAAAGGCGCTCAATAATTAACCAGTAGGGCAAGGTTTGTTGCCTTTGTAACACTTTCTACGTAAAAGCTTTCAAGGTGTTCCAAACCATATCTAAACGAGCAGGCGTGTACGACGATGTCGCACATTGCGGAAGCGGCTAACTAATTTACGTTAAATGCGTAAAACGTTTTAAATTTTCGACGACCTTTTTTAAATATTATGTGTTTTTCAAGAACAGAATATATTTAGTTTTGGTGTAACTGTATGAATATATTCCTATTCTTGGTCCTTTCCAGTGGCGACATTTGAACAGAATGTTCAAATGTTCAGAATGAAAAATAGACAATTTAAAAAAGTACATTTTAGTTTGTATTATAGCTATTTCTTGTAAAGTAAAATTGTAATTTAGTTATTTAGTTAAATACTCCTTCAAATTAAATAAAATTAATAATAACTTTAAACATGCTTAAACAGAAAAGATACCTTAAATCCTTACCACTAGTACCTTTGCACGTAAACAATTACCTACACATTACACCACAACGGCGCGCGAGGCTGTGCCTGCTTAAGCCAGGCACTGACTGTCAAGGTCTACACACTTAGTTATATATAAACATATATAAAAATAGCACTAGATAGCCTAAGGCTACTACTGTGATCTTATATTAGAGAAAAAAATATTAAAATATGTATACTTCTATAGATTATAATTCATAATTAATATTATAAATGTGAAAGTGTGTTTGTTTGTTTGTTCTTCTTTAACGTCGAAACAGTGACGGATTGATGCGATTTTTTGTGTGGAGATAGTTGGAGGGCTGGAGAGTGACATTGGCTACTTTTTACTGCGGGGATTATCTTATTCTCACGGGAAACACGTTATAATACAACAAACAATAACTCATTATACCTATGTATATGGTATATACAGTCTATCTATTCCATACTAACCGTTAAAATGTAACGCTCGTAAATTATAGACAGACGTCAACATTGTTGTCTTGTTTGTTTCAACGCGATAAACTGCTACTACTATCCGATTTGTAAAACTTTAAAAACTTGGGATCCACCTACACAAATAAATAAAATACGAGAGTAAAGTCGCGGACAAAAGCTGGTAAATAAAATAAAACAGAAATGAGGTCAAAATTATACATTATATGTTGTTTGAGAGTGTTTAGTTAAGTTGTAAGAACGCTTGAATAAAATAAAACAAAAATATTTATTTTTGTCAGTCTATTCGTTGTATAGTACAAAAATATAATTAAATATAAAATAGACAGTTATTCGTCTAAGATATATATACACCTTCTTTTTTAAGAGTTACCTAATTGTTTTAATACAAAAGTGCAAAACCAATTTGGGTTTTAACCGAGCGGATCGGTATAATACAGTATAATATATGTATGTACATGGCGTATTTAATAGAAACATAGAAATCAAAACAAGCAAACTCGCAAGAAAAAACCAGTTAGAAACTTCTTTTTTTATTTATCACAGCAGCACGGCGAAGGATATTGGCAATATGTGGTACGACATAAAAAATTACGAAGAGGATGCGATGTGAAATAATGAAGTCGTGTCTCGTTGTCGATGGTACGTTTTTAAAGTTTGTAGTTTGTACCAGTCCGGGACTAGGCGCGGACGGCCAAGGTCACTTTATAGGACGTTACTATGTAGAATTTACGATTATTATATCAATAGATCTATGTTGTTGTGGATTTCGTTTTACCAATGCGATCAAATTTAAACTAAAAATGCTCAAACTTTAATAAAGTGTTTAATAAAGTTTGACGACACGTTTCGCTCAGTTCGTTGTGACCCTACTTGCTGTGCCAGTGGTCTCGAGTTTGAGTCCCGCTGGGGGCATTCATTTGTGTGATGAGCACGAATGTATGTACTCTTGTCATGGGTGTTTGTATTTATAATATGTATGTATTTAAAGTTCTATATGTGTAGTATATCAACTAACCGGTATCCATAACACAAGCCTCGTAGCTTACCATGGAACTAGATGGTGCTGTATGTTAATGTCCCAACATATTTACTATTTAAAGTAAACTAAAATTTTAACCAAAAACGGTAAATCGACACTCACTTAAAAAACACTTTGATTTTTATAGGTTGAATATTATCGTGCAATTTATATAGGACTTTTGAAGTACATACCTTTTAATTTAAAAAAATCATTTGGTGGCGAAGACGCGTAACGTAAGTCATATATGCAAAAAACATACAACCAAATTGAGTAGGTACCATCTTCTGAACTTAAAAAAGCTCTTGTACATACATATAAAAATCAATTACATTTATTTTAAAATAATCAGTATAACATATTAAACAAGTCCAATAATAATTGAATAACTATAACTATTATATTTAACGAATACGCCTATACGGTAGAAAGCATTAAAATAGACATGCTAATTAAAACGGCAACTCGGCTAAACTGCGTGTTCTCACTATCAGTAATATCTGAGGCGAGGTAAATATTTGCCATCTTAGAACAGTTTTCGGCCAGGTCATTGGCCATTAATGGTGTCGCGAAACTAGAAGTCACGATGACACTGTGTTTTCACATTCTGCAGTTGTTACGAAATAGTGCTCCTGTATCTCAGTAGATAAAACTGTGAATAATAATTAATCTATGATACATTAGAGTGTATATACCTGTGTATATAATAAAATTATTAAGGGTCAGAAGATAACTTTAAATATTTTAGTGTTTTTGTTAATAAAAACATTGTAGAAACATAATCACTAATTTACATACGTTTTGTTTGTAAGCACAAATAACAACTACAAACAATTTTTATTCTAAATGTATACTAATATTATAAAGAGCCAGAGTTTGTTTATTTGTTTGTTTGAAAGCGCTTATCTCAGGAACTATTACTACGATTTGAAAAATTCTTTTTATACACATTTACTTTTTATATTATAGATAGCCCGTTTATTGAGGAAAGATATGTATATATATATATATATTGGTATTGTAGGGACGAGCCCGAGCAAAGCGAGGATGAGTCGCTAGTATTATATAGGTAAGATATCAATGCATATGCTTTAAAACTCTTATCTATAATTATGCCGAATATTATGTTTTGATAATTGTATCCACAAGGGTTCATTCTTGAAGGTGCTAACTACATACATACATACATGCATGTGATTAGCCCCTACAAAAATAATTCCCAAATACTTATACACATACTATTTTCTGTCATATGTTCAAACAATATTTTTGGTTTTAGAGAGAATCGATTTTTGGAAATCCAACGAAAAGTTCTGATAATCTTCTTATCATCGCACAGTGGCATTTATGATATTCCCAATCAAAATATAATAATTTGATTGATTTACTCATTTATTACGCAATTAACAACAGCCATATAAAGCAATAAAGTTTGTAATCTTTGTTACATTATCAAGGCAGTCTGGGTATTAATAATTAAATAATGTCTATCAAAAGCGCTATTATGAACTTGCTTATTACTCCCATTATACCATCGTTTCTCAACCATTTTTATGTCGCGACCCACGAAAAAACCAAAAAGTTAAGTAAGTCTTGCGACCCCGTCACTATATTACATCTTAATATTTAGTTTTATAACACTAAAATTCATACCTTTACTAATAAACGAATCTTTAGTACCTATATGTAGTTTGTATTTATTATTTTTCAACAGACTGCGACCCCCTTTAAAAACAAACTTGACCCCCCCAAGAGTCGCAACCCCCCGCTTGAGAAACGATGCTATACACTATATTAAAGCAGAAAAATTTATTTAGTTTTATTACAATGTCGATTTAATTAGGATACGCCAGATTGCCTGGGTTTTTGTGATACTTCGCCATTTAGTCGACATCAGCTCGTAAATGGGGAATAATCTCTGAAACTACCGAACTATAATATTTGTTTTCACTAGTAGAAAGTTATGCTATTCTGAATATACAATTAATGTTTATTAACGTACTACGAGAACGGAGGTGCATGTAGTGAAAACTAGTTCTTAAGAGTACTAAACAAAGTATTTAACTTTTGAGTGTAATCTCTAACCTGTCAGATAATAATGTTAATTACTAAACACATAAAAGACGTTAGCAAATATTTGTACAAAAACGAAAAGCCATAAAAACTTGAAACATAATTCAACAAATCCGTAAAAATAAGACCATTTTTTTTTTATTAATTTTTATAAGCGGAAGGGACCTTTTATTACATATACAGATAATCATCTCTAATTATTGGATTTACGTTTGCCTACAGGTATGAAAATAAAACCCTTCAAAATATCAGAGGTTAATAACACAATTGTAAAACGAGTATTTTTAACGGTCCACGTATCAATTATTTAATCAAATTAATTGTTTTTTTATTCCATCACAGTAAAATTTGGGATAAATAATTGGTGGTATTTATGACCACTTATTATATCTTTCATACAGTTATTAACAAGAAAATTAAGTTTTAACCAAATTATATTTCGTTTCCTCTCCTCCCGACCGATTATGGCTAATTTCATTGAGACTAGCCATTTGTGAAGGACATATTATAGTGTACTAGCGACTCACCCTCGCTTCGCTTCGGGTTCGTCCCTAGACAAAAACAACTCTATCCCACGGGACCCGTACACTTTTCCGGGATGATATATAGCCTATAACCTTCCTCAGTTAACGGGCTATCAAGTGCAAAAAGAATTTTTCAATTCGGATCAGTAGTTCCTGAGATTAGCGCGTTCAACCAAACAAACAAACAAACTCTTCACCTTTATAATATTAAAGTATAGATAAGTAGCGCGTAAACAAAACTCTTTTCCTGTCATTCTCATACTTCGGTACGACTACTACTCGACACGACCAGTGAGAGTTAAGGCGCAGGACCGACGGCTTTACGTGCTCTCCGAGGCACGGGGGTGAAACACCGCCGACTTCAGGCTGATACTGAGAATTTCTTAACAGAAATAATAACTGAACTGAACTCGTCTCGTACCGGGACTCGAACTCAGGACCTTCGGATCTGCGGCGGTTCGGTACATGGCTACTAGAACACCAAGACAGTTAAAAAAATAAATACATGTATATTGAAATAGAGAGTGACTAGAACATTGAATCACAAAAGTACAAAGTTTACTGACTCACAGACAAATGATTGATTTCATACACCACTCGATTTTGGCGTGTAGTCAATTCAATAATGGGTTTTACGAAGATGTATTTAATAGGTTCTTTGAAAACAAATTATAATATGTTGATTACTTATGCACTTGTGAAGGAACAAGTAGTTAAAATCATGAATCAATAACAAGATGCGGTACATAGTTACTCATATCTGTCTATTTGAAATTCATTCATCATCTTACGTAGATATTTGATGTTTAATAAAATCAAAATCTTGGAAAGGTTAGCTTTAACAGCCCTAAAAAAGTGAAGTGTGGCAATTTCCTTAAAATATTCTATCAGATTCGGAAGATAAATTGCAAATTCCTAAGGAAATCGGCAGATTTACTAATTGCTTTAAATGATTTTCGTGTGTCAATCACCCTTTCTAATATTATAACGTGTGTGTTTGTTGATTTGTTGTTCTTTTACGCAGCGACTGAGCACAAAGGACAGGATACATAACTATTTTTTCATTGTATATTTACATACATACATATATAATTCCTATAATATAAGTATATTCTCAAAATTCTATCTAAGTTAACAGTTTTATATAATTAAAATATAACTTATATACTTATAATAAAAATGTTAATAATAGTTTAAATAATAATTTATGGAAACTATATAAAGTAGCTCTTTGAGATATGGGAAACAAAAGAAAATACACCTAAAACAATATTTGCAGTGATGAATAATCATGCAATTGCTGAGAGGGTTAGGTACATTTCGTGACGCCTTATCCGCATAGCAGCACATCGATTTCCGTTTTGATTTCAACAACTACTAAATACATCTTCAATGTAATTTCTCATAGACTTTTAATTTAGCTCAATCTTTTAGATACAGTAAGGAAATATAACATTAAATATCCAATCTTATGTAAATAAAAATGAATGTTGGTAAGCGCATAACTCAAGAATGGCTGGACCAATTCGGCTAATTTATTTTTTTGTATGTTCCTTAAGGTCCACAGAAGGTTTTAATACTTAAAAAATAATAGTTTAAAAAACTAAAAAACACGCTTTTTATAGAAAACCGAACTAAAAAATAGAAAATAAATTTAAATGAATTTAAATTAAGAAAATAGTGTTAAAAATTTCAATGAATATAAATTAATAATAGTGTGAGTAAAAAAAAAATTATTTTATTTTAAAAAAAGCGTGGGGTGCATGGTGTCAATGGTTATAGATATTTTATTGACAGATATGAGTAGAGTGATTATCATTTCGATAATATCTTAAGAAGCACCCCACGCTTTTTTTAAAATAAAATAATTTTTTTTTACTCACACTATTATTAATTTATATTCATTGAAATTTTTAACACTATTTTCTTAATTTAAATTCATTTAAATTTATTTTCTATTTTTTAGTTCGGTTTTCTATAAAAAGCGTGTTTTTTAGTTTTTTTAAACTATTATTTATTTTCTACTTTTTAGTTTGGATTATTTATAATAGCTGGTTTTTTTAATTTTAAACTATTGCACGACTCATGATGCGAAGCATCAGAAAGTGCTTTACGATCGAAAAAATTTTTTCGCCTTATTTTGGCAACTATTTTTAGTATTATAGCCTTGTTAGTTAAAGGAATCAAGATATTTTGCATACTATTGTCGAGATAATTTAACGGAGATTAATTCTATACTTGCTAAAAATTAATTTAGTGCAATAGAAACGGAAAAAAATATCATAATAGGTTTTAGCATTTATCGACTATAGATGAAAATTATATAAATGAACAAAAATCATATTTTGCAAATTGAAAAATGGAATAATTTTATCAAATTAGTGTATTGTCATCGGTCCTCAATAAATCTACAAAGTTTGAACGAAATCTGGCCGTTTAAAGTGGGTCAAAATCGCGCCCAAAGAAGTCGGTTACAAACATACAAACATACAGGTGAAGCTAATAAAAAGCGTGTAAAAAACAACCCGAGCGAAGTGAGGGTGAGTCGCTAGTATATAATACAATACAAAGTATGTTTGTTCATCTATTTGAACTTTTGTTTGTTCGTTCGTTTTAAAGCCATAACTTTGAATTCTTAAAGCTATCAGTTTTGTGACTGACCTCTCCTCATATATGTGAAAGAATACAGTGCATTTTTTTACGCGTACTATTTATCTCCCGCAAGATGGCTAGTATCAGTGAGAAAGACCGCGGTAATCGAAATCGTTTCGGAAGACGTTTATAATATGTTATACACGATTTAGTCCGGTCAAGTAAGCCCAAAAAATAGAATCGCTTTTTCTCAGAAATAGTGAATTTTAGGAGAAAAAGTGTAAGGACAATTTTTGTAGACAATTGCATGATCTACAATTTTTGTCTGAACTGTTTTTATCATAAAACTAACCGTTTCACAAAAAAAAAACCCATTTACGCCAACTTTGAATTTGTGTAAAATTTTTTGCACATCGATAGGGACTTTTCACAATTTCGTTATAATGGTATCTCTAACGTTCATATAAATTTTCAGCTTTTTGGGAATTTATGCAAAGGTGAATATCTATTTTGACCGGACTAATTGTTTCTAAGTGCAGATTTTACCACATATTCGGGTCTGATCTGATAGATAATCTACAATTTAGCATAGAATAGATTAAGACCTAACAATTGTAGTACATGTCGTTAAAAATTGTGAATATATATATAAATATTTAATCTAGATACTAATATTATAAAGAAGATTTTTTTGTTTGTTTGTACGGAATAAGCTCCAAAACTAGTTAACTGATTTAAATGAAATTTGGTAAGCAGATAGTTTGAGACCCTGGGAACGACATAGGTTAGATTTTATCCCGGAAATCATCGCTCAAGGGGGTGAAAATGAGGATGAAAGTTTGTATGGGGAAGCAATTAGCAAAACCCGAGTGAAGCTAGAATGAGTCGCTAGTACTCAATATTTTTGAGATTAACAATAACAAAAATAACATAAATAACCCGATTTTACAATACGTGCGTTACATAGTTTTACTAAACTACAGATTCTCTGTTATCCCGCTTATGTAGATCATTACATTAGCACCTACGTCACGTTACCGTTTGTTATTCAGGAAGTTACTATACTTGAGTCTGTTTTGTAGGTACATTTCAATTGCTTTGACCACTCGTAGATACGGCGGGTTTTACCCGTAATCAGTACCTAATTAGGATAACTTCACACTGGCGTATACAGTATTTAATCTTATTATTATGTAATATTATTACCTTTCACATACAGCTCCGCTTTAATTTTACAACGTAATTTTTTTTTAAATATAGCAATACGTTTGAGTTTATTTCTAAAAACATAGACAAGTATATAAATTTTAAAAAAACTAAGTAAAATTAATCAATTTCAGCTAAGTTATAGTTTTTTTTAATATCTAATATAATTTAAAGATACAACTTTAGGTTTCCATTCTACATGTTTACAAGTTTTGTGGTTTTTAGCAAAAAAAAAATACAAATAAGGGCAAAACAATAAGAAGTTTATACAAAATACTTATATACCTATGTAATTGAGTGAATAATTACATAATATATACCAATGTATATGTACCATATGTATGTAAACAGCCTAAGAGACACTGGACGCTGTTTTGTCTACGTCAGTATCTGTGGTCACAGTTGACGATTTTACAACAAGAACTGGTTTCAGCTGATTGAATTGTTTATTCACGTTAATTGTTAGGCACTTGACTTTTATAATATACAGCACTTATATATTTTTTTTATTTAACTGCTTAACAAAACATATTATATAATTTATACATAGTGACGTATATCCCTATAGAGATACAACACTAAAACTTAGGTCTTAAGAATCACTAAAACTTACTTTTTATTAGTAGCTTCCTATTTGAATACTGGACAAAAATAAGATATGTCAAAAATTTTATAATTATTTTTGTTAGTGTGTTATTGTAAATAATGATTTTTACTCTAAAACACTAGTCATTGTACTTAGTGCGAGGTGATAGTGTAGTGACACTTAGTATGCATCTAGTGATGCGCCTTCGCTTTTTTTTTAAGTTTCCAAGACCCAAGTAGCCATAGACAACACCCTAATATCACAAGAACGACTTGATGGAACAACATTATTCAAAAACAAGCTACAATAATATTATTAGACAGAGTTTGTATGTTTTTTGATTGAACGCGCGAATCTCAGGAACTACTAATCCGATTTGAAAAATTCTTTTTACATTACTCCGACTGGATGGGTACCACCCCCTTATCTATTTCTGCCGCCAAGCAACAATGATTGCATTGTTGTGTTCCGGTACGAAGGATAAGGTAGCCAGCGCAATTACAGGCAAGAGGCATATCATCTTAGTCCTCACAGTGACAACACACCTGTGGTTCTGCATTTTTGTTACTTAAAACCTAAGTGCATGAACCGTAGGTGTTATGGGCGACAGGTACTGCTTTCCATCAGGTGGTCTGTCTGCTCGCTTGTCACCAAATCGCATAAAAAAAAAAAAAGATAACCCGTTTATTGAGGAAGGTTATGTATCATCATGCTACTAGCCAACTAAGCGGAGCGGTAATCATAAATGTCAACAAATCGGGCAGACTTCCATACATTATTGTAAAACTGATGTTTTAAATAATATGTTTAAACATAAGCTCAGAAACGACTAAGCTCATTTCAAAAATACCTTTTGCATAAAACCAGAGTTTTTTTGTAGTTTTAGCGCGAGTGAAGCCGCGGATTCTGCTATCGTGAAATAAGGACCAAAAAAACTTTGCCACTTCGCGAGTACGATAAGAATTTATAATTATATGTATAAAGTATTATTTTCTACGAAATATTATAGGGTCGTTAATACATAATTGGTAAATTATACATTATTGTAAATACATAAAATACAATACAATATAATAATATCACACGCCTATCATTACGTTGGAACCGTTTGACACGCCACCTACACAATGTAGTAGCTAACGTCAAATTATACAAATGACGTTTAATAGGCCATTACCATCGACGAACGTTGAACTGTTATTGGATCATATAAAGTGTTTCCATCTGGTTTTATAACCTAGATTTCTAGATAGAAAGCATCGTGTAAGCATGTATTTATCTTAACTATGAACTTCCTGTTATAATGAACTAACTGGTTGCAAAATATATTTTTTAAAATTTGTTACAACACTTACATATAACTAGAGAACGGCTGGGCCGATTTTTATGATCTTTGTTTTGTTGGATATATCTTCACCCCGAATAGCAGAATAATAAAACATCGGAGAAATGCACGAAAAAATAGATGAAAAAAAAATCTAACTATACCTAAGCGTCAAAACGTATCTAGGGACGATCTGAGCGAAGCAAGGGTGAGTCGATAGGCTATACATATAATAAAATTCTGAGTCGAATCTGTACATTAAATATTTTATGGAAAATCTTATTGAAATAGTCATTATTATCGATATAAAGGCCAAAATATACTTTTTAGAATTTTTGTCTGTCTGTCTGTCTCCCAGACACACCATACGAGAACACACATCACGAGAAAACCACTGGACAGATTTTGATGAAATTTAAATAGGACACTAGGAAATATGACACTTTTTACTGCGGAAAAATATCTCATTTCTAAGAAATCTATACTAAAAAAAAGGATCTAAGGACGAACCCGAGCGGAGCGATGGTGAGTAATATTATAGAGTAATATTATTTATGTGCCCAGTGGCGCTTAAATATATTATTTATATTATGAAATTAATCGAATCCATAAATTTACATTTACAGGTTTTTCAAATTAATTCAGTACTTTTCAAGACGACTCCGAACAGCGAGAGAAAAAAAAACCTTTCAGTTTAAAAAAATATATTTATTTAATATTGAAGTGACATGAAAAAGAAAAACCATTCAAACTAACTAAAAATCGTACGTACGACGACATAAACATGTAAATTTATCTAATCTATAGATTCAACTACAACAAAGCTCTTTCAAAATCGATGTAGCCCTTTCCAAGGTCCTCCAGACATAGTGTTAGAAAATAAAAAAAAAAACTGTACAGTTAACAAAAGGAAAATAAGTAAAAATTGAATTGATAAATATAATATTTTTTAACAAAAACACTTCAAAATTTAGTAAAAACTTGTAACCTTGAACTTATCTAATATAGACAGACGTACGACACCGACATTCGTTTTTATTACGCGTATACTACATTAAATCTATTCACCGGTGATTAAACGTATTGCAATATAATTGACGCTGTGACGGATATTCTAGGAAAAAACAAGTTCTTACTGAGAATATATCGATATTCCCACGGCCCTCAGTGCTTACGGTTTGTCTGTATGTAAATCACTTAATTATTATATTCATATTATCTTGCATAAGCGAAGAATGTCGGACAAGTGGTCTGTTATTAACGTCATAGATTGATTAATAACGAAGCAGATAATATCCTATTATTGTCACTTGTTGAGTTTTTTTGTGGGATACACTTGAAGTAGTCGTGTAAAGTGATACTACCTGTGATACTATTCAACCCATCCTACTTATATTATAAACACTAGCGACTCACCCTCGCTTCGCTTTGGGTTCGTCCCTAGACAAAAATAAATCTATCCCACTGGAACCGTACATTTTTCCGGCATAATGTATAGCCTATAGCCTTCCTCAGTTAACGGGCTATCTAATGCAAAAATAATTTTTCAAATCGGATTAGTAGTTTCTGAGATTAGCGCGTTCAACCAAACAAACAAACTCTTCAGCTTTATAATATTAGTATAGATTATAAACACGAAAGTTTGTGAGGTTAGATGGATGGATGTATGTATGTTTCTTTTTAGTATGTATGTTTATTATTATTTCACACTAAGCGGATTTTGATGAAACTGTACATTAGTATAGCTTATATCTACGTCGGAGTAATACGTACGTTAGTTATACATATTTGAACTACGCGTGCGAAGTCGTGGCAGAACGCTAGTGAAACAATATTATGTAAAAAAAAAACATATCCATTCGTTACTCTATTAGTGTGTGGTAGAAGAAATTACAAACTAGTGTCAGTTACCAAGGATTATATTTGTTAGCGAGATATAAAAAACATACTTCCATGATAAAACCTTTCCTTCCACATTTGATACTAGATATGGTAGCGACAAAATAGAAAATCATTAAATTAGCAACTCCTTTTTACTGATTTCCAATCAACGAAACCAATAAAAGATAATATGAAGGCAACGTGAGTAACGTCGCGACTCGCGTGTCGTAAATTGGCCCACCTAAATGTACCAGCAATATATTGATAAATCACTTAGTAGTTTGGAAAAGGCAGGGTGTTGTTTAAATATAACCTGTTCAAACAGTTATTGTGGACACGATCGATACGTCCGCCGAATAGCTTTAATAAGAACTTAATTGAATGTTACGAGTTTGTTTTGTTATATAAAATCATAATATTTCAACATTCCTGTTGTAAATTGTTATTATTAAGTCAGGTCAGTGGCGAGAAGAGCGTATTATAATTTATACTTACCATTTTCATTGCTTATATCTAACAATAAGTAACATAGTAGAGAAAGTCTGCCAATTTTTACCCGACTGCCAAGGAAGGGTAAAGTTTTTCGCGCGTATCTTGTATGTATGTATGTTTGTTTGTTTGTAAATTTCTTTATTACCTCGTATCATCCAAACGTCTAGTTAAGGTATCATTAGACTTAGAATAAAAAATTGCTAAATAAGCTGTAAATAAAAAAAACCGACTGCATAAAAGCTAAATAAAAAATGAAAACAAGTTGATGAAGGATATAGTATTCATATTTACTGAAAAAGTGTTTAAGTTTTGTATGAATATAATTAAACCTATAATTATATAGTTGTAGCTTTTATATTTTGCACAAATCCAGCAGAATTATTATTAAAATTGAATAACAGAGTCGTTGTTGATTATGTAGTAATGAAATCAAGCAAGCAGATATTCTTAGCTTCTAATAATATGTAGTTCTTATTCTGTTGATGGCACGTTTGACTCAGTTTGTAGTGAGGATCACTACAAACTGAGTGCTAGTCAAGGGTTCGAGTCCCGCTAGGGGCATTCATTTGTGTGGTGAGCACAAATATTTGTACTCCAGTCATGGGTGTTTATATTTATATTATGTATGTATTTAAAGTTATATATGTGTAGTGTATCCAACTATCTGGTATCCATAACACAAGCCTCGTAGCTTACCATGGAACTAGATGGTGCTGTGTGTTAAAGTCCCAACATTTTTATTTATTTATAAACTGGCGTTACTACTTACATTACATATATGGATCTATAAATTTTAAATATAAGAAGTAGTATAGAACAAGTACAAGCTCGTAGACATGCAATAGATGGAATTTACGATTTTGTCTTTGTGGTATTTTCCACAGCATAGCAACTCCAGTATAACCTAGTCACAGATAAATTCATTAGATATTTAAATAACCTGTTGCATGGTAAGTCTGTTGGTGCTAAGTGATTAATTAAGAATAATTAAAACGATTAAGTTTGAAAAATATTTTCAGGGATGAAGTTTATTTATCTAAGGACCAATTTTTTAATAGCTATCAATTAAATAATGTTTAATGGAACTGAGTATATATATAGTATTTTTAATTTTACGCAATTTCATACTTTTTTGCTATATAGCAAACATGGTCACAGGAGAGACTATACAATGGTTCCGTCACCATGTTTGCTTACAAACCTTTCGAGGCGTCGCGTCGGAAACAATAAATGAAAAGAAAACCGCAAATAAATCAGAAAAGATAGTTTTATTTAATAAGTACATTGGATATGCTTGCAGCTTTTTATGGATTTAATATTTCATTAAAATTAATATAAAAATGTTGCTAATTTTACTTATACTGCCGGAATTTGTGTTTGATTAATATATCATATCATATCATTTGATTAACATTTAAAATAATGTGTAAGTTAACATTAATAAATAATAGTATTCGCAAGTCTCGCACCAGCTGGCCGCAATGGGCCAACCAATAAAGCATGGGTCAAGCAATATTCATTTTTAGGTCAAATCAATACGATATATTGTTGTTGAATTAGACATATTGCTATCACATTTCGCGATCAGAGGGGTTGAACCCGCTACCCTCACAGACATAAATTAGAATAATAATTAGGAGATAAATACATGGAAGCCAGTTAGATATAACGGCACGTGTGCAAGAGATAACGTTTTGAATTGCAACAACAAATAATACATAATTACTGCTAGTGTCGATTCAACCCGACTTTGCCCGTATTTTTCTAATTTAGCACTATCTAAATATCATTTTGTAAACACTAAAGCATTACATATGAAAAAACGTATGTAGTAAAGTTTTTTTTAAAACCGCTCTTTTTCTCAGATAAAATTATTTTCCTCTTTATAATACTTCCTGTAAATAAATATAAAATCATTAATTTTTTCGGTTACCATACAACATAGGAATTTGTGGTGACTCAATACACCGAAAAGATAAAACGTAAATCCCGTATGTAATTTTATTAAATAAAACAACTTATTATTAATTTACAATGTTGCAAAATATGTACGTAGGTATATGTATGTATATATATAACAAAAAACGAATGTAAATTTTTCGAAATTATGACATTTTTAAATACTTAAACAAGTTGATAATTGTAAACGATATTACACAAAAAGATAAGAATGCAAGCAGTGACCTTATCAATGAATGTGTGAAATTAAAAATATGGTATAATATGAAATTTATTTGAGATAAAGTACATACGACATCTATACTTAAACAAGTTGTAAATACGATTCCGGGTCCGGTCCAGCAGAAAGTTTGCGGTTGAAAAAAAAAACCATTGATAAATCACACTAAAGCTCGCTAGTAACTAACAAAAAAGCAGCCGACTGCCGACAGAAGTGAAAACTTAAAGCTATAAACAAACAGTTGTTATTTTAGGATGTTCAAATTAACTGTTTGATCTTAAATTAAAATTTGTAAATTAAAACTGTTTACATTTATCTGGTTTTGACATCTATCGGCACTCTGAGTGTTAGCGTTAACACGTCACGTGACCATGTCGATGACGACTTACATGAATTTACTTCCCTATCCGAAACTGCTTATAGAAGTTTTCACTTCAAAAAAAAAAAAAAAAACAAAATCGGTTTACAAACAGAGGAGGAAAGGTACTGAACTGTTTTGTCTTTGCCTCTTCATATGTAGACTATTTGAAAATTTATGTATTTAGATTTGACTAAAATGACTACTCTACCTATTTACTAAACTATGTTAGTATTTAAGGTTTAATAACCAAACCTAATCAATATTATAAAGAGGCTGTCTGTTTGTTTGTACGCTCTAACCTCAGGCTAAACTATTAATCCGATTTGAAAAAAATTTTTTGCATAGATAGCCCGTTTTGGGGAAGGCTATAGGCTATATATCATGGCACCACCCAAGGGAGAGGTAGAACGGTAATCATAAATGTCAACAAATCGGGCAGATACATGCATACATTAAAAAAAACTGATGTTTATAATCAAAGAAATAACGTGGGTGAAACCGCGGGGCACAGCTAGTATTATATATTCAGCTAGATTCTGTCAAACGATTAAGCGAAGTAACAAGCTGTAGTGTTTTATTACATCAGCATGATGGGCAGTTAATGATCGGGTCAGCTTCGTTACAATTACCTCAGTGAGGAGTTAATTTCGTTAGGATATTAGTTTCTTATTTGAGTGAAGCAAACAGATTAGGGTTAAGATAATAAAAACCTTACTTAATAAAATACTATTTTTTCTCTTTAACTCCGCTCATTTGGACTTTATAAATGGAGCTTTTCAAAGGGAGAGGGATGCAAAAATTTCACAGTATATGTTGCTTAATGTTAAAGTATTCTTTACTATACCTATTTAAAAAAAAAAAAAACTAAGTAGTCTAATGTTTTAAACTACTAAAGGTTTGAAACTACTAAACTTCTTCAATACTAAAGGTTTTAAACTACTAAACTTCTTCAATTCTATTGTTTGATATGTTCAATCAAATCTATATTTGATTGAACATATCAAACAATAGAATTGAAGAACAAATTTGATTGAGTGAACTATGCGAAGATATATAAGTACATAAAAGTTCTTACTTATTCCTTTGAAATCATAAAAAAAAACATATTTGTATGTTAAAGGGCACGCAAACATTGATCGTTTCGTGTTATAAGGTAATAGAATATCAAGTTCAGTGCATAGGAAAATCACCGGGCGACAACTGGCGTGTTTGCACGTAACCGCGACCTACAAGGCGGTTTCAATAACTTTGAAACAGATATATTTTGTAAAAAAAACCTCAATCTACGTGTTAATGAGGTTAGAAATCATGTTGACTTCATCCATTTAGTTATGTATTTACAAGGGAAAACAGGCAATAATAATATATTATAGGGATGACGACAAGACATTGTCATTGAATTGAAAATTCATAGAAAAGTCACGAAATTTTCAAGTGAAAAATCGACTGGGTCTCAACTCACAATTTACCCCCAATTACCTAATTTTCCGGGGCACACTTCCAAATAACCTTATTCGGAATATTATAAACGTTTAAAAAAAATAGTCAAATCGATCAAGCCATTTCCAAGTGATGCGCTGACCAACAACCGGCATTACATTTATAAAGATTAATCGTTAATTTACTCTAATAAATTATTACCTTCATTAAACTGTAATAATATAAAAGTAACATATATCATAATTTAAAACCTGTAAAATTATACTAGTATTAACTGGTCCAAAGCACGTAACCACGACCTACAATTCTACACTAAAAAGCGGTCGGAATGCAAGAAAAACTTAATGATCATCGTAACTCACGGCACCCACGTTTAATGATTATATGGATTTTTGGACGTAAGATTGATAGTCATTTGCGAACTTACCTATATACTATATGTTTAAGCTAAATATTTCCGTTGCAATCGCCTTCATTCCTAGTATTAATTTATACTATATTAATATTATAAAGAGGAAAGATTTTTTGTTTGTATCGAATAAGCTCCGAAACTACTCGAGCGATTTAGATGAAATTTGGTAAGAAGATAGTTTGAGACTCTGGGAAGGACATTGGATAGTTTTTATTCTGGAAATCATCCCTTAAGGGGGTGAAAATGAGGATGAAAGTTTGTATGGGGAATCAACCTGAAGCGAGGGTCAGTCGCTAGTAGTTAATTAATAAATAAAGCTTTTAGTTACAAAGTAAGTTCTAAGAAAATGTGAGCTTAAAATTACTCGAGTTGAAAGCCTTTAATATCTTGTGGAGTTTAAATTGCGATAACGTCCTTGATATCAATCACAATAATTTTTATCTATACTTTTACATAATAAAAACGTAAACAGGGTCAAAGTAGAGCATACTACTGTATAATATGTATATTTTAGATATCTATTGATTTTTATAAGCATTTATAAAGATTTCATAAAGAAACTAGTATATTAAAAATGCGAATGTATGTTTGTTGGTGTTTAACGTCTTTTAATATTAATCTATCAGAAAACCTACGGTTTAGGGACGTTGACTTTGAGCCAGTGACAGTGATGGCGGTTTTAAAATGATTTTTTACATCAAAATAAGATTAATAAGATACGAAGTAAAAAATATTGAAGACCAAATTGAAATTAATGATGATTGCTACTCAGGACACTTTATAAAATGTATTTTTTATATGGAATTTTTAAGATACGATCGATTGAATGTTTCAAAAGGACAACTTATAATTATGCTAAAAGATACGTTAAATCTTGGGAAGAAAGGAATGTGAATATGTAATATTATTTTGCAAATAATAAAAATTTGTTTGATAATATACATAAAAGGCCCAGGCCCAAGACAGATTTTACTTTTTGGAGAGGATGTATAAGTGAGTTATGGACCACATATTATAGTATCTCCTATAAATATCATGAAAACGATTTTTCCTTTGTCACATCATCACGTAAAAACTACTGAACGTATCGGAATGGGACTTTGACCAATCGACGCGGGATCATCTCTAAATGGTTTTAAGCTATTTATTTTTTTGGATTCCATACATAATCGCAATTTTTTCTATTTGCTATTTTTTTCGGCCAATATTCAAATATTTATTCGTTCATTGAGTAACGCACCATCACAAAATTAGTTTTTATGTCACATGCCTAACAAAATAATTATATTTTTATTGATATTATGAATTTTAAACAGATTATAAGATAAGATTTCTTAGACATGAGATATTTTCTCGCAGTAGAAAATATCATATATGTTGACTCGGATAACCACCTATCATCATACCAAATTTCATCAAAATCTGTCCAGTAGTGTTCTCGTCATGCAGTCACAAGCAAACAGACAGTCAAAAATTCTAAAAATTATAGATTCGGCCTCTGTATCGATAATAATGACTATTTCAACTAGGCCGGATTATTATAATTATTTTTTTATATAAAGTAAATACAAAAGAAAATTAGCTGCGAGCTTTTGAAGTTACCTACTTCCATTCAAAAGATATGGCTTTAATAGTGTTCGTTACGTTAGCGAATCCAAAAATATTCCTTAAAAATATATAGTTTCTTAATGTAGTTTTTTCCTTATGTGAAAATTTCTTTCCAAGTTTAGCTGGAATAACAGACAAAGCATGAAACGTATTTATTTATTTATATAAATATGTATGGACTGACTTCGGAATGTATGGAACGCAAAGTGAACGTAAGAAATTGCAGAACAACATAATAGACAAATGAAATAAAATTAAGTAAACGAAGCGAATGTGATAGTTGGAATCGTGCACTGGACATATTTTAGAAAACAAAAAATCCTGCTTTTAACGTAAGTATCATGCGAAAAAAGGCGATATCAATTGAATTTACTTATTATTTATATTTTAGAACATTGCTACGTATTAAGCTTCAAATGATAAAGCAGATTGAAAAGACAGTTTAAGACTTCTTGTCTTTTTTATGCCTTAATTCGTCTTTTTAGCGTCCGGTAATCCGGCCGGTCGCTAAGCCAAGAAAATAGAAACGCACTAGGAGATGGTCCACTTCGGTTGGCGGTGTGCCATGCGGGTTGCTCCTGGTACTTCTCAGGCAGGGTGGACTGTGGGAGCAAGCCCATGATTGTTGTGATCTGCTTCGGTCGGAGGACCTACTGTAGGGGCGTCGTGGTTGAGTGCGTAAGTGATCCAGCGACGCCTTATTAAGACAGGGGAGGTTTTGTTGGGTTTTAGTGGGTAGTACTGGCTTTTCCAGCCAGTGAGTCCCACATAACCATCTACGTATGTCTACAGGTGGTATCCGTAAATGGATTTCCCAACATTAAAAAAGAAGGACAACTATTAGTTGTTGTGTTTGTAGTGACTAGTTGTTTAACCGATCATACTTTTCTTTTATTCCCTATTTCACCTACTTAAATAAATATGTTTCAAAATATGACATTAAAATTAACTTTATAAACAGAATTTTAAGTAACTTATAAAAATGATAAATTCACGCAAACTGTCAATCTTTATTTAACCTTTAAGAAGTGAATATATATAATAATTTTAAAATCTATTTTTAGTGTAGGTACACTTTCGTTAATATATAAGAAAAATCTAGTGCGTTTTATACTTTAAAACCAAGTGTAAGGTCAGCAAAAAAATTTAATATTGTGTAAATAGTTAAAACAAAAGAAAACAATATTACTTTATCATTTGTTTTTATCACGTGAGGTGCTCCACCATCTGATAATGTAAATATTTAAATAGGCGTATGACTTATATGTACATAATTATGTATGTATAGTATTGTACATTACATGTACGTATATTCCGTACATACGTTTACGTGTATTTAGTATTAAAATGGCCTATTAAAGCTAATTTAAAATAAGCCGGACTACGTCTTATTTACTGTACATAAATATATGTATTACCAGGAATTGGTACATTATTTGGAGTTTTTAAATATACAAATAAGTTATTAATTAAACAAAAATAACGACATAAAAACATCACTTTTATTTCAATCTAGTCATAAAATAGCTAAGCCCTAAAGGACCTACTTAAAGCAAGTTAAGTATGTACATTGTAAAACTATCTTTTCGGATTTTTTCGCGGATTTATTTTGATTTTTGTTTCCCGACGTATCAAAAATCAAAATAAATCTGCGAAAAAATCCCAAAAGATAGTTTTATTTAAATGTCTAATATTCGCGTAAATCTAAGAAAGTATTATGTGTACATTGTATAATATTGATACAATATATGTAAGTAAATTTGGCAAAATGTCACGATTCGGGCTAGCGTGCAGCGCCGGCTTCTTAATATTTTCATTTTATACATGACGCCGGTTTTTTGGCTTGTTTTATGTTTACTGTTTTCTCCTCAATACATTGGGTGAGTTTGCTCTACAAGAATAAAGAAGTCAATGGTCTATTACATTGCTATTCTTTAAATATCATTTCTTTTTTAAATGAAAATAAGTCACAAATATTTTATAGATAAATGTAAGGATGCATCTTGGCACGGAGGCCATAAGTATATATGTATATATATATATATATATATATATATATATATATATATATATATATATATATATATATATATATTGTCTCATTTAAAAACCGCTATACACTACATTCATAGAAACATTTTTTTACATTTTTTCTTCAGTTATTTAGATCTTTGACATGGACTACACTCGCCAAAAAAAAAATCAAGCCTTTGCCGCTTACCGTATCCTTCTTTTACTAAGCGACCATATTAGCACTTACAGCGCACCTAACTTTCACTGACATAAATTATAATGATAATTTTAAAATGTATTTTTTCGTATGTAGTGGGAAATCTCAACAAATACAGCCGTCTATCATCTTTCTGATAGAGTTCATCTTTGGCAGAAATAAGGAATTTTTTATCAAAACATCGTGCAAAAATAATCGCGGGTGCCAAATCTCGTAAATCATTAATGAAATTATTTTCTTCTTACCTAAAAACTTACTTCGAAAGGAATATCAAAGTTTATTACGTTAACCGGTTGTCCAAGCAATAGAATATTTTCTACAAAAGGAAAAATGTATGATTGAAATAGGGCGAAGCCACTTAGTATGTAATATATATGTAGAGAAAAAAAAACAAAAAGTTTACTAGTTTTCAAGAATTGATATAAGTTAGGATATTAGTAGGTAATTTAGATATAACTGGTCTATTTGGGTTTAGGTCTAACAACTTGGGTTAGTTGATCTAGGAACTCAATCAATCCTTCTCACTCTCATAATATATCTGTATGTACATATAATTAAATAAATTATAACTAAGCCGAAACTGTACATTACATATTTTTGGAAAATCTTATTGAAATAGACATTATTATCGATAGAGACATAATGTATAGTTTTTAGAATTTTTGTCTGTCAGTCTGTTTGTGACCGCATCACGGAAAAACTACTGGAAGGATTTTGTTGAAATTTGGTATGATTATAGCTGGTTATCCGGGTCAACATATAGGATACTTTTTACTGCGGGAAAATAACTCATCTCTGAGAAATCTATGCTACACGTTAAAACGTAAGTAGGGACGAACCGGAGCGGAGCCAGGGTGAATCGCTAGTATGAAATATCTTCCAAACAAAACCGACTAATCAATTTAACGAAACCCTGTCCTTTACTTGGGAGGTTATAATAGAAAATGTTATAGCCCCATAAAATATGATCTTTTGAAACATTAAAGGGCGAATGGTGTCGACATTAAGTTAAACTTTTTACTCGTTTTTCTGAGTTAAAGCAGTAATTTGTAAAATGACGGGCAATCAACATTACTCTTCCAACGCATGAGTGTCACCGTTGCATACGTATTAATCTATAAAAGTTGAAAATAGTACTTATATTATTAAGAGTGTGGAAGTGAAATAAGCTTTATGATGTTTCATTACAGAACAGCACTCTCCGTATTATGATAGCATTGTTACATAATATGCGCTAATGTAAAATGTAGATACATTAATTAGGGCAAAATACTTATATGTTAAAAAACATTGGACAAACACATAATAAAAAAAGATATGAGATTTTAATGGCTTATTATAGGTTGTTGTATTCAACCCTTTTTAACGTCTCACTGCTGGACACAGGCCTCCCTTCAATACGAGGGGGATCAGGTCATAGTCCACCACGCTGGCCGAGTGCGGGTTGACGGATTTCACATGTCTTTCAAAAACTAGCTAGGTTCTCTCAGATATGCAGGTTTCCTCATGAAGTTTTCCTTCACCGTAAGACAAGTGATAAGCATGGTGAAAATGATTCGCACATGAAAATATCAGAGGTGCGAGACCCGGGATTTGAACCCGCATCACTCGGTTTCCCAGCAAATAACTAAAAACAGTACTAATTTTGAGTAAATAGAAAAATACAAATTGCAGGTCATGTTAAGTGTTATCCTTAAAGTGGGAATTACAAGAGTTTTATGTACTTTTTTTTTAATTAAATAATTTATGTATATAAAAAAACAAACAAAAAAATTGTTTTTTGATTTCTAAGAGATGGAAATGCCAAAACAATTTTGCACATTATTTTTAAATAGTTAGTATGTATCTTTTGATAAGTGTTACGGATTTTAATTTAGATTCCATTAGCTGCCTAGCTTTTACATATCAAGCATTATCACTAACACGAAGATAATGAACTAAGTATATAAATATCGAATGGCGCATGCTAAAACTAGTCAAAATATGATAAAAAGTATATAATCTTACAACTATGTACATATGTATGTACTGTACTTTGCTATAAAAAACCTACGTAAAAGCAAATAATAAGAAAAAAGAAACTAAATTATCGCATTCTTCGACTCTACACAAAAGTGCGCGATCCAATTTTAAACAGACGAAGAATAGCATCAAATCTACGTCAATATTCCATCAGGGATTACGGGATGTCGGGAAGCTTTCAGCTGATTGAAACAGAAAAGGTGCCATGGGAAGGGTGCCGATTTCCTACGACCACATAAAGGGGATCAACCAGCGATAGATATATTACAAAGCGAACGCGAAATATATAAATTTGATATCTCTTGTGGTAAATGTATCTTAGCTTATAAATCAATTTTAATGAGGAAATATTTGCAATTAAATGAACCATTTGCAGTTGTGTTATTTAATTACTAGCGGCTCACCCTCGCTTCGCTCCATGCCAAATTTTATTAAATTAGGTGCATTAGTTGTTGTGTACTAAGCTGTATAAGTTACAATAGTTTTTTAACTATCCCACGGGAACTCTTTAAGTTTTCGGGATGAAAAGTATCTAAAATGTTGATCGGGGATATAAGGTACCACCGAGCAAAATTTCATTTAAATCGGTCCAACAGTTTCAGAGATTAGCCCGTATAAACAGACAGAGAAACAAAAAAAAAACTGGATTTGTTCTATTTCTTTTCTTACATAGCCTTGACTCGGTTTTTAGCATTTTTTTTCTATGTACAGACATTCAACTACCACAGTTTTATTATATGTATAGATACTAATGTTACAAATGCGAATGTTATTCACTTAGGCGTTATTCTTTATTTTTTTATAAAGATAGTTTAGAAGCCAGCTACTGAGTTGAGAAAGATTGAATACTATTTAAGCCCGAATAGTATACTGGCTTAAAAAAGTTACAAAGTATTCTATCCCTTTTCCTCTCGCATATTAATTCGTTAAAAAGTTAAATGTACTTAATCTTCGTCATAGTCCAGGCTTTGGTATGTACTTATATCCTGGGTAACAACAAGAAGCGATTTTTTTTAAATGAACCCCTTAAATGAATGAAAAGAACTAGCATTTCTATGAGAAATAATTTATTTCATTTAAAACCTGGGCTAATACGGGCAGATCAGATTGATAGTGCTATGTATAAATCAGATCAATAAGCTAAGCGTGATTAAAAAATATTAAATAATATATATACGTATTTGTTCAAAGCTTTAGAAAAAAATCGTTCTATTGACAAATATATAATTTGCAAAAAAATATTGCTTTATGATAAATATATAATTTAAAAAAAAAATATAGCTTTATATTACACAATTTCCACTGGACAACAAGCTGATTTGTAGCGTAGCATTAGCTAGCTATATGTGGTGAGGGGTTACTTGCCAGAGAGAATAGCAGTTATGATGAAATAGGGTGAGATATTGTTTAAATTGCAAAATTTAGGGGTGAAAGAGGAAAAGTATGTATGTTGTTTTCCCTTTATAATTACAAAAAGGTTTTTTGAAATTTGAAACGTAACAATTATATAATTTATTGCAATTAACATGTTATTATAATTAAAAATCAAACTAAAAAAAACTCATGATTAAAATTTTGAAAACATTTAATAAACCTTTTTGTTTATTTGCTTGCTATGCTAGTTTTAGACCATAACCCCACTGGCGTTGGTAGGTACTTTAGTAAAGTAGTTTATCAGTTGTTAATCCATGGTAAAACCTATCTTTATTAATGAATGTTTACCATATAATTTGCTTGAGTGTACAACCTACAGATATTGTCACATTCAAAATTTTCCACAACAAAGTTTAGGAAAACTTTTATTTATCGACTAGCGACTCACCCTCGCTCCGCTCAGGTTCGTCCCTAGATAAATTTACTTTTAACATTTTCTATAGATTTCTCAGAGATGAGATATTTTCCCGCATTTAAAAGTATTGTATATATTGACCCGGATAACCAGCTATCATGACAAATCTATACCAGACAGGCAAACAAAAATTCTAAAAACTATAGATTAGGCCTCTGTATTGATAATGATGGCTATTTAATAAAAATTTCCAAAAAATGTTAATCTACAGATTCAACTCGGTTACAGTTTTATTATATTTAAAGATGATTTTTTATCAATCAGTATCTTGACTCATTTATGATCTTGAGGCATATTTACAATTTACATCTTGAAAAACACTTAGGTTTTCAGTTAAATATCAATGAAATTTGTTCTAATTAAATTTACTTCAAATAGAATCAAATCTACTATAATTGTCATTACATTAACAACAACTCAACTATTTGTAATAAGTAGGTAAGTCAATAGGTCAAATATGAATGCAATACAAACATTGGTTGCATTTTAATTTTGATTAATATCTGCGTGGGAGTGACACTATATGGTGTGGGCTGAACAATATGACACATTGCATAAGGGCCTGGTTTTGTCGATGTGGACATGCTTGCCTTCAAATTTCTCCTTCAAAATCCTCATATATCATATATATGTAAAAGTGTTTGTTTGTTCATTTCTATTTCAGCTGGTTCAGTTAGTTCAATTAGTCAAAGTTCAATTATTTTTTTGTATAAAGAAAGTTTATATACATATAGGGTTACAGAGAGACATAGGTAATTTCTTACTCTAATGGGACCACTTGATAGTAGTTCTTATAGAAAATATTAACTAAAGACCATTAATATATTAATAATATCATGGGTATGAATCATGCATGATCATCTCGATCTTGTTAAAGCAATTTAACACTTTACATAGGCTCTCAGGAAAATGGTTTGTTTCTAGGGTAAAGAGTAAGATCTCACTTAAGAATTAATGTTAATTTTATTATTCAAACTTAAGAAAAATATTACTGAAGAAAAACTGTTATGTAAAATAATTTACTGTAGAATTTGCTTCTTATAGTGAATAATATTACATAGAGGTCATATTATACAAAATAAATCCTATTTTTTAAAGCTTGCAATGGTATTACAGGCATGTGCAAGAAAGCACTGCTTAACTATAAAGTTTGCATATTATGTTAACGGTGGGAATAAAATAGTTCATACTATTTTGATGAGAAATAATAATTAACTTAGCTCAAATAATTTAAAAAAAGATTAATGTTCAAATAGTAAAATCTGAAAAGATAGAATGTTTTCTTTAAAATGTCAAATCTTTGCATAAATCTAAAAACGTATTTGTATATTTAGTGTTAAAATAGTATTAATTATTGTATCATATATACATACATAAGTTGAAAAATCTTTGTAGTTAAAAAGTTGCAGGCATCTGTAATTCTACTATATTTAAATGGCACAATAACTACAATAAGATGCTCATATAAATGTTTACAGCGGAGGTCCCAAATAATTTTAATCATAAAAAAAAATGAATTTCCATCATAGAAATCTTTACAATCTCCATTTCAAATCTATTGAGGTTTTATAAAGAAATAACAACACTCTCACTCATTAACTAATTAAAAACTATCATTTTTAAATATTTTTGTAAAATTTACTGTATTTATTTCAATTTTATATATTGATAAAATTACATGATTATAAAAATCACTTAAGACATATTCCCACAATCAAAGTTATATTAATTCAAGTGGAATGTGAGCAGCCTTGAGTAAACAATGAAAGATATTGACAGTGAGCTTATCACCAGTTATCAGAGGAATGCACTTCCTGTCTGATAATACCTGACCTTTATTGATAGGCTCTCAAGGACTAGCTAAAATGTTAATGGGTCAATGACATTATTAACTTCAAATTTAATAAACATACAGATAAACTTAGCAAGTTTTTTGCACAGCACTAAGTACTAGTTTTATATAATTATGCTAATAATTAAGAATTTTTTTGTAAATTCTTATGTGTGTAAAAAAAATGAGTACATACCATTAGAGCTCTTCAAGTCTCGATGGATAAGTGAAATAGGCGCATCAACATGCAGGTATGCCATGCCGCGCGCCACTTGTATAGCCCAGTCTACTAAGATCCCTGGCCGGATCTTCCGCCCTGACAATACTCTATTTAGAGGGCCCCCACGCGCATATTCCATCACCAAACACAAATTGGGCTCCTCTAAACACACACCCTTCAAAGACACTATATTATCATGCTGCAACATCCAAAAAAGTTTCGCCTCTTGCAGCACACTATCTTTAATCACTTCAATATCTTCGTTTGCGTCCTGACGCGCCGCTTTCACTGCCACCACCTCGTCATTCCAGTACCCGCGATACACTTTACCGAAGCCGCCCACCCCTATCACTTCCTCGAGTTTCAGCTCTGAGAACGACACGCGGGGTGGGTCCACATCGCCAATCACCGACGTGACAGCGAGAGGGTCATCTTCGGTAACGTACACCGCGGGGAAGATGCCAACGCGGTCACCGATTTTGCCTGTCCACCAGCCTTCATCTCCTGAAATGTTGGCATCTTTGGACAGGACCTCGACGATTTCACCACGGTGCAAGGACAACTCGTCTTCCCCCTGGGCCGTGTAGTCGTAGACGGCGGTAAACAGAGCGAGCGGCGGTCGATCTTCTTCAGCCGCCATAGCCGCGCGGCCGGCCGCTGGCCGCGGCGGCATCACCCCGGCCGGGCCATCGCGCTCGCTCAGGCGCCGCGACACCGCTGCGACCTCCGCCCACCACCGTACATAACTACCACAGTCCACAACGTTTGGTTACGATCACCGTATTATTCCGCCATCTTTGTTTCTCTCATCGATCATGGCGGTGTGTCCGAACGTAAACCTAGAGCACTCGTTCGTTGGCGTTGTCACAAAGATCGTTTTCGAAATAAAATACAAGTGTAAGACCCGCTGCGATAATGTTAATTATTCTTCATTCATCTATCACGTTATTCGATAGACGGACGAAATGACAACCATACCACAGCGAAGTCAGTGACAAACTGTCATATGATGTTACCATAACAAATTTTATCGCAGTTGACGTAAAACATTTTGTCTTATCTACTTTTATAATATTAAAATATTATAATTATTAAATAATAGTTGTATTTATTTACATAAATTCTGTGCTTTATCTAACAATTCTTTAGTAAAAAACCTGTCTAAGAAAAATAAATTAGCCGGATCAACATTCTAGTTCTAAGATGTTTCAATAGATGGCAGCGCTGTAATTCTAACTGCTTTGAATTTAACAACGCCATCTAGTTAGATTATTACAACTAATTTAATGTATATCTTATTGCTAGAAAAATAAACATCAAATATTGTGTATAAATGCTTGAACTAGATGGTGTATTATATATAAAAAATATATAATGTAATGGAATAAGATTGTCTATATTATTAAAGTAATAGCTTATAAGAAATTGCTAAAGAATTGATTGTTTATTTCGGCTATGTCATCAAGAGGTCCCATGGTGTAATGGTTAGCACTCTGGACTTTGAATCCAGCGATCCGAGTTCAAATCTCGGTGGGACCTATGTTTTTGTGGCTATTTTTAATATTATAATTAAATCAATTATATTTTTTTTACTAAAGTTTAAAAACATAATTAAACGACGACACAAAATTATTAAAAAATGCGTTAAATAAATTACATGTCAAACTTTTTGTGGGAGTCTGTACGGATGCTGGGAGGGAGCATTATTGATCGCGCGAAAATGGGATGGCTGTATCCATTCGCGGCGATCACCCTGCCCGCGGGACGTGGAAACGATTTTCAACCTCAAATCACACCTAAACGCCTTAAAATATTAGTTTAATAAACCAAAATATATATTAAATACGCTCGCTGAGAAATCCACCGACAATTTGTGTTAAGAAACGCTATAATACACCAGAAACAGCGCAAAACAACCTTAAAAACTCAAAACGTGACATGACATAGTGGAAAACCTATGGAAATTTTAGCTCGCGGAGAAACGAAGAAAATGAAGAATTCATGAGGGATCCCTGTGATAATAACGTTCTCATTCAAATGTTTTTCAAAATTACATGGAGTGTTTGATAAATTTTTTGCCCAGTGATAATATACAATGGTTGATATATTTTCGCCGGGTTAATGTTTAGATTATGGTTCTAATTAACAAAATGCCTGCAAATTGTTTTATTTTGAAGAGATATTGGCTGAAGTGGTGTTGGCGCAAACGTTGGTTCGACATGAAGTAGCATTAGCCGTATCTCGTGTGGAAGCTTATTTATGTGTTTTTAGTTTTATAATATATTACAAAAATGAATTCTTTTAACGCACCAACGACTCAGATCAATGCGATCGACAAAATGACAACAGTCAAGTGTAAATCTGTCGATCTGGAAGGATACGTGATAATCGTAGTTCAAACTAAGGATAACAAAATCAAATTATATGGTAAGTACCTGCTGTGTATTGATCAAATATACACATGCAAAATATGAGATATTAAGTAATCTTAAATCTTGTTGTACCTATTTATTATTTTCCTATTCATTCATACCAAGGACGTTTTCTCAAATTTTCGTTTAAAAAAATTATAGATAATTATTGACTACCGATTTCAATACTCTTATTTATAATACAATTTTCTTTCAATTTCTATAACTACACGTAAATGGTTTTTATAGACTTTCTTCCATAAGAAATATAATAGATAAGCTGTTAATCGTAATAGAGCAAATAATAAGCTACCAATGAAACTATAAGCTATAAACTTTCATATATAAAATTATTCATATTAATAAAATAAATCATTAAAACTGGTTTCAAATATAATATCGCCTTACATACGTTCGTAAATAAATAAATAAATAAAAAAAAGCCTTAAACCTTTAATAGAATATTTAAAATTACCTAAATTAGTAATAATTTCATTATGTACTAAAAATATTTTGTAAATAATTATGTTGTAATATTATAATGAATGCGAATATATGATGAGATGATGTATGACATTATTAGGCTTGTTGTTTCAGGCAGTAACGAAAATAGGGATGATTTTTGTATCATAACGACATATTTGTCGTTTGATCGTTGATAAGTGCACTTGAGAATTGGAATGATTGGCAATTTTGTAAAAAGAAATTTACGAATATTGTAAGTAGGGTTTTAGGGTTGCAGGGTTAGGCGTTTTTAGGGGAAAAATTGGAAAAGGTTGCCCGGAAAACCGGGAAATTTTGGAAAAACTGAAAGAGCTATACAATTTATATTTCACCCCAAAGCCCATAAATAAAATTAAAATTGATAACAATTTAGACAAGATAACGTCTGCCGTCATAATACTTTCTTAGATTTACGCGAATATTTCACATTTAATTAAAAAAAAACTATCTTTTTGGATTATTTCGCGGATTCATTTTGATTTTTGGTTCCCGACGTTTAGAATGCTTTACAGCAATTATGGTCACGGGAGAGACTAAGGTTTTAGACGTCTGTCATCAGTTGAATAATATTAAAAGATAATATTTTACTAATAGAATGATATTGACAGGATCTCCATCAGCCGGGAATTGGGAGAACCTAGAATTAGCCGACGAGATCATGGACGTTAATGAGACCAGACTCGAAGATATGACTCGTACTGAAGTCCTTAGTCATATACATGAGGTGAGTTGAAATTGATTTTATATTTAACCGTAGATGGTTTTGCCCTTAGATTACCTAGTATTTAGATTAGATTTTATAGTACTAGCTAAAAATGATTATTTTATGAGGTTCTAGTATGTAATATTTATATAGGTACTATAGGTATGTATATTGCATAGGAATTTTCATGCGAAAAAATGTCATTACCGCTACATATAAATTGATGGTTTTCTATTTTTCAAAATGATTGATTTAATTTGTCTTTAAGTAGGAAGTTTTTTTTTTCTTAATTTTTCCTTTGATTCCATTCACTGTCTTTAGATATATTGAGAATACTCTTTTTCCGCAATTACTCGGTATCGTATAAATTAAGAATAAAATAAAAAGTTTTAGTAAATAGAAGCGATTTTTTTATATTAAATGATATTCGATTTTTTTATAAAAATAACGTGAGAGGAATTATGACCAATAAATAACAAGAATTTCTACATAAATCTATAAATATAATAAAATTTTATCTGAGTCGAATCTGTACATTAAATATTTTTTGGAAAATCTTATTGAAATAGGCATTATTATTGATACGGAATTTTTTAAAACTTTGTCTGTCTGTCTGGGAACGAATCACGAGAAAAGCACTGGACTGAAATTTGGTATGATAATAGCTGAATATCCGGGTCAACAAATAGGATACTTTTTACTGTGGGAAAATATCTCATCTCTGAGAAATCTATAGTAACCGTTAAAACGATCCCAAGGGCAAACCCGAGTGGACCGACGGTGTGTCGCTAGTAGCTTATATCCTATCCTATAATCATTAATAGTTAAATTTTCAAAGATCATATTTTATTATAAAATATATCAAATATTAACGTTTTTGTTTTAAAAAAAATCAATTAAAGGTTAGACGCTGTTGGAAGCTACTTTGAGTCACTGGCTTATGATCTTAGTTAATCAAAACATAGAGCTCAAAAGACTTGTAGAGTCGACATCTGGGCTTGGACATCAGCCAAATTTAATAACTCGGACGTTGTAACACTAACAACTATCTGAATTATTGTCAAGGCTTCTACATAAATCGATTGACCGTATGCAGATTTCGTTCAACTAGTCCAAAATAGTCATTTTCATCTATACTAATATTATAAAGAGTTAAAGTTTGTGAGGTTGTAGGGGGTAATCTCTGAATCTTCTGAACCGATTTAGATGAAATTTGGTAAAAAGATAGATTGAGACCCTGGGAAGGACATGGGATACTTTTTATCTCGGAAATCATCCCTGAATGGGGTGAAAATAGGGATGAAAGTTTGTATGGGGAAACAAGCTAGGGACGAACACAAGCGAAGTGTGAGTCGCTAGCTTACAATATTTTGCAAATAGCTGGAAATTACTACAGGCCCTTGTTAAATTATTACAAATAAAATATCAAAAATTCCTACTGATCCTACATCTGCTAAAAAAACTATTCAAGTTAAAAAGTATCGGCTTTTTGCTTTTTTCTGGTAAATTGTAAGTGTTATCATAAAATAGGTCATACAAAAATTGTAGAACATATAATTATCTACAAAAATTGTTCCTATACTTTTTTTCTAATTATCAGCGTTTCTGAGTTATCTAAAAGTTGAAGAAGTCGTATTCTAAACAATATGCACGCGTTTATGAACACCATGTGTGAGGTAATGTACTTGGCGCGATTTTAACATGGTTTCTATGGTAGCCATACTCCACGATCTTTTGCGATTCAGTTTTATTAAATAACATTGAGCCGAACGGTGGCAGATTATTAATTTTAATTTTAAAATTGTAAAAAGTGATGATTCAAAAGTGCTTGTAAATCTATTTAAATAAATTATATTTTAATTTGATTTTATAAACTATAAAATTGTACTATTGAAAATGATTAAAATAACATGAATTGTAGTTGATTTCGGAAAAAAAATAGTTTCAATTGAAGTACGTACACTCAGTAGTATCAATATATCAACATCATCAGAAATCACGATTGTTGTATTTGTTATATTGAATTGATAATAAAGATTATTAGGAAGACTTAAAAAAATCCTGAATTTTCCTTCGCTTCGCTCCAGCCTTGCCTCACTTACTATGATCAAAATTACATTTGTCACCGGGTTCTTTAATGTAAATTAATGTTGTTCAAATTAGGTAACAACATCGAAAAAACTTAGTTAAAATCTTTGCAGACAATGAATTGGAATAAGATCAACCCAACTAATACAGTTTTTATAAAAAATTATCGGTAATCATCCATATTAAATTCATTTGTTACTTTGACCGTAGCATATGCACCTATATTTTGGATCGGTATCAAGCCTTAAGCCTGTTAATGTAAGGGACAATTTTAAACAAGCGAGTTAAAACTTGTTACTGATTATCAACAATGTTCTATATCGTTCGCGTAAAATTTACCGATTAATATTAATAATATTTAACTAAAACTGTATTTTAATAAATATTTCTACCATTGGGATGGAAATCTTGAAGGAACTACCCTTAAGCTTTAAACTATTAACAACAACGAGAATAATTAAAATTGATTTTCTTTTTTTTCCATAAAACATATAACCGAGACTCCCTCTTTTTGAAGTCAGCCGATAAAGCTTAAAATAAATTAAATAAACAAGTATATCGATAACATAATCATAATACTATTTGTTTTTTGGACGTCATCGTTTCTCGGTAAGAGTGCCTAATAGATTATCACTATTTAGCATGTTCGTGCCAAAAGATATGCCAAATTGTTGCATCTGGGAGAGAGCGATAAGCTATTTTTTTACTAGGGAAATTTGCTAAATGGAAACTTATGTAAAATTAATTGTTATTAACTAGCGACTCACCCTCGCTTCGCTTGAGCTTGTTCCTAGGTTACTTTCCCATAAAAATATTTATATCCCCATTTAAACCCCTTAAGAAATGATTTTTGGGATAAAAACTATCCTATGTTCTTCCTAGGGTCTCAAACCATCTTCTCACCAAATTTCATCTAAATCGGTTCAGTAGTTTCGGAACTTATTCGGTACAAAATAACAAACAAAATCTGTCCTCTTTATATTATTAGTATAGATGAGAATCTTTAGCATTAATTTTGTTATATATTTTGCTAAACAAATCATTTCATTATCATTCATCTTGAAACTTTAGTTAATGGCCACAAGTTTGGAGATTAGACCCGCTGAGCTTTTTTCGCCAGTTCTTCTCAGGTCTGCCGCTTCTTCCGAACTGGTAGTAGACTCACGACGTTCAGTTAAAAAATTGTAATGATAAATAATGAATGCTGAATAAAATATTTTGAATTTGAATTTGAATTTTGATGCAATTCTTGTATTAAAAGTATAACCTGTCTTTACTAGTGAATGTTAGCAAAACCAAAATTGTCGGCGAATATTCGTGTTACCCTCGTCTTTATTTAGAAAAATGGTATAGTTTAAGTTTACAATGTCGAGTACTCTGAGTTTTCTACTCGAAGCTGGATTATAAAACAGGTTTGGAGATAGAAATACGCACAAGCAAAATTGCAGACATACTCTAGTTTAAAATGTTAATTAATTTTCTGCATGCCTTATATTTGAATGTATTAATATTACAGTAAAACTACAGATCGTAAACCGCTAATAGCAAGTACTTACTTATACATTAGTACATAATAAACGTCATCATAATCATTAATTAACGTATGATATCATCAATCACGTAATGATCAATTATGATGATTTAATTGTCTCTATGCAGCAGGTCTTCAACGCAAGAATAGGTCTAAACAAAAGAAATCGAGTAAATGTATGGGTTATGACGTACATGCTTATTTTTCGCTTTATCTAATATATATAAATCTCGTGTCACAATGTTTGTCCGGGATGAACTCCAAAACTATTTATTCGATCTAGACGTATTTCGTTTCAAAATGTGTGATTTGTGCCAATTAAAAAGATAGGATAGTTTTTATCCCGATTATTTCTTTTTTTATTGCAAAATTTACGAGTTTCATATGTGTGCCACAGCAATGCGTGGCCGGGTCTGCTAGTTTATTATAATGACGTAATATTTCTATTTTTCTGATGGAAATTTTTCCATAAAATTATCTGTACGGTTATTTTTCTTTTTTAATTGCCCAGACACAAGATATATTCAGACCTTTTTAACGTCCCACTGCTGGGCATGGGCCTTCCTTCAATACGAGGGGGATCAGGCCATAGTCCACCACGCTGGCCAAGTGCGGGTTATCGGACTTCACATGTCTTTCGAAAACTTGCTAGGTTCTTTCAGACATGTAGGCTACCTTTCGATATTTTACTTCACCGTAAGGCAAGTGGAAATTATGTTAGAAATGATTCGCACTTGAAAATATCAGAGGTGCGAGGCCCGGGATTTGAACCCGCTTCACTCGGATTCCCAAGCGAGCGCATTATCATTGGGCTACCACAAGTACAATTTTCAATTTTATTTGTGACCTTTAAAAAAATCTGGATCTCAATAACAACCTTTTCTATTGGATCTAACTATAGCTAAGAGCCATCCAAGAGACCTCATAAGTAATAAAAAAACCCATCACTTTTGGTTAAGCCGCTTAGGAAGACGAGAATTACTAACCCGTAACCGCACACACGAAAATGTATTTTTACTTAAATATAACATGCATAGTGTTGCTCTCATTTCGTATTATATTTTGTTTCAATCTTATAATACTTTCTTAGATTTACGCGAATATTTGACATTTAAAATAAAACTTCCTTTTCGGATTATTTCGTGGATTTATTTTGATTTTTGGTTCCCATCGTTTCGATTTTTTAACAGCTATCATGCATGGTAACAGGAAAAACTAAGGTTTTAGATGTCCCATATGTCATTATATATTTGTTACTGACAATGCCTAGCCACACCTTTATAGAATGATTTCAAAAATTAAAAAAAAATACAATACATATTTGTTGATTTTAATACTAAACATTTTAAATATTATAGTTGAATATAAAAAAATATTATTTATTTAATTTTAACTGTTATTAATTGTTATTATAATTATTACATTTTTTTGAAAACTTTATTAGTTAATAATATTATTTAGTGTTGCTATTACCTAGTATAGTAATATATGATCTGTGCTATTACATATTTAATATGTATAACCATACAGAAAATTAAAAAAAATATTAAAATTGTTCCAATCTTATTAGAGACGGGGGAGTCTAATTATCTTTTTATTATTTACTCATCGTACCCAAATATTTAAAAATACTCCACATTAATCTACATGGGTGGCGGCAGAATTATTTCCAAGGGACTGCTTAATCACATTAATGATTCGACTAAGTACTAATTAATCTTTAAAGTATGAATATTTTTTTAATTTTTATTTATAAATATATAATATATACATATTTTTTAAATATTTGTGACGAATATTTTTGGTTTTTTTTTCATAGATATCTAAATTTTAATAGTAATTTGACTAATATAATTTTGTGTCTTTAACTTTTTCTGGTTTTTTTTCTTCATTATAAGGGTGTCTTCATTATAAGGGGTTCATTATAAGGCAAGTGCACCCTCTTCCTCTCCCTGTCCCGGTTATCCATGTTTGATTGCTATTATGAAAAGTGTGGCGTTATCAAATGATATGCCAAAATTAATTGTAGGTGTATGTAAATATTAATACATACAGTACCTGGGCGACGGAGCTTCGCTCGGAGTTCTAGAAACAAAAGTAAAACCGAGATTCGAATTCGGACACCTGTGATAGTATAAACATATTTTGTGTAGAATAATGAGAAAGAAAATAGCATGAAAATACGCGTTTTCCCAGACATAAGACTAACCTAGATCGATTTTTCGCCCCCGAAAACCCCCACGCATCAAATTTCAAGGAACTCGTTAGAGCCGTTTCCGAGATCGCCGAAATAAATAAATAAATATACAAGAATTGCTCGTTTAAATATATTAGATAAATACATATATCTAAAACATTTAATCATTATATTTTGTTGCAGTGTATATCGTCCTGTGTAATAAAACTGCGCGTGAAGCGTCGGAGTGAAACGAAACTATGTAAGTTTACTTTAATCGTACTAACTTTTCCTTATTTATATTATTAGTTATTACTTAGTTACATCACTGATTATTATTATTTATTATTGTTGTATACGTATTACGAATTTGTTTGTTCATTGAACACTATATGGCACAGTGGTGACATTTCGTCGAATAATATATTAAATAGACCTTTTTTTTTAATGTTGGGAAATGCATTTACGCATACCACCTGTATACATACAGGTGGTTATGTGGGATTCATCGGCTAGTGAAGCCAGTACTACCCACTAAAACCTCCCCCATCTTAATGGGGTGTCGTCGCAGGATCGTTTACGCATTCAACCACGACGTGACGACCCGACGGCAGGTCGGTGCCGACCACACAACCATAGGGTTGCTCCAACAGTCAACACTATTGTCAGACAAGTACCAGGAGCAACCCGAAGTGAAGTGATCCACTTCTCTATATGTCTCTTGACTTCGCGACCAGCTGGGTTGCCGGGCACTAATGAGCCCCCCCCCCCTCCCCCTCCACGAAAATGTGAAAAATGTGAAATATTAAATAGGCCTTAGTTATTAAGGTAGAGACATTACTAACATAATTCTATTTTAATTTTATAGTAAATGATTAAAATATGTATGTATAAAATATGTAATTGAGTATCTAAGACCTCTTTGCTTACATAATTTTTATATAACAAATGTTAGGCTATACGTTAATACGATTGTATCGCGTTTTTCCCGACTAATGTGATTAACTAAGAATGGCTTCCTCAAAGCAACTCTGTACTGCGATCATAACAAATAACTTTTACCTTTATTATTTCTACAATAAAGTTTATATTATGACAATAACAATAAAACTATATAGAAATTGGTTAGAATGTGTTACCCAAATGCACCTAAAACAAAGAAAAATGCTGAGTTTAACAAAGTTCTACAGTTGGTGACGAATCGCTTACTTACGACTGTGTCGTAATATAGAATGAATTAAGTATAGTTCTGACTACTTTACTGGACACAGCCTTTGAGGTTACATCGGTGTTGCCAGTTAATTGTATTACCCTAGTTTAAGGAGTTATAGACTCTACAGAAACTTGTTTGTTCGTGAAACTACTGTTACTACTCCAATGATATAAAAAAAATTATTGTAAGGAATTTTTACACTATATATAAATATGTATGTGAGAATAATCTGTGTTGATATATACAGTTTAAGAGGTTTTTTTATTTGAAGGCGATCTTTGGATCTATTATTTAAATTTGAAATATTATCCTTTGATATTATTGAAAAAGATTATGGACTCAGGCATCACGTTATTACTCTTAGGAACGTAGCAATAACACTTAAATGAATAAGCTACGCGAGTAGAGCCGTGAGCAAAATCTAGTATATAATATGTGAAATTATAAGATATTTAATTAAAATAAGAGATCTCCTCTTATTAGAATCTCTTAGTAACTTGTAATGTATTCTAATCAGAATTCTATTATGTTTTCATTTATTCATTATTACTACTATATGATATTAATAAACGAAATATATTTTTTTTACTATTTTACTTTATCAAGTATTGTTGGAATTGTAGAAAAGAGCACTGCGTTTAATTACAAATTGATATTTAAACTTTAATAGATAATTGAATAAGCAAACTAAGGATTAAAACGATCATCGACATATATAACAAATACTAATATATAATTTCCAAAAATTATATAATATTCAAAAAAATATTATTGTCATCTTTATATGATAGAAAAATTGGTTAATACATTCAATCAATCAGGCAACACCATTCAAAAACCCGTGCGAGTGAGAAGGAAAACGTTGTCGAGTCACCGCGACGTAGCAAACCGGTGCAATTTAATGTTTTACGAAAATTATTTAATAATTACACGTATTTTACAATATTAAGTTAATTATTTATGGTAGTGGTGTTGTGTGGTGAAGTGGTAGAAAGTGAGTGGTCAGGGCGGGGTGATTGAACTGAGGTCGCGCTCGCCTTTGCTGTACTTTGACAGTTATAAGGTTTTTATTTTTTTTATAATATATTATTTTCATTCAATGATTTGTTGTTATTTACTCTGTGACTCATTAACTTTGAGCATTAACTTTAGAATGTTATCTGTTACGTCATTGTGATTTGTGTGCATAGATAAAAACAAATATAACGGTATTATCTGTACAGCCTTAAAATATTAAATAGCAATATAAAAGAATTTATTAATAATTATATATTCAATTTTTAAATAACAAGACTATTGTCAAAAGTTATCATACACATAATAGAAGTTAAACCGGCTTATAAAAAATATTTAATCGCTATTGCAAAAACCGGTCAACCTTGGTGGGTCTCGAGTAATGCGCTTCATGTAGTTAATTCTTTCATGTGAACTTTGTCTTTTCTTCAGTATAATAAAGTAAGACGTAAATATAATTATGAAAACAAAATTCCTTCATTATTTAAAACAACTTAACATTCAGACCGTCACGTTTACTTTTAAGGGTAGTTCAAAAAAATCACCCTAAGAACTAGAATACTAAATTAAACATAGGTTTACAGTTAGTCTACGCGTAGTCTATGATTCACTAAATACTACAATATAACGCTATAACTTACTAATTTAAACAAATACAGCTTATTTACAGGACGAAAGCTTCCGTTTATAAGGCGAAAATGCCCATTTCCCCTTCTTATTATCCAATTTCATCAAATTCACGAACGAATGATTAAAATTTCATTAAAAATATTCACTTATCGTTAATTACACGGTCATTTTAAACAATTTAAACGAATTAAACAATGACTGGTATTACGGCAATAATTACAATTTCTTGAAAATTTTACTCAACTTAATTATTTCTGGAATAGTAACTTAAAAATTCAAAACAAATCGATATGATAAATATAATTAAAAGAATATTCACTTTTTAAATATGTATGCGATGTCTTGATTTCTCTGTTTACCACAATAATTATATTTTAAAAAACCAAATAAAAGCACATTCATGACTAATACTCAATATTTATGTATTCGTCATAAATAGAATCCAACATCATGTCGAAGGTTTTACTAGTCATGAAGAGTTTCACTATACCAACTGGTTCTATCGTTAGATTAGCTCGATAGTATTAAATTATTGTATTGCCGTCCAGATTTTACATATTTACTAAGTTTTAAAAATGTCGTACAATCAGAAGTAGCATAAGTTCCCAAATTCTAAAGATATTTTGATAGATACACAAAACTTATAATAATCTTTGCATATAATAAAGTTGTAACAAAGTCGTATTTGTACATAAAATATTTTTTTAGAAAATCTTATTGAAATAGACGTTATTATCGATACAGGCGCCGAATCTACAGTTTTTAGAATTTTTGTCTGTCTGTGATCGCATCACGAGAAAACTACAGGACAGATTTTGATGAAATTTAGTATGATGATAGCTGGTTATCCGGGTCAACATATAGGATACTTTTTATTGCTGGTAAATATTTCATCTATGAGAAATCAAAACCAAATGATAAAACGTAAGTAGGAACGAACCTGAGCGGAGCGAAGGTGAGTCGCTAGTGTATCAGTAAAATAGTTTGTCTGGATATCAGATAAAAGTTTTATTTTATTAATATTATAATTTCTCAACACATTTTCACTTTTAAAGACTTATATTTGAAGATATGCTACTAAATTATAAAAAACTCGTTTATAGACTTTCATTCGGATGTTATCGAATAGGTTGAATTAGAACTAGTTAAATAGATTCCGTGAGAAAAAAAAATTAAGTTTGTAAGACATTGTTCTGCTTTGTACAGAGGTCGTGGGATGAATTCGTGTACGGTCTACTTGTCGTATATATTTTTTTTGAATCTTAAATCAAAGTAGCGCGTTTTGAAAATAAAGATCAAACACGAAAAATAGCACGACTCAAGAAACGTTGGCGATGTTAATTTATTTTTATTTTTTCTTGTATCCTTTCAGTTCTTTTGTTCGGTTTCTTTTGGTTGTCCATTTTCAAGAATTTCAATAACATGATATCATGGTTAAACCTTAAGTCATAATAAACCTTTAAATAAAATCTTTTCAGCCATAGTCAGGAACTAAAAATCAAAATAAATCCGCGAAATAATCCGAAAAGATAGTTTTATTTCAAATGCCAAATGTAAGAAACCATAATAACTCCTCAATTATATAACACAATATTTTAAAAAGCTTATTTATAAAGCTCTCTTTACGTGTATTATAGATATCGTATTTTTTTTTAATTAAAATAAATCGCCGAAAATCAAATCAAAAACTAAATACAAAAACTAGTCAAATAATATACTCGTAAAAAGAAAATATAAAACAAATTAATTGGTCAAAATATTAAGTGGTAGCAAGTGGTAATCCACTTGCTAAGGTGAAGGAAAACCTCATAGCGAAACCATGTCTGAGTGAACTTAACTAGTTCTCAAAAGACGTGTTAAGCCCATTATCCCGAATTTGACCAGAGTTGTAACTTATCATTCTTGCAGTGATATTTTACAAGGGCTGACATTAATATATTTTATTATCTAACCAATTTATAACCTACCAATATATAAATTAAAATAAAAGTTCTATAGGTTTTATACCTGATTTTTGCACAAAGTAGACAGAGAACTGTCTATAAACTTAAAAAAGCATTTTATTATTTAATAAACTTGCAAAAATGTTGATTTTTCTAATTAAAATTTCTGATTTCGTTTATACTGGGATCTATCATCAATACGAGGGGCATCAGGCCATAGTCCACCACGCTGACCAAGTGCGGGTTGACGGACTTCATATGTCTTTCGAAAATTTGCTAGGTTCTCTCAGACATGCAGGTTTCCTCACGATGTTTTCCTTCACCGTAAGGCAAGTGGTAATCATGTTAAAAATGTTTCGCACATGAAAATATCAGAGGTGCGAGACTCTGATACTGAGATAAACATCTATAATTCTTCGTTATTATAAATATCCTGAGAAGGAATCGAACCCGCGAACTTCAACGTATTAGTCACTGTTAAAACATCTCTCTGTTATTTACCTTAACTTACCTTATATAATAAAATACCTTTTACTAGAGTTAACGACTTAATTACTAGATTAAAGCGTAAGCTTTAACTGTATAAATTCCATAAGAATTCTATACAGTTATTTTTTATGTTACGAGATAACAACGGGATAGACTGACAGAATGTAATTTAAAATGTGACAGTTTTTATTACAAACACCTTAACTTTTTTCAAACCTTATTTTTTATGGAGATTCTTCATGTAGAGATTTTGGAATTACAATATGTATATATATATATATATACATATATATATATATATATATATATATATATATATATATATATATATAAAAAATGAAGCAAAAAAATTTAATAAGCTTAAAATAATAGTCATTTTTAACTTCTTAATTTGTTTTCAATATCTTCGTCAAAGTTGATTTCGTGATATTTGAAGTTTGTCTTAGTACTTAGTAGTAATTTGTACGTAGTTACGATAAAAATGGTTATGGTATCTCCGGATTCATAAGACTTAGAGCTTTATGAGTAAGACTATCAAGTAGCATTTTTTTGCATCTGCATTTATGTAAGACATTTTTGACCAAATTGTTAATTTGGGCCTTCTTTATTAAGACAGCAGTATATTTAGCAAACGTCAAATTGTACTGAGACACACACTAACCAAACTTATCACCCCCTTTTGATAACATCAGTTGAAGGATACAGGCAAAGAACAGCCTGTCATTTTTTTTGTACTGGTAACGAATATATGTCTATGGTACTCGCATTCCCAACTACTGGTTTTTACAAAATACTCAACAGATGTCTCCAAAAATACTTTTTTATCTATGCCCAAAGCGAAACTAGGGAAGTCCCTGATATACGTGTAAAGAAGGTAGATTGTTCAAAAATCTACATACTGAAAAGTTATTGCATACTTTGATATCAATAAAAATATTATACTTCCAAATTTTAAATTGCTTTTATTCATTAGGATATTCCTTTTTCTTTGGCTGTACCCTTCATTTGTTTCTTTCTTTTCTATCAGTATATAATATTTTTTAGATTTACGTAAATATTTGACATTTGAAATAAAATTATTTTTCGGATTTTTTTCGCGGACATTTTTAGATTTTTGGTTCCCGATAACGTTTCAAATACAGCAGTCATGGTCACGTGAGAGACTGATTTTTATTTAAAATATCAAACATTTTAACATCTACATACTAAAAAACTCATATATAATACACATTACACATTAAGTCAGTAGAAATAATCTTTATGACGATGTAGAGCTTACAAACTTTATAAAACTTTGATAATATATGGCTTCCGTTGGTTCTAGTAGTAATCCTGTTTCATGTATGCCCTACATTCTATTCCATTGTGCGTAACAATGCACAATGCTCACAGAGAATGGGTTAGTATATGTGGCTGTACAAACATACGTACAAATGACGTATTTAATTATATTATATTTCTTAGTAATGAAGGTGACATACCTTCTATTATTATACATACCATAATTCATGGAACATTGTCATGGAACAGTGATATTTTAAAAGTCATTAGGTAAATAAAACTTATAAGATTCAAATTTAAAAAGGTATATAGTAAATTCTATCTTGTTAAATACTTAGTTTGGCTAGAGACGATCCTAGTTTATACTAGCACTGATTAGTTTTGCATAGCAGTTGTTTTTGGAACTAACGAGAGCAGTTTGCATCTTTCTTCTTTTTTCTTTATTATCTGAAGACATTCACTTACTTTGACGAAGGTCAAAGTAACACCTGTATTTGCCAGTAGAGATTCTGCACCGCCATGTATTTCGTTAACCAAGAGACTGACGACGTCCGACGTTTTCATAGTGAAAGCCATTTGGTTAAATCTACTTAAATCAACAATTTTTTTCATCGCTGTATTTTATTGATTTTTTTTTGTCGCGAGCATTGAACCCGCGGATATATCAATTTTATATTGATTATTTAAAAAGGCTTCTTTTCACTACAATTTAAACTACTTGTTTCGACTAATACATCAAACTAAATATTGTGGCTAAATCGCGATAAATATTTGGGATTTTGACAGTCTATTTCTATAATGATAAATATAGTGGATATTTAAATAGGTTTTTTAATCCATTACAAAAGCAGTGAAACAGCGCTAGGATGGGAGGCAAAGTTTGTATGGGAATCCACAATGCATCTAACAAAAGTAAGCGTTGGATCTGGAAGACCAAGTCTCAAGATAGGCAAGTGGCATTATTGTTTAGGACAGTGCACTGCTGTACAGACATACCTGTTTTTTATTGTACATTAATAATGTTATTATAATTATAATATGGCAGTGGTAACGCGCTCGCTTGGGAAACCGAGTGAAGCGGGTTCAAATCCCGGGTCTCGCACCTCTCATATTTTCATGTGCGAATAAATTTCTAACGTGATTACTATTTGCCTTACGGTGAAGGAAAACACCGTGAGGAAACCTGCATGTCTGAGAAAACCTAGCAAGTTTTCGAAAGACTTGTGAAGTGAGCCAACCCGCACTTGGCCAGCGTGGTGGACTATGGCCTGATCTCCCTCGGATTGAAGGAAGGCCCGTGCCCTGCAGTGGGACTTAAAAAGGGCTGAATACAATTATAATATGTGTCCAAATAAGGTTTTCACTCATTAAAAATTTTTTATTCTGATGTAGCATTTAGTAAAACAATCAGACAGAGTCATACTGATAGTATTAAATAAATTTTCCCAAACAAATCCTTAGGACATAACATGTGTAACGCCAAGGAGCTCAAGAACATAATAATGAGCGAATCATTGTAATCTTAGTCATAACGGCGGTTAAGTCACGCTATCGTCATTACATTCGACACATAACTGCTCGTTCGCTATTGTTTCATGTGTGGTTCGAATATCGGTACTCTATATAAAAAAAAGTATTTTATTTATCTTTACCAACTGTCCTTCAGTACTATTGTTTTTACATATTATTATCACTTAGTACCATTTTAAATAAAACTATCTTTTCGGATTGTTTCGCGGATTTATTTTGATTTTTGGTCCCCGACGTTTTGAATGCTTTACAGCAATCATGGTCACGGGAGAGACTAAGGTTTTAGACATCTCAAAGGCGTTGTCTATACATATAATAAAATTGTAATTGAGCCGAATCTGTACATTAAATATTTTTTGGAATATCTTATTGAAATAGACATTATTATCGATATAGCGGCCGAATCTATAGTTTTTACATTTTTTGTCTGTCTATCTGTCCGTCTGTCTGTTACCGCATCACGGAAAAAGCACTAGACAGATTTTGATAAAATTTGGTATGATTATAACTGGTTATCCGAGTCACCACATAGGATAGTTTTTACTGCAGGAAAATATCTCATCTCTGAAAAATCTATACTAAACCTTAAAACGTAAGTAGGGACGAACCTGAGCGGAGCGAGGGTGAGTAGCTAGTATAATATATATGTCTTCAACAAGTATATATCGTGTAATAATTTGAAAATATAGTTTTATTTAAAATTTCAAATTTGGGCTTATTGTATTCAGCTTTCTTTTAACGTCCTCATCGTCTTTTGAAAGCTTACTAGGTTTTCTCAGATATGCTGGTTTTCACAATATTTTCCTTAACCATAAGACAAGTGGTAATCATGTTGGTAATTATTACCACATGAGCATATCAAAGGCGCGATACCTGAAATTTGAAACCGTTTCCATTGATTTCCAAAGCAAATCTAAATTATTATTTTTAATATTAGTAAGTTTACATTGTAATAAATAAATAGGATAAAAACAAGGTATTTGCTATGAATCGTCTTTAGACTTGACTCAAAAAAAACAAACATTTGTTCGATATAAAATTCAAAAAAAAACCTATCATCTATACATATAATAAAATTCTAACCGAGTCGAATCTGTACATTAAATATTTTTTGGAAAATCTTAATGAAATAGTCATTATTCATTATTATCGATACAGATGCCGAATCTATATTTTTTGTCTGTCTGTCTGGGGGAACTCATCACGAAAAAACTACTAGACAGATTTTGATGAAATTTAGTATGATGATAGCTAGTTATCCGGGTTAACATATAGGATACTTTTTACTGCGGGAAAATCTAGGACGGACGAACACGAGCGGAGCGAGGGCAAGTCGCTAGTCTTTTATAAAATATTAATCTTTAAATTGTGTTTTAACAACACGTTCATAAGCATTTTTTAAATATCTAATTTATAAAATGTCAGTCAAGTTACTTTAACACGTTTAGAGTAGATTGGAGATTCTCTTGATAAAAGCTAGCGAGATTAAGCTCTTTTAACACCCCACATGAGTAGTAGGTCATATTAGAGGCAAAACAAAACATAAATTTTAAGACCCACTAGACTCATATTTTTGATACCTTTTACTTTTTCTACTTGTGTACCGTTCTATCAACTTAGGAATGTACACTTTATCGCACATCGATCTCCCTAAAACAGTCTCTATAAATATTAGCCCCAAGAGTCATATTCGAGAACGTATTTGCGGTGTACTCTAAGGAACTGGTTCCACAGTTAGCGGGGCGCTAAGTGACCAACATATGTTATCGAACACCGTAGTTTGAACTCTGATGCTTATATAATAGAGTTGTTTTTCCTTTTACACGAGATCATGCTTTGATAGCGACAGTCGTAATTTGTAGAGCAAATGATTTTAAATCTTATTCGCTTAGTTTAGAGTTTATTTTGTGTTGTATATAAATAATGATTTTTATGTGGCTCGTGTGGATATTAAAAAATAATCAAGAAGAGTATGTTGTTTGAAGTATCAATTTGAAAAGTGTCGTTCTCTAATACGGTCGGTGAAAACAGTATCAATTTTTAATAATTGGTCTGGCTCAGTATAAAGCAATCGAAATTTCGGTAACTAACACTCAAATAAATCCACGAAAAATCCGAAATGATAATTTTATTTAAAACTATAGACTCATCCTCGCTCCGCTCGGGTTCGTCCCTAGTTACGTTTCTCAGACATGAGATATTATTTTATAGTAAAACGTATCCTATATGTTGACCCGGATATCCAGTTATCATCATACCAAATTTCATTAAAATCTGTCTAGTGGTTTTCTCGTGATGCGTTCCCAGACAGACAGACAAAAATTCTAAAAACTAAAGGTTCGGCCTCTATATCGATAATAATGACTATTTCAATAAGATTTTCCAAAAATATTTAATGTCATATTAAACGGTTATGTTAATATTAAACGGTTTAAATTATTAAACAATCTTGAACGGTTTCTTTGCATATAATAATTAAATTAAAAATTTAAAAAATCCCCTACGCAAAAAAATACTTACAGTTTAAAAAACAACCCTTAAAAAGTAAATGATTTTGGAAAAGAGCTGATACTCTTACACTGCTGGACCGATATTAACCAAACATAGCTAAGAACAACCGCAAGGAAACTGGCTTTTAAATGAAAAAAAACCACATCGAAATCGGTCCATCTGTTTGAGATCTACGATGCCACAGACAGACAGACACACACACACACACACACACACACACACACACACACACACACACAGTCAGACAGACATCGACGTCAAACTTATTATACCCCTCTTTTGCGTCGGGAGTTAAAAATAAGTATTGGCAATAATAAAAAATTACCAATTGATATCTAATATGTTATTATGATTTAAATGATAACTTTAATATGTGTAATTTACATAATATTATATATTATAATCCAAGCCAGACTTGTTCTGTAACATTGTTTTAATATGAAGTACCTTATGCCGTCTGTAACATCGTCTACTATTTTGTTAAAAAGTTCTACTAAAATCAGTTCGTTCTTAACTAAAATAAGCTTCAAAATAGAAGAATAGTCCAACGTAAAAAAAATACATAGGTTCATGTAACCTTTACTTCAATCGCGCGCTCGAAGTAAAACTTCTTTGGCAAATATCGCGATTAAATTAAAACAAATCAATAATTAAATAAGACATATTAGGCATATTACAATCATATATTTATAGAATATCATATACGGAAAGAATATAATATTATATATTTGTCAGACTAACAACGGTTACCATGACAACAATTAGTCATAATAGCTTTTATTTAATATATGCACATTCATCCCACAGTAATGAATATTCATTTTCATAAGTAATAAGTTTAGTCTTTTTACCATGTTTTAAAGCTGTTTTATATTTTATTTAACACTAGCGACTCAACCTCGCTTCGCTTCGGGTTCGTCCCTAGATAACAAATCTATCCCACGGGAACTTTACAATTTTCCGGGATTACATATAGCCTGGCTATCTAATGCAAAAATAATTTTTCAAATCGGATTAGTAACTCCTGAGATTAGCGCGTTCAACCAAATAAACAAACGAACAAACAAATAAACTCTTCAGCTTTATAATATTAGTATAGTAGATATATTACATAATATATTATTCAGTATTATTTTTCACTTTCTGTGTAATGTATTCTATCTCATTTTCTCGCCGGCTTAATCCTATAAAATGTGTTTGTCTCTTTCACGTGTCGCATTTTCGTTTAATCGAGTTTCAAATCACAACGATTCTAAAGACGGCACGTTTGGCTCAGTTTGTAGTGACCCTACTTTCTGCGCCAGTGGTCGCGGGTTCGAGTCCCGCTGGGGGCATTCATTTGTGTGATGAGCACAAATGTTTGTACTCTAGTTATGGGTGTTTATATTTATAATATGTATATATTTAAAGTTATATATGTGTAGTGTATCAACTATCTGGTATCCATAACACAGGCTTCATAGCTTACCATGGGACTAGATGGTGCTGTGTATTAATGTCCCAACATATTTATTTATTTATTTATAAAGAAGGATCACTTCCAAAATAATATATAATACTACTGAATTGTAAAAAAATAACATAAATACTCCAAGAGCTACAACTTATGATTTCAAAGTAATAATAATGGTTGATGTTATTTATATGCACAGATTGGCTTAATCAGTTAATGCTTTAATCACTCAAATAATAGTATTAAAATTAATCTCACTAATATTTTAAAATAAACGGATATAGGCTGTATTGTTCAAATTAAAAAACTTTGTTAATTAAATGAATTCTATAACCACGTTTTAACGTAGCGTAATTACCACAGATGTTACACGGTTTGATCGCGAGTTCCATTAGAGTAGTCTATAATGGCGTCCCGATGTGCTTATACCCAAAATACTGTACGTATTACATAATTACTTTACATCTTAAAATAGATGTCAAAATTATTTTAATAGCAATTTTCCCACCATATTCCACTTGTTCAGGTGGAATATGTATTGAATTTTATATGTGACTGACTAGCGTCTCATCCTCGATTCGCTCGGGTTCGTCCCTAGCTTGATGGCACATAAAAATTTCATCCCCATTTTCACCCCCTTAAGGGATGATATCCGGGATAAAATGTCCTATGTTCTTCCCAGGGTCTCAAACTATCTTCTTACCGAATTTCATCTAAATCGGTTTAGTAGATCCAGAGATTACCCTCTACATCGTCACAAACTCACAAACCTTATCTATACAGACAAATAAAATTGGAGTGTCTGTTTGTAATATTAAAATAATCGCTTTTTACTAAATGCATATGGATGTATACACGGTACATATACCAAAACAACATTTTTTAAAATGTTTGTCTGTCTGTCTGTCTGTTTGCTCCGGCTAATCTCCGAAACGGCTCGACCGATTTTGACTTTCACTGGCAGATAGCTGATGTTAAAAGGAGTAACTTAGGCTACTTTTATTTTAAAAGAATTAGGGTTCCGCAAAAAAATTTAAAACCCATGAAATTGTGAACAAAATCCGCGTACGGCATACGCAATAACGTATGTACGTAACGTAAATCGCTATATAATTTAAATGAATATCTTAGGAGTAGCAAGCTACTATTTATGTATAAACATAGCTAACCGTGAAAACGTACCTAGGGACGAACGCGAGCGAAGCGAGCGTGAGTCGCTAGTCTCTTTATAATATTAGTATAGAATATAGATTGATCATGGACAATTGAGCTTGGCTTACAATTGGTTAAGATATCCACATAAAATAATGGAGAATTTAGAACATTCTTTTTTAAAGTCGGTAATAATAAAAATACAAAGAATCTAAACAATTAAAATATATTACCTACATAAATAAGTATAGTAGAATATGCTAATGAGCTTAACCAGGAAAGTAGCATTTCTTGCTTCCTCTTTTTTCTCTTTCATGCCTTTAGATAGCAACAGTGTAATGACACTAGCATTACAAGCGTCACTAAGAGCAAAACATGTTAATTACACTGGACATATACATACATACAAATAAATAAAATTGAAGTTTCTGTTTGTAATGTCAAAATAACGAGTTTTTACTAAATATATGTATATGAAAGTATATACGGTACTTATAAGAAAAAAAAATTTTGTTTGTTTGTTCTGGTTAATCTCCAAAACAGCTGGACCGATTTTAACAAGACTTTCACTGGTAGATAGTTGATGTCATAAGGAGTAACTTAGCTACATTTATTTAAAAAAAATTGGGGTTCCGCACAAAAAAAATGTAAGCCCATAAAATTGTGAACAAAATCCGCGTACGTAGGGACCCGAGCGAGGCAAGTGTAAGTCGCTAGTTTCAAATATGATACAAAATTATATGTAAAAGCTTATACTGCCCCAACAATTAACAAAATTAGGTCACGAACTTGCTAAATAATTCATTTAAAGAGCGAGTTTCTTCAAAGCTATAATACTTATCAAGTTGTCGAAGTTTTATCGCGATAGGAAAAGTACAACTTTTCACTTTACTACTGCTGTAAGCCTTTAATTGCTAATTAGGGTCAGCCAAGGATTTAGATGTCTTATATTAAGTACATAAGAAATGTGATGTGGAGGAGTATTAAATCTATAATAATATAAAATATTATAAAGAGGTTAAGTTTGTGAGTTTGCTAGATTGTAGAGGGTAATTTCTGGATCTAGTGAACCAAATAAGATGAAATAGGGTGAGAAGATAGTTTGAAACCCTGGGAAGGACATATTGAGTGAGCGAAATAGTTTTTATCCCGAAAATCATCCCTTAAGGAGGTGAAAATGGGGATGAAAGTTTGTATTGGGAAGCAAGCTAGGGACGAACCCAAACGAAGCGAGGGTGAGTCGCTAGTAAATAAATAAATTTGTTGGGGTTTTAACACACAGCACCATCTACTTCCATGTTAAGATACGAGGCTTGTATTTTGGATACCAGATAGTTTATATATATATATATATATATATATATATATATATATATATAACTTAAAATACATACATATTATACATAAATATAAACACCCATAACTGGAGTACGAACATTCGTGCTCATCATACAAATGAATACCCTCAGCGGGACTCGAACCTGCGACCGCTGGCAAAGCAAGTAGGGTTACTACTAGCTGAGCCAAACGTGTCGTCAAGTATTGGCAAAAGTTTTCACAGTTTTGTAGATGAAGCCAATGAAATGTTGGGAAAATTTTGAATTTTGTAGAGATTCCACGAAACCGGTTTTAGTTTGAGGCTATTTCGTAATAAATTTTTTTCAAATAAAAGTCGGCTCGTATTAATTTGCGGTCGTTTTAAAAAATAAAAGTTTTTCCGTGAGGGTCTTTTTTTGACCGACTTCAAATAGATAGTAATTCTTAAATTGTGTGTATTGTACATGATATTTTCGTTTATCGATATTAGTTGTTTTAATGTATATGCTACCTATGTATATTTCAAGTATAAATTTCAATTTCAGAATGATGTATGTATCATACAAAAATTTTGTATGAACATTACAATACCCTTTCGAAACTAGAACTTTAGCTTTGGAACAAAACATTGAAACGACAGGTACCGGTTCCAAAACGTATCTAATGTGTAAACTTTACACGTAGCAAAGAATGTAGATTAAAGTGATGTACCAAAATATTTTACCCCTCGGAATAAATCTTACATTATATTATTTTTTATAGTTAGTATAATGTGTAGATCTATAAAATTAATATTCAAAAATCATTCACTAGTGACTCACCTTCCCTACGCACGAGTGCGACGCAACGTCTCTATGTGCTCAAAAGTAGCTTATTTGTTACTTCAGGTCATCTGGCTTTTTTTATAATGTCGGGAAACACTTTTACGCATACCACATATATAATACAGCTGGTTATGTGGGACTCCCTCGCTAGAGCAGCCAGTACTACCCAATAAAACCCAATGGAACATCCCCTGTTTTAATGAGGCGTCGCAGGATCACTTACGCACTCAACTATGACACCCTAACGGCAGGTCTGCCAAAGCAGACCATAACAGCCATGGGGTTGCTTCAATAGTCCACTCTGCTATCAGAGAAGTATCAGGAGCAACCCGCATAGCACACCGCTCACCGAGGTGGGCCAACTCGGTGAGCGGTGGGCCAACATGCTAATAGGCTAATGACCCCCCCCCCCCCCCTTCTCCCCACCATGACAAAGTAAACGCACCTTGGGGATGGCAAGTTATCTGGTTAGAGTATCTGTGCACTAAACACACACGCAAAAAGAAACTTGCATTTATATAGTAGCAGAGTCCGATACAAGATTACGATTTTATAAAGAAGAGAAATTTTTAAAAGAGAAGTAAAATAATATTATTATTCCAATAATTTATTTAAACATGTCTATCCCTAACACGTTTCTAAGTTATATTATCTATAAATGAGTTCTTAAACAAAAGCCATCCTAAAACGATTAGACTTTGAATAAAGCTAACCCATCCATAATTATACTATTCTTTGTGGACTTTACCCGGTCAGATAACAATAGTAGGCATTTTTATTGCCATTATAATGGTCGTTAAGTTTATCTCCCGGATTGTATGATTTTACTATCTTTTGAGGTAAATTGTTTCCATTTATTCGAAGTTTTAGTTCTTAATTCACAATCTATACTAATATTATGAAGAGGAAAAAATTTTTTGTTGGTTCTCCGAAAATACTGAACCGGTTTAGATGAAATTTGGTAGGAAGATAGTTTAAAACCCTAGAAAGGTTATAGGAAATTTTTATCCCGGAAATCATCCCTTAAGAGGGTGAAAATGGGGATGAAACTTTGGCAACCTATGGACGAACCCGAGCAAAACGAGGATGATTCGCTAGTACGTTATAAAGCGACACAATAACACTAAAATATATCATATTACAAGCTTTTAAGCTTAGTGCCGTTTTTGTTCAGTCATCTGTTCACAATTTAGTTAAGATCACATAATGGCGGTAAGATTTAGGGGTTCCACTTAAAATGATTTTTTAAATAAAGTTACACTAAACTAAATTCTTGTTTCTTTCATGTTTTATTAAAAAAAAGGTATTTAAGAGAACATTTATCAGTTCTCACACTTTTTACTTATTTCTCGTTTGTATTTATATTTTATGTTTTTACCTTATACTGAACATGGCAAAAATTAAGTATTTTACATAACACGTTTGTTTGTTTGTTTGTCTGTCTGAACACGATAAACTCAAAAACTACCGAACGGATTTTTATAGGGTTTTCGCCAATGTAGGGTCATCCATAAGGAAGTTTTAGGTAAATAATTAATTAATGTTTTGTGTAAATTGGCTGAAATATGACGATGATTATAGATGTCGAAAAAATCACTCCGACTAGGAGCTTTGTTGGCATGCGCCGCGTAAACCAATAGTTATATAATAAATTGAATTTCGGAATTATACCTCTCAATGATCTATTAAACTATAGCAACGCTATATGTACGTACGTACCTGGCTATATGTACGTACGTATGGGCGCACCCAAGTATATATTCAGCCCTTTTTAACGTCCCACTGCTGGGCACGGGCTTCCCTTCAATACGAGGGGAAACCCAAGGGCATCCAAGTGAAGCGAGGGAAATCCCTAGTTAGGAATAAAGACAGCTTACACTTGTATCCTAGAGTAAAACATGAGCAATTTTTTATTCTAACTAATATTAAGTGTGCGAAAGTGTGTATTTAATTATTTTTTCCGCGAAGTAACGAATTAAAGTGATTGTTTGATTGATATTTGACACAGTAGTTATGTTATCTCTTATGATGGGGTTGCTATATCATATAAGTTGTGAGTTAAGTGTAAGAGTCACTAGTAACTTTTTAAACAATTGCTATGACTTCTTAAATAGCTCATACGGTTGGTCTTTCGCTGGAAAATCATAGGGTTTCTATGTGAGTAGGGAAGCCGTACAAAAGCTATATTGCCTGTTATATACAAGTTAATCACACGTGTTACTATTTTTTCTTCATAATTATATGATTTTTAAATATAATAACTTTTAAAAAAGTAGCTAAATTTGTCCAGTTGTTCTTATACGATATAGATAAAGAATATTAAAAGATACTGCCAAGATACATAGGGGATTCTTATTTGTAATTTTTAGTCAATGAAATGTTATATATAGAGTTTTTAGGCATTTTAGATTTATACATATAAAATAAAGTTCTAACTGAGCCGAATCTGTACGTTAAATATTTTTTTGGAAAATCTTATTGAAATATTATTATCGACTAGCGACTCACCCTCGCTTCGCTTCGGGTTCATCCCTACACAAAAACAAAACTATCCCACGGGACTCGTACACTTTTCCGGGATGATATAGCCTATAGCCTTCCTCAGTTCTCAGGCTATCAAATGCAAAAAGAATTTTTCAAATCGGATCAGTAGTTCCTGAGATTAGCGCGTTCAACCAAACAAACAAACAAACTCTTCAGCTTTATAATATTAGTATAGATAAGCTGTCGAATGATCGAATCTATAGTTTTTAGAATTTTTGTCTATCTGTCTGTCTGGGAACGCATCACGAGAAAACCGCTGGACAGATTTTGATGAAATTTGGTATGATGATAGCTGGTTATCCGGGTCAACACATAGGATACTTTTTACTGCGGCAAATATCTCATCTCTGAAAAATCTATACTAATCGTTAAATGAAGTAAAACTAATAAAGTTAAATTAAAGATATATGTATGTCTTATATCTATTTCGTATAAGATCATATAAGTATTTTTAATAAAGCTACCTGATATTCCGATAGAAATATATAGAGTTTTATTTAATCGATCTTGATAATATTGATTAAAGCGACGTTAGCAAAGTTTATTTGATAGCTGCAAGCGAGTGAGAGTAATTAGATTGTGACTACACAATATGTCCCAACATACATCTGCATCATGCCAAAACCGCAAGAGTTATGAAATTTTTGCCATATTAATATGCTTTAGCAGCTTTGTTTTTGACAACAGATTGTGTTAGTGATGATGAAATTCTTCTTTTAAACAGGAAATTTCAGTGGAATTAAAAAAAAAATGATTTAAGTAGTGGTTACCAAGATATGAACAAAAAATCTAAAATTATTTTCACTTTGTAACCATCGCACATTAATACTAATGTTCGCCAACTAAAAATTTAAAGAAAATATATATGAATAGAACTTACCTATCTATATAAAAAAAATGTTTTAATTTTTTTTTATTAATAATATTAAAGCTCGTCTATAGCTACCAAAGAAAAAAAAAAGAAAATCTGTTGACATACAGAGGAGAAAGAGATACTGAACTATTTTGTCTTTGCCTATTTATATATGTATACATTGATTCCCCATACAAATTTTAATCCCCATTTTCTCCCCCTTAAGGGATGATTTCCGGCATAAAAAGTCATACTATGTCCTCCCCAGGGGCTCAAACTATCTTCTTACCAAATTTCATCTAAATCGGTTCAGTAGATCCAGAGATTACCCCCTACAATCTCACAAACTCAAACTTTACCTCTTTATAATATTAGTATAGATTAAAAACTTTTCGTTTACTTTTCTTGGTAATTATTGTACTTATTTACTAATATCATAACTGTTTTATGGAACAACTGATTTCCAATCTTATATATATATATATTTTGGCAATATTAATTATATTCAAAAGCATCATTAATTTGCCTTTAGCATTAGTAAGCGTTTGGTAACAGACGTCGACGTTTGTCAATTGACAGAATAATTATATATGCCTGCGATATATGTACATGTAGGGCCGTCTTAAGCCATGCGAGGGCCACTGGGCACACAATAATTTGGTGCAATTTCAATAGGTGAAGAATGTAATTGATAAAAAAAGTATATAAAGTATAAAAATAAAAAATAAACTCGATGGCGTAAAGAAGTCAGCCTGAAAAATGAAATAAGTTGATGAAGGAAAATAATATTATTCAGTCTTTACTCCATAGTATACAGTGCAGTGTATTATAAATTAAACATTGAGGTTCTGTCTAAACGAAAATGTAAATACGGAACTGTGTACATGCGTATCTAAAAGAATGCTGTTAATAACAATAATTGCGTTGTGTAGATATTGGACTAAAGTCAACTTTCTATCCTTTAATTTACGATATCTCGTATGCCCTGATCTTTATACTTATTATTTTGGCTTTGTAACGTGAGCTTAACATAAAATATAAGCTTAATTTAGAGAAGTTATTTTGAAATCACAGATGGATCTAATTTATTTTCAATTAGCCGCCGACCCGACGGATATTTTGAGTTCACTATATAGAGAAATAAAAGCTCTATCTCTGGAGCTTTTCCTAAATATCCCATTTTTAAAAGCATCTTCGCCAATTTTTTCCTAGAAACCTTGTTGTTTGTACTCTTGTCGTTTTTAAATGTTTGGTCTAATAAACACGTTTGAAAGCAGACACGTTTGAGAGGATGTTCTTTCTATTGCACCCCAAGCCACCAAGTGATATTCAATCTTAACTTCAAATACAAACCTTATTCGGAATATCACATAAAATTATGGAAAAACAATATCTGTATGGTATTTGTGAGGGAAGCAACGAATAACATGTCATTTCCATATCTTTAATATATAAAATTCCTGTGTCACGATGTTTGTCCGGGATGAGCTCCGAAACTAATTATTCGATCTAGACGTATTTTATTTCAAAATGTGTGATTTGTGCCAATTAAAAAGATAGGATAGTTTTTATCCCGATTATTGCTTTTTTTAATTGCAAAATTGACGATTTTCATATGTGTGCCACAGCAATGCGTGGCCGGGTCTGCTAGTAAACTATAGGTAGCATCTATCATATAACATGTTCGTTGCGCAGAATCTTTCGAGGCAAGTTAACAGAGTATACTGATGCGCACTTAATGACGAGATTATCTTTAACTTATTATTCTTAACACGACTAAAGCTCCTTACACACTATACCAGTATACAGTAAGACTAGTTATATTATCCTGTTATTGGTGAGATTTAAATTACTATTTATGTCCGATTATTCGAACGTTAAATAAAAGTCACTTGCTGTTTAAATGAAATCTATACATATAAAAAAATTCTGAGTCGTATCTGTAGTATCTTATTGAAATAGGAATTATTATCGATACACAGGTCGAATCTAGTTTTTGGAATTTTTGTCTCTCGGTCTGCCTGTCTGTCTGGGAACGCATCATCTTTTGATGTTTGGAATGATTCGCTAGTAGTACAATATATCCACTTTTAAACCAGCGATATAATCATTTTGTAGAACTGTACTTAAATTTTGCTAAATGATATATATTAAATATTTATTAGTTTTTTAATGTATGTATGTACATAGGTTTTTCTGTAATTATGATACTGCCTCCAGCAGTACATAATCAAGAGTTTCCATGTAAAAAAATTGAATAATATACATATGTATAATTATTATTTAAATTTTAAAACTTTAGGGAAATGCCTTTAACAAATCATATCATATTTTATAGGCAGCAAGTATTTTTAGTATTTTTCATAATAATCTCTTTAGTAATCTGGTTAGCCATTCAAATGCTGTTTCACGTTACATTTTTTAATTAAAACGTGGAAGAATCAACATCCCGTATGCAAGAGCACTTATAATTTAGTATTCTACACGAGGGCGTCACAATACCTTTACATTAGTCAATGCTTGCGACACAGAACCTAACAAACCTGCCAAATAATTATAGCCACTAAATATATACGAATAGTGATAATAATACTGTAAAGCAATTTATTCATTTACAACCCAACTAGTTACTGCTGTATCTATTAAAGCTAATCGATTTTCAATCTTAATCAGATGGAATAGGGTTTAGTAGGTTAATGTAGCAGTCTTGCCAAAGCCTCTTGAGTCATCAGGCAAACAGTCCAAGAATTTAGGATTGCTTATTGAATATGAATTGTAATGTAACATAGTACAAATAAAGTTGCGACGAAGATGATAGCAAAAAAGATATACCTAATGATATATGAACAATTCTAATCTACGACATAATCCATCTATAATATAAAAGGCAAAAGTGATTGACTGATGTATCAACGCACAGGACAAACCCTTAAAACTAGAAAATTGAAATTGCGCACACGTATTCCTCATATGATGAAGGCATCCACTAAGGATGAATTTTTCAAAATTCAACCCCCAAAGGGGTGAAATAGGGGATAAAGTTTTATATGAAACTTTTTGTTCGTTGGACATTGTATTCAGCCCTTTTTAACGTCCCACTGTTGGGCACGGGCCTCCCATCAAGACGAGGGGAATCAGGCCATAGTCCACCACGCTGGCCAAGTGCGGATTGGCGGACTTCACATGTCTTTCGAAAACTTGCTAGGTTCTCTCAGACATGCAGGTTTCCTCACGATGTTTTCCTTCACCGTAAGGCAAGTGGTAATCAAGTTAGAAAATGATTCGCACATGAAAATATCAGAGGTGCGAGACCCGGGATTTGAACCCGCTTCACTCGGTTTCCCAAGCGAACGCGTTACCACTGCCTATACATCGTTGGACATATTTGCATGAAATTTCGTATTTGTCGTAGTTTGATCGCGAGCGTAGCCGCGGGTTCTGCTAGTATTATACAAATTAATGTATTGTTCGATGAGTAAGAGTGTAGGATATCTCAGGAAAAGTCAGCATCATATTTCAAAACTTATATATTTTAACTAAGTACATTTAGTTAAAAATTATTATTGAACACTTATTCTCAACAATTTCTTATTTATTTGATTCCAGTCATTTATTTCATTTACTATAATCGTTTTTTTTTAATTTGCATGTCGACCTGTTTAAAAGTCGCCATCTTGGTTATTCATTATTTGTTGTTATAACGATAATAGAAATACATACCCTGTGATTAACTCTCTACCTATTACGGTTCATGAGCCCTTCTGACAGACAGACGGACGGATGGACAGAGGAGGCTTATTAATAGAGTTCCGTTGGCAGCCTTCGCATACGGATCCCTAAAAAGAGCATTTAAACTTTGACTGACAAAATTCCATTTAAGTGTTAACTTTTTGATTTCTTTGTTGCAATAAAATGAGATTTATTTCTGACCTTTTAAGTATGTATTTTATATGTTGTATTTTATATTTTATGTATTGTGGGTTTTTTTTTATTGTGAATGTATTGTATTATCCATACAAAATATTCCGGTCTGATTAGGACTATGCCATGCCATTAGTCACACGTACTTCGATGTCGGTGAAAGTCACAGGAAGTGGTACTCAGTTAGTGGTAAGCACTTTCTTCTAAATTTCGGCGGCTTTTGTATTTAGTATTATTATTTATTAGTTAATAAACTATTATCCTGATATTTTCTCCTTTTCCTATAAAAGTCCGTTAATAAAAACAGATAAAAAAACTATTTACTAATAAATATATTATAGTTGTACTAGCGACTCACCCTCGCTCCGTTCGGATTCATCCCTAGTTATGTTTTAATGTGTATTATAGATTTCTCAGAGAAGAGATATTTTCCCGCAATAAGAAGTATCCTAAAGGTATGTTGACCCGGATACCTACTCAGCTAACATCATACCAAAATTCAACAAAAGCTGTCCAAACTACTGGACGTGTTGCGTTCCCAAACACACAGACAGATAAATATTCTTAAAACTATAGATTCGTCTTCTGTCGATAATAACGATTATTTCAAGATTTTCCAAAAAATATTAAATTTGGCTCGGTTAGAAATTTATTATATGTATAGATATGTGTAGTTTTTTGATCGATTTCAAAACAATGCAGATACAAAATTTGTCTCTATTTTTTATTTCAAAGATAAACTACTGAATAATTTTTCGCTTTTGCTGCTTAGGTAGTTCTTAAATGAAGCTATCTTTTCAGATTTTGTCGCGGTTTTATTTTATATCTCTGTTCCCAACGTTTCGAATGCTTTACTGCAAACATTGTTATGGGAGAGATTAATATTTTAGACGTCTCAAAAAGTTACATAGTTGTTACAAACAGTACCTACCCAGATTTTTATACAATAATATCAAAGAAATAGGAAAATGGTACCTTACAGTATTTGTTAATATTAATTTTAAACATTTTATTGTATTACAGGCAGGTACTTCTTATTAGAATATCCTCTTTCAAGGAAAAATGAAAACAGCACTCCTAATATCCTTATTTTACTACTATTGACTCACTCGTCTCCGATATAGTATCAATTTCACAGTTTGTCTATGAAAATTGATTCAGTTAATTTTTTTTATGTTATTGCTAATTATTTATTTAATTAGATTTACCTTATAACTATGTAAATGGTTTACTTTTCTTTAGTAATAGTTTACAGTGACAGTACCGGTTGTAGACAATACAATATATATTACAAACAGACGGATAAATAAGTAGTGATTGTTAATCTTTGTTATATAATGGAATATATGAGAAAGCGCCATAAAACAATATAGTGGATAGTGCGGGAAATAGCTACATGTGGTCGAGTTGATGAATACACGGCACACTGTTGATATCATTTTGATACCGTTAATATATTTTTATTAAATAACGAGACTTTGTCCGTGACTTTGCCCATGGAAATGGATAGCAAATTATCCTCCGTATATATATATTCTCCATACTCAAATAAGTTCGTCTGAGTTTTTTTTTTTTTTATGAGATTCAGTGACAAACGGGCAGACAGACCACCTGATGGAAAGTAGTACCTGTCACCCATAACACCTATGGTCTGCACTTAGGTTTTAAGTAACAAAAATGCAGAACCGTAGGTGCGTTGTCACTGTGAGGACTAAGATGATATGCCTCTTGCCTGTAATTGCGCTGGCTACCTTATCCTTCATACCGGAACACAACAATGCAATCATTGTTGCTTGGCGGCAGAAATAGATAAGGGGGTGGTACCCATCCAGTCGGACTCCTCAGGCTTGACAGAGTCCTACCACAGAGAATACTAAAATGTATAACATAAAGCCTTTAACAGAGGGTAATAGTATTTATAGCATACGTCGATCAAACAAGTACTAGATACACAATCAGCGATAAAAAATGCCCTCACGGAATGAGCGCTTGAACGACATTTGAGCGCGCTTTATTTTTTTTTTTTAAAACAACTTTAATCATTTCATTTAAGGTTCAATTTACATTGTTGTATATTTATTTCAACTAGAATAATTACCTAAACACAATTAGTGACTGTTTTAAGAGAACTTTTGCACGCGTTAGATACATAATATCTAGTACTTTTTTGATCCATGATGGCATAAGAAATTTTTTAGTAGTTTTCATCATTTGTATTAGTAAAGTTGTGTCACGGTATACCTTTTAAAGTTTCAAAACATACGAGGAAAACTTACGGAGATTTTTATAGAAAAAGGGATATAAGATATTATGTTGTTTGCACAATCAAACACATTTTTAATCATATCTAACGATAATAATAGATTTTTCATATATCATATTGCGTTACGTTTTAATAAAGTAGTTGAGTTTGGATGATATTTGGAAAGGAATAAAGGCTGAATTAACGGTTTTTAATGTATTGTTTGATTTTTTGTTTTGACACTTAGAATGCTTTATAGCAAACATGGTAATAGACAAAGTTTTTTGGACTCTTAAAGGCCATATCTTATTAGTTATTACAAACTGTTTCTACTTACAAAAGCATACAATCGTTTCCATTGGTTGCCATACTTTATACAATCTGAAAAGAATAATAATTAATTTGTGTTGCTATTATTATGATCTTACAGTTTTAATGTTTATAAAATTTATAAAACTTTCTAAACAAATTTCCTTTTTTTGGTCTGCATTTCTTTTTACTTTTCTTGAATTCAAACTGGCTCGTTCCCAGATGACGCGCCTTTATACATACCATTGCATGAACATTCTAACACTTGAACTTTTCAAAGCTGTTCGTGACTTCAATAACTTTCTAGACAGCTATTTCATTCCTTTCATCTTAACTTACAAATATAAATATGTTGGGACATTAATACACAGCAAAATCTAGTTCCATGGTAAGTTAAGAGGCCTGTGTTATGGATACCAGATAGTTGATACACTACACATGTATAACTTTAAATACATACATATTATAAATATAAACACTCATGACTAGAGTACAAACATTCGTGCTCATCACACAAATGAATGCCCCCAGCGGGACTCGAACCCGCGACCACTGGCGCAGAAAGTAGGGTAACTACAAACTGAGCCAAACGTGCCGTCATGATATAGGTAAAGTATAAAGAAAATGTGCATGTTGCATTATTTTGTTTTGACGAGTTTGTATCATAGCCAAGACTGATACAGTTGCAAGCATACATTATTACCATTGAATTACTTAACAATAAAAACTTTTCCGTATTGATAAATGAATACATTTTTTTTTAATAAAAAATACAATATTTCTAAATAAACAAGAATACTTGATATTTTAAATAACACTATTTTTACGAATGTTTTCGCGCGTTTTGTTTCCGGCGTTTCGAATTCGCTATAGCAAACATAGCCACGGAAGAAAGTCATAGTAATCACTAGATAATATGTACTTACTTTTTTTTTAAATGTATGTAGGCAAATACATTTACCCGCACTAACTGAAAAATGAAAAAAAAAATGAAAAATGATTTATTAATAAAAGAGTTTTTGAAATACATTAAGTCCGTTATTGGGACATCCTTTTAAGTAAATATATACCTGTGCCAGGATGTCCCGCTCTTCCGTAGAAAATTTCTTACATTTTATAACTCAAATAGTCTTATTTTAACCAAAACTTATAATAATAACAAAAATAGTTTGTGTATGTGTGTGTTTGTGTGTGTGTGTTTGTGTGTGTGTGTGTGTGTGTGTGTGTGTGTTTGTGTGTGTGTGTGTGTTTGTGTGTGTGTGCGTGTGTGTGTGTGTGTGTGTGTATGTGTGTGTGTGTACATAATGTGTTGGAATGGATGTTTAGGTAATTACATCAAATAAAGCCTCTATTTCTTCATAATTTAGTTTTATAAGCCAGTCAGTTAGTACCTTTTTTAATTTGTAATTATTTAACAAATATATTCCTATCAGACTATTCACCTTTTTGTATATACAAGCTGATTTCTTAGCAAACTGCATATATACAGTTGGTTATGTGGAACTTACTGGCTAGAAAAGCCAGTACTACCCACTAAAACCCAACAGAACCTCCCCCGTCTTAATGGGGCGACGCAGGATCGCTTACGCCCTCATCCATGACACCCCAACGGCAGGTCTGCCGAAACAGACCAGTTTCTCCTACGGTTCCCTTCCGTTAAAAGAAGTACTAGGAGCAATCCGCATGGTACACCGCCCACCGAAGTGGGCCACCTCCCAGTGTGTTTTTAGGCTTTGCAACCAGCTAGATTGCTAAGAAGATCTAACCCCTCTCCCCCTTCCCCTCCCCTTCTCCACACCACGACAAGGTGAATGCACATCGGGGAAAACATGTAAATACATACCTATTTTTACCAAGAACATTTTAAATAAATGACCATGGGAAGTTTGGCAATAATATCTGATTGCATGATTTATCTATTATCACGATGATAGGAAAGGACGAACTGGTAACACTTTGTAATTCAGCAAAATATTTTCAGTGTCGGACATCGGTCACAATATAATTCAAGATGCTTTCCTTATCGCGGTGGAGGAGCAAGCGAGGCAGCGTTTGCAGCGACTGTCAGCACTCAAGCGGATCACACCAGTGGATATGTCCAAACTTTCTTTAGAAGTAAGTTGTTTTATTTATTATCGATGGTTTAAGACGGGATTTTATTTTATTTCAATGGTTTTGAATAATACCGTCTATTGGTAATTTCAGGCTTTAAATACTGCTAAGATAAAATTAAAGTTAATATATTTATTTGTAATTACGAGTTACTGCTGTAGAAAGTATTCTATATACTAGTTTAATACACGGTATATCTTAAGAGGCAAGTTTTATCAAACTCTGTTCAATAGTTTATGAGTAATTGAGTATAAAACATTCAAAAATACTGACTAAATTTCAAATTTGATTTATTTTAAATATTTAATTTATAATAAAGAAAATTACAATAAATCCCAATCCCCAATCAGCGGGGGGAATGCGGCTAGGATTCTTGCCACTATTCTGCGCGGACATGGCTTGTACAGTAATAATTAAGTGTACATTTTTTTGTATACATAACAAACGTATATTTGTAATTTTAATTGGAGTTCTTTTATAATACTTTCTTTTTCTTTTTTTATAATACTTAGATTTACGCGAATATTAGACATTTAAATAAAACTATCTTTTCGGATTTTATCGCGGATTTATTTTGATTTTTGTTTCCCGACGTTTCAATTGCTTTACAGCAATCATGGTCACGGGAGAGACTAAGGTGTTAGATGTCTCAAAAGCATTATATAGTTGTTACAGATGACATGATTATTTTTTATTAAAAAGATAAATACGATTTAAAAACATTCAACGCTAGAATGAGCTTTTTATTTTGTTAAACAAAATACTTCAAACTTTGTCGTGTGGTAGATATTGCGTTGTCCAATTTTAGAACAATAAGTGCTTGATTGCGCCACAATCACTAACCAAAATACACTGTGACTAACAGCACAACGTTTTACCAATACAATTTGTGGTGTAATTAGGGCTCTATAGATACTCTTGCAGCAAGGGTAGTCGATTCTATTACTTATATAAATAAATAAATAATATATTGAGACATTAACACACAGCATCATCTAGTTCCATGGTAAGCTACGAGGCTTGTGTTATGGATACGAGACAGTTGATACACTACACATATATAACTTTAAATACGTACGTACATAATAAAAAATAAACACACATTACTGGAGTACAAACATTCGTGCTCACACAAATTAATGCCTCCAGTGGGAATCGAACCCGCGACCGCTGGCGCAGCAAGTAGGCTCACTACACACTGAGCCAAATGTGTCGTCGTCTTATACATATATGGATTATCAAAATTATTATTTGCCCTTCTCAAAAATGTTCAATGACTTAAGGTTATTTTTGAAAAATATGGATAAAATTTTAATGAGGATTCATTAAAATTTTCTTATATCTATTTATTTGGAAATTGACTATGAAATTCAGTTACATTTTAAGTATCTTTGTATCATGGTAATATTATCTATACAGATAAATAAAATTGAAGTGTCTGTTTGTAATGTCAAAATAACAGCTTTATACTAAATGCATATGGAATTATATACAGTACTTATAAAAAAAAACACAATTTTAAAAATTGTTGTCTGTCTGTCTGTTTGTTCCGGCTGATCTCCGAAACGGTTGGACCAATTTTAACGGGACTTTTACTGGCAGATAGCTGATATTATAAGGAGTACTAAGGTACTCCTAGGCTACTTTTATTTTAGAAAAAGAATTAGGGTTTCGCTCAAAAAAATTAAAACTTACCTAGGGATGCACCCGAGCTTCGTAATTTATAAACATGAAAGTTTGTGAGGATGGGTCGATGTTTGTTACTATATCACGCAAAAGCTACTGAACGGATTTTAATGAAATTTTACAGTTACATAGCTTATATACATCTGAGTAACATGTAAGCCATAGTTTTTGTAGATATAGACTACTATATCTTCAAAAATTATAGCCTACATATCACCCTTATGTATGCATTATATAAATGAACTACGCGTGCTTGAAAACGCTAGTAATCTTCATATATATTTTGGATACTATGTTATCACAAATAAGATGAAACAAAAGAAGCCTTAGATGTTAAATAGACATAAAATTATATACATATGTATTTTGTATATTATGTACATACATATATGTACATATATATGAAGGTACTTCCTTCTTTTATCCTTATAAGATGTAACCTTCTTTTTGGGTCAGTCGGGTAAAACATACAAACGATAATAATCATGTAGGTTAGTACCTTACATGAGTTCACTTGTTTAAATAACAGACACCGGTCTCGAACGTCCACATTTAGTTTGGACAATACGTCTTAGCGTATTGACCGACTTGCATTGTTATACTCAAACTGTTTGAAACAACATACATACTGAACTAAAAGGAACAAAATCAGTTAAACAATGTTCTTTTACTTCAGTGGGTTTGCTTCTTCGATTCAGGCTTTTCAGGCTTTAAACCTTAAATCCGTGACTAGTTTTGATAATAGGAAAATTGGAGTATAGGAATACGTTTTCATTTCATTGGTGTCTAGAAGATAAATAATATTTTTTTGTTGTTTTGTAGTAATGATGTAACAATATTAATGTATAGTGATACAGATGAGGCGGCGTAGACGAAATTGACTCTTCATGGATCTAATTTAGCAAATAATAACTATAAAAGTTAAACCGATATAATTTAAAACTAATTATGCTACCGTGAGGTGTGAAATTGTCTTTTAAATTACCGTAAATTAAAGTTCTTTCCTTTAGTTATTTTTTTTTATAATGTAAGGAATATTTGATGATACGTTTGGATCAGTATGTAGTACCCTACTTGCTGTGCCAGTGGTTGCTGGTTCGATCCCCGCTAGAGGCATTCATTTGTGTGATGAGTACGAATGTTTGTACTTCAGTCATGGGAGTTTATATTTATAATATGTCTTTAAAGTTATATATGTGTAGTGTATCAACTATCTAGTATCCATAACACAAGCCTCGTAACTTACCATGGAACTAGATGGAGCTGTGTGTTAATGTCCCAACATATTTATTTATTGTAAATGCCGTTATATTTTTTGTATATTTCTTTAAATAATATGATATGACGTATCTTGAAAGAGTTTTTTTTCCAGTTAGACCTCCAAAATAAGTAATACGCATGTCTATCAGTGGGTATTTTAATTCCTATGTGTACCTAAAATTAAACATTTTCCGTCTTAAAACGAGAAAACAGGACGTGAGAGACAGAAGAAAAAAGAGACTTCAACATGGTTGATCATATAAGGGTTCGGTCATTCCTTTCTTAGAAACGGAACCCCTAAATTGAAATGAATAATAGTCCAATTATTGCATAGGAAATTAGGCCATACAATGTGAGGCAAGTAGGATGATTAACAAACTGACAAGGATATATTGCCATACATATAAAGTAGCGAGAAATGTTATGTGCATATTTAAATGAACACGCCTTGTGTTTTACTGGGATTAATTTGATATATGAAGCGTTTAGCATTTTTTGCTCAAAGTCTAACGTATACTTGGTATCTTTTTCATAAATTACTTCTACGCTTTTGAATTTTACTTATTTTTATTGAATAAAAATATATAATATGGTATGATATTATAGAAGTCAAAAGGAAATTTTAGTTACATTTTGGAGATTTTTTTTGTACAGACAAAATATACATAGTTTTGTTAATAGCGCAGAAAGTTAAGATTTTTTAAATAAAACAATACGTTTTTTACTACTCTAAGATTATTTTTTTTTTTTAATTTTGGTATTATATTACAGACTGTCCTCATTACCGGTGAAATCTTTTGATTATTTCCTTTAAATTTTGACTTGAGAGATTTGTAAATCTCGAAATGTAGCTTAAAAATTATGACCATAATAATAGTGTACTAATTATTAAGATGGAGTTTTGGCAAAAACAGGACTTCTATTATTAACTAGCGACTCACCCTCGCTTTGTTTCGGGTTCGTTCCTAGACAAAAACAAATCTATCCCACAGGAACCTTACATTTTCCGGGATGATATATAGCCTATAGCCTTCCTCAGTTAACGGGCTATCTAATGCAAAAAGAATCTCCCTAATCGGATTAGTAGTTCCTGAGATTAGCGCGTTCAACCAAACAAACAAACAAACGAACTCTTCAGCTTTATAATATTATATATTAGTATAGATTTTTATCGGCCAATAAATCTTTTTTGAGACATTTCCATTCTATGTTACACAAGCAAAGTTAATTGTGCTCAATTGGCAAGTTTGACGTAATATACAAGAATTGATATTTTGTAGGTTTTGCAAATTTTTTTAGCATATACATAACATATGTACTTCATATTATTAAGATCATTATTTTAGGCAGCCACTACACGTTCAAGTTGAACCCTAAACACCGGAGAACGACCTCATTGCACTAACGAGGCGGTCGAATCTGTATTTCGGGTAAATAACCGACATTTATTTTGGAAGTGACCTAAGTGACCTACCATTCCCTTCGTTCAAGTACGTCCGTAGGTACGTTTGTGTTCCACAAGTTGTGGCTGTAGTCTGTTTCTGTACTGAGCTCTAACCAAATCAGACCAGCCTTTTCCGCGAGGAGTAACAAACATATATGTATATATATGTTTGGACCTAATTTTAGAAAAGGTGCAGTCTAATGGAAATCTCAAAAACTAATTTTAAATAATAATAGTTTATGCAAATTTCACTGTCTAAATGAAAGCACAAATAAGCAACTTTGTTCATACGAAAAAATTATATATTTCTATAAAAAAATAAAAATGATCCGCTCCCAGAATAAAACACTTAAAACGCTGTCCATAAAAAATAACTCAGTTCCAAACAATTATTTTTATCCCACTTGTTGCTCCAATTTTTACCGCGACCGGTTTTATAGATTAAGGGAGGCTGCCTACATCAATTAATGTTATAAAACCATTCGTCACAGCTCTCTTGATTTATGTTCTTTATCTAGCATCTAGCAAGTATTTTTTGGCATGTTTTTCATATACGCAACAACAAAAGACTGATGTGAATTTTGAATGACACAAAAAAGGTTTCGGGTGTACATATGTTAGTTTTTGTTTAGTATTTTTTATTAATATTATAGTATTTTAAGATTTAATATACATTTAAGAAAACAATGGTGGATTAATCATTTGTAAGTGATTTTGCAATCAGTTTATCTTTTAACTTGAGAAGTAATTATTTTCCATATCTTTCATTTTATCTCGGCACATTAAGTGGTTCCATACAATATAAGCATATAGCAAAAAGGTAAAGATGATTCCCGTCACTAGTACCTAAAGAATATTCAACAGTACAACAATATTTATGTTTCTTGAAATGTGAAGAAATGTGATATATTACAGAAAGAGATTTTTTATAGTCTTGAGTTTAGATATTTGAAACATCATAAATGTTATTATTCTTATTATTTACTAGCGACTTACCCTCGCTTCGCTCGGGTGAGTTCCTAGGTATGTTTTGTTTTTACTTTGAGCGGAACAATAATTCTTTTTCCAAAATAAAAGTAGCTTAAGTTAGTCCTTATAACATCGACCATCTGCCAGTGAAATTCCCGTCAAAATCAGTCTGTTTCAGAGCTTAGCCGGAACAAACAGACAGACAAAAATTTTAAAAATTGTGTTTTTTTATAAGTACCGTATATAATTTAATATAAAATTAGTAAAAAGCTGTTATTTTGACATTACAAACAGACACTTCAATTTTATTTATGTGTATAGATTTTCAGTAGATATATTTACTTACAATACTCGATGATAATGATATGATTTAAGAATATATATGTAATAAAACCTCGATTTAAATATGATAAAAATAACTGAAATATAATTAAAGAATTTATTTTAACACAAATACTTGAAGAAAGAACAATAGAAAAGATTAATAGAAAACTAGAGATATTCAACTTGTTGATAAACACCATCACGATAAGGCGAGCCAAATGACTGAAGGTGGTTACTGGTTTGACAACAATACCTCGTTGTAGCTCTGTAATGTGCTATTGTTTGAATGATCGTAATAATACGAGGAGATGGTTTTTACCCTCCTAAGTTTCCCCTCGCTTGCACTACAAGTTTAAAGTTTTAGAGTTCTTGATCCAGAATATTGCTTGTTTTGAACAGTTAGGTAACTGTTTTGACCTAGTTGAAATAGTATGAGATTTTTTTTGTACTTCCTTTATGAAATTGCCCAATTATTTGTTAATTTATTAGCATGTCGTTAGTTATTTAATTAGAATTATAAAATGTTAGAACATACATTGTTAAATACTGTCAGGTGAATTATCTGTAAAATTTTGTGATAGCTTATCTATTTAGTTGTGCATTGTGCTGTCACTAATGTAAATTTTCAAAATTTAAATAACATTGTAAAATTAATATAAGGAAATGTATTACAGGTGTTTTTATTAATATTACTATATTGGTATTTCCTATGAACATAAAGGATAACACATGAAAGAACTAGTTAATAACACACAGTTTTCTTTCCAGTTAAATAGAAGAAAACGTCCTCAGCCAGAGAATAGACAAGAACTAAACGGGTACATCGCCAATTCTTCAGTCTACGTCACGTCGATAAACGAAAACGGGGCTATCGAAAGCAAACCGACAATATCATCTCCGAAGTCACAGCCTAAATCGTTACAAGTCAAACCAGCGCCTTTAATAGCTAATGGAATAGAGAAGAAAGAAGAAGTAGTAGAAAAAATTGAACCAGAAAAACACGAGAAGGATTCAAGTGAGAAAAGTGTTAAAGTTGTAGTGGAAAGTGAAGTGAAAAGTGATATAAGTGACGCGTACAATGTTGTAAGGGAGCACTTGAATAACGGTAGATGTGAGAAACTGTTGGGTGAGCCAGATCATAGGCTCCGAGCGACGGCTGTCGTGGAAAACAATAAATTAGGACCGGGAGAAAAAGGGTGAGTAGATTGATGGTTTCAAAGCTTATTTTTCAGGTCTGTACAATATCGGCTGGTAATTGCTACGTTTTTTGTAATTTTCAACTTGCTCCGCATAGTTAAATGTTCCCGTTTGGTACAAGCGGTCAAAATTGATTGGTTAAATAAATTGTTTCAATTTTTTTTAACATGGTTGACGGAATTTTATTATTAGATGTTTTTTTACTCTTAAAATGACTCGAATTATTACATATAGTCTATATATTTTAGCTTCCCATGCGATAAATATATGTATAAATGACATAACATAGGTTACATAATCATTACAAACTATGAGTTATGAGGAAATCACTTCGAGTAACAAAGTAATAAGCAAAAAGATAAATAAAATATCCATTAGTTGTTCGAAGAATCAATTCCCTGCGGTCATCTTCAAACCATTTCGCAATTGATGTAATCTGTTCTAAATTACTAATGAATCAGGTATCAGATCAAGTGGTAGAAAGCGAGTAGGAAGTCACGAGCTGTTCAAGGCTTTGTGTTCTAATCGGCTGAATTTTGGACATTCAATATTGAATTCAGAGTAAAATCCTTCGGTCACTTTGCTCAACCATGGAAGTCGATTTCATTTAATACCTATGAATGTAATATCATATCTTTTAGGTTTTTCTCTGACCTTTTGAGTTTTTATAATGGCTAATTTTATAAATTCAGATAGTTTGTTATGATATGTTGTAAGATTTTTTTTAACTTTTTATGTTAGTATATTAGATAATATTACCTGGGCGACCGAGCTTTGCTCGGAGCTCTTTTTTGTTATATCGTATTTTTAAACTATAAACGTGAATAAATACTAAAAAAAAACAAAAGTAAAAACTTTATATCCAACCGGGTTTCGAACCCGGACACCTGTGATTGTCAATCTTGCGCTTTGGTCGTTTAACCACGATTATGTCTGAACCAGAACGTAAGAAATTATCGACCATATTTTGCGTGGAATTATGCGAAAGAAAACGGCATGAAAACTTGAAAACACGCGTTTTCCCACACATAAGACTAATCTAGATCGATTTTTCACCCGCGAGAACCAAATAAAATACGAAATCTTTAGAGTCATTTCCGAGATCGCCGATATAAATAAATAAATATAGAAGAATTGCTCGTTTAAATATATTAGATTAGATAGGTCGAGAGTAATGTAGCCCATTACTCTTTTAGTTGTCGCCTATATTTGGAAAACGTACATACATTTATTCGGTTCAACTGAACAGGTATTTTTTACGAGAAATAATTATACATAGATTTAAATCTTACTAATATTATAAATGTGAAAATTTAGATGTTTGGATGTTTGGACATATGTTACTCAATCACGCCAGAACGGCTTAATGGATCTGGATGAAATTTGGCACAGAGATAGATTATAGTCTGGAATAGCACATAGGATACTTTTATCTTGGAAAAGTGTACGGTTCCCGAGGGATAGATTTGTTTTTGTTCGTCTAGAGGTGAACCCGAGCGAAATGAGGGTGAGCCGCTTGTAACTAATAAAACACGTTTTTGATGAATTGTAATGCTTGGTACTCACGAAGAAGAATTATAGGAGCTCAAACTCGAGGTGCTTACTAGTAGCCACTGAAGAGTTCCACTAACTGCCTTCTGACTGCATCATCAGATCAGCTCCAAGATCATACCAAATTATACTACCGTCATTCGAACTACATGTACATTCAAAGTTTCATTTTGATACGACATTTCGGAGTAGATTAAGTAGATGTTAGTAACAAGTGAAGCTAATATTAAAAAAAGCAGTCATGAAAACTGCCGACAGAAGTGACCACTTAAAACTATAAACGAACAGTTGTTATTTTTGATATTTGATCTTAAATTAAAATTGTTTACATTTATCTGGTTTTGACATCTATCGGCACTCTGAGTGTTAGCGTAACACGTCACGTGACCATGTCGATGACGACTTACATGAAGTTACTCCCCATCGAACCTCCCTGTAGAAGTTTTCACTTCAAAAAGCGCGTTAAGAAAAAGCATTATTTCATTCACGTCAATTCTATTAAATGTTACTTGTTTAATAAAATGTTTAAGAAGTTATTTATTTTTACGTCGGATTTAGTGAACATTCTGTTATGGACGCCTTTCTCAGAAACTGTATGCAGAGCGTGAAATCAACCGTCGACTCCAAACTAGTCTCCGAATTTCTGCTCGCAATATAAGGAAACAGATAAATGTAATTAAAAACTGGCCGGTGACATGCACCTGTCACTTCTAGCCAACAATTACTGTCGAGTTTTTTTTTTAATTTGCCTTCACATTTATTTTGTCGTCTGTTCAATAAATCTATATATAAATAGACAAAGACAAACCATTTCAGTACATTTTTCTCCTTTATTTACGACGACGATTTGACGAGCTATAGTGATGAATAAAAAAAACCGGACAAGTGTGAGTCGGACTCTCCCACAGAGGGTTCCGTACAAATTTGTAGGTACATATAAAAAAAATTTTGGCACATATTATCAAAAATATAATACACTTATGGAGGTAGATAGGTACCTATTTAGGGTTATGTTTAATTACGAAATATTAAATTAAATAAGCAGGTATGCATAACAATGCACACTGTTAGGAACTATATACACCAAAATTATTAGGTATACTTACTATACTTATAAAAAGGGGAAAAGGTTTTTTTTCAATTCTTGTCATAAATTCAAAACTATACATCATAAAAATAATTAAAAATCTTTTTAAGCAGGTGCCAATGAAGCCCTTTCATACGATACCCCACATGACACCCTTAACTCTACTCAAAATTTGGGCCGCAGTTCCTAGCATAAAGGCCCTGTTTTTTATGATTTAATTACAAATGTATAGTTTTCAGATTTTTTCCTATACTTATAGTAAAAGACGGTTTACTACTTACTTTAATTACTTGCCAAAGTTAATTCTAAGTCAACGGAAAATACTCTATACATTTTGATTCCCTTGAGAGAGTCAAAATATACGTATCTTTCTCATTACGTTAGCTTAGAAGTTTGATTTTTTCACAGCTTCAAGAGACTGTAGACCTGAGTATATCGTTTTAGTTTCAACTCGATACCTCCACGTGTTCCCGAGATTAAAGGTCTTGACAGACAGACAGACGGACGGACGGACAACAAAGTGATCCTATAAGGGTTCCGTATTTTTTTTTGATGTACCTACGAAACCCTAAAAATTTGGAAGCAGTTGTTTTTTTATATAGATAGTTAAATTCTATTTACATATATATGTTTTCCTCAAATTGGATGGAAATAAAATGATTATGGTCAAATCTCGACCATTGTTGCTTACCATTTTTTGACTGATTAAAAAAAAAAGAAGAAAATGGATTAATGTGTATGTATGTATGTATGTTTTTTGTATTTTGTGATGTCTTAACCAAATATAAACCGATTTTTACGATTCTTATTTTAGGATTAAGGGATTATATGGATATACATAGGTATATGGGATATATTAGGGTGGTTCTATATAAATGTTAAGAAAAAATCTTACTCTATGGTGGAGTGATTATTTCTCGTACTAAAATCTAATTAAATAATCGTCAACAATCATAACATTGTAGAAAAAGACAAAATGGACACTGCTATTCCAAAAATAGTAAATTTTATATATAGAACATCATTACTTAAGATATTTAAGCCAAAACAATTATAATATTAACATATATTGGAGATATAACATATTCTCTGAAGAAATCGAACTTGTAACGCAAACAACTTAACTATTGCGCCATTGAGGATAAATTATTATAATGAAGGGAAGAGAAAAGAGCTTACTGACATCCGTCAGAATAATAAGACATATAAAAGGCTATGATCATAGTAACCTCATTTTTGCTAAAGATCTTTTTAATTGTATAGGATATTGCACAGTGGCAGTGGCAGCCTAGTTGGCAACAATACCAAAGGTCACGAGTTCATTTTTTTCTATGTCAACACTGTAATGTCATTGATCTTATTCGTTTTGTTTAGAAATAAAATTATGCTAAGTACAAAGTGCACGGCTTTTAGATTGTAAGTAAATATTTTTCCATTGTTACATTTGAAATGCATTTGTGGCAAACGTAATAATATTATAAAAAAAATCTATTTATAATTAAAAAAAAACTACATTCACTTTTTTATCTTCATGGAGATATGTCTGAAAGAAATCCTATTAAATTCAAAGTAGCAAAGTATAGTTGTAGTAAATACTAGTTGTAATAGTAAAGAAGTCTTCTCAGAGATAGATTATACAGACAGACAAAAAATCTAAAAACTATATATTCGGCCTCTAGGTTGATAATAATGACTATTTCAATAAGATTTTCCAAAAAATATTTAATGTACAGATTCGGCTCAGTAACATTTTATTATATGTATAGATAAACCATTCTATTCATGCCAAATCTAATATTTAAAATTCTGACCCGAAAGGAGCGAGGGTGAGTCGCTAGTTTTTTATATAAAATATAAATTTTATATTTGTGTTTAACATTCCATTGTTCTTTAAGATATTTCACAAATACATATATTGTCATATACATATGTTTACAATTGATACGCAGATGAATGCGCACGCGCACTGTTTCTTTATTTAGTTTACATCGTTATAAACACCTGTGTTTGGTTTTGTTTGGAGCCCGCTTCATATATTTTACGACTTACACTTATAGTATGGCGCTCATGCAAGTGCTTCCTTCGAATTTTTATGTGAATAGCAATAAAATTTTATTTGAATCTGTATTCTTTACCGACTTCAAAAAAATGTTGTTCAACTCGAATGTAGATACGTTTTTATCTTTAACTTAGTTAGAGAACTTAGTTCTCATTAATTATTTATTATCAGAAACTATCATAATTTTGTGAAAAAATCGATTCTTACGAAAAAATAATATCCTCTAATGTAATATTATAAATGTCAAAGTTTGTGAGGATGGATGGGTAGATGTTTGTTACTCTTTCACGCCGGAAGGGCTGAACGGATCTGCATGAAATTTGGCACAGGGATAGATTATAGTCTGGAATAGCACATAGGTTACTTTTTATCCCGGAAAAATGTAGGTTTCCAGTGGGATAGATTCGTTTTAGTTTTTCACTAGGGACTCTAACCTGAAGCGAAGCCAGGGTGGGTCCCTAGTTTGAAAATAAGCCTATCTTAAGGAAAGTACTTACACAAATCTCAATAGATTTTTTCTTTCTAAAGTTTCATTAAAAGTGTAGACTAGTGTTAAAGACTTCTAAAATACTATCTATCACTTACATATACTACTAGTATACCTAGTATTACATGATCTGTGCCTATACACATTTTTAAACTTCAAACGTAGTTGAAACGTAATAAATATCTACCTACTTCATTATACAATATACCTAAAGCGTTATTTAAAAACCTATGAATAAGGATAATGATTTTTTATTTGCAACTGATGACTCCATACACGACGTCAATGTGTACAATTAATTCTACTTAAAAGTTATGGTAGGGAATTCCGAAAACAAAATTTCAGTCAATTTTGATAAGCTTTTACGTCACACTGTTGTCATAGAACGGTTGTTATATCTGGTTACTTCGTATTACACTTGACTGGTTATGAGTTACTGTATTATTGATGTGTGTATACGACAAGCGACTCACTCCCGCTACGCTTCGGGTTCGCTCCTAAACAAAAACAAATCTATCCCACGGCAACCGTACATTTTCCGGGATGATATATAGCCTATAGCCTTCCTCAGTTAACGAGCTATGTAATGCAAAAAGAACTTTCGAGAGAGAGATTAGCGCGTTCAACCAAACAAATAAACAAACTCTTCAGCTTTATAATATAAGTATAGATTTTTAAGTCACAAAAAAGATAACGAAAGAATATTAGCCCCGCTGTGTTTCTCTAGCCAGTTCTTCTCAGGTCTGAGGCTTCTTCTTTCCGACCTGGTAGCAGACTCATGAGGTTCGGTAAAAAATTGTAATAATTTAATATTTTGAATTTGAATAGGTAGGTAACCTAAACTGTATCTATTACTTCGGTACTGAAGTCAAAATTCATAGTGCCCTGTAGTAAAAAAAAAATACCTAGATATATTAAGGTATTTTATTAAATATTATTGATCTAATTTTTAATTACCATACGTACAAAATGTTAATATCATACATAGAATAAGGTTTTTCTTTTGTTTTTCTGGTAGGGGATAACCTCTGAAACTGAAAGTGAAGGTCAGAAACTTGTATTCTCTAAAATAATTTTACAAGCTGTTTCGCTAACGTATTGGATTTAGAAATGCACATCTATTTTCGAAGTCGGTTAAATTATACCTGTTTTTTTTAACGACGATCTTTACTTACCTCATGTAATTATTGTGACTCATAGTTGAGATAAAAAAAGATAAAACTAACCTTGAAGTCTTTAGTTGCCTCATTAAATGTGATATGAAGAAAATATATTATTAAGAATGTAATTTTGCAAAAAAAAAAAACAAAATATACTGTGTATTATAAGAATAAATATTAAATAATACAGACCTTTTATTATCCCACTACTGGGCATGGGGGGAGCCCCATGGGGACATCCAATACCATATTCCACCACGCTGGCCAAGTTCGGGTTGATGTTCACCTTCACTGTAAGGTGAATTTTTCGCACTAACCTCAGATGTACAAGACTCGGGGTTCGAACCCGCTTTACTTAGATTTTCAAGCGAACACGCTAACCCTACCAATTGATGCCTGCTAGCGGTAAATATGGTATTCATATATTAAATTAAACACAATTAGTGAGTATATCAAACAAACTAATGGGGTAAAGGCTTGTTAAAACATTTTCTCTCATGAACTTGGATTTCAAGTAGGTATAGTTAATTCGAAATCTATGTAACTACTAAGTTATTCTAAACTAGCGACTTCATCCATAGGTTGATTCCCCATACCAACTTTTATTCCCATTTTCATCCCCTTAAGGGATGATTTACGGGATAAAAAGTATCCTATATTCTTCCCGGGGTCTCAAACTATCTTCTTGCCAAATTTAATCTAAATCAGTTCAGTAGATCCAGAGATTACCCCCTACAACCTCACAACATCACAAACTCACAAACTTTACCTCTTTATAATATTAGTATAGATATTTCAAATTAACAATTAAATAGAAGTTACTTTACAGCCCATAATAAAATGTACCACGTTGTAAGTAATATACGTTTTATCATTGATATTGTGCTAGAACGGAACTGCTTCAAGATCGTGTTATAAAAACTATGGAGTTGACATTGGGTATTGTAAATGATTTAATTGTTTTGTAGGAAGGTAATTGAATAGTGATGTTACAGTCCGGTGGCAAAACAAATACCTTAGTAGTGAGACGGATAAGAGGTTTCCATTACAAACATTTAGATTTAAACTTATAGTTATTTAAATAAAACTATCTTTAAATAAAACTATCTTTTCGGATTTTTTCGCGGATTTATTTTGATTTTTGGTTCCCGACGTTTCGATTGCTTTACAGCAATCATGGTCACGGGAGAGACTAAGGTGTTAGATGTCTCAAAGGCATTATACAGTTGTTACAGACAGCCTACCTACAAATAACAAAATGAATTCAAATTTTGAAAATTGGCACCAAAGTACCTTACAATATTTGTTAATTTTAATTTAAACATTTTAAAAATGTTTAAATTAAAATTAAACATTTTATATTTTATTATTATTATACAGTTTAATTTAAGCATTTTCAAAAAGCAATCGAAACGTCGGGAACCAAAAATCAAAATAAATCCGCGAAAAAATCCGAAAAGATAGTTTTATTTAAATGTTTAATATAAGAAAGACTTATAGTTATTATTTCATTTAGATTGTGCTGTTTATACTTTATCAGTTAAAAGTTACTAAGTTACTAAGTTACTTTTGTTTCATTATACATAGCGACTCAAGTCTTCAATCTCGCTCCGCTTGCGTTCGTCCCTATTTAAGTTTTAACGTTTAGTATAGATTTCTCAGAGATGAGACATATCCCCGCAGAAAAAAGTATCCTATATATCCGTGTAACTAACTGTCATCATATCAAACTTTATCAAAATATGCCGAGTTGTTTTCTCGTGATGCGTTTCCAAACAGACAGACAAAAGTTCTAAAAATTATAGATTCGGCCTTTGTATCGATAATAATGACTATTTCAATAAGATTTTTCAATAAAAAAAATGTACGGATTCGACTCAGAATAAATTTACTATATGTGTAGATTACTGAAAAACCACTAACGTCTATGAAATGCTACATTATTCATAAGCATTACATGATACGTATTCTATTTTTTAGGTATAGAAAAAAATAATTTTGTAATTTTGACTGTAACAGTTTCATGTAAAAACTTTTAGTACATATACAAGCTATGTAGAAAGTAATTAAATATGTCTGCACTAGGGATACATAATTAAAATTGTTGTATATATGTACAATATACATATTATAATTTATGCTAAAACAGTGTAAATACAAAATGTATATTCTTATCACAAAACTGAAAACGCGTACGTGACAATACTGCGCTCTCGACAGGTTTATTTCCACACAAAATGAGCAGAACACTTGTCGTTATTTGAATTATTTAAAAAATCCCTCCGCAGCGTAGGGTTGCTACCTGTCCCCACCTGCGCCCGCGCAGACTAGTTTTTTTCTCTCCTTCCCACGCAAACCAGTCGTGCTCTTCTCTCACTCATTTAGAATTTTTCGATCTAGCGCCAAAGCGGACGTGTCGCGAGTGTGTGTTAAATAAAAATAAAGGTGAATACAATAGTGTTAGTGCTTTTCAGTGAATGTGTCCATGATTTGAAGGATTAAAATGCATTACAAATTATTCAAAAGGTATTTATACTTAAATATTATTAAAGTATCCAAAACGTTAATAAAAACCAACATGTTCAATTGTCAGTTTATTTACGTTAGTATGAATGTGATGGTAAGCGGATAACAACCGGTTTTAGAAAATCGCAATCGAGTTCTATCATTTCTTTCCTATGAGGTGTAATTTACCATAGATATTCCCATAGATTTCATTTACGTGTTGGATTGCACTGTGCGCTGAGAATGCTGAGTGGCGAGCAGTCGTGTGTGGATGCCGCAGGGCGAAAGCATTCGTTAGGTTTACTGATGTATAGTTAATATTTGTTTAACCCATTTGTTATTCTCTTAGAATAATTATGGGGAAATTATTAATACATTTAATATTCTATTTAAATTAGAATTTATGAGTAATATTTATTAGTCATCCTTTTCATTCAATGTGTTTGACTCACTTTTAAATTAAAAGCTAAAACATTTTGTGTGTAATTGGGAAATGTTGTCAATGAATTACGGAATAAAAACAAGCCTAACAATCTAGACGCTGTTCCTGTGTCCTAACGGTCTAAGCAGCGGGACGGAGGTTTAAACGGTCCGATCCGGTGTGTGTACATCTATAGCATTTTCTATTCAACATTCATACATATAGCCTGACTATCGACTTATCTGCGCTCCGCTCAGGTTCGTCCCTGTTTACTTTTTAACATTTAGTATAGATTTCTTAGAGATGAGATATTTGCCCGCAGTAAAAAGTATCCTATATGTTGACCCGGATAACCAGCTATCACGATACAAAATCTCATCAAAATCTCTGCAGTGGTTTTTCTGTGATGCGGTAACAGACAGACAGTCAGACAAACATTCTAAAAATGATGGATTCAGCCTCTGTATCAATAATGTCTATTTCAATAAGATTTTCCAAAAAATATGTAATGTACAGATTTGTCTTAGTTACAATTTTATTATATGTATAGATGTAATAGATGTGTAGAAAGGAAGACTGGACGATTTGTTTGCCATTTACAGGCATATAACTAGTGATAAATCTTACATACATTATTGACGATTCAAAACATTCATTTTCATACAACATACATATTAAAGTTTTATTGGCTACTTGTTGTATATTGTACTAGAAGATGTAGTACTAGAAGATGCCCTTCGCATTTATAATACGGAAGCTCTCAAAAAAGGACTCTCTTTGACTTAATTCAAAAATAACAGTAGCTTATTTACGTAAAATGTACTAATTATAGCTTATAACGTTTCTATATAATACCTTTTTCTATTGGTGAAGTGAAAACCTTATGAAAATCTGTGTAGTAGTTTATGAGATTAGTCCGAACAAATAGAAAATCAGCGCAGACTAATAAAATGGCTCATAATATTATCGGATACTCGTGACTCGTCCACTACTAATCTATCGTATCTGTGACAAACAAACATAATATGTTTGTATATTATACACATATAATACATAATAATAATATTTATTTATTTTTTTAATCTTATGTTTCAACATATTAATTTTTAAATAGTCTAAAGAAACCCGACAAAAACAACAACTAATTTTTTTAAATAGCAAAATAACCAGTCTTTATTTAACTGGTGTTAACAAAACTCGTCATGCAAACAACTGCAGGTATCAACTTTTATTTTCTTCTTATACGTACTTAATGTTTTCTTCAACTTTTAACACTCGCGTTCATTTTGATGACTTATAATATTTATATGCCATGAAAAACCGCAGATGTAAATGAATGAATGCTGTAGATCACTTTAACTGTGTTATAGTCATTTAATCTAAAGTTTTGTATGAACTAACTGAGGTGTGACTGGTATTGAGTCAATGGTAGTAGGTTCGATTACTATATTAATGTTTCTCTTAAATTTTTTTCATGTCTTGTTAGTCTCGTAAGCTCTTTTTAACAAGAGATGCATTGCACTAAGTAATGATTAATGATGTAATCTTAAAATACAGCTATTTTTTCATATTTTCCGCTGTTTTATTTTGATTTTTGGTTCTCAACGTTTCATATGCCTTACAGCAACGTCACAGCAACGTACAACAAACGTGGTCAGGAGAGAGACGGGTTTGACGTCTCGAAAGTTGTAGTTTTAATTGTAGTGAAACACCATTGAAATAAAAAAAATACCATTAAATTGACATGTGTCATGGCTTGTTTTATTTAAAATGGCAAATATTCGCGCAAAACATTATTTCTTATTATAGCCAATAAGAAAGAGATACCTGATTTTTTTATCTCAAAGAGTTGCACATTCATTTTAGATCTAGAAGACCTAAAATCTCAACAAAGAATATTATAAATGTTAAAGTGTGTTTGTTTGTTTGTCCTTCTTTCACGTCGAAACGGAGTGACGGATTGGTGTGATTTTTTGTATGTAAAGTTGGAGGGCTGGAGAGTGACATAGGCTTTTTACCGCGGGAGATTATCTTATTCCCACGTTATATAATATATAGTCTATCTATTTCATACTAATCGCACGTTTTAAGTTACCGTACGGTACGTTTTAAGTATCTAGGGACGAACTCGAGCGGAGTACGGGTGAACCGCTAGTAAAATATTATATAAAATCTTTATCAATCTCTCGGTATACTCTTCACATCCGTCTAGACGCGTATAATCAATAATTTCCGACGCATAAACATATAACGAGGCGTCCATAATAAACCTCGACAAAGGAAATTTGTATCAAAACTGTCGCCTTCCGAATAACCGCTTTTGAAGGAAACGAATGTCATCCACTGGTAATGCGAAGCGATGTAATGCTACGGTATGCGATAATATGACCAGTCAAATCATGCTTATGAATAAGTTTCAGTTAATACAGTTTGTAAACAGCAATTTATTTTAACATTAAAAAAAATTTAAGGCATATATGGTAATAAATTACTTACTATGTTACTCGTACGTGTGAAAGACGAATATTTTCGATATTACGAGTATCTGTATTCATTTGCTTAAGTACTATTTATTACTATTGCTTAGGTGAATTTTAAGGGGAAGTTTTTTTTACGTAGCATTAAAAAAAACAATTTAGAGAGAGTATGGAAGAGGTTTACTATTTTTTGCCTTCACTCGCCTCGTCTAACATTGGAAAGTCAGCTTTCAGCATCTCATTTCATATTTTATTAACGCCATAACTCATAACACACTTAAGTGAAAAAGTAATTTATCGTCACATGATAAGGCACATTTTGTTCCACAGCTCCGCTGTAGAGACAAAAGCCATATACGGTGTATTCTATATTCTGTGGGCGTTCTTATTTCCCGCGATATCACATTAATATTCGAACTCAGTAGGATTATAGACTAAGGATTCGGGATGCGTTTCGGAAATTGTTTCATTCTAACTCCTTTATAAATATAGATTGATGTAAAAAAAAAACGGTTGTAATCGTTAAAGTTTTTTTTTAATTCATGTAACAGAATATTAATTTAAAACTTTGTTTAAAGAGATCTGTCAAACTTTTTGTCATTTTTTTTAATTTATTTAAAGTCTGTATTACCATTTCGTTGGATTCTAAGTATATTAACAGACTGGACAGCTAAATTAAATTTTTGTATTTATAATAAGTAATTATGAGTTATAAACAATAAATATAATTTTTTAAAATACCTAAATGTTATATAAAACCTTTTTAATTGTCACGATGAGGTCATGTGTATAATCGCGATACAATAACAAAGGCCATTGCCACAGCTCTGCGGTGGATGCAAAAAATAACAATTATTGGTGGAACCGGTTATAATTGTTTTAAATGTATAAACTTTAAAATATTGAAGTGGGCACATAATTCAAAATAGAAAATTGTAACTAAGTTGCATGTGATTTTTGAGGATTCTATTTTTGTTCAATAATAAGACTAAGCCTAGATTTTAAATTTAAGACATTGTTATACTTATTAATTATTATAGGTACTTTCTTAGATTTACGCAAATATTTGACATTTTAAATAAAACTATCTTTTCGGATTTTCAGCCCCTCCCATGACCATGATTGCTGTAAACTGTAAAGCATTCGAAACGTTGGGTATCAAAAGTTAAAAAAATCGGAGAAAAACCGAAAAGATGGTTTTATTTAAAATGGCATTGTTAACTATGCATATAATAAAATTCTGAGTCGAATCAATACATTTAAATATTTTATGGAAAAATTTAATTAAATGAATAGGCATTATTATCGACAAGGAGGCCGAATCTATAGTTTTTAGAATTTTCGCCTGTCTGTCTGGGGAAACTCATCACGAGAAAATCACTGGACAGGTTTTGACGAAATTTGGTATGATGATAGCTGGTTATCCGAGTCAACATATAGGATACTTTTTGCTGTGGGGAAATATCTCTGAGAAATCTATACTAAACGTTACAATCACAATAATATATATTTTTAAATCACCTTATGGGTTTAAGCTGTGTTATATTACTACTCGTCTATCAGTTGTCAATCTTCTAGCTAATATCTAACAATCGAATCAAATAAGAACGTGCAGCTATTAAATGTAGTATTTAAATGAATACTTCTTGGTGTTTAGGTTATTTCAAGCCTCAAAGCATAAGAGTGGCTTAACTTGAGAAGAAATTTTTCCATCATTGATTTACACAGAACCAGAATAATTTAAGCAAAAGTATTTACTGCGTTGTGAAATGAAAAACGAACCTGAGTGTAAGAGTTCTTTGGTCAGTTACGTCATGTTTTAAAACTGCCTACCTGACTTTTTTTTTTGGGGATTCTCCACCGATTACTTAGGAATGCTGGGTTTACTCCTTTGTTTGGATCGTTCGTGAGAAATGACGATTTTATAGTTTCCAGAATGTTTTGGCGAATGTCATATCCTATTGTTTAATTTGTTTAGATAACTTAGTGTTGTAACGGTATTTAACGGTATTTGAAATTACTTGATTTTTCTATTGTCTGTGTCTTTAATTTGAGGTCGTTCATAATTTTTACCGCCAACTTAGTTTGATTCATATAAATTACCACGAATAGGTTTAATAAAACTAAAATTATGCGTCCGCTCATTATGAGTTTTGATTGATTTACGTTGTCGATTATTACATTTCGTAACTGTTCATAGTTGGAACAGTTTTACATTCCTACTTTGCTACAATAATAATACTATATTAATACTTTCACGCTACCGGTTTTTTGCAAATCATATGAAGAGTCGGATAATTCTTCAATTAAATTTAATTATTACCTTTAATGTGTTTACTTTTGAAATACAGTAAATTTTAGTAAAACATACTTTAATTAACAAATGAGAAAATAATGTGTATCTATTATATTGTACCATGATATCTCGCCTCCATGTGATCCCCTCAGATGCTAAGATCTAATAAAAACTATAATTCTTAAGCTAAAGACCATCTTAATAATTCCATAAGTCACGTTTATATAATCCCATGTAACGACGCTAAGGCGCTTAAAATGAGGCAACTTGCGCTCGCCGTGCCACGTAAATAATGAACTCCCAAAAGTTAATAACGTTTCTTAACATTCCTGGGCACGATTAATGGTTGTCGTCCACTTGACGTTGTTTCAATACCACTTGTAGTAACTGGGGCAGTTTGCTTTAAGTGCGTCCTTACTTTACTTTAAACTTAAGTAAATGACATTATAAAGAATACTGTGAGAACGCATGGGAGTTATAATGTTGAAAATAATACATTTGCCTTTTCATCTGTTTCTCATTTTTATAACGAATTTTTTAATAATAAGAGATTTATATGACTTGTGGTTATAGTTTAGATGATGATCATAAATCTCAAAGCCAATTCAGAAGTTATTCTTAAAGTCAAAATCGTGATATGGTTTTTCAATAAATACCCTTTTATACCTGAAAAGAATATTACAATGTCAAATTAATTTTCAATCAAAACGTAGAATATGTAAATTTCCAAGCGGTAATTTACAGCTTATGACACAACTATTACATATATTATCGATATTTAAATCTTTACTTTCACTGGAAAGCTAGCGTTAACATTCCTGGGCGAGATTAAGGCGTGCTCACACGATAATGCGGCAAACAAAGCCTTATCGGTCGCTTGTACTTGATGGCTGGCTTCGTTATTAGTCATTTGATTTTTAACATTTTTTAAATTTAGCCAAAACTAAATAAGCTTCACTTACCAAAAATACTTTGCTTTTTATAATTCAAAAACTATACTTATGAAAAAAACCGAATTGTAATCTATTCTATGTAATTATATCTTAGTTTTGTTAATCTATTATATTTGTAGTTGTTTCTGTGTAGTGTATCTCCTAAGACAATTCCTGAAAATAAAATTATTAAGCTTTGACAGTTGGGATCATTGTATACGTCCCCTGAGTATTCAAAAGAGGCTGAGTGAGACCTTCATGGTTTGATGCTACTTTGCTGAGTAGATATTATTTTATGTTTAATGAGGGTTGAAATTTGTATGAAATTTCTTCTTTTATAATTAATTAGCTATTTTCAGTCCGCGAATGAAGTCGCGAAGTCGCAGCTAGCATACATATAATAAAACTAGCGACTCACCCTCGCTTCACTTCGGGTTCGTCCCTAGATAAAAACAAATCTATCCCACGGGAACCCTACATTTTTCCGGGATGATATATAGCCTATAGCCTTCCTTAGTTAACGGGCTATCTAATGCAAAAAGAATTTTTCAAATCGGATTAGTAGTTCCTGAGATTAGCGCGTTCAAACAAACAAACAAACAAACAAACAAACTAACTCTTCAGCTTTATTATATTAATATAGATTCTAGCCGAGTCGAATCTATATATTAAATATTTTTTTGGAATTAATTTTTATAAATTGAAATCTGTCTGTCTGTCTGTCTGAGAACGCATCACGAGAATACCACTGGACAGATTTTGATAAAATTTGGTATGATGATAGCTGGTTATCTGGTCAACATATAGGATACCTTTAAATCTAGGGACGAACCCGAGCGGAGTGAGGTTGAGTCGCTAGTTGTTTAAATAAGGATCGAATGGAAATCTAAAGACCTACAGAATTTTCTCAGGTTACTCGTCACGCGTACTTCAAGTCACAGTCTGATTTATTCAAGAAAGATATACAGGTTGCAAATGTAAGGCGATACGCGTGTCGGGTGCGAGGAACCGTTGGCTTGGGAACATAAACACTAATGTGTAGTTGTTTATTAGTTATTATTATAGTTATACTGGCTGCCCCTTTGGTCTAGTGGCTAGCATGTACGGTTGTAGTTCGTGAGGTCCTGGGTTCTTATTCTTGACTAGCTTTTCCCGCGACTTCGTCCGCGTGGATTAGTGACTGCTCGCAGAGCTACCGGCGCGGCGGCCAGCGCCCTCCCCCCTCACGATCGCCCCGCACTCGCCTTGTATCGGGCTGAGCGCGCGCTCACCCATAGACCGCGTAAAGTTAAATATGTATATTTTAAAACTATGATATCTCCTAAGATATTCATTGAAATTAAATGATGTCAAGGGCAATTTTATTCAAAATTAAATACTTGTGATGTATAACGTATTTATTTGGATAAGGATTAATATCATATTTTGAAAAACATCTTCGAAAGTATAGCATTATTTTAGAACAATTTTGATTACCATAAAAATGGTTATATTGAGTCAGCCTTAAAAGATAGACATATGCTATCGCGGACTTTTTTTTAGAACTTTTAAAGAGGAACAATTCCGTCATACATAATTTTTGCGTAACTTTAACCGTTTACGCAGCGCACGCAACGGAAGCTCTCAAAAGGAATTAATTTTTCCCGTTTTTGCAACATTTTTCATTTATGCTCCGCTCCTATTGGTCGTAGCGTGATGTTATATAGCCTAAAGCCTTCCTCGATAAATGGACTATCCAACACAAAAAGAATTTTTCAATTCCAACCAGTAGTTCCTGAGATTAGCGCGTTCAACCAAACAAACAAACAAACAAACAAACAAACTCTTCAGCTTTATAATATTAGTATAGATATACTAAATGCCTCGGTCTAGACTCTAGAGGCTAGAATGTACCACTGTAGATCAAGACGTTCTGGGTTTGAATCCCGAGCCAGGGATGAAAAGTTACTGGTTTTTTTCGTCATGAAATACCCAGTAGCCGTCCGGAGTTGGAAAGTTGTAGTGTTTATTAAGAGTTAAGAAGTTAAGCTTTCGGCCCTTCGCACTATCTCTTAAAGTATCTGTCGAGTGAAATAGAGATTGCGTATGCATCATTGTTATACTGTACCAGCCTTGTTAAAGTAAAACTTTTTTACGCACGCTTGACTTGGGGGGTAAGCTGGTAAATGCTTTACGGAAACATGTACGTACATTTGTTGCCATGGTAACTGTTGTTATTGTCTGACAAATGATATATAATATTATATTCTTTCCTTAAATGATATTCTATAAATATATGATGCCTAATATGCGTTATTTTTAGTATCTCACCTATCCTAATTATATAAAACATAAATTGAACTTCATAAAGAGAGAAGTTTTACGTCTTACGCGTGTACACATTCACACACGCACTCTTTAATTTTTTTTTATTTATCACAGTTTGGGTCTGTATTTATGTAGAATATGAATGTTTGTCTCTTCGTAAGTAACTTTAACGAGATTTTTATGGTTTTTTTACAGGATTCTTTTGTTGACTTGGTTAGGTTTCCTATTTCTAGAAAGAGCTTAGTCAACATTTAATATAGTAAAGTCGCTTATATAGTATAATATGGAAAAATCTAAAGTAATTTTACCTTTTGACAGAAATTTTTTTTGTATGTATAGGTATATAATTAGTAGGCGTGTGTATTTTTATTCTAAAATATTTACTTAGGTAAATACTTTATACTTTCTTAGCTTTATGCAAATATTTGACATTTTAAATAAAACTATATATGTTAAAAACCTTAGTCTTCCCCGTGACCATGCTTGCTGTTAAGCATTCGAAACGTCGGGAACCAAAAATCAAAATAAATCCGAAAAAAGGTTTTATATTAAAATATATGTGGGTATTTCAAATAATGCACGCCTTATAAGGAATCCCCAAATCCAGTGTAATTATAAGAAATCGATATGTCCTTAAACATGTTTTAATCGAGTTTCATTCGAATCACTGCGATTCAAAGTACGATACCGTTATTCTGTGATCACCTGGAAGTGTGGGCGTGTAACAATTACAAGTCATTTACATTGTAGGATCTAGTTTTGTTAAGAGCTTCGTACCTATTTGCTAAAGCAGTTGGTAATGTGTCTCAGAAAATTATAAATAATGGAGTAGGTAGTTCGATTTCCGAGTAAAGAATCCTTGTCTATTTATAAGAGATTGTTTGTTTGTTCGTCGTTTACGCAAAAGGATTTAACTGATTAACGTTATTTTTACCCACAAGGGCCACGGAAACGGTATATGCGTTTGGAGTAAGAGGTGTTTGTGTGTCTGTTACCATGTTTCTCGGAAACGGCTACACCGATTTTGAATTGGTTTTTTGCTTTGTATAAGTCTCATTCATGAGCATGTTCTTAGATAAGTTTTATAATATTACAGACCGGTTCCAAAACGGTTATTTTATTTAAACAAATCTTTGAGTTGAGAGTACTGATGCACACCTCTCT